>CM035409.1:63690109-63710109 GCA_020310875.1 Ceratopteris richardii
ACAAAACAATTGGGTGGCAATAGTAAGCAAAAATATTAAAAGGGAGGTCAAAGAAGAAGTGAAGAAGGAAGTCAAGGAAGACGTGAAGAAGGAAGAGCTCACATGGGTTCAGGATACACTCGAGGAGGAGAGACTTCGACACATTCGAAGACTCTACATTCGGATTACGGGCCTACTGGAGGGAGCATCACCGGAGGGAGACACCACTGACATTTGCCATCAACTTGGATACGAGAGCATTCCCTTCACAGGCACATGGAGGGTTGGGAGGGATACATCCTGTTTGCGAGCACTCCACTTTCAGATGAGCTCCGAGGAGACACGGACCGCCTTTTTTAGACGTGGATCAGTACTACGTGGACTACCTGGCAGCGCCCTTTACATGGACGAGAACCTCACGAGGATGCAGGTAGCACATCGACGCGCTTGCATGCCACAGATACTACAGGCGTACAGAGAGGGGAGGAAGGTCTTTTACCGTGATGGTAAGGTCTTCATAGACGAACACCCTATCAAATAGGGCTACACTGTCTATGAGACATGTCACATCACTACACAAGGAGGCAGCACTTAAATAGTGTGGAACTGCAACGGGGCACTCTGGACAGGACCAGATAGACTCGATGAGATCATAGACTCGATGAGATCATAGGGGCACTCTGGACAGGACCAGATAGACTCGATGAGATCATAGAGTCACATGACTTTGCTTGCATCACAGAGACCCACGAGAGCAGAGAGAGGCCTATCTCGCATTGCAGGTTTTCATTGGGAATCTGCATTCAGGACCACGATGAGACAAAGTAGAGCACGAGGGTCGTGAGGTGTTGCCATCATATTTACATAGGAGATACAGAGCCGAATCCATATCATAGGAAGAGATGAGGAGCCACGATACATATGGGTCCGCATGGAGATAGCACCAAGGAGCTTGATTTACATTGCGATATGCTACTTCCCACTAGGCGGATCCCGATACGCAGGATAAGACCTTCGGGGACCGATTCGAGACAGAGACTCAACATACACAGCACTTTCAGTTGAGATACTAGACTACAGCACCCTAGGTGAAGTCTTCCTTATGGGGGACTTGAATGGCCGCACCCAGTCACATCAGTGTGAGACATACGACATTGATCATCCACATCTCATGAGTAGAGACCCGAATGAGACGAGCACCAGTAGAGTATAAGCAGATATGGGTCAGGACACCACTGAGTATGGCAGACATCTGCTTGTGCTAGGCAGCTGACACCATCTCGTTATATATAACGGGACGAACCGTTGGCCAGGCTCGGGCGGACTTACTTGCTTCCCTCACGGAGGGGATGAGAGCACGGTCGACTACATTCTGGTACCATCTCTGGAGCTTCACTTATCCCCTCCCTTGGTATTGGATGACGCCCACTTGGTGTTGATCATACGTTTATCACATTCACACTTTCATCTCCTATCCCATTAGACCCTCCATCACTTATTGAGCCACACACCACGATACACTTCACACACGAGCTCTCACACGTGTACGCACACCACTTACACACCAGCCTACTCTCCCTCCATCCATTCTCACCTTTGGACACACTCACGTCACAAATCACCGCCATCCTTCATGACTCAGCTATCCACAGCTTTCCACATCGCACACATACACATCCTCCACGCAAAGGACCCATGCCTCAGAACCGTTGGTATGATGCAGATTGTCGGGAAGTCAGGAAACATCTACAGATTTTAGAGCATAGAGGGGATATTACACACAGACAGGCACAGCGTCACATGCAGAGCCTTACTCGCTGCAAGCGGCAGGAGTGGGAGGAGAGACAGTACGAGGATATCTACCATTTGCTCATGAGTCAGGATAGTGTCATGGCATGGCGACATCTGAAGGAGAGGAGACAGCAGACACCCATTCGAGACCCGAGCATTTGGCATAGCTACGCACAGAGCCTATACCAGATCCTCTACCAACCCCCCATTCCCAAGCCGCAGAGCTCACTCCCCACTACCTCGTACTTCTTCACACCCACCATGATGAGCCACACTATTTCACATTTGTGGCATGGCAGAGCCCATGACCAGTTCAGTTTACAGCAGAGCACCTCATATAAGGATGCACGACTCTAGCACCACTCATTGCCCACCTCTTCGACCGTGCACTGGTTGAAAGGTTCCCTGACTCATGGACTGAGCACACCATAGTGCCCATTCATAAGTAAGGATACACTATGGTAGCTGGGCTATGGATCCAGCTACATATCGGATGATCATGATTGGCCCCATACTGGCCAAATTATATGGGACAATGCTAGAGACAGAGTTGAGCACTCTCGCAGAGAGGAAGGGTATCAAGGCCCTAGGATAGGCAAGTTTTAGACGAGATTACTCTACCATTGACCACAACTTCACTCTGAGATGCCTGATCGACTTGGCAAGAGTGAGGAAGAGGAGATTATACTGCTGCTTTGTGGACTTCTGCAAAGCCTTCGACACAGTTTCGAGGGAACGGCTCTTCAGATGTCTACTCGATATCGGAGTTCCAGGTGAGATGATATGGGGGGTCTATGCCTTATATGAGAGAGTATCTGATAGAATCAGATGTCCAGGTGGCTTATCCGACTCACTTGCTAGCACTGTCGCGGTGAAGCAAGGGTGCCCTCTTTCACAAACCCTCTCTCGTCTATACATTGATGAGATAGTGGACTTCATATGACAGCAGGGAGGGGAGGGCACTGAGGTACGAAGGACTACTATTCATATTCTTTTATATGCTGACGATATTGTGCTAGTTTCAAAATCTGAAGAAGGTCTATAGCACCAGCTATGTGGCCTGGACGACTTCTGCATACATAAAGGGCTATCTGTGAACCTTGGTAAAACCAAAGTTATGATTTTTCATACATCAGAACAAGTGAGGAGACATAGTTCTTTTACAGCAGCAGGTGGACCGATTCAGGTAGTCGGATCATATATCTATCTTGGAGTGACATTCAAAGCAGCCTCTGGGGTTTTCTCTATGTCTGAGGCAGCCTAGGATCGAATCACAAGTGGATACGCAGCACTAGCCTTGATGGAGAGATAGTGCCACCAGACACATTTTCAGGAGCCCCGCACAAAGGGGTGGCTCTTCGACACTCTGGTTAAGCAAGCGCTCATGTATGGTGCAGCCATATGGGGGCCGGGATTAGCTACATCAGCATGGACAGCATTGGAGAGGCCACAGATTCTCATGATTGCCAGACTCATCTGCAGCAAGCCTTCGGTACTACATGATATCATCATAGCAAAGCCCGTTGCACCACCGATGCTAGTAGAGGCACTGTTCTAGACAGTATGCCTATTACACAAGATCCAGAGCATGGACAGAGCGCATCACTTATCGAGCATTCCAGGCATCACACGACATGGCACTAGCAGGAGACACCTCCTCATGGTACACACAGACACGAGACTGGCAGGCCCATCATGGATTTGACATAGACAGACTACCACCACTGTAGTACGATTTACAGGCCCCCACCTATTGGCTCTCCCACTAGGAGAGGAACAAGGTCATTTGCCAGGAGATATGGCATACATGTATACAGAGGACATGGATTAGCCCCAGGGATACATTGCCACCGAAAATGCTCCACTACCGCGAGCATTTTCTATAGATCTCAGACCAGGGCTTCATTGAGACTCCGCGATACATGCATACATACTTACCACACCACTTCCGAGTCGTCATTGGGTAGCTTCGAGTTTCATCACATCAGCTCGAGATTGAGAGGGGTCGGACCAGGGGAATGCCGAGAGAGGAGAGGTGGTACCCAGTATGTCATACAGAGATAGACAGTGAGGAGCACTTTGTTACCAGATGTCGAGCATACTTAGATCTATGAACAGAGTTCCATATAGAGGAGTCACTACAGTTGTGCATGAACATTGGAGACCAGCAGAGGTTGGGACAATTCCTCAGCAGCGTATGAGAGAGACGAGAGCAGTTGCTACAGTCCACGCATCAAACACAGATGAGTACACAGCGGACCATTACTCACTTCTTTCAGCGAGATGAGCTACATCAGACGAGCCCACCTTCGAGCAGCATAGGGCTAACTCTCCAGCAGGCAGTGGCACAGGGAGTGCGACGTTGACCACATAGAGCTGGATACAGACGACCGCGACTATACCCGAAGGATATCTCATGCATCAGGATAGCCCATGACCATATGGTGGAGCAGAGGCACACCACCACCACCACCTGGGTAGCCTTCCTTCAGGAGGCACTCAGACCGCCACCGATGTACCATATACTCTACCCACCTCCACCCATTACATGTAGTTAGGATATACCTATTCACTCCAGTCATCGAGCCCCCATGTATTAGGTGGCCATTATCTGCAGAGTCAGAGCCACATCTCCCCATGCACCACTACATTATCCCCACTACCTCTCCTTCACCCGATACACTATCCTATGGTTGTTTCCATGTTCAGCCTACACAGTTTTGTGTAACGAGTACTTTTCCATTCTATTTTATTTCTACACAAGGGTTACTACAGTTGTACATGGTTTTGTCTCATAGACCAAATTTGGCCTTCAGAAGACGTTTCTCTCTCTCTCTCTCTCTCTCTCTCTCTCTCTCTCTCTCTCTCTCTCTCTCTCTCTCTCTCTCTCTCTCTCTCTCTCTCTCTCTCTCTCTCTCTCTCTCTCTCTCTCTCTCTCTCTCTCTCTCTCTCTCTCTCTCTCTCTCTCTCTCTCTCTCGCATCAGGACAGCCTACGACCACATGATGGAGCATAGGCGTACCACCACCCCCTGGGTTGTCTTCCTTCAGGAGGCATTCATACCACCACCAATATACCACATACTACACCCACCTCCGCTCATCACTAGTAGCTAGGGTGTTTACTC
Organism: Ceratopteris richardii; assembly: GCA_020310875.1. Taxonomy (NCBI): domain Eukaryota; kingdom Viridiplantae; phylum Streptophyta; class Polypodiopsida; order Polypodiales; family Pteridaceae; genus Ceratopteris; species Ceratopteris richardii. The sequence goes on from CM035409.1 coordinate 63,695,006, forward strand.
ACATTATGGATCCCTCATGTATTAGGTGGCCACTATCCGCTGAGTCAGAGCCACGTCTCCCCAGCCTTTTCCAGCCCTATATTGCTTTGTGTAGCGATATATTTTTTATTTCATTCATCTTCTACACAAGGTTACTACACTTGTACATGGTTTTTGTCTCATAGGCGAAGTTTGGCCTCCAGAAGACGTTAATATGACTTTCTTTCTTCTCTCTCTCTCTCTCTCTCTCTCTCTCTCTCTCTCTCTCTCTCTCTCTCTCTCTCTCTCTCTCTCTCTCTCTCTCTCTCTCTCTCTCTCTCTCTCTCTCTCTCTCTCTCTCTCTCTCTCTCTCTCTCTCTCTCTCTCTCTCTAGCACAGGCCATCCATAGGCTACAGCATGGCCGTTCTACAGACCACACGGGGCTACAGGGAGAGCACTTTATATACGCAGCAGATGTAGTTTCCCACTTGATCGCCCATCTCTTCAACCGTGCTTTGGTTGAGGGATTACCCGACTCATGGACTATGCATACCATTATGCCTATCCATAAGTCCGGCGATATGATGGACCCAGGGAACTACAGGACTATTATGATAGGCCATATCCTGGCCAAGATCTATGGGGCAGTACTAGAGGCAGAGCTCAGTACACACACTGAGGCAGCGGGGATCAGAGCACCCGGCCAGGCAGGCTTCCGCCGCACTTTCTCTACCATCGACCACATCTTCGTGCTTCGTTGCTTGATTGAGAGAGCGAAGGCGAGGAAGCAGAGACTATACTGTTGCTTTGTGGATTTCCGCAAAGCCTTCGATATGGTCCCTCGAGAGAGACTACTACGGAGGCTCCAGGAGTTACAGCTTCCATCAGACATGCTATGGGCCATCCACGCTTTGTATGCACGAGTCACAGGCAGGGTACGCTGCCCCGGCGGTCTATCAGACAGCCTTGTTAGCACCATTGGTGTGAAACAAGGTTGCCCTCTCTCACCCACTCTCTTCGGTCTCTACATCGACGAGATCACGGAGTATATACAGCGAGCAGGAGGGGGAGGAGGAGACCTCGGAGGTACGCCAGTACATATCCTATTATATGCTGATGACATTGTCCTACTCTCAGAGTCACAGGAGGGGTTGCAGTCACATTTACAGGCGCTCGATACCTTTTGCATGGAGAGAGGACTCACAGTGAACCTTGGCAAGACCAAGGTCATGATCTTCCATACCTCCAGGACAGTACGCCATCGCGCCTCTTTCACAGCAGCTGGAGGACAGATAGAGGTAGTGGACTCCTACGTCTACCTAGGTATCACCTTCTCGGGCAGCACAGGGGTATTCTCCATGGCACAGGCTGCGAGAGATAGATTGACGCGAGGTTGTGCGGCACTTGCAGGATTGGAGAGACTCTGCTTTCAGACACATTTTCAGGAGCCCCGGACTAAGGGGTGGCTCTTTGACACTCTAGTGACACCCGCATTGATGTACGCAGCAGCAGTATGGGCTCCAGGGATCACAGAGGCGATGTGGACGCAGATTGAGAGGCCCCAGATCACCATGATATCACGCTTGCTGCGCAGCAAGCCCTCCGTTCCACATGACATTATACGAGCTGAGCTTAGCGCACCACCGATGCTAGTGGAGGCCCTCTTCCAGTTGGTGACCTTTATTCTGAGTCAGAGAGCTCCCCACTAGCCGACTCACCAGGCTTGCATTTGAGAGCTCTAGACATTTGGCAGAGACAGGGCATGAGAGAGTATGGTATGCACAGACTTACCGATGGTTAGCAGACCATGGCATGAGCATTACGGATCTCCCCCCTTTTCAGTATGACCTCTCTTCCCCCCACATTACCCTCTCTCGTTCGGAGAGGAATAGGATCATCCGTCAGGACCTACTACAGATACACGTCAGGGAGACATGGATAGCACCACAGGGGCCTCTTCCCACAAAGAGGCAACACTACAGAGAGCACTTCCTGACTGTGACAGCGGATGGTTTCATTCAGAGACCACGATACATGGATACATATATGGCACCAGCTGAGAGAGTGGCCATTGGGCAGCTCAGAGTATCATCACACCAGCTTGAGATTGAGATTGGGCGAGCCACACATACCCCCAGGGATGAGCGATTATGCAGGATATGTAGAGAGGAGGTGGAGGACGAGGAGCACTACACATGTAGATGCCAGGCATATGAGGACATCAGAGACCGCTACCCACAGCTCTTCAGGGGGCCTAGAGAGATCAGGGCTTTATTGGGGACAGAGGACCAACGCCCTCTAGGTCGTTTTCTAGTGGAGCTCCAGCACCGTCGCGCATCACTCCTCCAGCAGCAGATGGAGATACACCTGACCCCTCAGACTTATATTACAGATTTTTTCAGACCCACATACACTCGAGGGCCCAGCTCGATGCGGGGTGTCACATTACACAGAGCAGAGGAGCTTAGACGACAGCGTCGACGACCGAGACCCCTTGTCCGGAGAGCTCGTCCACATCAGAGAGAGATTCAGGCGATTCACGCACGCCATGACATGGAGATACAGAGACGTCAGCAGCGCACCCCTATCGATTTGGACGCCCAGAGCATTTTGAGGATCGCCATGATGCCTTACCCACCGATGCATTATATCCTACACCCACTCCAAGCATTTAGGGGGTTGTGATACCATCGAGCCTCCCCGCCCTATGCATATCATATTTGTATCTCACCCATTGAGCATATAGAGTGCATACCCATAGCACCCCACACCCTTGATACCAGCTACTATCCCCCCTTTTATACCCGTTTGCAGTACTCACACTTTATTTTCGTTTTGGATCACAGTGGATTGGATCATACTGATGTATATGTTTTGTCTCATAGGCCGATTTTGGCCTCTAATAGACGTTAAAAAGTCTTTCTTTCTTTCTTTCTCTCTCTCTCTCTCTCTCTCTCTCTCTCTCTCTCTCTCTCTCTCTCTCTCTCTCTCTCTCTCTCTCTCTCTCTCTCTCTCTCTCTCTCTCTCTCTCTCTCTCTCTCTCTCTCTGTGCCCGTCGTCTCAATGTACGCATCACGGGCATTGCAAAAAAAGAAGGCTCTACACCCGAGTCCGACGGGAAGACACTGTGCAGGATGCTCGGCTACAAAGAGGACTCTACACCCGAGTCCGACGCGAAGACACTGTGCAGGATGCTCGGCTACAAAGAGGACTCCCCCCCATTTATCAAGTCTTGGAGAACGGGACGGGACCCCACGAAGAAGAGAGCTCTCATTCTACACTTCCCTTCAGAAGATGTAAGATCCACTTTCCTACGCAAGAGGATGATTCTGAGAGCACTTGATGGCCCCCCCCCCATCTACCTTGATGATGATCTCACACCCATGCAAGTAGCACACCGCCGTGCATGCATGCCAAGAATACACCAAGCTCGCAAAGAAGGAAAGAAGGCTTCATACAGAGATGGTCGTGTCATCATTGATGGCAAGGCCATCCCATAGGGATTCGCGGCCTATGAGACACTTGAGGAGATACACCTTGTAGTTTGGAATTGCAATGGAGATCTATGGACATACCCAAAGAGGTTGGAAGAGGTGCGCAAAGGCAAAGACATCTTTATGCTCACATAGACACGTGAGAGCCCGGATCGGGACCTACCTCGAGTCCACGGTTTCTAGTGGGAGTCCACATACAGAGAGTGTACATGTCAGAGGAGCGATTTATGCTACTTTGCTCCTTCTAGCTCGGGATTCGCTATCATAGATCGAGAGGAGGACTCACCATACACTTGCTTGTCAGAAGAGATTACAGAGTACTCTGCATTAGGGGAAGTCTTCCTTATGGGAGACTTCAATGCCAAGACAGGCAATGATTAGTGTGAGATATTTGACCCAGAAGACCCACAAATACTACAAACCATAGAGGATGAGTCTACAGCTCGAGCTTCAGCTGACTCTACACACACTCATTATGGCACTCACTTACTCAGATTAGGCTCTTGACATAATCTCGTTATCTATAACGGGATGGCTCAGTGGCCTACTTCAGGAGAATTGACATGCATACCACACTCAATCACAGATGGCAGGGGAAATTCAGTAGATTACATCATGGGATCTAGAGAGGCCATTCACCTACTTACCTCATTCATCATCCCACCCATACCCATTGGGGCCAATCACACATACCTCACGCTCTCCCTCAAGGGAGACACCCCTACACGCACACCCGCAGCACGCATCCCACACACCGCCATCCACTTCACACACAAGCTAGCTCACATATATGTGGCCCAAGTCGAGAAGGGTCTTCTCTTGCACCATCCATTCTGGTCACATACCTCCTCCCGGGACTATGCCACAACATCGTTGGTATGATGAAGAATGCAGAGATATTTACCGCCGACTACGAGCTCAACGAGCATTGGGAGAGATCACAGAGAGACAGGAGAGGGGACGGATGAAGACTCACACGTCGAAAGAGGCGAGCCTTTGAGGAGGCACATGTGCTTGAGCTATACCATCTCTTTATGAGTATGGACAGTGCTGCAGCATGGCATACCCTACGAGAGCCATGCCCGACCATACCTATTGGGGACCTACACACATGGCATGATTATGCTCAGAGATTATATGAGGTGCTTGGACAGCCTCCCATTCCCCAGCCACTTGAGCCTCGCCCTACTAGTTCTTCTCTCTTCACAGCAAAGATGGTTTAAAGGGCCATAGGACGACTACGACATGGACGTTCGATAGACCATACGGGATTGCAGAGCGAGCATCTCATATATGCAGCCTCCACTATAGCCCCGATGATTGCACATGTCTTCAACCGGGCTATAGGGCAGGGCTTCCCAGAGGAGTGGACTAGGCACACCATTGTGCCTATCCACAAATCTGGCGACACCCTAGACCCAGGGAATTACAGGACCATCATGATTGGCCACACCATGGCCAAACTATACGGTGCCATACTTGAGGCAGAGCTCAGCTCATATGCAGAGCTCATATGCAGAGACTGAGGGGCTACGAGCACGAGGCAAGGCAGGTTTTCGGCGAGTTTTCTCTACTATTGATCACATCTTCATTTTGCATTGCCTCATTGAAGGGGCAAGGGTGCGGAAGAAGAGACTATATCGCTGCTTTGTGGAATTCCGCAAAGCTTTAGTGCCACGAGAGAGACTCTTCCAACGCCTTCAGAGCTTGGGAGTACCATCAGGGATGATTTGGGCAATCTATGCACTCTATGAGCATGTGACTGGGAGAGTACAGTGTCCAGGAGGTATGTCTAAGGCCATTGCTAGCACCATCGGTGTTGAGCAAGGCTGCCCGCTCTCTCCCACTCTATTTGGTCTCTACATCGATGAGATTGAGGACTACACTCTCCGAGTTGGAGGAGAGGGTGCAGACCTCGCAGATACACCTGTCCACATTTTATTATATGCTGATGACATTGTCTTGATTTCAAAGTCACCCGAGGGATTACAGCGCCACCTAGATGCCCTAGATGAGTTTTGTACACAGAGGGGCTTGACAGTAAACCTTGGCAAGACCAAGGTCATGATCTTCCACACCTCCCTCATGGTGAGGAATGGAGCAGGATTCACAGCCAGCGGTGGACAGATTGAGGTGGTCACTTCCTATGTCTACCTCGGAGTCACATTCACGAGCTTACCTGGCCCCTTCAGCATGAGACAGGCAGCCACCGATAGACTCACACGAGGATATGCAGCTTTAGCCATGTTAGAGCGGAGATGTCACCAGGCACACTTCGAAGAGCCCTACACAAAGGGATGGCTATTTGACACACTAGTCAGACCAGCTATGATGTATGCTGCGACAGTTTGGGTGCCAAGCCTCACAGTCACCCAGTGGAGTGCGATCGAGAGGCCCCAGGTACGTATGATCTCGCGACTATTTCGCGGGAAACAGGCGGTACCACGTGACGTCATCAGGGAAGAGCTAGCTGCACCACCCATGGTAGTAGATGCACTACTCCAGACTATCTGCTTTATTCAGAGGATGAGGGAGCTTCCTACAGACAGACTCACACGCAGAGCTTTTGAGGCATCTATACAGATATCAGAGTCAAGATATGAGAGAGCTTGGTACACTCAGGTTAGAGTCTGGTTTGATAGTCATGGCCTTGATATGGACAGATTGCCGCCTTTTCAATACGACCCAGACTCACCTCACATCTACCTCTCTCGTCATGAGAGGAATGGTTGTGCCGAGATAGGATCTTGGAAGCTCTACATTAGTCAGACATGGCACACACCACACATGGGATCGAGACTGTCGCACTATCGAGACCGATTCTTAGACATACTAGAGGACGGTTTCATCCGGCGGCCATGTTACATGGATACTTACATGCCTCATAGCTCGAGGGTAGCGATTGGCCAGTTGAGAGTCTCATCACATAGATTAGAGATTGAGACGGGAAGAGCCGTAGACGTTCCTAGAGAGGAGCGGATATGCAGGGTTTGCAGAGTAGAGATGGAGGATGAGGAGCACTTTGTATGCAGATGTAGCGCATATGATGGCATCAGAGGCAGATACGGGACTCTATTTACAGGGAAGCCCACCCTCCGAGAGATCATGGACTCTAGAGACCAGCGACAACTCGGGCGATCCCTACTAGAGATAGAGTCACAGAGATTCCCTACTCCAGCCTACTGTAGCAGCCCATTCAGGAGGGAGACAGAGTCAGCTCACTGAGTTCTTTATTCCACGACGTGTTGCAGCCCTCCCTCCCTCTGCCCACACACCGAGAGGAGTGACTCTTCAGTAGGCTCAGGCTTCTCGAGCTAGGAGACAACCCCGTGCTAGAGAATATCGGGCCTCGAGACTTCACTGACATCAGACTGCAGAGATCCTCTCGTCACCATCGCGCCATGGAGGAGAGACGATTCCAGATGATGGTTGATCCCGCTGCAACTATCACGATGGCCCTGACTCCACCTCCACCTATGTATCACATCTTACACCCACCCACTAGCACAAGATGGAGCTAGTTAGTCATTTCATATGCATTCTCATGCTTGTTGTACTACACTTTTGCATATAGACTACCATAGATTTATCTTTTTTTTCAGCACTTTTATCTTCTCTGATAGACGGAAGATACACCCATGTACATCGATTTGTCTCATAGGCCTAGTTCGGCCTCTTAATAGACGTAAAAACTCTCTCTCTCATCCTCAAGATGAGTTCTGAGGAGGCACGGACCGCCTTTTTTAGACGTCGATCAGTACTACATGGACTACCCGGCGGCACCCTCTACATGGACGAGGACCTCACGCGTATGCAAGTGGCACACCGACGCGCTTGCATGCCACAGATACTCCAGGCACGTCGAGAGGGGAGGAAGGCCTTTTACCGTGATGGTAAGGTCTTCATAGATGGACGCCCTATCAAATAGGGCCATGCGGCCTATGAGACATCACTACACCAGGAGACACCACTCAGAGGAGCAGTGTGGAACTGCAACGGGGCACTCTGGACGCGACCAGACAGAGTCGAGGAGATCTTGGCATCACATGACTTTGTGTGCATCACAGAGACACACGAGAGCCCAGAGAGAGGTCTACCACGCATTGCAGGTTTTCATTGGGAATCTGCATTCAGGACCACGACGAGACAGAGTACAGCGCGAGGATCGGGAGGAGTGGCCATCGTATTTCGACAGGAGATACACAGCCGGATCCATATTATATGTAGAGATGAGGAGGCACGATACATGTGGGTTCGCATGGAGATAGCACAGGGGAGCTCGATTTACATTGCTATATGCTACTTCCCACCAGGCGGATCTCGATACGCAGGACAGGATCTTGGGGGACCGATCCGAGATAGAGACTCACCATACACAGCGCTTTCAGATGAGATACTACTTACAGCACACTAGGTGAAGTCTTCCTTATGGGGGACTTCAATGGCCGCACTCAGTCGCATCAGTGCGAGGCATACGACATGGATCACCCACATCTCATGAGGGCCAGAGACCCGGTTGAGATTAGCACCAGCAGAGTATCAGCAGATACGGGTCAGGACACCACCGGCTATGGCAGACATCTACTCGAGCTAGGCAGCCGCCATCATCTCGTTATATACAACGGGATGAATCGTTGGCCAGGTTCAGGCGGATTTACTTGCTTCCCTCACGGGGGAGGTGAGAGCACAGTCGACTACATTTTGGGTACTACCTCTGGAGCTTCACTCATCCCTTCACTTAGTATTGGACGACGCCCACTCGGTGCAGACCACACATTTATCACATTCACACTCTCATCTCCGATTCCCTTAGACCCTCCCTCACCCACTGAGATACATACCACGATACACTTCACACACGAGCTCTCACACGTTTATGCACACCATTTACACACCCGCTTACTCTCCCTCGATCCATGCTCACCTTTGGACACACTCACATCACATATCACCACCATCCTACAGGATTCAGCTCTCCGCAGCTTCCCACACCACACACATATGCACCCTCCACGCACAGGATCCATGCCCTAGAACCGTTGGTATGTGGTATGATGCAGATTGTCGCGAGCTGCGGAAGCACCTACGGATTTTAGAGCATAGAGGAGATATTACACACACACAGGCACAGCGTCGCATGCAGAGCCTTACTCGCCGCAAACGGCGGGATTGGGAGGAGAGACAGTATTGGGATATTTACCATTTGCTCATGAGTCCAGACAGTGTAGTGGCATGGCGACATTTGAGAGAGGAGACAGCAGACACCTATCCGAGACCCGAGCACTTGGCATAGCTATGCACGGAGCCTATACAAGATCCCAAACCAGCCTCCCATTCCCAGACCGCAGAGCTCACGTCCCACTACCTCTGACTTCTTCACACCCACTATGGTGGGACGTGCTATTGCCCGGCTGCAGCATGGCAGGGCCCATGATCATTTCGGTTTACAGGCAGAGCACCTCATTTATGGAGGCACAACTCTCGCACCGCTCGTTGCCCATCTCTTCAACCGTGCATTGGTTGAAGGGTTCCCAGACTCATGGACTGAGCACACCATAGTGCCCATTCATAAGTCAGGTGACACTATGGATCCAGCTACATACCGGACGATCATGATTGGCCCTATATTGGCCAAGTTATATGGGGCCGTACTAGAGACAGAGTTGAGTACTCTCGCTGAGAGGAAGGGCATCAGGGCTCTAGGACAGGCAGCGTTTAGACGAGATTTCTCTACCATTGACCACATCTTCACTCTGAGATGCCTGATCGACCAGGCCAGGGTGAGGAAGAGGAGATTATATTGTTGCTTTGTGGACTTTCGCAAAGCATTTGACATTGTTCCTAGAGATCGACTTTTCAGACGACTACTTGACATCGGAGCTCCGGAGGAGATGATATGGGGGATCTACGCCTTATACGAGAGAGTATCTGGTAGAGTCAGATGTCCAGGGGGCTTATCTGATCCACTTGCTAGCACTATCGGGGTGAAGCAAGGATGCCCTCTCTCGCCCACCCTCTTTGGTCTCTACATTGATGAGATAGTGGACTTCATACAGCAGCAGGGGGGAGATGGCATTGAGGTAAACGGGTCCACTGTCCATATTCTTTTATACGCTGATGATATTGTACTGGTTTCAGAGTCTGCAGAAGGTCTACAGCATCATCTACACGGCCTAGATGACTTTTGCAGACACAGAGGGTTATCTGTGAACCTTGGTAAAACCAAGGTCTTGATCTTTCATACATCAGCACAGGTACGCAGACATAGTTTGTTCACAGCTGCAGGTGGACCGATCGAGGTAGTCGGATCATATGTTTACTTGGGGGTGACATTTACAGCAGCATCAGGAGTCTTCTCTATGGCTCAGGCAGCCCGTGACCGCATCACACGTGGATACGCAGCACTAGCTTTGATGGAGAGACAGTGCCACCAGGCATCTTTTCAGGAGCCCCGCACAAAGGGGTGGCTCTTTGACACTTTGGTTACGCCAGCGCTCATGTATGGGGCAGCCATATGGGGACCAGGATTAGCTACATCAGTATGGACAGCATTAGAGAGGCCACAGATCCTCATGATTGCCAGACTGATCCGCAGTAAGCCTTCAGTACCACATGACATCATTAGAGCAGAGCTCGCTGCACCACCGATGCTAGTTGAGGCACTATTCCAGACAGTATGCCTATTACACAGACTTCGGAGCATGGATACAGAGCGTATTGCTTATCGTGCTTTCGAGGCATCACGTGATATGGCATTAGCAGGCGACACCTCCTCATGGTATGCACAGACACGAGACTGGCTTGCCCACCATGGCTTTGACATAGACAGGCTACCACCACTACAGTACGACTCCCATGCACCCACCTACTCGCTCTCTCATCAAGAGAGGAATAGGATCATTCGTCAGGAGATATGGCATACATACATACAGAGGACATGGGTGAGCCCTAGGGGTACATTGCCACCGAAAATGCTCTACTACCGCGAGCATTTTCTACATATATCAGACACGGGCTTCATCGAGATTCCGAGATACATGCAGACCTACCTTCCCCACCACCTACGAGTCGTCATTGGGCAGCTCCGGGTTTCATCACATCAGCTCGAGATTGAGAGGGGTCGGTCCAGGGGAGTCCCCCGTGAGGAGAGGTGGTGCCCACTATGCCAGACAGAGGTAGAGAGTGAGGAGCATTTTGTTATCAGTTGTCCAGCATACTTAGACCTACGAGCACAGTTCCAGATCGAGGAGTCATTCCAGCTGTGCATGACTATGGGAGACCAGAGACGCTTGGGACGCTTTCTCACAGCAGCATACGAGAGGCGAGAGCGGTCACTACAGCACATACATCAGCCACGGGTGAGTACCCAGCAGACCATTACCCAGCTCTTTCAGCGAGTTGCGCTACATCAGAGAGGTCCATCTATAGGGCTCACGCTCCACCAGGGAGCAGCACAGAGAGCACGGCGCCGACCAGGCATGGGCGGATATCGTCGACCACGACTATATCATGAGGATGTCTCACGCATCAGGATTGCCTACGACCACATGATAGAGCATAGGCGTACCACCACCCCCTGGGTTGTCTTCCTTCAGGAGGCACTCAGACCACCACCGATGTACCACATACTACACCCACCTCCACCCATCACTTGTCGCTAGGGCGTTTTACTCACATTTTGGATCCCCCCATGTATTAGGTGGCCACTATCTGCAGAGTCAGAGCCACGTCTCCCCAGCCTTTTCCAGCCCTATATAGCTTTGTGTAGCGATATACCTTTTATTTCATTTTATCTTCTACACAGGATTACTACACTTGTACATGGTTTTTGTCTCATAGGCCAAGTTTGGCCTCCAGAAGACGTTAATATGACTTTCTTTCTTTCTTTCTCTCTCTCTCTCTCTCTCTCTCTCTCTCTCTCTCTCTCTCTCTCTCTCTCTCTCTCTCTCTCTCTCTCTCTCTCTCTCTCTCTCTCTCTCTCTCTCTCTCTCTCTCTCTCTCTCCCCCTCCGCGGCTAGCAAGTTGGAGGAACAACTAGCCACTTTAGAGCATACCCTTCGAGAGTTTATAGGGAAACATAAGAAAGAAGGGGATTTTGGACTGAACGGGGTTACCGCAGAGTCGTTGCCCTCGAAACCAAGGTAACAGCCTTGGAGAAAGAAAACGAGTCCCTCCGAGAAGAGCTTCTTGCTATCCGCAAGAAGCACTCACAGGATGAGGGGGAGCTGCATACTGGGCTTACTAATATGAAGACGAAACTAGACAGCATACGTGAGGAGGGAGAGATCGCCCCACAGCTAGAGGAGATCCGGGCGACTATCAAGAAAGAGTGCATCGAGGTGGTTCAGGGCGAGATTGAAACCAAAAAAGATGCATGGGTCGAAGTTGTTAAAAAAAACCTTCGACAAGAGGCAAAGAACAACAACCACAACAAGGAGATCTACATAGTACACACCACGATTGAGGAGGAGCGGATGTGACAGGCTCGCAGGCTCAGTGTCCGCGTCTCCGGCCTCACAGAGACAAACGGATCACCGAAGAAGGACGGGCATCCCTTGTGCACACTACTTGGATACCACGCGGATGAGCCTCTTCCTTTCACCCCAGCCTGGAGAGCAAGACGAGATGCCACACGGAGCAAAGCACTTATCCTTCAGTTCTCGGATGAGGCAAGGAGGAGAGACTTCCTCAGACAACGAGCGGTACTATGCACTACACCGGGCACCCTGATCTATTTGGATGACGACCTCACACAGATGCAGATAGAGCACAGACGTGCATGCATGCCATGTGTCCTCCAAGCCCGGCGGGAAGGACATCGTGCCCTATACAGACGGTCGTGTCATCATCGATGGACGACCCATTGACTAGGGATTCACGGCCTATAAGTCAGCAAAGAAGGAGGTGCGCATTGGGCAGGAGGTGCGCATTGGAGTCTAGAACTGCAATGGATCTTTGTGGACACATCCAGGGAGCCTCGAGGAGGTGATGGAGGGCAGAGGCATGATCTTCTTGACAGAGACATACCAGAGCCCAGGGAGGGGCCTACCGAAGATTAAGGGCTATATGTGGGAGTCAGCTCACCGCCGACAGACGCGAGAGCACACCACACGAGGATCAAGAGGAGTAGCTGTGCTCTATAGACAGTCGCTACAGCACAGAGTACAAGTGCTAGCCAGAGACACAGAGGCACGTTTCATGTGGATACACCTCTAGCTATCAGAGGAGAGAACTGCGTATTTCGCCGTCTGCTATATTGCACCCATCGGCTCGCGCTTCACACATTCCCCCGAGCAGCCCTCATGGGGGAGGGACCAGACACCACATCTCCATATGACTGCCTAAGTGACACCATTATGGAGTATACAGGGATGGGCGAAGTTTTCCTTGTAGGAGACTTCAATGCCCGCAGTCAGAGCCACCAATGTGATATCTACAACTTTGACGACCCTGAGATGCTTCGCACCATAGAGAACATGTCTACACTCAAAGCCTTAGTCGACACTGCCACACCCACCTCATATGGCCGAAACCTACTCCAGATGGGAGCAGCACACCATCTCATTATATATATACCAGAATGAATCCAGGTAAACCCCACATTCACCCTCAAATGAAAGTGCAACTATAAGCTTATGGTAGTCCACCACAAGACAATATAGCGTTTCAGCTCCACTATGCACAGTATCGACTCAATACTATGACATCCCCACTAACGTCATCAGTGCCCAATAGTGGGTATAGAGCTAAGAATGAATACATGCTCACACACACAAACACCCCACAACGCGCACACACCACGAGCATGAACTCACAAGAAGCTCTGCGAACTGAGTTTCTATCACTTCCAGAAGTGATGGGCAAACTCAGCCATAATGAAGCCTAGCACAAAATGAAAACAAAACATAGGAAAAATTACAGAAAATGCATAGTTGATAGGGTATACACACCTAACAACTGGTCACAACTCGGACGAAGAATCCACAAGTGAAAACTGCATGTCTGCTAATACGACAATCATATATACCAGAATGAATCCGGGTAAACCCCACATTCACCCTCAAATAAAAGTGCAACTATAAGCTCATGGTAGTCCACCACAAGACAATATAGCATTTCAGCTCCACTATGCACAGTATCGACTCAATACTATGACATCCCCACTACGTCATCAGTGCCCAATAGTGGGTATAGAGCTAAGAATGAATACATGCTCACACACACACACACCCCACAATGCACACACCACGAGCATGAACTCACAAGAAGCTCTGCGAATTGAGTTTCTATCACTTCCGGAAGTGATGGGCAAACTCAGCCATAATGGGCAAACTATAATGGGATGGCGACCTTGCCCACCTCGGGTGGTCTCATCTGCATTCCACCCATGACACCGCATGGAGGCAGTGTGGTAGACTATGTTATCGGACCCCCGGAGGCGATATATCTCATCACCTCAATCACCATCCCACTCATACCGATTGGAGCTGATCACACTTATCTCGTCCTATCCATACGCGGCTCACCATGCATATCCCACCCCGTCACCATACAGCTACATGCCCATACCATCATTCACTTTAGACATGAGCTAGCACATATCTATAGCTCCCATGTTCGAGAGCGCATCTACTCCCTTGATCCCTCCGCCCCATTGCACACCCTCACTGCCCACTTCTCCTCGATCCTCCACACATCCGCTACTCTCAGCTTCCCATACACCACCCACAGCACCGCACAATCGACACAGTTGGGGCATACACCCCAGAATAGATGGTACGATGAGGAGTGTAGACGACTATACCGACATATCAGAGCACAGAGTATCTTGGGATCCATCACAGAGAGGGAGGCACGACTACAGATGCGAGCCCTCACACGCCGAAAGCGGCGAGCTTTCGAGGAGAGACCGGAGGCAGAGTTGTTCGACCTTCTCATGAGTAGGGATTGCGCCACCGCGTGGAGGGCCCTATGTGAGACACGCCCACCTACACCCATAGCAGATCCTCAGACTTGGCACACCTACGCCCAGAGGTTATATGACGTCCCAAGACAACCACCATTGCCGATCCCTCCCACACTGCGTCCTGTGATATCCACCTTATTCACGACAGGCATGGTACAACAGGCCATACATAGGCTACAGCATGGCCGTTCCGCAGACCCCACGAGACTACAGGGCGAGCACTTTATATACGCAGTAGATGTAGTTTCCCACCTATTCGCCCATCTCTTCAACCGTGCTTTGGTTGAGGGATTACCTGACTCGTGCACTATGCATACCATTGGCCTATCCATAAGTCCGGTGATATGATGGACCCGGGGAACTACATGACTATTATGATAGGCCACATCCTGGCAAAGATCTATGGGGCAATACAAGAGGCAGAGCTATGTACACACGCTGAGGCAACTTGGGTCAAAGCACCCGGCCAGGCAGGCTTCCGCCGCACTTTCTCCACCATCGACCACATCTTCATACTTCATTGCTTGATTGAGAGCGCGAAGGCCAGGAAGCGGAGAGTATACTGTTGCTTTGTGGATTTCCGCAAAGCCTTCAACATGGTCCCTCGAGCGAGACTACTACGGAGACTCCAGGAGTTACAGCTACCATCAAACATGCTATGGGCCATCCAGTCTTTGTATGCACG
>CM035409.1:63715109-63757609 GCA_020310875.1 Ceratopteris richardii
CCATTTCACCTATTTTCCCAAGTTGTCTAAATTCCCATTTCACCTATTTTCCCAAGTTGCTTGAATTCCCATTTCACCTATTTTCCTAAGTTGTCCAATTAGTCGATTTTCCAAGTTGACCTATTTTCCCAAGTCGTCTAAATCTCTAAGTTGTCTAATTTTCCTAAGTTGACCAAATAGTCGATTTTTTTAGCCAAATCTCTAAGTTGTCTAAATTTCCTAAGTTGACCAAATAGTCGATTTTTTTAGTCAAATTTTACAAGTTAGTCGACTTACTCAAAAGTTCACCAATTTTATGAAGTTAGTCTACTTACTTCAAAAGTAGTCTAATTTTTAAGAAAAGGGTATACTTTTGATTTACTCTACTTTTTCACTTGAAAAAGCGACTAAATTTCCCAGATCTTCATATAGTCTAAATTTTCAGCCACTTGCACGCAGAGAACTCATGGACGGTGGACGCGCCGAATACAAGAATTTGGAAGATAGTGACGACGCCGGAAAAGTGGACCAAGGAGAAAGCTTCCAAAGTACCAAAGTTGTCAAAAGTGTCAGAGAGTCTGCCAAAGAAGAAACTAATTTTGTCCCCTTTTGCTATCCTTCACTTTTCCAGGAAAACTATATAAGTAGACCTCTCCTTCAACAGAAGGGGAAGACAAGCTCAGAGAGAGACTTGAGGAAGAAATGCAAAGCTGAAGCTTTGCCTTCTTTTGTGTGTGTAGAGCTCTTAGCTTACCACTAGTGCTCCACTTGGTAGATTTGGAATCAGCTAGCTTGGCACTCTGAGTGAGTAGTGGGCAAGCAGTGATTGGCCAATCCTCTTGTGGGCAGCTAGTTGGAAGACTAGAGTCTTGAGCATGTATGTTTAGAATCGAAGTCCAGCATTGAGAATGCAGGTGTATGCTTATGTCTCCTAATCCTCTTTTGAGCTGTTTGTACTCCTAAACTCCTAATTTCAGCTTCTTTCTCTTATTTCATTGTGTCATTGTACACGCTATTTTTCTTCCCCATTGAGTCTTCAAATTGCAACCCACAGTGCATATTGCACTTAAGAGGACACACCACATCGAGCATATAGATCAAGAAATTGATCTACACTCCTCATGTTTCATCGATGAAGGATTGGGAGGAAAAAAGAACATATAATACCAATACTTCATAAGAACAAATCTGTAATAGCTCCAATAGTAGATGGACGACCTCTAGAATCTAGCATATTGGGACGTTCCCAAGGAAACTGCACAGTGCACCACTAACCTTCGTGATCATGATTCCCACATGTTTCGATGCAATATCAAGTCAGATAATTCCTGTTATCATTGGAATGCCGTGGCTTAAGAGCATAATCCAGAAATTAATTGGAGAAGGAATAAGATTACTAGATGAGACACCCAAAAGAACCCGCCATCCTGATACGATGCTTCATTGATAGGTAGATTCCTTGTGGATAGATAGATGGATGGACAGACAGACAGACAGACAGACCGATGGATGGATGGATAGATAGATAGATAGATAGATAGAAAGTAGGGATGGAATAAGAAAGAGAAAATGGACACCCCCTCAACACTAACTGCACTAAATGGTAACTGCTCAAACTCAACCAAGAAGAGATGACCTCGATGAGTGCCAAGAACCTCCAAAAAAAAAAAGAATACAGACATGAAAGAAGACCAGTGGTTATGCCCAGGTTCTCTCTTTATCGGGCAACAAGTCAGGCAAGGACCCAAGCAAATCATGGAAGTGCTGGATTGAAGGAGCAAGTGAGTAAAAGGTAAGGTGAAAGGGAGGTTCCCAACAGGTGATATAAGAAATGGAGCTAAGCACACTGACTGCACTAAGTGGTAACTGCTCTAACTCAACCAAGAAGAGAAGACCTCAATAAGTGCCAAGAAACTCAAGAGAAAAAAGAATACAGACATGAAAGAAGACCAATGGTTATGCCTAGGTTCACTCTTTATGGGGTAACAAGTCAGGCAAGCACCCAAGCGAATCATGGTGAGGCAGCCAGTGAGTAAGAGGTAAGGTGAAAGGGAGGTCCCAAAAGGGTGACTAAGAAATGGAGCTAACCACAGGTTAGTCCAAAAGAAAACACATGGCAGAGTGGTGTGAGTACAGCAGCCTGGGACGTTATGAGTTATATCTGTCCACAAACTATGCCTGAAAAATAACAGCAAGGAAAATTCTTAAAACGTTTGTTCTAACAAGTCTATAAGGAATGCCATTTTGTCAACTTTAAATCTACTGAGATCTTTGAAAAGGATCTAAATATCGGGAGTTAAGGCCCGAAACATGAAGCAACAATTATGTACCGTGCCAGCAGCTGACTTAGAAGACAAAAAGGTTTTTCCCTTTAATCGTGAGAGACCGAAGTCACAAACCTGCATTAATGTGACAATAATATTCAAGGAAATAGTGAGCACAGTATTTATAAGTTCTTAAGAAGGGTAAAATCCAATACGAATGGGAAAGTAGATCGATGCACCTTCACTGTCCATGTTTTGTCCACCAAGATATTTGGTGACTTCAAATCTCGATGCACGATTGGAGGATTCAATCGATGAAGGTAATTCATTCCCCTTGCCTAAATCATCCGAAGCATACCAAAAATAAATACAAAATCATTCACAAAAGGAGAACAGATGATAAGTATTAAGGACATAATTTCAACAGAATCTCATCATGTGAGAACAAACCACATCAAGTGCCATCTTGATACGACGCTTTTCATCCAACATTTCCTTTGCTCCTGTTCGGTGTATGAGCCGGAACAAGCTTCCTCTGTGTTGAACCCAAACTTTGAAACAAGGAGAATCTCAATAATTTTCTTATGAAAGATAAACTTACCTTGGGAGATATTCAGTGACAATGGAAAAATTTGGTCGTTTTGTGACTGCACCCATGAAAAGCACTACATTTGGATGCCGCATACGATTCATAAGAGCAACCTGAACATTATTGGGAACAGTGTTGGCACATTGACAACAAAGTCTGTTTTGCACTAATGTAATGCAGCTAAAGCATGCAGCTCAGAAGCTTAAATGGACGAAAAGTTAACAGCTAAGGATCAGTAGAGTTTTATTCCGAGGGCTAGGAAAGGATATTAAAAGACATAGTAATTTACATGAAAGAAAAGATTGTAAAGGGAATGCGCCTTTTGGGGACTCAAGATAGAAACATAGTGAAGCAGTTAGTTTCTCCAGCATACGAGGGACATTATCATGGAGCTTCTAGTGGCCTCATATTTTGGAAAGGACATCGATTTACAGATGATTACAAAATTGAGAACTGAAAAAACTCAAAAATCATCAAGCTAAAGCAGCCAGAAAGTTTATGTAGTACAGATTGGGTTCAAGTGGTTATAAGTTCAAGAATCATTCAAATGCCTGTCGAATGCTAATAAAAAATGTGCAAAAAACTAAAGTCAAAGAGCAGCCATGCGTAGGGTGAAAAAAGTCTCACACTTTGCCAACTCCATGGTCAATGAGAAGAAATGCCAAGAAAACGAGCCACAAGACATGTATCGGAACTTTTCAAGGGTGTTTTCATGAGATATTTGACTGTTTTCCATTTTGCAGAAGTGATGACAAATTGAGATCCTTATATGATACAAAGATATTAAAGTTCCTTGTTTCAAGTGAGGGAAGAATTTCTGCTGAGCAGAATGTTGAAATTTCTTATTAGTTATTCAATATCTTCCATCGTTTCACTTAAAATTCTATCCCCGCTCTCTGAATGGATGAAGTGCAGATGGCTTACCATCAAAAAGAAATGAAGGAAAAGGGAAAAGAATAAAAATAGATTCTACCCTTACAAGTGGAAAATGATGCAATATGTTAACACACAATTGAAGAATCTTAAAACGTTAAGCTTTTCTTTTACCCAGTCATGTTGTACTTCTCCACTCAGAGCAGCACTTTGAGGAATTCAAATTTCCATTCTCAATTAGAACGTCTAGAAATATTTTGCCTCATATCACAATAAGGCCTCAAATTTCTTCCCTTCTATCACAGGAAAAGTGTCCTTTTTTGAAACATACTTTCGCCAGGATGTATCCTTTGATAGGATATGCTCCATTTTTGCACATCTATATAAAGAATCAACTGTTGATGAAAAGTGATGTCTACCTCTCGCACAAACTCCTGGAGAATCTCTTCATGAAAGTCCTGCTCCATCAGAATCTTCACAGCAACATCCTTTAAATGATGTAAATAACAGTAAAATCAGACGGTGGAGAAAGGTACATTGTCTCATTACAAGCAAGGTATCATTAAAATGACACAGTGATTCTTGATATTTATAGATGAAACCATTTTATGATTCAAAAGGCACCACAAGACACAGTAAACTCACAGAGCCATGCCAGTCAGCACGATGCACTGTTCCAAAAGACCCTGCAATAGCAAGTATGCATTGTGATGAACACCACTATGTCACTGAAACTGCAATCAGTTAAACACCAAGAGAAATCTACCTGCTCCTATTCGTTCTTTTAGGATAAGTTCTTCCCATGCGATTTCAAGCCCATTTAATGGAAGTGCTAAATCCAAATTGGATGGTGTCAATGAAATTCCTTGTTTATGCATCTCTGTTGGACCATCCTCTATGTGATTCGTTGTGCATTTATTCAAGGCATGCTCATCTTGACCTGGATGATATTCCAGGGATGTGTCCACAATCGAAGAATGATATTTGCTCTGAGCTCTCGAATCATGTGTAACAGCCACTGTATTTGTGCCGGCCTTACCATAGTCAGGTTTCTGGCCAAATTTAGCAACTCTCACGCTAGCACTCTTGCATCCTTTTTCGGGAGTAGAAAAAACAGGCCATTTGTCACCAAGTTTTGCACTTGCAGAACCATTGTATGCCATATAGTCCCCAATTTTTTTGAAGTCCTTCCTTCTACCTGACATCAATTGTAACTCTTCAATTCATAGTTTTAGAAAACATGTGATTGATGAATGAAAGCTTTTTAGGACCCTTCTCATCCCAAGGAAAAAGACAAGGGTATCATCTGCCTGGGTGGGTCTGGATGGGGGTGGGCATGTGTGCATGCATGCACAGGTAGGTGTGTGTGTGTGTGTGTGTGTGTGTGTGTGTGTGTGTGTGTGTGTGTGTGTGTGTGTGTGTGTGTGTGTGTGTGTGAGAGAGAGACAGAGAGAGAGAGAGATGAAATGAAACGAAATGAAATAACATTGCCAAGGGCCAGGATGATCTACGAGACCATGGATAAGAGGCTCTCTAGTCCATAAAATGAGAGAGTGATCATTGTAGCTTAGCAGTCCCAATTGCTTTTTATCAATGAGAACAACTTAATTCATCAATCCAAGGGCTCCAGTACATGCACAGGACCAGGACTTGCTGGCACGCGCATGCTTCGCAACTCCCCCCCCCCCTCTGTGTCTGTTCTTCCCCTATGTGACTGTTCTTCCCTCTGTTCTGCCCAGCGCCCCCTCCCCCCCCCCCATTCGTGCCCTCCGCCCCTGCCTCCCCTCTGCACTCCCCCCCCCCCCCCCCCCCCCCCCCCCCCCGCCTCACTCCCCCCCATCCCCACCCCCTCGCTTCCCCCCCTCCCCCAGCCTGAATCTGCCTCCCCCCTCCGGTTGCCTCTCCCCCCTCCCTCCCTCTCCTTTGGCTTTGAGCACCAGCTTTGTGCTGAAAACTGAAAGGGAAGAATTTAGCTTTGATCTAAGCAAGTAAGGAATTTTCTGGCCTCCCCCTCTCCTGTTTCCCTGCATGTGTCAGACACGGATGGACACAGAACCCACCCCCTCAAAGGGACTCTTGTGAAGCCCCCTCGCCCAACTCCACTCCGTCGCCCGTCCGACTCTCCCTTACCGATGAGGGTAGAGCAAGCTTGGCATCTGAAGTTGAACGAATTCAAGCTTCATCAATTGACTGCAAAATCATTGGTCTACACCCCAGCAGCGGCGAGCTCAAGGACCACCTTCAGAGCAACTTGCTTGCTGAGATTGGCAAGCTTGTTGGTATCGAGCACCTGGGTCGCAGCTTTTACCAGGTGGAGCTTGGGTCCCCAGAGGCGGCCACTCAGATCGTCGCACTATCGCCTATTGCAGTTTGGGCTGGCCATGCCTATGTCTTCCCCTGGACACAAGGCTTTGATCCCTCGGCGGCCTCTTCCTCATCTTTCCTTCCCGGCGAAGCACGAGGGTTTCCTGTGACGGCTTGTTTCCCCGACCTTCGGCACGAGTATCTCCCCTTGCTTCCATAGATTGGCAGGTCTATTGGCACCTTCTTGGAGGTCCCACGGACTACGGCCTCAGTTGTCGCCAAGGTGATCGGCATCCCCTCGGTGAGGATTCTCATTTCTGACCGCACACAGCTCTCGTTGGAGATTGAGCTTCCCCTACTTTTAGGCGGATGGTTGATTCAGAGGGTTGAGTATTCGGGGCCTCCGAATTAGTGTTTTTCATGTTACAAGGTTGGTCACCTTGCAAAGGCGTGCCCCTCGCGGACTAAGCGGAAGACCTAGAAGACCTCGGGGAAGGAGGATCTGCGATCACCTTCACAGGCATCTCCTCTAACCCCTTCCTTGGCTTCCCCTGACCCCTTGTCGGAAGTTGGGGGTGGGTCTCCTATGCTCTCTGGTGCTCCGGCGGCCACGACTACCCCTTCCTCGCCGGGCACATCTTGGCGGCAACTAGGACGTTGGCAGCAGTCTTGTCATCCGTCCCGTCCCATGGACGAGGAGGGATCTATTCCACAAGGAACTGTTTAACACTAGTTTGGTACCAAAACAGGACACTTAAGTGTCCTTTTTTGACAATTTTCCAAAAAATCACACACCTTCTACAAAGAGAATTTGAGAAAATCTTTTAACACATATTAAATGTATTTCAAAGGTTAATGCAAAATTATAAAACACAATAAATCATGTTTTGTGTTCATGTAAATAGCCTCTCAAGATGCTATGGTAGTGAATAGGATGAAAATTTCTAATCAAATGTATTTTTATCAAAAGAGAAAAATGCATCATATGAAAGAAAAAATTATACACATTCTTTGAAACATAGATTACATAGTATGAACCTCAAACTCACTTAGAAAAATCATTTTAATTCAAATAAAATCAATTATTTTGACTTTGTACACCAAAAACAGCAACTAGTTCTAAACATGGTTCAAACAAACTTATGGGAATCCACAGAGGTGTACAAATATGCCAACAATCAAAAAAGGTATGAAGACAACAATCAAGGTATACACATATAAAATCAATTGCTATGACTCTAGTCACCAAAAACAAAAAACTAAAGCCTACATATATGACTCAAAAGAATTTATGAACATCATCGAAGGTGTACACATTCAAGTTACCAAGTAAAAAATGTGTGACATAACAAACCAAAGCTTACATATCCGAGGCTAAATAACTTATTGAAATCCACTGAAATTTTCACATCTTTGGACACAACCAAGAATCTTCTGTTGTGCGGGCATCAACCAAATTCTAGAGATACAATCATGAATAGTTTGTGTGTTGGAAACAATGCCAATTGGTCAATACTTGCTTAAGGCTTCATTGGTCAAAACTTGCTATAGCATATGTAGTCTTGATTTGGATGTAGTCTTGATTTGGAATCCTTCTACAAAGCAAACAGGCTGCAATTAGAATGGGTACCGTTTTTTAATAACATTATGCACAAAAGCGTGGGGCAACTTGGCTACGTGGTCGTCCTCCCATCCCAGTGGTCCGGGTTCAAATCCCGTCGGCAGCATACGCGCAGCGGATGATTTTTGAGCTTTTGCTTTTGATAAAAGCTTATGGAGAAACTAAAAAACACTAACGGATGAGCGACGCGATCTTGCTTTATTACGATCATGCTTTCTTTATGCGATCGTAGGCTTTTGCTTTATTCAAGGTGCTCTTCAAGGCTCAACAATCTACTATATAAGAGACTATTTAGCTCACTTGTAATTATCCTTCACCTAGGATCAACACAAGCTTTGGAGCTTGGACCTCAGTAGAGGTGGTGTTTCTTCTAGCACATGGGGCAGCCATGGTGCTATCTTGAAGCATGTTGAGGAGCAGCTATGGAGTTCTTCTTGGTGATTCTTCTTGGGGAAGATGAAGGGTGTGCTCACACTCTAGCTCATGGAGAGGAGGTCATCTCTTGTTCATGGCAAGAAGACTTGGTCATTAGCAGCTTGATGGTGAGGATCGCCCATCTACATGATGTATTTGAAGATCATCTTCTACAAGAAGATGTTAGGTCGAAGATTATCTTCTACAAGAAGATGTCTGGCTACTTCAAAGACATTAGATGGAGTTTAACATAAGGTTCACATCTTATGTTAAGTATTCAGGTATGTATTCTCTTTATGCACACAGGTACTACTTGAAGTTTATGGAGGCTGTGGAGTTCATATCAGGAGGAGTCCTATTCAGCATAGGTACAAGAGAATCAGTACTTATATGCTTTACGCATATTTTTATGAGGTGTTTGTGAAGGTGTGTTCACATGAGTTTGAGGATTTCCGGCAACAATCTTGTTAGCATTCTATGCTACTTTATAAGTATGTGATCTTTTCACACACGTATCTGACTTAAGATCTTCCATAGCCTAAGTTTAGATGTAGGTTTGTTGACCATCAGTTTCACACTGATCCTTCCTCATTCAATCACTCATATTCACTCTTCTATAACCTATAAGGTCACACATCTCATGTATATTCAGATTATTGCCCACACATCTGAATATGTTTGTTACATTGTACATTCACTCATTCATTTATTTCTCATCACATAGAATGGTTGAGAATTTTGCTCCCACATTGTACATTGAACATTGGTATATATGATACTATGAGTAAGCGATGGCTTACGTAACACCTTACACATGACGTCTATTCTTTCTCTATCTTTATCTCATCATCTGTATGATTAAGTTGTGGAATGTTCATGTTTTGTCAATATGGAAGATTGCTGGAATTAATGTTGTACATGAATGGAACTATGGAACCATGGACCTGTGACATGAGCCTAAGGGCCTACCTCACTTCCAACATTTGGTATCAGAGCTTTAGGGATTTGGTATCAGAGCACTAAGGTTTTGGTTTCAGAACTTTAGATCTTTGGCATCAATGCATTAAGGCTCATTCATAATCCCAGGTTCCCAGTCTTCCAGATTTACAACATATGATTTGAAAGCATCTTCTAATATTTGACATTTGACATACACACTTAATCTAGATGAGTAGAGATTTGAGAATTAGACACTTCAGTTACATGTGTATTCATCAGTGTGGAGTATGAAGTTGATGATCTGTTAGCAGCCGAATATTTTTGGAAGAGTATGCAAATACTTTACAAAAGTATTGTTTGAAGACCCAGACTTGATGAAGAGAAGACTACTTCAAATTCAAGGAAGAACAATGGTTTAGAGAAGATGAAGAAATCAGATCAACATCAAATCACAGGTATCAGTTTCTACTATCAGATTATCATTTGCAGGTCATATCTTAGAAGAGCAGTTATGAAGAGATTTGAAGAAATTCAAGGAGTACTTTTATACACTTTCATTATTTGAAAGTTAAAGGCTACATCAAAACAGGTATCTAGAGGTTTTTCTAGAAAGTTTTTGAGAAATCTCTTTCATGGCAAGAAAGTTCATCTAAGAAGACAAGCGCAGAGATGAGATGAGTTTTTTCAGCCAATTTTCTGTTGTAAGTTGGTTGGATATCAAGGTACAAATGTATCTAGAGAGGTATCTCTAGAAGGGTAATTCATCATTCAGACAAAAGATTGGTGAATTTAGTCGTTTCAGACATTTGAAGCAGAATTTTGATTCAGAGATATGAGGAGATGGTAAAACATGTTTCTATATTCACTTCCATTTGTTTTATCTCTTACTCTTAGCATTAGAGGAAGAGAAAAGTTCAGTTGAAGAAGTCAAGAGTGTTTGCTACTTCAAGATGAAGAGAACAAAAGGTATGGAAGTGAAGTTTGAAAATGTTGACATCATCAGGTGGAAGAAAGATGCAGAAAAAGAAAGTCCATCATTTCCAAAAGAAAAGTAAGACTTCCTTTTCTCATATATTTTCCATATACTTTTCCTATTTTATCCTCTACACCCAAAGACAAGTCTACGAGAACATCTTGTTTAAAGAAGAAGCAGTTTCTTGTTTTGCATTACACTTGGTCATGATTTAGTAGATTTGACAAAGAATTGCATTGAGAGAAAGAAAAGCAGCACATATATGTTTTAACTCATATATGTATGAGTTATGTTTTAGTTGAAGCTTTTAAGCAGGCAGCTTATATGTTCCCTCAAAGAATTCTTGGACCGTCAATACAGAGCTACTTGGTATATGACAAGTTGCAGAGAAGTATATTTCTTCTTTATCTAAACTCTTGAGGTAAAAGAGTTTTTTGTAAGCAGATGTTGAAGACTTGGGTTGAGGTTTTATGTTTGGAAAAGGTTACCTCATACTCAGTATTTTCAGAAACTTTAGAAAATTCAGATTTGCTAATGTACAGGTCATTTGAAGAATCTACTTTTCATGATTGTCGAGTTTTTTGGATACATGCTTGTATTCAAAAAGGTGTTCCATTAGATCGTATAACTTGATTGAGAAGTGGAGTTAGCCAAAAGAAAGTCAAGCAGGTACTATCACATTTCACCCGGGTAAAATATGAAAGTTATGAAGTATCAACTTGCAGCTTTTGGAGTTCTCAAGGTGAGAAGTTTGTCCACTTATGTTTCAAGTAGAAATTGCAGATTCCTTGAAGGATTTGTTTGAAGAAAAGTTTTACAACTTTTTGAGAAGCATGGACACTTGGAGACATTCAGGAAGTAAATCAAACATTCAGTCATGAAGGTTTGATAAGAGCAGATTCTACACAAGAGAGATCATTGATCTTGAATGATCTTATATGATCTTGAGTATTTATGATTCAGTTGTCTATCCTTTGTTTATGAAGATTCTTAACATTGGAAAAAGTCAGTCAAAGATTCAGATTCTATCAAATTTGTGTTACAGAGAGGAAGAAGATACTTGTTGTGTTATAGAAGGTTATGAATCCTATAAAGCTTTCGGCAAGGTTTTGTTATGTTAGGATCAGCTAACCTTATTCTAGATTTTGGAAAGCTGAGGAATGACATGGAAAGCTATTGGCATCTGATCAATGCTAATAAAAAGGGTTCAGAGATTTTGTTTCAGATACAGGTATTGATCACTGAACATCAGATTTATGAAGGAAGACGTTCCAAATTTCATAAAGTCTGATATATTTGAAGAATACTGGATACTAGTGTTAAATCATCCAGGGGGGTGATGAAACATGAAGACTTATTTTCAGCCATATGTAAAAGAATGCAGAGTCATACCTACAGGTATTCCTATATTTCCTTTGTCAGGTTCTCTTTATGTTCCAGCTTTGAAAGAAGAAGGAAGAAGAAGAATGTTTGGAGAAAGTTCCTATTCAAGAGAAGGTTCCAAAATTCTATTGAAGAGAAGCTTGATATTTCAGAAAGGTATATTTCAGAAGTGCGCACATATATGTTTATACCAAGTTCTGAAGGAAAGAGGTATGAAGGATTTAAAGGATGAAGACATGATGACATCATAGATTTTTACTCATATTTCAGTTGATTTCAATTGAGTTGGGTTGATTTGACTTGAGTACAGTCAGAGATGAACCAGCAGTATTCATAATACACTAAGTTGTGAGTTGACAGTCACAGGTTCCAGGATTCAGTTCTTGATTTTGTTTAGTGTATTTACATGACGCAGCAGAAGTACATTTGAGAAACTTCTTTTTTGGAAGGTAAATGCAAATATGTGGATCCTAGTGTATGTTTTCAGGTTTTTGAAAACAGGAGATAGCAGGTTCAGAAACAGTTCATGCTACATTTGTTGTCAAGCAGTGATTGCCTGATGGGTACACTAATGGATATCTAGTTTGGATACTTTCTCAGGTATTATGGTTCATATTCAGCAAGCTCAAGTTTTTTGAAAGAAAGTCATATTCAGTTTTGAAGAAGACTTTTAAAGAAAAGACTTTTGAAGAACAAGTTCTGAAGTGCGGGAGTACAAGCTTGAAGCTTGTGGTAGTTTGCAGCTTATGACAGTTTGCAGATTCAGTCCAGATTGTACCAATTTGACATTGCAGGGGGGATTGTTGGAAACAATGCCAATTGGTCAATACTTGCTTAAGGCTTCATTGGTCAAAACTTGCTATAGCATATGTAGTCTTGATTTGGATGTAGTCTTGATTTGGAATCCTTCTACAAAGCAAACAGGCTGCAATTAGAATGGGTACCGTTTTTTAATAACATTATGCACAAAAGCGTGGGGCAACTTGGCTACGTGGTCGTCCTCCCATCCAAGTGGTCCGGGTTCAAATCCCGTCGGCAGCATACGCGCAGCGGATGATTTTTGAGCTTTTGCTTTTGATAAAAGCTTATGGAGAAACTAAAAAACACTAACGGATGAGCGACGCGATCTTGCTTTATTACGATCATGCTTTCTTTATGCGATCATAGGCTTTTGCTTTATTCAAGGTGCTCTTCAAGGCTCAACAATCTACTATGTAAGAGACTATTTAGCTCACTTGTAATTATCCTTCACCTAGGATCAACACAAGCTTTGGAGCTTGGACCTCAGTAGAGGTGGTGTTTCTTCTAGCACATGGGGCAGCCATGGTGCTATCTTGAAGCATGTTGAGGAGCAGCTATGGAGTTCTTCTTGGTGATTCTTCTTGGGGAAGATGAAGGGTGTGCTCACACTCTAGCTCATGGAGAGGAGGTCATCTCTTGTTCATGGCAAGAAGACTTGGTCATTAGCAGCTTGATGGTGAGGATCGCCCATCTACATGATGTATTTGAAGATCATCTTCTACAAGAAGATGTTAGGTTGAAGATTATCTTCTATAAGAAGATGTCTGGCTACTTCAAAGACATTGGATGGGACCATCTACATGATTTTGAAGATTATCTTCTACAGGAAGATATTAGGTTGAAGATTGTCTTCTACAAGAAGATGTCTGGCTACTTCAAAGACATTAGATGGAGTTTAACATAAGATTCACATCTTATGTTAAGTATTCAGGTACGTATTCTCTTTATGCACACAGGTACTACTTGAAGTTTATGGAGGCTGTGGCGTTCATATCAGGAGGAGTCCTATTCAGCATAGGTACAAGAGAATCAGTACTTATATGCTTTATGCATATTTTTATGAGGTGTTTGTGAAGGTGTGTTCACATGAGTTTGAGGATTTCCGGCAACAATCTTGTTAGCATTCTATGCTACTTTATAAGTATGTGATCTTTTCACACACGTATCTGACTTAAGATCTTCCATAGCCTAAGTTTAGATGTAGGTTTGTTGACCATCAGTTTCACACTGATCCTTCCTCATTCAATCACTCATATTCACTCTTCTATAACCTATAAGGTCACACATCTCATGTATATTCAGATTATTGCCCACACATCTGAATATGTTTGTTACATTGTACATTCACTCATTCATTTATTTCTCATCACATAGAATGGTTGAGAATTTTGCTCCCACATTGTACATTGAACATTGGTATATATGATACTATGAGTAAGCGATGGCTTACGTAACACCTTACACATGACGTCTATTCTTTCTCTATCTTTATCTCATCATCTGTATGATTAAGTTGTGGAATGTTCATGTTTTGTCAATATGGAAGATTGCTGGAATTAATGTTGTACATGAATGGAACTATGGAACCATGGACCTGTGACATGAGCCTAAGGGCCTACCTCACTTCCAACATTGTGGACACATAACAAAGCATGTACAATTATGGAAGAGATCTAGTTTCTTCACATGAAGAAAGAAAGTAAGACATCAAACAAGGTATACACATAAGGGAACTACCAATCTTTGAAAATCAACCTAATTTTTTAGATCTATGTACACCAAACATAGTAGATATATGTGTGGACACCAACCAATATATCCACATATAAATATTAACATCCAATTGGAATAATGCCAAATTACAAACATTTAGCTTGATATCCAAGAAAATAAACTAGTTCCTACCAAGAAACAAGAGTCATGTACATATAGAATCAAAAGAATATATAGTTCTAAAATATTTAGTCAAAATATTTTTTTGATAGTTGTTATATGCATAAACATAGAATCCCTTGCACACATCAACACATACTAAAGAAATACTCAAAAGTCTTTGATATAATCTTCGATATCATAAAATGATAAGGAGCATTCGAAAAAGTTTCATTATTTCCATCCATCCATCTTTTTGTCAAATGAAATATGTATGCCAATTTTTTTCATTCTCATCACAATCACCATTACGGATCACATATTATTTGAGATGATTAAGAATGAACATGGCATGAAAGCATATTTTGGAAGGTTTAATACTTGGAATAGCATTTAAATAATTATTATTTTTCATCATAATTTTTTATTCCACCTTTGGAGCTATGTTCTTTTTATGAACATAGAAATATATGCTTTGCCAATTCAGCATGAAAGTCAGCACCAAATGCAATGGCTACTAGTTCAAAGCGGAGGCTTTCTAACTTTGAATAAAAATATGCATTAAATTAGTATGAAGGTTATCCATCGATAACCTGCCAATTCTATGCAATCTCACTTACATACAAATTATAGTGAGCCATTCTTTAAAAGGTGCGATAAATGGCAGTGATCTAGAGAAGACAAGTTTTGAGTTCATGTTTATCACTTATGAAAGTGTTCAACATTCTCCAAAGATCCCTAGACACTTGCTTTGCACTGCCAAAGTCCATGAATAGCTTTCCATTTCCTAAAACATATCCAATTTGTCAAAATGTTTGAATTGTGTTATTTTTTCAGTTATGCTAAAAGTTGAGTTTTAAAAAATTCCCATTTTTTTCTTCATTTAATAAACCATTTGAAGTAGTAAAATGTTAAAGATTATATTTTTCTCTAAAAGTACATGATGTGAGCTATCAAATCCAAGTGAGTATGCCATCAAAGCCTCAAGGGTGTCATCAAGAAAAATCAATCAATTTGGTGTAAAAGCAGGACACTTGAGTGTTCCAGGACACTCAAGTGTCCTAGTACAGAACTAGTGTTAAGTGCCCTTCGGGAGGACTAACATGTGGACCCTTGCGTGGTTCCGATGCACTAGGTTGGTGCCACTACTTCTGCGCCCCCCCCCCCCCCCCCCCCCCCCCAAGGCCTTCAACCTTGGTCCCTGCCCCCTATGTATCCTCTCTTGGGTCGTCCACTTCACCACGACCTATTCGGCCACCAGATTCTTCTCCTCCTGGTCCTCGACAATCCCTTGATAGTGACTTCTTGGTGAGTTGGGAGGTCCACGAGGGTCAGGCTTCCCCCGGCCCCCCTCTCTTGTTGGGTACATCTCCCTTGACAGCTATTCCTCTGGGTTTAGTGAGCTTTGACTACCATCTGCAGTACGTCTCCGTTGAAAGCTATTCCTCCGGGTTTAGTGAGCTTTGACTACCATCTCCAAGGGGAGAGCTTTGACTATGAGTTCTCAAGGTTCTTCGGTGGACAGGAGCACTTGCTCACCACTCTTATTTGAGGCCATGCGATGGACCTTGCGTCTCACAGTTAAACAGCCTTGGAGTCCATAGTGGCATCTTTGTTTCCTCTTTGTGGGGCCTCACAACTTGAGTGGTATCTTGGGGAGCCATTATGTTTGGTCCGGGAAAAGGTCACCGAGTTCTTCCACCACCTTGGGG
The DNA here is from genome assembly GCA_020310875.1 of Ceratopteris richardii. NCBI lineage: Eukaryota > Viridiplantae > Streptophyta > Polypodiopsida > Polypodiales > Pteridaceae > Ceratopteris > Ceratopteris richardii. The sequence goes on from CM035409.1 coordinate 63,730,834, forward strand.
AGCTGGATCTCACTGACTTGTTCATCAACTCCTCAGACTCCACTCGGTTTCTCTTTATTCATGGTATGGAGGAGAGGCAGCTTACTTTATATGTGATTGCGGACTCTCAGACTACACCTTGCTATTTGTTCATTCATGAGGAGTAGCTTGGAGTAGCTTGGACAGGAGCAGCCACAAGTATCATGTAAGAGGGTGTTACCGAAGTGGCTGCCTATCGGGGATGTTTGGACTCGGATTACTCCCTATCATAACTAGCCTCGAAGTTGGACCATGTCCCTTTTGTTGTAGCATCTTGGTTTGCTTCGTCTCCATGAAAGTTCTTTCATGAAATGTTCAGGGATTAGGTGGGCCTCAGTTTTTGCGCTATAGGGTTCGCTTTCTTCAGGAACTCCACCAGTACTTGGTTGGCAGTTCCATTGATGTTCTTATGCTCCAAGAGCACCATTTGTCCTTGGGTCGTATATAGCAGTGTAGACAACTTTCGCAAAGGCATGGGGAGGGCTTTTGGTCTGTTGGGTACGGGCCCAATGGCTCCCAGGGTGGTGTATGCATTTTTTAGGGCAAGTTTTGGAAGTCTTCGGTTTCGGATAGAGGGAAGATTATCCCTAACTAGTTGCCATAGTTTCCTTTAGGAGTGCCTTATATCCATCTTTCTCGAGTCATCCTCTTTGGTCCTATGCTTCAAAAAAAAATTGTTCTACCGCACTATATCCCATATATAATGAGAGATTGTAGGTCAAAGACAAGGAATCTAGGTTCTTTCTTGTAGTGCAACAAATACTTGCACAAGGTGATGGTCAAGATGACACAAAGGGAGGAGAGAAACCTTTGATTGCATCAAGTAAATTTGGCAATCATAGAAAAGAAATACAATCCAATGCTACCATACAATTCTTTTTTTGTATCTTCTATAAAGGGATCCACTCAATACTTCACATAGGTTTAAGGAGACAATCCATAAGTTGGAACAATCTAATCACTCAAGCAAGGATTGATGCCTCCGAGAGAAGCAATTGAAAGTGAAATGGACATCCGTTGGGGAGAAACGATGACAACAAAAGAAAAAGAAGCAGTAAGGAAAGATCATCAAAACACCATGGAGAGGTTTGTGCCATGACACTCGCTTGCACATGACTATGCTCTTTGGGACTGTCTAGATGTGGATGCCACTTGATTGATGACGTAAGAAAATAGATGACAAGATGATAGGTGATAGTAAGTAAAAAAGTAGATGTTGGCCATGCTTATTCAAATAGAGAAGACCTCCTTTGAATATCCTCCGGTGATCTCCATTCTTGATATGTAGATTTTTTTTAAAAAACTCGAAGGGTGACTTTGGGGTGATTTAAGGTTATTTTGTGGTCTACAAAGAGTGGATTTGAGGGTCAAACAGGGGTAAAACTAGGAAAAACCAAGGGAAGCAAAGATATTGACCTTTAGGCACAAAATGCAAAACATCATTTTCCTTGATCAAATGTCACCTCTCTAGTATCGATGAGCAGTTTTGGATGCCTCCAATACATCTACATAGAGGTATCCAACAAGGCTCTCTTAGCGGATAGCCCATGACCCTTTGTGCTTGCTACCCACCCCCTATACACTAGTAATATGCTTGACAAGCATATTACTACTAACTACGTCAAGGGTCTTAATGTTGGTCATCACAACATCCTTGGTACTAGATTTGTGGATGAAACCATGTTGTTTCTATTGGGTATTTGAGAGGACATCCAAAATGTAGTGGCCTCTCTTAATGTCTATCGTAAAGCTTCTCAACTAAAAATTCAACCATGCAAAGTCTAAGTTAATCAATGTAAACCATAAAAAATTTTATAAATTGACCTCGAAGGAGCAAAAGGTCGGTTAGAGAATGATTTACCGATAGTTAGGTTATCCTCTTAGTGTAGTAGTTATTAGTTGGGAGCAAAGTTATTAGTAACTAGTAACTACAAAGAATTATGCTTGAAGTCCTAAAAAGGAAGGCTATTGAGTGGAATTTACACTATTGTGTCCACATTCTACTGTATATTGAGTGGAACAGTAAATAATGTCTTACTTACTGATTATAATATCTATTAAGACCATTTCTCACTACAATAAAAGAATTATTGCGGAGAAAAAACTCTTCCAAGTCTTTGGTACCATGTTTGTGGGCAATCATATGATTGCCTCAACCAAAAAGGAGGAGTTAGTACTTTAGACCCTTTGTAGCATACAATGGCTAGAATGTTGGAAATTAGGTAGGCCCATAACTACAAACACAGATTCCAGGATCTTCCAACATTGAAAGACATGAGCATACATCACTTAATCATACAATGATGAGACAAAGATAGAGAGAGATTAGACAACATGTACAAAGTGTTATGTAAGCCACTACTTACGCACACCATCATATATGCAAATGTCAATTTACAATGTGGGAGTCAAAACCTTAACCACTCTATGTGAACAGAAATAGATGGAAGAGTGTATGTACAAAATTTACAAGAATATTCAGATGTAGGGACAAAAATCTGAATATGTATGAGATGTAGGACCTGATAGGTTGTAGAAAAGTGAATATGAGTGACTGAAAGAGGAAAGATCAATTTGAAACTCATATTCAGCAAACCTTAATCTAATTTAGGCTATGGAAGACCCTAAATCATATGTGTGTGTGATAGATCACATACTTACGGAATTAGCATAGAATGCTAACATGTTGCTGACAGAAATCCTCATACTCATGTGGAAACACCTTCTCTAACATCTCATCTCATGCTTGTAGCACGCATGTACTGATTCTCCTTTATGGATGTCAGTGCCTCCATGTATGTCGATTAGGACTCCTCCAAATATGGATGCCACCGCCTCCATAAGCTCCAAGTAGTACCTGTGTACATAAAGAGAATATGTACCTGAATAGTTAACATAAGATGCAATCATATGTTAAGCTCCATACAATGTCTTTGAAGTACTCCATAATCTTTATGTAGAAGACAATCTCCAAATACATAATGTAGATGAATGATCCACACCATCAATCTGCTGATGAGTAAGTCTTCTCCATCAACAAGAGTGTGAGCACACTCTTCTCCAAGAAGAACTCCATGGCTTCTCCTTATCTTCTTCAAGATTGCTCCATAGCTTCTCCATATGTGCACCATGGCTGTCCCATGTGTGCATCAGCAAGACCACCTCCAAAAATCAGCCAAACGATGGTAGAGGATATCTTCTCAAGTGCCTATAAGCCATCCTTATAAAGATTCTTATCCCATGCGAAAAATCCTCCGAATAAAGCTGAATCGTAAAAATAAAGCTGGATCGCAGTTATTTAAAAAATCCATCGCTGATTTTTTAAATTTGATCATAGCTTTTAATCATCGCTTTTTTTTAGCTTTTAATTCCTAAGTTTGATTAATATTTGGTTAGGGTTTTCTCCCACATCCGATCTCTAATGACTGAATGTCCTATACCATTAGATAGCTCTCATCAAGCTCTACAAGATATGATTATAAAAGTTTTACCCAAATTTTGTGCCAAAAATGATAGTACCAAAATTAAGGTCTGCCCTAATAGGGATTTGGACTATTATGACATTGTTTTCCAACAATCCCCCTTCAATGTCATATTGGTACAAACTGAACTGGATATGCAACTGAAAACTGACATAAGCTTCAAACTTGTCCTTCAGAATTGACCTTCAAACTTTATCTTCAAAATTCTTCTTCAAAACTGAACTTGAACTTGTTCAAACTTCAAAAAATCTGAATTTTCTAAATATGAACCATAATACCTGAGAAAATATGCAAACTAGATATCCAATAGTGTTAGCATACATCAAGCAATCACTGCTTGACAACATATATAGCATGAATTGACTCTGAATATGTTATCTCCTGAAATAAGTCTTCTCAAACCTCTAAAAATACACTAGGATCCACATATTTGCATTTACCTTAAGAAAGGTTTCTCAATGTACTTCTTCTCTGTCATGTAAATATACTAAACGGAATCAGGAACTGAATCCTGGGACTTGTGACTAACAACTCACAACTTAGTGTATTATGAACACTAGTTGGTTCATCTCTAATAGTACTCAACTCTCGTGAGTCCAAGGTGGTCAAGTGCGTTCGGTGCATTTCAAGTGCGAAGACCGAACCTTACGACCGCGATAAGGTGCGTAAGGTTCGTTTAGGGTTCATTAGGTGCGGTTAAGGTCCAAGAGCCTTACCTTCCCTTCGAGGAAAGGTGCATAAAGTGTGTTCTATATTATGTGTGACAATGTATCTTTGTGACAATGTATATGTGTGTAATATGACAATGTGTGTAACGAGAGTGGACACCTTTGTGACTCAAGAAGAGCTAGAAAAAGGTCTTCATGATCTCTCTCTCTCTCTCTCTCTCTCTCTCTCTCTCTCTCTCTCTCTCTCTCTCTCTCTCTCTCTCTCTCTCTCTCTCTCTCTCTCTCTCTCTCTCTCTCAACTTGTGCATACACTTTAGTTCAATAATCAACTGGATTTCATCTTGACCTAATGCTGCCAAGAAAAGTATGATGGAAACGACGAACCGAATGTAAATAAAACACCGAATCAAACCGAATTCGGTTCGATTTTGATTACTATCTAAAAAGCACCGATTAAACTTTTAAGGTTCGGTTCGAACCGAAATGAATGGTACCTTTGGGGGGTTCGGTCCGCGAACCGCGTCAACTATGCATGAGTCTCAACAAAGTTTCATATCTATGTTGTTATCTTGTCTTCATCCTTGTTCTATATGGAAGTCCTTCATAACTCTTTCCTTCAAAGTTTGGTATAATCATATATGTGTGCACCTCATAAGTAACAGACCTCTCTAAAAAACAAGCTTCTCTGTAATAGAACTCTGGAACTTTATCCCCAACAGGAACACCCAACAGGAACTTTCTCCAGACATTCTCCTTCTTCCTTCTTCTTCAAAAGCTAGAACATAAAGAGAAACTGACAAAGGAAATATAGGAATACATGTAGGTATGATTATGCATTCCTTCATATATGGCTGAAAATAAGTCTTCATGTTTCTCCACCCCCCTGGATGATTTAACACCAGTATCCAAACTTCTTCAAAGTATATCAGACTTAATGAAATCTGGAACGTCTTCCTACTTTTCAATAAATCTGATCTTCAATGATTTAGCATTGCTTTCATAACATCAATACCTGTGTCTGAAACAAATAATCTGAACCCCTTTTTTACTAGCACTACAGATGCCAATAGCTTTCACTGCCACTCCTCAACTTCCCATAATCTAGAATAAGGTTAGCTTATCCTATTACATCATGATAAAAAACCTTGATGAAAGCACTTTAGGATTCATAATCTTCTGCAACATAACAAGTATCTTCTTCTATTTCTCTGCAACACTAATCTGACAGAATCTGAATCTTTGACTTACTTCTTCCAATGTTAAGAACTTTACAAACAAAGGATAGACATCTGACTCAAAAATACTCAAGATCTATGATCTCTCCAACACAATACCTATGTAGAATCTGCTCTCGTCAAACCTTCATGACTGAATGTTTGATTTGCTACTTGAATGACTCTAAGTGTCCATGCTTTTTACATAAAGTTGTAAAACTTTTCTTCAACTAAATCCTTCCCAAGAATCTGCAACTTCTACTAGAACACAAGTGGAAAAACTCTCACCTTGAGAACTCCAAAATTTGCAAGTTGATACTTCATATCTTCATATTCTTCCCGATGAAATGTGATAGTATCTTCTTGACTTTCTTTTGGCTAACTCCACTTCTCAATCAAGTGATAGGATCTGATGGAACACCTTTTTTTTTTTCTTTACAAGCATGTATCCAAAAGTCAAGACAAACATAGAAAGTAGATTCTCCATCTGACTGATACATCAAAAAATCTGAATTTTTCTGAATTTTTCTGCAAATACTGAATTTTCTGAATTTTTCTGAAAATACTGAATTTTCTCAATTTATTTGAAAATACTGAATTTTTTGAATTTTTCTGAGTATACTGAATATGAGGTAACTTTTCCAAACAAAAAACCTCACTCCACATCTCCAACATCTGCTACAAATACTCTTTTACCTCAAGAATTAGGTAAAGAAGAAAAATACTTTTCTGCAACTTGTCATATACCAAGTAGCTCTGAATTGACACTCCAAGAATTCTTTGAGGGAACATATAAGCTACTTGCTCAAAAGCTTCAACTAAAACGTAACTCATACACATATGAGTCAAAATATATAAGCTGTCTTAGATATCTGCTCCTTATCTTTCCCTCAATGCAATTCTTTGTCAAAACCTACTAAAACATGATCAAGTATAATGCAAAACAAGAAACTGCTTCTTCTTTAAACTATCTTCTTCACACAAGATGTTCTCGTAGACTTGTCTTTGGATGTAGAGGATAAAAGTAGAAAAAGTATATGGAAAATATAAGAGAAAAAGGAAATCTTACTTTCCCTTTGGAATTGTTGGACTTTCTTCTTCTGCATCTTTCTTCCACCTGATGATGTCAACAACTTCAAACTTCTCTTCCATACCTTCTGTTCTCTTCATCTTGAAGTAGCAAGCACTCTTACCTTCTTCAAATGAATTTTTTTCTCTTCCTCTAGTGCTAAGAGTAAGAAACAAAACAAACATGGTATATAAATGGAAGTGAACATAGAAGCATGTTTTACCATCTCTTCATATGCTGAATCAATAGTCTGCTTCAAATTTGACTGATATGACTGAATTCACCAACCTTTTCCTTGAGTTTGCTGAATGTTGAATTACCTCTCTAGGTACAAAATCTAATATAAAAACCTCCAATCTTGTGTTGGCTGAAAACAAAACTGATCTAATCTCCAAATTTGTCTTCTTAGATGAGCTTTCTTGCCATGAAAGAGATCTTCTATCAAAACTGTCAAGAACAATCTCTAGATACCTGATTTGGTCTAGCTAATGCTTTAACTTTCAAAGCAATGAAAGTGTTTAAAAGCACTTCTTGAATCCTTCAAATCTCTTCATAACTGCTCTTCTAAGATAAGACCTGCAAATGACAATATGATAGTAGAAACTAATACTTGTGATTTGATGTTGATCTGATTCCTTCATCTTCTCCAAACCATTGTTTTTCTTGAATTTGAAGTAGCCTTCTTTTCATCAAGTCTTGGTCTTCACAGAATACTTCTATAAAGTATCTTTATTCTTCCAAAAGTGTTTGGCTGCTAACAGATCATCAGCTTCATACTCCACACTGATAAATAATCATGTTACTAAATTGTTTAATTCTCAAATCTCTACTCATCTAGATTAAGTGTGTATGTCATATGTTGGAAGCTTCTCTGATACCAAATGTTGGAAATTAGGTAGGCCCATAACTACAAACACAGATTCCAAGATCTTCCAACATTGACAGATATGAGCATACATCACTTAATCATACAATGATAAGACCACGATAGAGAGAGATTAGACAACATGTACAAAGTGTTACGTAAGCCGCTACTTACTCACACCATCATATATACAAATGTCAATTTACAATGTGGGAGTCAAAACCTCAACCACTCTATGTGAACAGAAATAGATGGAAGAGTGTATGTACAAAATTTACAAGAATATTCAGATGTAGAGACAGAAATCTGAATATGTATGAGATGTAGGACCTGATAGGTTGTAGAAAAGTGAATATGAGTGACTCAAAGAGGAAAGATCAATTTGAAACTCATATTCAGCAAATCCTAATCTAATTTAGGCTATGGAAGACCCTAAATCATGTGTGTGTGATAGATCACATACTTACGGAATTAGCATAGAATGCTAACATGTTGCTGACAGAAATCCTCATACTCATGTGGAAACACCTTCTCTAACATCTCATCTCATGCTTGTAGCATGCATGTACTGATTCTCCTTTATGGATGCCACTGCCTCCATGTATGCCGAATAGGACTCCTCCAGATATGGATGCCACCGCCTCCATAAGCTCCAAGTAGTACCTGTGTACATAAAGAAAATATGTACCTGAATAGTTAACATAAGATGCAATCATATGTTAAGCTCCATCCAATGTCTTTGAAGTACTCCATAATCTTCATGTAGAAGACAATCTCCAAATACATCATGTAGATGAATGATCCACACCATCAATATGTTGATGAGTAAGTCTTCTCCATCAACAAGAGTGTGAGCACACTCTTCTCCAAGAAGAACTCCATGGCTGCTCCTTATCTTCTTCAAGGTTTCTCCATAGCTTCTCCATATGTGCACCATGGCTGTCCCATGTGTGCATCAGCAAGACCACCTCCAAAAATCAGTCAAACGATGGTAGAGGATATCTTCAAGTGCCCATAAGCCATCCTTATATAGATTCTTAGCCCATGCGAAAAAATCCTCCAAATAAAGTTGAATCGTAAAAATAAAGTTGGTTATTTAAAAAATCCATCACTGATTTTTTTAATTTGATCATAGCTTTTTAATTATCGCTTTTTTTTAGCTTTTAATTGCTAAGTTTGATTAATCTTTGGTTAGGGTTTTCTCTCACATCTGATCTCTGATGACTGAATGTCCTATTCCATTAGATAGCTCTCATCAAGCTCTACAAGATAGGATTATAAAAGTTTTACCCAAATTTTGTGCCAAAAATGACTTAGTACCAAAATTAGGGTTTCTGCCCTAATAGGGATTTGGACTATTGTGACATTGTTTTCCAACATAGAAGATGTACCTACATAGGGAAGTACCTGTAAGCTAATTTCCCATAATCGTCTTCAATAGAACATTCCATTTTTTTTGGATACTTTATTAGAAAGGTGAGTTGTGAATCGATATATGGTCGAAATTGTATCTCATGCACCATATAAAACTGCCTGTATGATATTCTAATTCCTGTTTGTTCTCCGAAAAATAAATAAATTAGCTGCACAACCTGCAATTGACTTTTTTGAGTCCTGAAAACAAATGACACATTTTTTGAAATGGAATGGAAGGATAAAACTTCACTATGCATTGGCTGAGAATCTGTTTTGGACTCTTATGTTGACACAACCTCCCATGCATATTAACGGACACTCAACTAAATACACTCTATTAAATACTTCCATATGAAAGGTACTATGAAGGTCCAACATTGCATCAATAAACAAGGGCAGTTTAATTCCTTTGCTACTATTCCACACCCATTGAAGATCTTTCTACAAACTTTCTTGCAGTACATTTCCTGTTTGTGAATGCAAATCTGAATGATTGGCTATTGATAATGCTAATTTTGTAACAAATTATGGTGTGGAAGACATTCTCAGAAGCTCTGTCAGTTGGAAATGGTTGCAATAATTTACTTCCAGAGTTGACAGCCCTTTGAAGATTCAAGTGACATTCATTATGTACCAGGTCAAGATAATTATGATTTAAAATCAGAATTCTACAATTGGGAAAGCTCTAGAGGTGATCTAGTATCTCTTTGCAGCAGGGATAACATCAGCCTGGACACTGAGAAGTACTTCTATGCATTCCAAGTTGCTGCTGCTAAATGAATTCACTGAGATTATGGAAAAGTAAAATGATTTGGGAAAAGAAAAGACTGTCAGCAGCAACACAAGAGGTATACTCACTAAGGGAACCATTCAGGTAGTGGAGAACACAATATGTGTCACAGTGGCAAAGTCAGAGACTACAAGATAAAAAAGAACAAAGCAGGCAAGTGCATGTCCTGTTGGGGCCTCTAGACAGGATTGATGTGGTCATCAATGCATCATAGCACTGTTGGGGTCTCTGATCACATAAATGAAAGCCCCCTAGGCTCTGACCACTTGAAATAGATGTGCAGCACTACAAGGAGTGCATGGTGTTGGTGACAAGGTACAGGTACATAGAGAGATGTACAGACCGCTGAACTGGTTCTTTTTCCATTACTTCGTTATCCAGAATATACCAAAGGTGCAAAATAAGTAATAATACAATCATAAAAGCACCTTCTTCTACTTTTTATTTACATTTGCTGTATCTTTAATTCCTTCTATAGAAAGCTGGCCAGCCTGATAAGTTAAAGCCTCTCACTTTTCATTATCATGATGACAGAAGACATCAAACAAAACAGATATATCAAACCAGATAGATGATAAAAAGTCCGTGCACCTGATTGAGAAACATCTATGGTTTGTTTTTTCAACTCTAGATCACATTTCAAGACAGATCTCAGCTGAGGAAGCCGCAAAGGTGAATAAACCACTGGTGACTGTAAACTTTTCAAGAAAGGCTCTGCATTGCTTAGCTCACCAGGTTTTCGAATCAGATCGACCAGCATTTCTCTGCAGTTGAATATGTCATATCATAAACTGTTTAAATGCAGAGTAGTATAGGCATATTCACAATTGGCAGGCATACTTCTTATCCTAATACCATACCAATAAGAAAGTAAACAGAAAAATGCAAACACATACTGTCAAATATATTTAATGCAAAACAAATAATTATGCGGCCTCTTTGTTTCCCCTTTTTTTTGTTGAGAATGACAGCAATTTTTTTCTTTTCCTTTCTCAAAGAAGGGGGAGAAGCTGGGAAGGGTTGAGGGATATATACCTGTCATTTTCACAAAGAATAATGCATGACGTCCCACCAACTGCCCCACAATACTTGCAACCCCTTATTATGCGACAAGGAATATCAATACAATCAGCCAAGGCCTAGAAAGGAATAAAAAAAAACAATTCCATGTGAGAAATCAGACTGCAAATTCTCTAATTCTCGTTATGAAAACCCAAAATAAAGCCAAATCAAGAGATATATACTATCTCTCAAGAAACAACGATACAAAAAAAATCAACTGTAAACTCACATACTCTAAATAGCATATACACACAAGCGATTCCTGTTCTGAACTCCTTTTACCAGTGTATTGACATCTATACTTTGGATAGTATCCAATCATATTCAGGATAGAGGATATTTAAAAAAAAAAGGTATGAGGGAATCATGTTTCTTGCATTAAAGGAATATTTTGCAAGAAAAGAAAATTGGTACTTGTGATTATAAAATAAACAACCTTTGGCTTGCACTTTTGATTGACTAGAGGCATCACTGGACTCAGATATTGTTGACAGATACTGAAGACCTGCTAACTTTTAGTGTCAAAATAAAACTATATTTCTTTAAGACTGAGGGGAAATAGTAAAATAATAGGTGAGCAAAAAGAGTGGGAAGAAAAAGGAAAGAAAGTTAGATTAGGATATGCAACAAATCATATAACAATACAGAATGAAACACAACCATTATCAAAACTGAAAATAACAAGGACAACAAAAGCCAGTCCATTCATGATAAATGTATAATGTAAAGAAACATGATACAAACTTGAAGCCTGAGCTCAGGTAGGATAGTGTCTTAATAAAATTCCACAATGAATGAATTTGAAATAAGAGTTATTAAAATATACTGAAAATTAGAAGTACCTCACTAAGGTAGTTGACCAAGGGTCTTTATGATGAAAACTATGAACTCATACATCAACAATGACAGGATACCCTCCATGTCAACAATGCATAGAATGGAAATATAAGGGTTATTATGGCGTTCACCAAAGCCTCTAGTTCACACAAGCTCTGCTGTTTTGTTAGCATGTCCATCCCATTCTATCCACTCAATAGAGAACACTGTTTGCATCTCCCTCACTTGAGCTATCTGTCCATGATTATGCATACATGAACAAATAGTATCATTTTACACTTAAGAAGCTGAATCTCCATAAAAAGTACAAAAATAGAAGGTAGCTTTAACCATTTTCATGATCAGAAACATCATCGTGTCACATGTGCTAAAAATATCATGTATGCAATGAACTTTCCCCACACTCTCTACAAATGAATCAATGCCATGTGCAACACAAGGGATCCACATAATGAACGAGAAGTCACTCTCTAAACACCAACCCAAATATAAAAAGTACAAAAATAGAAGGTAGCTTTAATCATTTTCATGAACAGAGACATCATCGTGTGATATGTGCTAAACATATTATTTATGCAATGAACTTTCCCCACACTCTCTACAAATGAATCAATGCCATGTGCAACACAAGGGGTCCACATAATGAAGGAGAAGTCACTCTCTAAACACCAACCCAAATATACACAATTACTTCCGTTATCTTTTATAACCTAGGCAACATTCTCAAGCTGGACTCCTATGATTGGCATATATAAATTCACTTGTGACAGTAATATTAGGCATGAATTCATTAATGAGATGAAGAAACGTTGTGCATTTGCAAGAATGCATTACTATGATAAACATAGCTCTTATGAATCTCCATCCTCCCATCACATGTAAAAGTGCATCCGTATTTTTCTCATGTGTACTACATTGGCTCTATGTTCTTCTCCATTGTCTCTTTTGTTCATTTAAGCTCAATGTTTCTAAATTCTTCCTATATACATCCATCCTAATCAAAACCAACCTTATTCATTAATAAACACATTCCTCTATCTAGATGTGTAAAAGACCACATTGAATGAAGTAATTTATTAAAGATTGATGGTTTTTTTCTCGTGCTGTTTTTGTAAAACCCATATGCTATTCTTATAATCTTTGGCAATGCTTCCTCCAATGTCACCCACACACCAGTCTAATGAAGACGTGGTGTTATGGGGCACTGGCCCTTGTGGTGTGATGGCCATCTATGTAGTTGTTATATTTTATGGAATAATGGAGTGTTATATGGATTTTAATGTCTTGAGGGTTCTAATGTGATTTGTGTTTTGATTTAAGAGGTGAAGACTTACAAGGGTGTGAACATGCGTGGACTTATTCAGATATTTTTTAAGATATTTAAAAGAATATTTATAAGATAGCATTTTAGTTATTTTTTGTAAAAATAATAGATCGCTTACGAAAGCGACGTTTTTGTAAAAATAGTAGATTTTCGTAAATAATTAATAATAGATCGCTTTAAAAAACGACGATTTTGTAAATAAAGCAGATTTTCATAAACACACGTTTTTCGAAGCGCCGCCCTCATGTATCTTCTATTCAAGACGTAATGAAAAATACCTATAAATACACATGCTCTGATAGACTTGTCCATGAGAGTATGTAGGGGGAGATTGTACCCAATTTGGGATCAATTCTCTTATCTCTTTCTATTCTCTGAGTACTTTTGTGAGATGTCGTTTTTGTACTATCCTCTACGTAAGTGTGTCTGCATGATCCAGTCGACACTGGTGTCAGAGCCAAGGCGTGTATGCGGAGGTGGTTTCTCAGTGTCAAGTTGTGATTCGCGGCATCCGTTCGAGATTCGACATCTGTCTCGACCGTCCCGTCTAGGTTTTCATTTATCAAGTTTGTTTGTTTCTGGTTTGCCGGTTTGTTTCTTCCATTTTTTTTTAAATTTGGTACTATGCACTATGCTCTTGTCACACTGTGCACTGTGCTCACTGTACCACTATACCCCCTGCGCTCACTGTACCCCTTGGTGCTTACTGTACTCAATGTACCCACTGTACCCCCTGCGCTCACTGTGCTCTATTCACCGTTCGAGTTCGGTTCGGTTATCAAATTAGTTTATCAAGTTCGTTTATCAATTCGGTTATCATTCGATTACTCCTTCGGCTTACTCCAATGCATCGACTAAGGCATAGAACTATGGCATAACTTTGACGTCTTTGGCTTCTCTGGCACTCATGGTTCTCTTGGTTCACTTTGGTTCCCTTTGGTTCCGTTGGCCGCCGTTGGCTACGCGCAAATCAATTCTAACTTATGTTTGGAAATAAGTGCTTAGTTATTTTCCTAGTTAGCTTACTTATTTCTCTAGTTCGCCTACTTAGTTCCTTATTTAGCATGTAGCGGATTGAACCCACAACCTCATACTTCCATGAGATAAGCTTTATCCACTAGCCTATTTTCACTTTTGATACCCATTCCTTTTAATTAATATTTAACATAACTTTTAACACTCTCTTCAACTTATTTATTTATTTATTTATTTATTTATTTATTCAACACTCTCTTTCTTTTATTTATTTATTTATTTATCGAACACTCTCATTTTATTTATTTATTTATTTTTTTATTATTATTATTTTTTTTAAGTACATTATTGTTAAAATTCTTTTCACATGCTTAGTCCTAGGTTTTGATTCTATATAAAGCCATGGACCCTACCCATGATACCGAGGATTTTGCTACATCACCCCTACCCTGAGTACCGATTGAGCAACAATTAGAGCTTCTGCGATACGAACTCCGACATGCTCAGAACGAGATAAAAGAACGTGATACCCCAACAAATACAAAGTGATGAAAACAACCTAATTAAGGTGGTGAAGGTCATTATCACTGCTCAAGAACAAAGCACGCATTCCAAGATTGGTCCTAAAAATTTCTAATTTTCATGATTCGATGAACGAAAGGATGGCCAATTTGTTCTTTCATGGCTATCCCAATTTGATGATTTTTATTCTAACGAATTGTATTCTGAAATTGAAAAAGTGAGGTTTGTTACTAATTATTTGGTAGGTAAGGCCCAATTATGGTGGAATGTTTTGCAGCATAGCATTGACCGCCCCACCACATGGGTTGCATTTCAAGAAAGAATAAAGGAGTCTTTCTTTCCTCCTCAGTTCCACTTACATGCTCTCGATCATGGACAACTTTTGGATGGAAAGATGGAGATACTATGTCTATCTACACTAAACCTTTTTGGCAACGACTACTACTTATTTGTTGGCTTGACACGATTCTTGAAGATACCTTACAACTGGAGATGAGAATCAAAGCCAAGCTCAACACACTACGTCCCACAACCCTCTATGAAGCTATTTCTTTTGCACACGATGTTGAGAAGGAGTTTCAATCCATCACCAAGTCCATTCGCTTACAACAAACACGTCAACGACAATAACCAATCAAGCCCAGTTTTTCCTTCAAGCGTCCTTTTACTACTTTCATTTCCCCTACTTTTCAAAGCCCACCTACTTTTCAACGCCCACCTCAATCCAATTTCACACTATTCACAAGCCCACCCCCTTATACCCTACCAAATCTCAAACTCTTCAAACTACGACAATGGATGCTCAATAAAGGAGGCCCCGTATCACTTGCTGGCATTGTGGCAAGTTTGGTCATACTAAAGCTAAATGTAGGTTTCGAGCTAATGACATGAAGCCTGTTGAAACTCAAGTACACAACATGGAGGTGGTTGCTAAAGACATTCAACTTGATTGGACCGAAGAAGCATTGGAAAAGGATCTAAGTACCTTGGGTAACAAAATTTCTATTCATTTTTACTTTGCATGCAAGGTACTATTAATGGTCAAGTTGTTAATATTTTACATGATGATGGTAGTTCGCATGATTTTATTTCTCATACACTAGTGCAAAATCTCCAATTAAACCCACTTCCTTCTATGTATAAAGTTAAGGTTTCCTTTCAAGGAAATAGATATAATGTTACGAGTGAAGTGTATAACGTTCAGATTTGTATCGGTTCATACATAGATGAACCCACATTCTTAATTGCTCCTTTGAAGTCCTATGATATTATACTTGGTATGCCTTTTCGTCACCATTATAATCCATGCATTGATAACCTGCATTTAAGAAAGGCTAAAATTCTTGTATTGTTTTTGTCAATAACATAGTTGATTACACATGTACACTTCCTAATGCACATGAATCATTTATGGCTTCTTATAAGGATTGCTTTATACCTGATTTTCCTTCTAAACCACCACCTTCTAGGGGATCTCTTGACCATAGTATAGACTTAATTCCTGGTAGTTCTCCTCTCCATAAAGCACCTTATAAGCACGGATCTTTACATCAACAAAAAATAGCTAATCAATTTAAGGATTTACTTCACAAAAGCCTTATAAGACCTAGTTCTTCTCCCTTTGAAGCACCTGTTCTTTTAGTAGAGAAGAAGAACAAGACTTATAGGATGTGCATTGACTATAGAGTGCTCAATAAGATCACAGTTAAAAATAGATATCCTATTCCTAGGATAGATGGTTTGCTAGATAAACTTCATAGAGCACGTATCTTTAGCAAAATTGATCTTAAATGAGTATCATCAGATACAAATGACACAAAATGACATTTATAAGAATGCTTTTAGAACTCAAACTGGTCACTTTGAATTCATGGTAATGCCTTTTGGACTCACCAATGCACCTGCTACATTTGCACGTATGATGAATAATATTTTTTTCTTGATTACCAAGATTTTGTTCTTGTTTTCTTTGGGATATACTTGTCTATAGTGAGAATGATAATGACCATGAAAATCATTTAGCAATTGTCTTTAATTTGTTACGCGAAAACAAACTTTATGCCAATCCTGAAAAGAGTTATTTCTTCCAAAAAGAATTAGAGTATTTATGACATATTGTTTATAGTCAAGGCATTCATGTAGATCCAAAGAAAATAAAAGTCATTAAAGAATGGCCTATACCTCAATCTGTGAATGATATACGCTCTTTTCTAAGGTTAGCTAGTTCTTATAGAAAGTTTGTAAAAGGTTTTTCTTATTTAGCACTCCCACCCACATTATTATTAAAGAAAAAGTCAAAATTTGCATGGGGACTAGCACAACAACAATCTTTTGAAAAACTCAAACATGCACTTTCTCATGCACCTATTTTGCAATTACCAGATTTTGCAGAACCTTTCCATGTAGTTACAGATGCTAATGGTTTAGGTATAGTGTTGTATTAATGCAAAATGATCATCCCATTGCATTAAAAAGTAAAAAACTTAAAACTTCTGAAAGAATTACAACACATACGATAAAGAGCTTTTAGTTATTGTGCATGGTTTAAAAATTTGGAAACATTACCTTATGGGTTCTGAAGTTCTAATCAAAATAGACCAACCGGCTATTAAGCATTGGTTAAATCAACCATTGATTTCAGATATACACATTAAATGGGCTTCATTCATACAAAATTTTCAACTTATATTTCAATAACAACCTGGCAAAGCTAATGTTGTAGTTGATGCCCTTTAATCGTTTTCCATCCCCACAAACAAATATTGTTTCAATTAATAATATTTAGACTCTGCATATTCATTCATTTCATGACATGATTCCTATTTATGCATGTGATTTGTATTTTTCACAAACATGGAATGTTTTCAATAATTCTACAACATTTAGTGAGAATCATTACACTTTTCATAATGGATTCTTGTATTTCCAATGCATCACACAATGTTTTGAAGAATTTGTTATGAAAGATATGCATGATCCACCGTATATGCGTCACACGGGCATACAAAGTACTATTTCTACGTGTAAAGAATTTTTCTTTTGGTCAAATATGGAAAAGCATGTTGCTAGGTATGTTTCCCATTGCATTGTGTATCAATGTGTGAAAAGACATCATGGAAAAGCATTTGGATTAGTAATGCAACTTCCCCATACCTAATGGACCATGGGAACAAATTTCTATGGATTCTTACAACTTCATCTCATCATGATATGATTTAGACAATCGTTGATAGGTTTAGTAAACAGGCATATTTCATTCCTTGTAAAAAGACTCTTTCTGCACATCAAGCTACTAAAGTTATTTATTAAATGTATTTTTCCGCATCATGGTTTTCCAAAAGTTATTCTTTCAGATCGTGAGATTCGTTTTTGTAATCACTTTTGGGTTTCATTATTTCAAAATTTAGGTTCCAAAATAGACTTTAGCTTTGCATTTCATCCTGACAGTAATGGGTAAAGTGAAGCTACGAATAGTACTATTTTGGATTTATTACATTGTTATTCTTTAGATAATCCAAGTCATTGGGATTAGAAACTTCCTTTACTACAATTTGCATATAATAACACAACACATACCACTACTCGATGTGCACTGTATGAAATTGTGTATGGTAAAAAGCTTCGCACTTCCATGACTCTCACTCAAACTGATATACTATGGCTGATTCTTTTGCACAAGATCATATTTCTACACTTCATGAGGTTCATGAGCACATTAAAAAGAGTCAAGAACGTTACATGCGTAATGTTAATAAAAAACGAGTAGCTAAACAGTTTAATGAAAATGACTTCGTATGGTTACGAATAATTAAAAGACGTTTCAAAAATATTTCACAACATCCAAAGGTTACACTTGCACCACGTTAATTATCGACCTTTTCGTATTATTCAAAAAAATAATGAGAATGCTTTTAGATTAGACATACCTTCTCATTGAAATATACATAATTCTTTTCATATTAGTTTATTGAAATCCTTTAAAGGAACTTTACCACTCACTTCTATTTTGGATGATCCTCCTTTACTTGAAGAGGATGCTGAAATTTTAGTTCTAGAGAAAATACTTGATTAAGATGTTACTACTACACATACGTAACCAATATCGTCGATATTTAGTTAAACATAAAAATCACTCACTTGAAGAATCTCAATGGGTTCATAAAAGATCACTAACTCCACCTTATGATCATTTGATTTCTGCATATCATTCAGAGTCACATTAAATTCCAGTTTTCCAATTCCATGCATGTGTTTTTACATGGAACATGCTTATGATTATTCAGTGATGGGACATGTGACAAGACCATCCATGTCTATTTTATTATTATGAACAAAGGTTAGTTGCTCGTCAACTCGAAGGCATGTCCTACTTTATGGAATAATGGAATGCTATATAGATTTTAATGTCTTAAAGGTTTTAATGTGATTTGTATTTTGATTTAGCAGGTGAAGACTCGTGAGGATGTGAACGCACGTGAACTTATTCAGTTATTTTTTAAGATATTTAGAAGATAGTATTTTAGTTATTTTTTGTAAAAATAATAGATCGCTTACGAAAGCGACGTTTTTGTAAAAATAGTAGATTTTTGTAAATAATTAATAATAGATCGCTTTAAAAAGCGACAATTTTGTAAATAAAGCAAATATTCATAAACGTACGCTTTTCGAAGCGCCGTCCTCATGTATCTTCTATTCAGGATGTAATGAAAAATACCTATAAATACATATGCTCTGATAGAATCGTCCATCAGAGTATGTGGGGGGAGATTGTACCCAATCTGGTGTCAATTCTCTTTGTCTCTTTCTATTCTCTGAGTACTTTTGTGAGATTTTGTTTTCGTACTATCCTCTGCATACGTGCGTCTGCAGGATCCGGTCAAGAGTTGTAGGCTCCATCATGAGGGGGATTGTGTTTGCCTTTATGACTGGAGCTGAGTTTGGTGTCCATCCTTCTAATGTTTGTAAACATGGCATGTACTTTATCTAATTAGCAAGGAGGGTCTTGGAGGAAGCTACCATTGGTATCAGAATATCTTATTGATCAAAGAAGTAAAATGCACAAATATACCAAAGCTCATGCATCCGGAATGGCCAAGCCTAACAAGTTCTCTCCCTTCTTGTATGGGTTGGTATGGGATGTTGATAGCATAAAGGGAGGACAGGGGAAGCACATGCAGACCGGTGGCAGAGTGAGGTGAGCCTCCTATTACCTCAATCTTCATGTAGATAGATAGGTCGATGGCTGATGTACCCTCAGAATGAAGCCAATAGATGGTGAAGAAGCATGTTGAGAAATTGGCATGGCACTTGGACTTCAAGCCAGAAAATTCAGGAGTAATTAGGAAAGCAGAAATAGCTGTCTGCTGGATAATATGACAGGTCAGTCTGAGAAGGGGCTTACAAGCCATCGGGCAGCCAGCAAGCAGCTCCCCCACACATACAAATTCAAGATGCACAGTACCCTGTTAGGTCACTAATTTTCCCCCCTTGCCTACCTAAGAAAAGAATTATGCAGCATGCTTATATTTGGCTGTTAGCAGGTATGATAGCTTCAACAATCACATGGCTCTATTTCCCCTATTCTGGAGTACTTGGATAAGGAAAGAATCAGCTGTTGGTGCCTGAAAACCCTTGTTTCGGGGGCCCTTTGGATTCTAGAATGGAAAATGCTGAAATTGAAAGGTATGTCGATTTGGGAGAAGTTCTAAAAATCTAAGAAAAGGCCAGGAAAATAGAGAACATGGAAGCTTGCTATCCTTGGGTGGATTTTCTCTTATAGATAGGCTCCACGACTTAGTTTGAGAGCATTAAAGTCGCTTCCAGCACTCCAACTCTCAAAGCCAGCCCTCGAGGAGTTTCCCCTTTGTTTATTCTTGAACGCAACACCTTCCTGCCACACCTCTTGCTTCGAAGATGGCAATGGAGGCACAAAAAATTATCCTTCCAGCCACTCTAGCAGCCCACATCAGCCCATGGAAGACTTCACTTCCCCTCCAGTATCTACCCACATCTACAGGGTATGTCCTGAAGGAGCAACTGTGCCATCTTTGTGCACAGAGGCATCTCTTATAATAATGATTGTTGATCCTTTAAGCCAACCTAGAAAGGGAAGCTTTTATATACTACCGGGATGGTCTTGATCAAACACAATATTTATATCAGCCAAAAAAACTCTTTACAGTTTCAATCACTCTCATACAAGCTCCCGGTGGTTCATTCATCTGCCCATATACTAAAGCTACTTTTGATTCTGATTAACTATATTCGCGACTTTGTTTCAAAGATTTACAACAATAGAGTAATGATTTAGAATCTCTCACTGATCATGTTGAAGATTGGCAGATTTGATGCTTACGGTGCCCAAGAGGCCATGGTTTCTATTGCAGCAAATGCTGCTGCAGATAGAAATGCATAATGGTTGAGAGAGGAGTTAGCTGCTGTCAAGAAAGATACTGCAACTGTGGATTTTATTGCGAATAAGCTTGAGCTTGATAAATATGTGGCTGATTGCATGTAAGGAGAGCATAAAAGTGATGCTGTAGCTGTGATTCCGTTGTGGCTTTACTAATTGTATTAGCGTATCAATTAGCAAAGAGGATCTGGCACTTCTTTTTAGTAGGTCTGATCTCTTTATTGAAACTTGAATGTTTTAGACACATGAAATTATGCCATATTGGGATAACAGCATGAGATATTTTACATATTCATGATCACACATCATCACTGTTACTTATCAGTTGGTTGTATGGGAATATGTAAAGCTGTAAATTTTAAATTTTGCATGTCAGTTGTATGTAATGGGCTCTTTAGGATGTGATGAAGGAATGGGCCGACTAGTGCTCTTCTAGGCAACTGCACACGTGTGCCACATGTCCTAGTTCTCTCGAGTCCTTGTGCCAAGCCGGCCATGGAATTAACTAAAGTTAATTTGAGTTAACTCGAATTAACTAAAGTTAACTCAAGTTAACTGAAGTGGTTGGATGCTTCTAGAAGACTGTAGCAATCTCATAGCAAAACACACCCCCCAAGCTACTCATCGAGTCATCATGATTGAACCCAACTCCTTCCCATCCCATTGACTTAACAACTAGGCTAAGCTTCTACATTGCTTAGGACGTAAAGAGACTTATTCTTAACTTGTCCTTTAGACTTTCCATAGCTTACTTTATAATATTCCTCCCCCTTTGAAGAACTTTTTCATCCTCGAAATATGCTTCAAGTTAAAAGCTGAGTAATTGCTTTCCACCGAACCCCATGGTCTACATTGGAGAGCATGGTCATGAGTCCTTGATTCACCTCAATGTCAATTCAAGTGAAGTGAGAAGAGGGGAATCAATGATACAGAGAATTGACCCCTGTGCATACCAGTTACTCCCATATTTTAAACTAAGCATTTGTGTACACTGTGTAGGTGTACTGTGACCTAGTGGCACTGTATCATCAGCCAGATTTTGACTGGGTGATGTACTTAAAAGAGTACTGATCCCTGCCCGTACCACTTACTCCCATGTTATAAACTAGGCATTTAGTGTACATTATGTACTCTTATCCGGTGGGCTGTGGCACTAACTCATTAGCCAGTTTCTAAGTAGGTGATGTATTAGAGACTTTTCTTCTTGGATTAGGTAGGCTTCTTAAACATTTATTTCAAAACATACTTGGTTTTCAAATTGACTTTCTTGATTGGAATTTTGTGAACAAAAACTAACTATTGAATTGGCATTCCAAAGCTTAAAAGATCAATTTGGCTTCGAAGAATTTGGGTAGCTTTTTTGAGTGACCATCCTCCTACAGATGCCCTTAACTTGATTTAATATCCATCTATCTTGTTCTATTATATATAGATGATGACCTTCTAACTATGATCAATACTATGTCCATCTCAGAACTCATGGGGTTAATACCAAGCCTAGGTAGATAGTCCTATCATCTTTTGAGTATTAAATGACACGTATGAAGGAACAAATCAAGCTCTATTAGCTAGCCAATTCTTCTCTATGCCTTAAATAACCCTTTAAACTTGTGGATCCCTTCGTCTCTCTATCTTTGGTTTGACACTTAGCCCACTAACCAAAGTCTTTTCTAAAGAGGCACATGCCCTACCCAAAACTTTGATAATTTCTCCAATCTTAGGAGTTGGTTAAGTTGTAAAGTCTCAAGCCTCTAAACTTAGGAACTTGATTGGGTCCTTATGAAGTTCTAACTCGAGAACTTAATCCTTATTTCCAAGTTTGGGAGATGTTGGAGTTCCATACTTGGGAACACTTTCTTTTAAAGAGATGTCCTATTTCTTAGGATCAATATAAACATATATATGATCCGAAGCTCTCTTTAGGTTCTTGTAGTTCTTCTTGAGTTATAGTTCATATTCTGCAAAACCTTGAGCAGATTGAACTCTCTTTTCCGATTTCACTCGACTATAAAATGTTGAAGGTTGTTTTCAAACCATTTCCTATTTAGGAGAGAACGTTTCCCAAAGCTTGATCTCCACTTCTGCATACTTCTTTGGAAGTGGAATTCCTACATGAAATACTCTAGTTGATAAGAAATTAAGAATAATTTAAGAGCCGTTCTTGAGTGTCTACAAGAAGTTGATCGAGATTGACTAGTCTAAACCCATAGACCATCTTACTAATAGCCATTGTGGATCAATCTTGTTTATTTAGAATTGGGCTAATCTCTAATCGACCATCCATAACCGGCTATTAATCTATTGTTTCATTTATGTCCAATGCGCCTTAAGTTAATCTCGAGAGGGTCTAAGAAAGCTCTTTACCTTGGACCAACAAAACACTAGGGTTGATCCATAATCGATCTTGCCTGTGAAACCTCAAACCATTAGCACAAAGGAATAAAACAAACCATGTATTTAGCCGAATTCAAATAAACTTTCAGATTGATATATAACCTTGATGGGTTCAAAAAAAATTGCTTTCATAAAGTCAAGGGGCTTTTTTCCACTATCTTTGGATATCCTCCTTAGACTCATAAACTTTCTTATGAAAAGATTCTCTCTCAGCTTAAGTTCCAATGTCCAAAACTCTTTTATGTTTATCCAAGTTATATATTCCGGACCTTACAAGAAACTATAGTAATATTGCATTAGGCTTGAATCCCTCCTAATGAATTGTCTAATTATCAATTCATTATGAATATATTCAACCTTTGAACATGACTAAAACTAGATCATCCTTAGGCTTTTCTTTGCCTTAATTCAAAATTTCACTCATGTTGGTTTGAAAATCACCCTTCATATTGATAAACAATATCAGAATGCTCAAAAACCAAGCAACCCAAATTTTGGTACTCAAGTCAAAATTTGATCAAAGATGGTCAAAATATTTTATTAGCTCATTGAAAAGTGCTCCTTGAGAGTTTTCTAATGATATACAACACTTCACCATCTTGCCTCAAAAAATCAACCAAAGGTCAAACCCTAATTTCTGTTTTACACCCAAAAACTTGCTTTTCAATAGATTTTTCGCAGGTTTTCACGCTGATTTTCTTGGGCGCTTCAAATCCTATATAAAGAGGACCTAGATCAATTCTTGAAGCACTCAAGACATAAGTTCTAAGGTTAAGAGCTAGGAGGAGTTTGGAGGTGTATATGCAGATTTGGAGCTTTTGGGCAGCTTCCCTTTGTTCTTCTTTACACTACCAAGTGTGCATGTTGATTTTGGAGAGTTGTAGCACCCAATTCAGGGTTTCTTCACGTTTGTTGTTGTACAAGGTGTTTATCTACCACTCTATCGAGACAAGTTACCATAACTTCTGATCTACATCATAGAAGACCTGATTTCAGAATGAAGGTTTGTTGTAATAACTGTTTTGAACAGCTTTTTTCCTTTTTTTTGCACATATTCACTCAGATAATACCTCTTAGAGACTCTCACACTATTTTTGTACCTAAAACCTTTAGATTCAGGCTAATTTCAGATTTTGTATCATACACACATTGTATATTCACATTTTGTGTTTATTAAGTGTGTGTAATAACTATATGCTATTACGCTTTTACAATTGTCTTCTCATTTCTCTCTTGATCATGTAACGGTGTGTTATGTGCTAAGGTCAAGATCAACATAGAAGATGCTCTCAGTTGAACTATTCTCAAAAACATGTGCTCGCAAGCAAGCATATATCTTTTCATACCAAGCACATGGTGCTTGCTTCAATCCATACAATGCCTTTTTCAACCTACATACTTTGTTTTCATGTCCTTTTTGCATAAAACCACGAGGCCGAAATATATACACTTCTTCATGTAAATCACCATCCAGAAATGCAATTTCGATGTCCAACCCATGTACATTCCAACCATGGTGAGCTCCAAGTGCACAAATGCTACGAACTATTGTCATTCGGCACATGGGAGCAAAGGTCTTATCAAAATCAATGCCCTTCTATTGAACATAACCTTTGGCAACAAGCCTAGCCTTATACCTATAAAATGTTCCATCATGCTTACATTTTGAGCTTGTATACCTATTTAGTGCCAATGGCCTTTTTGCCTCAAGGCAAATCACATGAAGACCAACTACCATTCTTCATAATAGGATCATATTCTGATTGCATGGCAGCCATCCAATTTTCTAATTCTATGATTCATCAAAAGAAACAGGCTCATTCTCATCACAAAGACTAGAGACAAACATTGCATAAAAATATGATGAAGAGGCATTATGAGAGCCTAAACTATAAGAGCTTGAACGAGTACGATATGACAAAGGTGCATCTAACTTGCTATCTCTCAAAATCTGCACTAGCCATTTAGGCATAGTTTTTGCCTATTCCATGTCATTTCTCTCATCAATAAGTGCATCATGTAAATCTTCACCAAAAATAGAATGGTCTGCATCATCATTTGAAACCTACAAAGACTAAGAAATTGCCTTATTAGGAGAAACATTTGACTTTCCACCTATAAAAGGAGGAAACAAAGTATCATACACATCCTTGGTAGATGAAAGTAAGAGCTGAATTGCATCTTCCACAAAAACAACATCACAACTAACCAAAATCTGTGGATGATAAGGACGATAGCCTTTGCTTTCACAACCAACAAAAATACATTTTGCCGCCTTATCATCCAATTTTCTGCATTGTTGTTCAGGCATTAATGCATATGCAAGACGACCAAAAACAAGAAAATGAGCGAGAGAAGGCTTGCGACCATGCCAAGCCTCATATGGAGTGATAGACTACAAAGCTTTGATGGGGAATATGTTCAGTACATATGTTGCACTCATAACAGCCTCAAGCTTGAAGCTATGTGGTAAAGCCTGACTTTTGACCATACATCTTTGCATTTGCATGACAAACATGTTCTTCATCTAAGCAATTCCATTTTGTTGAGGTGTACATGACATTGTACACTGATGTTTAATCCCACATTCATCCAAAAATGCATTAAACTCAGAAGACGCATACTCCCTCCCTCGATCAGAACGAAGGATGCCCATTTTACATGCTTACATATTTTTCAACCATAACCAAGAACTATTTAAAGCACATAAGCACTTCAGACTTTGCTTTCGATGAATATACCCATGCATGCCTAAAATTCATCAATGAAAGTCACAAAATATAGGTAATTCCCAAATGAAGGTGTTTGCATCGCACCAAAGACATCACTATGAACAAGCTACAGTTTATGTGAAGCTCCAAAGACATCACTATGAACAAGCTACAATTTATGTGCAACTCTAACTAAGCCATCTTTGGGGAAGGAAGAATGCTCCATTTTACCCAAAATTCAACCCTCATGGACATGCTTAGAAGGTGCCTCAAGTTTGGGCAACGGGATCACCATTTCAGCTTTCTACATGCAAACCAAACTAGCAAAATTTAGATGACGGAAGCATGCATTCCAAAGTTTTGCATATGAAATAGCCTAGGAATCATGAACTCCACATGCTATATCATTGTTAGATTTTGCATAATGTACTAGCTTATACAATCCACGACATAAAATGACAAAAGCAATGATATTATCACCATTTGAGAGATCATGAATTGTACATCTATTATCAACAAATTTAAGAACAAGGCCAATTTTGGCTAATGTTGAAACTGATAACAGATTTTTGTTGATCCCTTCCATATATAAGGGAACTGACTATGTGAAAGTACTACCATTAGCAATAGTACGAATGATCTTTCAAACTCCCATGATAGGATAAGAGGAGTTGTTGGCACATATGATAGTAGTCCTTGTATGAATAGACTCAAGTGAAGTGAAGAAACTACACTTCGAGGTATGTGTTTGGTTTCACCACTATCAAAGCACCAAACATCCAAGTCTACTGTGGACATGCACTCCTCATGAGAAGACGGGTCATAGCTACAATGAGTAATAAATGCCCATTCTTCATTGTGAACAAGGTTAGAAGACTATTTTAGGTATAGAGACCTCTGCAACAACCATTCAAGGCCGTTTCTTCTTTGCCTCTTTTGCAGCCAGTTTAGGATACTCTTAATGACATGATCATTTGCTTTACAATACTTACAAAATAGTTTCTTCTTTTCTGTTTT
>CM035409.1:63762609-63785109 GCA_020310875.1 Ceratopteris richardii
AGCTGCCTTGCATTTCATATGGTTATTGGATAAGAGACATGGTATATGACTATCCTCAATGCTCATACCTTGTAGAGTAAAGCTCTGTGCCTGCATAGCCCGACCGAAAGACTGCCTACAGGAATCACAGAGCAGCTGAAACAGTCTTTCAGTAAACTGCTGCTGGCTCTCCATCGGGACACCAACTCTGCATCTTCTACATTTGCTGCTCCCCTTTATGCAGTGCAATTGAAAAATGCAGCATCATCGGTTTGATGGATTGGATATACACATGCAACTCAAGAGGTTTACACAACGTTTCAAATTGCATATCTCATGAAGATACAAACCTGGATGTACACACCCAATTCAAGAGTTTGAAACGAAAGTTCAAATTACGTACCCCATGAGGCTGCAAACCAGTTTTCCAACAGACCCAGCACGATCAGCAACAGAAGCACTTTTACATGAAAGTGTCTTTGCTTTATTCTCTAAGTCTCTCAGAGGAGGATCACCACGTTTATCAAACAAAACCACCTCTATAGAAGTATCCAAGGGATCCGCCTTTCGAAGCACATCCAAAGAAGGCATGCTTACCCCATCTTTGGTTTCATTGCAAAGGGCCCATACATGAGGATTCATTCCTGTAATCTCATAAAATCCATTCTGAATTCTGTCACTGTAGCCTAAAGTTCCATTCACCTGAAATGGAAACATAATATAAATTGGTTGTAGACTAACAGGAAAGGCATTCACAAAATAGAGAAAAACAAAATCCAAAGTCATCGCCTACATGAGCCACTCTCCTTTCCATTATGAAACATGCATCTTCTGCCACAATATTGGCTTCACAGTTAACTATTTTAAAGCTTTCGCATAAGCTTTTAAAAAGACCACTTAAAAGATTCTATTAAAACACATAGTACTATCCCAGACGGTTCAAGCTAAAATGCTGTGTTGATTTTTCTTTGCCCATGTTCTTTAGCAACCATGATGTATATCATAAACTATAAAACTGCATCCTTCAAAGGCACATTTTAGTGGCATGAAAACCAGAATGAGGACCCAACGGGAACATCCTCTTATCCTTAAGCAAGAAGACTCAACTCATAGCCGCATATTTATCAGCCAAGTGCACCTTCCTTTTCCCCGTAGCCATTACAACTCTAAAAACAATTAAATAAACACACTGCTCCAAGCTCCTACAAGTGTGCAGCCGTTTTCCATGGACCATGGCATAAGACATCTATAATCATGTTCTGACTACATGTTAAAATTTGAGAAACCTCTAAAGCTATTGATTTTTAAAATAACATAAAATTTCAGAAATGTCAATCACAAACAAAAATCAAATCCAATGACAAACTCTTGCTAATCTTTCACTTCAACATAAATGAGAACAATTTCGAACATCATTCAAAAGAGAAAGCAAAATGCCAAAATATATAAGGGAGAATATTGCTGCATGGTACTAATCATCGAATTCTATCTACAGAAGAAGGTACTACAAAAAGGTATATCCCTATTCACCTACAAGCATCTAAGGTAATGTGAATAAAGTAAACCTTGCCATGAGCTCCACATTCTGAACTTGAAAAGTAGCCCTAGAAGGAAACTCACAAGAGTCGTGGATACCACAGCCAGAATACTTTTAGGCCAAAATCAAGCATTTTTTATGAACAAAAAATGCAAGCATTTTTTTAATGGCCCTCCAAGATGCTCTTTAATATAATCAAGTGCCACAAAAACCAGACAACCAGAATTCAAATGCACTCACACTTCTTCTTGGATTTCCAATAATGACATCTCAGCGCCGCGATGAAAACAACCGCAAGATTACAGCCATGTACATAGAAATCTCACCCAGAACCTAAGGGAAGTGGCTGAAGCTGACAAATGTGCAGAAGAAACAGAAATCCAATTCTCTTTGATAGAGCTGATGCTAGTGTAAGGCTCCTCGGTAGCTTCCGCTGCAGCGACAAGTCGAAGCGCAAGGGCAAGCTGAAGATTATATGGCTGTTCGGTTTGATGTGCACTTGATGCTACATACGAGGACGTCATCCAATTCTCAGTGTTACCTGCAAAGCTCATTGGCGTCCCCTGACTTGTACTGGTAGCAATTTCTGTCTGGTAGCTCGATCCTGTTATGGAAGTATTGAAGGAAACTGGTGGAGAGAAGCTTGTGGAGAGTAAGTCTGTGAAGGTGCTGCTACCTGCACTCTCTTCCCTTGTAGGAAGGGCGGTCCTATAGCTGAAAGTCACGTTGGATTCGTCCAAGTCTTGACGAACTCCTACTCTACTTAAAAAATGGAAGTCTATAGACCGGTTACTGGGGAGACAATGATCTATGTTGGCCGAAGAAGCTGGCAACTGCCGCAAGCCTGCTAACTGTACGATGGAAGCGTTTTCGTTCATCTGCAATGGCTCCACGGATGGCAGATATGGTTTCGATATATTAGAGATCAACAACGTTGACATTGTCGGTGTGCCTCTTATCGTTCCTGTGCCGACATCATCACTTACGAAGTCCTTGTCTGTCTGCGTAAAGTATCCCTTGGACCTTCCGTTCAAGCTAGACGTAGGAATATGTGAAGAGCTCTGAGAGGTCCATTCAGGAGGCTTCCATTGTTCTTTGGATGACAACATGGATTCCACACCCATCATAGATGATAATGGAGGTGAGGGAACGGAAACTCCAGCATATGCGGATCTCAAAACCCCTATGTTTTTACTGCTAGTTGGTATAACCGCAGGAAGGTAGGGATCGCAGACGGGGGCGGTCATAGGCACATCGAGACTTGTATCTCGCAGGCTTGCTAGTGTATTTCGAGCTGTCTTTGGGACTGTAAGTGATGCCTGCTGCAACCTACTAATTTTATCCGCATAGGAGACTCCGTTGCTATAGATGGAGGAAGAAGAAGGGGCATCAGGATGCCGGATAGGATCGAGGCGGCTGCGTGCGTGCATTGCTGCAGCCTCGAAACAATAGCGTTCCGAGCAGCGGAAGAACTTGGAAGCCCCTACTGTGTAGACAGACAAGAGACTGTCTGCACACTACTCTATGCAGCAAAGTTAACTTTGTTTCAGACTTCATCGGATATACGCGGTGTGTAGGTTTGTGTTCAAAGCGTGGCATGTGTGTATCAGTCTATGTTGGCAGCAAGCAGCGGAAGTTTCGAAGGTGAAACACGTGAAAACAAAAAACAAGTCAGTTCGAGCTCCTGATGAAAGACAAATGATCTTCTGCTCAAACGCCGTCAACGAGGTTATCTAATCAGCGGTGTGTTGCTGAACACGAATGTGGGGGCGGTGACGAGAGCGCACCGGTACTGCATGGTCATTCAATCAAAGTCCATTGCTGCACAATGATCAGTGACCGCATTAATACTTCACCCTGTAAACGCGTTACGCCACTGTTCAGTGTTTATCCTAACAAGCTCTTATATATTTGTTCAATAGCACAAGCATTACTTTTCCGTCTTTCTACAAAAATGAATTGTATTTTTGTTGCTCTGCATATAATGTTGTGTTCCACGGGAGAGCATATTCGTTCAATAGCGGCAAGCATTACTCTTCCATCCTTCTACAAAAATGAATTGTAATTTCGTTGCAAAGTGAGTTGTATTTTTGTTGCTTTCCATAACGTTGTTGTGCTCCATGCGTGAGCATGTCCGATGGTGACGACCAAAATAGAGACTTTTTTCTGAAGCTTGATATGAGCTCCTCCCATGTTCAGAATGTGCGGGTGAGTTTTCATGACCCCATGGTGATGATGCACTACGAAGCATATGTGTTCAACTTTTTTTCCTTGAATTCGACGTCAGCTCAAAGTAGATGCTTCGTAATGGGAATGTTTACCCAATCTTTCCATGAGTGCTTGGGTATCGGATATGGCCTCCTCTCCACGAGGATGGGACCTGTGACCCGAAACGATGGAAAACAATGGATTTAGCCCCTCAACATGAGGGCTATGTTTTGGACAGCTTTTTGGTTGGCACCTCGGACACTCCTCAAGATGGGACATGGCTCGTTCCTAGATCTCATTGATGCTTCTGCATATCTCAAAAGGCCTCATCTCGTCTAAAACACTTCCACTACCCTCTCATGAGACCGACTCGAGAAACCTCTGGGTCACTTCATAACAATAAGGGTGTATCTTTATACACAACATACCCTTCTTTTGGTATGTATGTATGTAGGTATGTAATATATAACCTATGTATGTATCTCTCTCTCTTTCTTTTTTTCTTTCTCTCTCTCTCTCTCTCTCTCTCTCTCTCTCTCTATATATATATATATATATATATATATATATATATATATATATATATATATATATATATATATATATATATATATATATATATATATATATATATATATATATATATATATATATATATGTGTGTGTATCTATGTGTGTATGTATGTATGCATGCATGTATGTATGTATGTATTTATGTATGTATGCATGTGTGTGTATGTATGTATGTATGTACGTGCATATGTATGTATGTATGTATGAATGGATAAATGAATGAATGTATTCATGTATGCACAATCATCCTAAAAAAATATGGTATGGACTATATAATGTCATGGATCACTAGATCAAAATGGTATAAGAATAATCCTTAATATAAAATTAAACAAAGTTGAACATAAAAAGAATAAAAATGGTAGCATTTCACTATTAGAAATAGGGGGCGTAGGGATGCCCCTGAATTGAAAAAAAAACGGGAACCGTCGCTCTTGTTTTTTTTTTTTACGAGCAGTCGTCGCATAAGCGATGCTAGCATCGCTTATGCGACGCTAAAACTATGTGTCGCAAATAGCATCGCTAATTAGCGATGCTATTTGCGACATTGGCAAACTGGTTGCGACATCTTAACGTCACATAAGCGACGTCTTGTGTTCCAGCGCGTCGCATAAGCGACACTCTGGAATGTTTTAAAAAAAATCGATTTCTCCCGACACATTTGTGCTGGAATTTGGATGCACAGAGAGAGAGAGCGAGAGGGAGAGAGAGAGAGAGAGAGAGAGAGAGAGAGAGAGAGCAAGAGCGCAGTTGTTGAAGCCCGGTATGCATGCACACACACACATACACACACATACATATGCATGCACACACACAAATATACACACATAGACACACACACATACACATAGACACACACACACATACACACACATATACACACATACACACATAATGATGCATACACACACATACATGCACACACACATATATGCATGCATACATAATGCACATGCATACTTACACATACATAATGCATACACACACATATGCATACATAATGCATACACACACATATGCATACATACATGCATACACATACACACATAGACACATACACACACATAGACACATACACACACATAAACACATACACACTCGTAGACACACACACATACACATAGACACACACACATACACACATACACACACACATACACACACATACACACACACATATACACACACACATAGATACATACACACATAATGATGCATACACACACATACACATGCATACACACATACACACATACACACACACATACACACACATATATGCATACACACACACATAGAGAGACATACACACACATTCACATACATGCATAGATAATGCATATGCATATGCATACATACTTACTTACATGCATACACACACATATGCATACATAATGCACATGCATACATACACATACATAATGCATACACACACATAGGCATACATAATGCATACACACACATACACACATATGCATACGTAATGCACATGCATATGCATACATACATGCATACACATAGACACATACACACACGTAGACACATACACACACATAAATACATACACACTCATAGACACATACACACTTGCACACACACATCCATACACATTTACACACACACATACACATGCACACCGAAACATATATATAGATACACATGTATATACACACAGACACACACACAAGGATAGACACACACACACACACATAGACACACACACATACACATACACACACATATACACACACACATAGACACAGACACTTACACACACACACATCCATACACATTTACACACACACATACACATGCATACATACACATATATATAGATACACACACATACATGCATATGCATACATAATGCACATGCATATGCATACATACATGCATACACACATATACACATGCATACACACATACACATACACACATAGACACACACACACATATGCGTACACACACACATAGAGAGACATACACACACGTACACATACATGCATACATATGCATACATAATGCATATACATATGCATACATACATACTTACATGCACACACAATACATACTTACATGCACACACACACACATATGCATACATAATGCACATGCATATGCATAGATACATGCATACACATACACACACATAGACACATACACACACATAGACACATACACACACATATATGCATACATAATGCACATGCATAGACATACACACACATAGACACATACATACACATAGACACATACACACACATATACACACAGATTTACACACACATACACATGCATACACACACATACACACATAGACACACACACGTACACACATAATGCATATGCATATGCATACATACATAATTACATGCATACACACACATACACACACATGCATACATATGAATACACACATACACACGTAGAGAGACATACACACACATACACACACATGCATACATAATGCATATGTATATGCATACATACATGCTTAGATGCATACACACACATATACACAGATACATATACACACATAGACACACACACACGTAGAGAGAGACACACACACATACACATGCATGTAAAGAGACATACACACACATACACATACATGCATACATATGCATACATAATGCATATGCATACATACATAATTACATGCATACATACATACTTACATGCATACATAGACATACACACATATGCATACATACATACTTACATGCATACACAGACATACAAACATATACACACACATATGCATACATAATGCACATGCATATGCATATATATATATATATATATATATATATATATATATATATATATATATATATATATATATATATATATATATATATATATATATATATATATATATATATATATATATATATATATATATGCTTACATGCATACACATACACACATAATACAGATACACACATATATACACACATAGACACACACATACACACATAGACACATGCACACTTACACAGACACATACACACATCCACACACATTTACACACATACATACAAATGCATAGCCACATATATACAAATACACACGTATATACACACAGACACACACACACATAGACACACAAACATACACACACATGGACACATACACACATATATATGCATAGACAGACACATAGAGACATACACACATATATATGCATACACACACATAGAGACACATACACACACATACACATGCATGCATACATAATGCATATGCATATGCATACATACATACTTACATGCATACACACACACATGCATACATTTGCATACATAATGCACATGCATATGCATACATGCATACACACACTCACATATACACCTACATACACATATACACACATACATATGTACATGTATATATATTGATTTCCAACTCATTTTATTTTGTATGTTAGGTATTATGGATCCTAGTAGAGAGAGAAAGGCGAAACTCACTCTCATAAAAAGTCTTATGAGAGCAAGGGTTCCGCCTGATACTCTAGGGATCATCATGCATGAGTACTCAGAGATGCCTGATGATGAGCTAGATTATACGATCCAGATGCTTACCTAGCGATCAGAGGAGGGCTCTTCTACAGCTCCACATGCAAGAAGATAGTTATATACTCATAGGTATGTTTTTTTCATAAACTTTTTTAATGATATTATAACACATATTTTTATTAATTTTTATCTATCTATTTTTAGGACACCTATACCACCTCTAGATCATGATAGCAGAGCAGCGTTGCCTATGAGGACATGCATATGCACCTTAGGGCTAGAGTGCGATATAGAGCCAGAGGGGATCATTGTGTACATAGGGAATGGATTGGAGTTCAAGAGAAGAATGTGGGCATTATGTGACTCTTACCTACGCCTTGTCCAGTTACAGTGGAAACAAGTATAAAATTTACATATAAATTGAAATAAATATCTTATGTTTTATTTACATGATTTTTTTTTATTTTTTATTTTTGTAGTGAGCATGATGAGAGGGATAAAAAATGCATACGTAGTTCGCTTGAGACAGAGTCTGGGATAGGATGGTCGCATAAGTGGTGTTTAAAAGAGATGCGAACACTTATGGCTCATCGTCGCGATAATGCATGATACACATTGCTTTTATGTATATATGTGTGGATATGAGTATGTGTGTTTATGTATGTATGTATGTATATGAGAGAGAGAGAGAGAAAAGAGTGAGACTAGAGGTACAAATACATGCATACACACACATATACATCATACATGCACATTTACACACATATACACATACATGCACATTTATACATACACACACATACATGCACATTTTTACACACAAATACACATGCATGCAGTTACACACATATAATGAATACACATACACATACTCACATACACATACTCACATACACATAAACATATTCACATACACATACACATGCATAATCATATGTACACACACATAGACTCATATAATCATATTTACATGCATATATACATATACACATGCATATACACACACACACACAACACATACATACACACATGCATATGCACATTGAATACGCCTTGAGCCCAAGGAAAAGATGATTGTGGAAGCCTTTATTTTGCGCAAACTCCTTGGAATCGGTCCACTAGAACCCACAATTATCTCGCAATGGATTCTTCCTATGTCTATGCACTAGCTCATATGTTCCCGGCAAACGCACCAAAATGATGAGTTCCTAATGCCCGAGGAAAAGATGATTGTGGAAGCCTTTATTTTGCGCAAACCCCTCGCAAACGGTTTAATACCGTTCTCCTGTTCTATCTCACACGCTCTTTTACACATGTACAATCAAGCTCTCTTCTATTCTTGCACAATCATCATATCATTTCTAGTCTCGAAGGGTTGCAAGATAAACTCTAAGCTTGGGTTCTTTTCCCCCAAGTACAAGACCCAATATTCCAACCTATCTGACATGATACAAGTAGGTACGACAGAGCCATAATGGAACGAATCAAAGCTGCGAGTAATCGATTAGTACATTGCGTTGTGTAAGAAGGTACGGTGGCTGGCAATTCACCAATTTACTCGTGTTGAACTGACATCCCGTAATTCACAATACCACTCCTAGCAACTCGCAGTATTAGCCAATACCTCATCCCATGCACTATGTGCATATACTATGACAAAAAAACCACACATCACACTCCTTGCACAATATCCTGTGGAGATCAATAGAAGTAAGCACCTAATGCCTATATGCAGTCATTCTTGCAACCATATAAACCTCGCATAAATCCTAGTTATGCTATTGAAGGTGTTAGGGGCGTATTTTAACCAAAAGTGTACACGATAATCATAAAAGAAGTGTCTTGTCTGGTTCTCGACACCCCCATGGGATTGTGGGAGGCATTGAAAACAAAAGGAACTTCAGTTCTTGTAATTAGACTTTGCTCTTACAGAAAACAAAACCACAAATTCACATCTTCCTTCCTTCCATATCATACGAGATTTTTAGACTCTTCCAACACTCCTACGTACTATCATACATCTATCCCAGAAGCAGTGTTTAGCCTCTCTCATCACCCTTAAGGCCTCATTTGCGTAAGGCATGATAGTCAAGTGACCTACGTTCAACAGAGTTTTGCCAGGCTTGTGATAGATACCTAATGTGCATGAAGCACGAATCTCAACCAAATCACATACATATTTTTGAGTGCATAGTACTCTCACCTCCTAATTTGTGTGTCATTGCATATATAGTATAGTGGCTTCATGTATACACACATACATCTTAGATCGATGGGTACATGCATGAGTACCATGAGAACAACGACGCAACTTGGTTAATTTCCAATGCATTGCTGGAATTGAATTACTAAAAACAGGGGACATACGCATGCATAGTTCGATGCATCCCTGCAATATATGATCATAATCCTCAACCTTCTGCCACTACATTTCTGTTACCGTGATTGCAAGCAAGTAGCCAGAGAACAAGAGTGCCGAGGGCCTAAGCACTCAGACTCATCAGTAATTCTATATATCCCTTTTTTGCGCACACACTACCCGCATGTACAAAGAACGTATACACTAAATTAGTATCATCTTACCATGGATGATGCACCACATTCAGTTTTTCGAGTGACATAATGGTATGTGCAGGTTGAGATACGTGCGTGGCAGCATCAACATCGGACCGGATAACCTTCCATCATGAGCAACATATAATGTTATATCAACCATGATCCCATCCACATCATACCTTAAGACTTTTAGCTCAGAGCACTGTGCAGGCTCGCATCATGAGAGGTCTTGGCAGCATGTCTCAACAGAGCATCCACCAGGGGAGTCTCCTATAGCAGATTGCTCAAAAAAAATTCCTTTCCAGTCGCATTAACAGTATGCTCCTTTCCCTTGATGCCCTACTCTTCAATATCTTCTCGGATGATATGTGCAGAGCGGCAACCACAAGAGCCTCTCTTCTCTCCTCAGCTACCTTCGCACCCACAAAAACTTCCTTGCGTCCGCACACGAAGAGCAAAAAGAGACAAAAGTATTTCCCCAAATCCTTGATCGTGTAGGTGCCAAAAACAGCACTCTCGAGCCACCCCTCTTTTTTCTAGTTTTTTTCGTCAGAGCCCCCCACTTCTTCTTTCTGTTTCTTTTTCGTCAGAGCTACCAAAAAACGGCCTACCCCCCTTTTCTGGCAAAAAAACGGAAAGGAGGGGGAAAGTCTCTGAAAAGTTTAAAACATCTTTCTCTGATGCAGCACCATAAAAAGGTTAAGCGATGTCAGAGTCATCGAAATCGTCCTCGAATGAGTCGAAAAAGTCTGCATCAACGTGAGGATGAGCTTCAGCTATGGAATCGCAGAAGAAATCTGATATATCGTTGCCACCGTCGACATCCATGGCAGTCCTTCCTGCGGCACCGTCCTCCATGTCGGCCACGACTGGAGTCTTCATTTCAAAGAGGTTGGCACGCGATTGGAGGCTTCATGATGATAGTATCTCTCATGTCAACTTCCCAAGCACCCAAAATTCTACCACCATCTTTTCCATCTACAGCTCCTCCATGCTCAATCCCTTTTCTCCACATCCCTGCAATCAGTATCTCCACATGCTTCTCGTCACTCATCAAATTCATTCTTCAAGTACCTGAAATCAAGCGTATTTTCCTGCCAAATAGAACCGCATTAGTGCATAAAAATCAACCATTTTTGGGGCTAACATACTTCCCTCTTCTTATTTGCGAAGTCGTCCTCGACGAGCCACTATTGCTGCAGTAAAATCCAAACAACCATGAACATGTCAATTTTCAATTAGTTCACATACCTTTTCATCGAGCCTCCACTTCCACTGAACCTGCACTCATCGAAGCTATTAGTGCTTAAAAAAATCACTCATGAATACATACAAATCAGTCATTTCCAAAATGATCCAAGAACATGCACATATATGCAATTCCATTTCAGCCATGCATCATTCTGCTCATACATTCCATTATGGAAACGGGTCTCAACCAAAATAACGCATGCACACCTTTCCATGTTTTACACATGCAACTACCATTGCGGAAAACAGAAAAGAAAATACCGAAATAAACAACAACAACTGAAATGAATCCAATCGGAGATGCAAAAATACCCAAAATGCATACCCCATTATTGCACCTACTACTCGCTATGTACAATCATTCCATGACTAGACGTTCCCGAAGAATCCCCATCGTCGTCCTACGAAAATCATCGAAACTCGAGTGCCAGTGAAGACATACATCAGAACCCTAGAGTGTCACACATACGAGAAAACCCTCAGATAGAGCACACAAGTTATAAAGCACTACCGTTGCATCACCTCGCTAAAGCCTCATCCATAAGTACATATAGAATATCTGTGCCTTCAAGAATATTGATTTAAAGTGAGCTGATCTGTCGCAAGCCAACACATACCAATCACACAAGCAAATAACGTTCCCTTCCAGGCGATCATCGCCCTCTCCTCTCTCTCTCTCTCCCCCTCAGGAATGGGGAATAATTTCGTATGAAAATTTATTTTAATTACACGTTGGCCTACATTGACACTGGATGCGATTCGTGGTCCTGACCCCCCGATCAGGTTGACTCCACCCATCTACCAATGCAATGCAGCGCACAACACACAAACACATAATGATAACA
The DNA here is from genome assembly GCA_020310875.1 of Ceratopteris richardii. Classification (NCBI taxonomy): domain Eukaryota; kingdom Viridiplantae; phylum Streptophyta; class Polypodiopsida; order Polypodiales; family Pteridaceae; genus Ceratopteris; species Ceratopteris richardii. Next base: position 63,775,080 of record CM035409.1, read on the forward strand.
CATAACATATAACAGCTAGCCCATAACGAAGCTGGATGCGGCTCATGGTCGTGACTACCCAGCCACGATAGCTCCACCTACCTACCAACCCGTTATGGCGCGTAGCCAAGACACAAACACATAATTCCAAGCCTATGGCGAAACTAGCTGCGGCTCGTGGTCCTAACCACCCGGCCAGGATAAATCCACCCACCTACTAGCCCACCATAGCGCATTGGTACGATCACAGCAACATAAATTTTTTCTTTTCTTTTCTTTCCTTCGTTTTTCTTTTCATAGTTAATTAGTTCACCCAAGTCCTGAGAATTAGGGAGAGGAAGAAAGGGACTTTTCCCACTGTTCCCACACAGACATGCAAACATATACACTCTAGCCTTTGACAGATCAACCACCTCTTCACTCCATTCTCTCAATTACAGACACTACATATGTATTCATCGATTTGACTTTTCACTAGGTAACTACAGCCAGCTATGCCTTAGTCCCTCGTATACCTATCCTTAGGTGTCCTAGAATGTGAGTCCCTGAGATGTCTCATGTAGTCTCACCTCGTACTCGCATCCCGACAACTTCCCTAAGGCGAGTCAGGCTCAGCTTCAGGAGCTCCGTCATCACTTCCTAGTGTTAGCACATCTGCCCAAGCCCATGTGATATCGTTTTCCTCATTAGGCATTTCCCTAGAAGGATCAAAATAGTAATATCGATCTCCCGCCCATCCTACATGTCGAGCTAGGTATTCCTCAAAACACTCAATGTAAAATGCAACACCCAAACCTTGGTTTATAAAGCATACCAGCCAATGCGCTTCCTCAACATCGTATTCCGTCTCAAAGTCGTCGACATCTATGTCCATGCGGGCGAATGTTTGGTCCGAGAAATATATCCTTAACTCGTACAAGTAGAGCTGCGTAATTTGGTCTGCCATTTTGTTACTTAGGCTCTAACAGTCTCTGCGCAACATAAGAAAAATAATTAGAAGTCCAAAGCTTATAGAGCTAACAAGGAAGAATATTTATGACACACAAATCATAGCTTACATATGCGCATATATATATATAACTATACATGTATGTACAAGGAGTCTACTTCGTCATTTCGTTTGGATCTCGTCTGGCCTCTCCCGTCCGAATATCACTTGAAATATGGTTTAACTCGAAGCGCGTTAACCTTCACGGGAGCATATTCTTCTCCTAAGTCTTGAATTTGCATGGAACCATTGGAGTTGAGTTCCACCACCTTAAACGGTCCTGCCCATCTTGTTTGTAACTTCCCCGGGAATTTATAATATTTACTATCGTAAACTAGCACCAAATCCCCTTCTTGAATCGCATAGGTCCTGAGGTTCTTATCATGCCTCTCCTTACGTCTCTTTTGAATAGCTTCCAAACTTTGTTGTGCGATAAGTCTCTTCTCTTCCAGCTTGATCAGTTGTATGTACCTCTCCTTTAATGACTCTTCCTCTCCCATCCTGGCTTCAATAGCCACTCTTAATGTCGGCACTTCTTTTTCGATGGGAAAGATGGCTTCCTCGCCGTATACTAGGGAGAACGGAGTGCTCTTTGTCGTCACTCGGTAAGATGTTCGATATGCCCACAAGGCTTCCAAAAGTCTCTCATCCCAATCTCTCCTATGCACAGCTACCGTCTTTGTCAGAATCTGTTCTAGAACTTTGTTGGTGACCTCCACTTGTCCATTTGCTGTCGGGTAATATGGAGTGCTTTTCCTATGTTTGATTTTATATAATTCCATTAACTCCTCGATCAATTCGTTGACGAAATGTGTTCCTCTATCACTCACTATTTCCAACGGGCATCCGAATCGAGTGATGATATGTTCATACAAAAATTTAGCAACATCAATAGCTCGTTCAGTTTTCAGAGCTTTGGCTTCCACCCACTTGGTAACATAGTCAGTACAGACCAAGATATACCTATTGGATCTTCGTCGTGAAGGAGGATCGATAGGCCCCACAAAATCAATTCCCCATTTCTCAAACGGCTTAAGAGCCAACACCGGCGTAAGAGGAGCAGCATGTGCTAATGTGGGTTTGCCCATTCGTTGGCATCTGTCACATTTCTTACAGTATGTGTGCGAGTCTTTGAACAGCGTTGGCCACCAATACCCAGCCAATAAGATCTTTCTTGCTGTCAGTTCACCAGCAAAATGCCCACCGCAAGGTTCGTCATGCAAAGCCCTCAACACTAGGTTTGCTTCTTCTTCCTCGAGACACCTTCGATAAATGCTCTCATAAACAAAATATCGATAGAGTTGCCCCCCAATGATGCTATGGTGCTTCGCCAATGCTAACAGTTTTTGCTTCTCTCTCTTGATTGCTCCTGGCGGATATTTAGTAGTGCACAAGAAATTCACCAAGTCGGCATACCAAGGTATTTTAGCTTCAACTTGGAATAGATGTCCATCAGGAGCATCGTCGGGCACACCAGAGATTGGCTCCTCATTAACAATTCGAGATAAATGGTCAGCCAATATATGTGCTTTGCCTGGTCTGGTTACCACTGTGAACTGAAATTCTTGGAGAAGTAGCATCCACCTCATCAATCGCCCTGATAGCTCAGGTTTATTAATGATGTACTTAAGGGCTTCATGATCCACATAAAAAGTGAAATGCTTTCCCATCAAGTAATGCCGATATTTGATTACCGCAAAGATCATCGAGAGACATTCCTTCTCCGTAGTCGTATAGTTCTTCTCAGTGCTATTCAAATTGCGACTTGCATAGTAAATAGGATGGTCTATCTTCTTTTCGTCGGCTTGGCATAGTACTGCTCCAACCGCAGTATGAGAAGCGTCGGTATGTACATGGAATTCTTTCGTCCAGTCAGGTGCTACCAAGATCGGTGCATTTATTAACCTCTCTTTGATCGAGTCGAATGCAACTTGACACTCTCCAGTCCACTCGTAGTGTTGGTCCTTCCTCAAAAGAGTCGTCAGTGGTGCCGCTATGGATGCAAAATTTAATATAAAACGTCGATAATAATTTCATGGCCCAAAAATCCTCTAAGTTGTCGCAAATTTTGCGGAGGTGGAAGTTGTCCGATCTTTTCCACTTTATCCTCGTCAACCCCGATCCCTTTTTCAGAAATAACATGTCCCAAAAGCAATCCTCTTCGTACTCCAAATGTACACTTTTCAGGATTTAATGCGATGCCTTTTTCGATGCTTCTTTTCAAAATAGCTTCGATCCTCTCCATCATGTTTTCATCGTCGCCTCTGATCGCAAAGTCATCGAGAAATATCTCCATCCAATCCTGCAAATAGTCTTGATATGCAGCTATCATTGCTCTTTGGAATGTGGCCGGTGCATTGCATAACCCAAATGGCATCACCCGATATGCATACGTACCCCATTCTGTCGTGAAAGTAGTTTTTGATTGATCCTCTTCATGGATTTGGATTTGGTTGTACCCACTGAAACCATCCAAAAATGAGTACAATTTATGGCCAGCCACTCTATCCAAGATTTGATCAGTAAAGGGCAAGGGGAAGTGATCCTTCTTTGTGCGCTCGTTCAACTTTCGATAATCTATGCAAATACGGATTTTCTTATTTTTCTTCGGAACAACTACAATTGGTGATACCCACTCGCTGGATGCGATGGGATATATGAATCCTGCCTCCAATAGTTTGGTCAATTCCGAGTAGACTGGATTCGTTCGCCTGAGTCGTTGGCATATTGGTCGGGTGCCTTCTTCCAAATCTATATAATGTTGGCAGATTCGGGGATCAATTCCTCTCAAATCACTGTATGACCATGCAAAGGCCTTGCTGAAATTTTTGAGTGTCGTTTTAATGCAATCTCGTACTCCATCTGGTAGCTCTGACCCCACGCTCAAGAACTTTTCTGGAAAAACTTCCCATTTTTCCAACTGAGCTTCTCGCGAATAGTCCTTATTTCTTGATGACACTGTGATTGGAACATGCTCTCCAATCACGCGTGCATGGTTGGCCAGTAAATCATTATTTTGTTCTTTTTCAATCGCACCCAATTTCTTAAGCTCAGCTTTTGCAATGGCTTCCGACACTTTAGTTTTACTCTTCGCTCTTTTTTCCGATTCTTGACTTCTCTCTAGAATCTCTGCTTCTAGCATTCTAACTCTTTCTCTCAACTGTTGCACTTCCATCGCCGGAGCTACATCCAGTTTCAACTCTTCTCTTGAAGTTCCCTTCTCCAGGGATTGAGTAGCTTTATTTTTACTTGCGTCTATACTCAACATGTAGCACTCAAATTCTCTTGTATGCGTCAACCATCCTAGCAACTCCTGATCGGAATCGTCGTTATAGAGCAATGGATTTTGATACTCTCCCATCTTCGTGTCTTGATTCTTAAAGAGCTGCAAGTTGAACCCGTCTTGAAGCAGATTCTTGTAGGTGTCCGTGTTCAAAGAAAACCTGGCTCGTGCAATCCCTTGCCTTGCTTTCTCCTTTTCTTTCCTTTCCATCTCGTCGACTATTATTGCTTTCTTCTTGTTGCTCGAGGGTGTGGATACTTGTATTTGGATCCGATCAGACTTTGGCCCTATTGAAATAAAACCTGTGCGCCAGTCATGCACACATTCGGCTTGCACCAACCATGGCCGTCCAAGTAGGATCGAGAAGGTAGCCTCCGAGGTCCTTGGTCTTACTATCAGATAATCGACTTTAAACTCTAGACCGCCCACAACTGTACTTACATTCTTCAAAAGTCCCGCAGGCTTCACTTGTGTTTGATCCGCCATTCTCAAAGACATCGGCGTTTCTTCCATGTGGTTGAGGCCCAAAGCTTTCATCATGAACTCAGTCATAAGGTTGACTGCGGCTCCACTATCTAATTGAGCACCAGGGACTGCATATCCTTTAATTTCGACCGTCACAGCCGGGGCATTTGAATCAATTTGCGTCGTAATGCTTTGAATGATCCCTTGGACATCTTTATCTTGTCTATTTTTATCTCGAGCTTTCCTCGGCTTCTTAATATACTCGTTGTAGAATTGTTTCCTATAAACAGGTGAACATTTTAGCAATGTGCCAATGTCCAGCGTGACTTCCGTGTCAGCGAGCAACTTTACAATATCCACTTCTTCCGAACTTTGTCTTTCCTTTCTAATATTAGGAGCTTTCAATCTTTCAGGGAATGGTGCTATGCCCGGCACAAACTCCTTGGTCACTGGTGGAAGAATCTCAATCTCTTCCCCATCCTCAAGCTCTTGCTGCTCGGCAAATCCTCCAACTTGGTTTTCTACCTCTTCACGCTCAGCGATCTTCTCTTGACTCCCTTCTTCACCTTGAACTCCTTGGTTCGTCTTCGAATACTCTTGAGTTCTTGTGACTACTGCCACAGTTGGATCTTTGTGTGGTTTCTTAGCCTCGTAAGCATCCACAAAGTGCATTGACGAGCTAGAGCCTTCTTGAGGTTTCGGTGTCTTGAACACTACTCCGATTGTAGGAACATGCTCTTGAGCTCTCGATGTGGAATGCATCTGAGTATCAACATAATTCGAGGACCCTACTGGTCCTTTTTCCTTGGCGGCGGCAGCTCTTCGTTGTGGACAATCTTCATCAAAGTGGCCCTCTCCACTACAGTACCTACATAGTGGGGTATAATCAATTGGTTTCTTTTCGTTTGGACATCTAGATTGAGTATGGCCAAAGCCATGACATCTCCAGCACTGGATTGGACCATCTCTTCTTTGGTCACGTGCGGCTCCTCTTGGATAGTCTCCTCCTTGACCCTGAGCACCATATCCATAAGTAGGTCTGTTTTCCCAACGAGATGTAGGTGGTACACTTTGAGCGGGCAATCCCGTGTAAGGTCTTTCTCTTGTATCTCCTGATTTCATGGTCCTCTCTTCATAGGCTCTCTTGTTGTAACATCGGTCCTCCGTGTGATTTGTTCTTCCACAAAAAGTACAACGCATCCTAGGTGGCGATCTATCTGTGAATACTCTCGAGACTGTAGGGCATTCTAAAGCCAAATGGCCGTAACCATGGCACTTTCCACACCATGTATTTGATCGAAACACTTGATTCGGGTTTATTGTGACCTCTGGTTTTACTGTGTATGTCTCTTGAGTTATTGTGGCAGCTTTTATAGCTTGTGTGACCAACTCTAATATTCGTTCTTCGGTTAGCGCAGGCTTTACCTCGCCTGGCGTGCTAGTGGCAGCTACAAAAGCTGGGGTCGTCAATACGGGACTTCCTTGACCCGGATCTTTCATCGGTATATTTCCTGGGCCTCCCATAGGCTCGTATAAGAGCTCCATCTTCCTTTGTTGGCATAATTGTACTTCCTCCCAAAGTCTCGCTTGTTCCTTAGCATCCATTAAGGTTGCAGGTCTTGTCAGACTGATATGTTGCTGTGCCGTAGGATCTCTCAATCCCGAAATGAACCTTCGTTTCAATGTCTCATCGTTCGGGGCATTCACGCCCATCTTTCTTACCAACGTTTCCATTCTTTGAATGTAGTTGTCGATGCTCTCATTGACTCCTTGTCGCAAATAATCCATTTGTTGGGCCAATCTGTCTTGGAAGCCTTGTCGTCGAAACTTTGCCAAGAAAGCTTCCTTGAACATTTGATACGTTCCACGCTCTTGTGGTGTCAAATTCCCATACCAATTGGCTGCCTCATCACGGAGAATAGCCGGAAAAATCCTCAACCTTTGATCTTGGTCAACTACATCATTGGCCTCACAGGTAACCTCAAACAACTGGATAAAACTATCTGGATCTTCGTCCCAAGTACCTGAGAACTTGGTGAAGTCCCCCAAGTGAACTGAAATCCGCTGAGCCATTTCGAACAGAGGTGTGATGTCGATATCACTTCGATCCCAAAAATTTAATGCACGTGGCCTCATGATCCCTCCTTCAAACTTTCGCACTTGATTCGCGACCCTCCTACGGGAGTACACGTTTTTGGCCGATTTCTTCGATCCAATCGAGGTCCACTCACCTGGCGGTTCCCACCTTCTTCTTTCTCTTTCAAGGGCTCTTCTCTGAGCGCGTTCCTCTCTTTGCGTTTGTGTTGCTCCTGACGATGAGCTCCCCTCGCTCATGTACTAGACCTTGGGGTCCGCAAGCTCGGCCAACCTGTGGCGCTAGGCGAACCTATGGCACTCTCTTATAGAGACGTACCAAGCAAATTCCCGGCAAACGCACCAAAATGAATACGCCTTGAGCCCAAGGAAAAGATGATTGTGGAAGCCTTTATTTTGCGCAAACTCCTTGGAATCGGTCCACTAGAACCCACAATTATCTCGCAATGGATTCTTCCTATGTCTATGCACTAGCTCATATGTTCCCGGCAAACGCACCAAAATGATGAGTTCCTAATGCCCGAGGAAAAGATGATTGTGGAAGCCTTTATTTTGCGCAAACCCCTCGCAAACGGTTTAATACCGTTCTCCTGTTCTATCTCACACGCTCTTTTACACATGTACAATCAAGCTCTCTTCTATTCTTGCACAATCATCATATCATTTCTAGTCTCGAAGGGTTGCAAGATAAACTCTAAGCTTGGGTTCTTTTCCCCCAAGTACAAGACCCAATATTCCAACCTATCTGACATGATACAAGTAGGTACGACAGAGCCATAATGGAACGAATCAAAGCTGCGAGTAATCGATTAGTACATTGCGTTGTGTAAGAAGGTACGGTGGCTGGCAATTCACCAATTTACTCGTGTTGAACTGACATCCCGTAATTCACAATACCACTCCCAGCAACTCGCAGTATTAGCCAATACCTCATCCCATGCACTATGTGCATATACTATGACAAAAAAACCACACATCACACTCCTTGCACAATATCCTGTGGAGATCAATAGAAGTAAGCACCTAATGCCTATATGCAGTCATTCTTGCAACCATATAAACCTCGCATAAATCCTAGTTATGCTATTGAAGGTGTTAGGGGCGTATTTTAACCAAAAGTGTACACGATAATCATAAAAGAAGTGTCTTGTCTGGTTCTCGACACCCCCATGGGATTGTGGGAGGCATTGAAAACAAAAGGAACTTCAGTTCTTGTAATTAGACTTTGCTCTTACAGAAAACAAAACCACAAATTCACATCTTCCTTCCTTCCATATCATACGAGATTTTTAGACTCTTCCAACACTCCTACGTACTATCATACATCTATCCCAGAAGCAGTGTTTAGCCTCTCTCATCACCCTTAAGGCCTCATTTGCGTAAGGCATGATAGTCAAGTGACCTACGTTCAACAGAGTTTTGCCAGGCTTGTGATAGATACCTAATGTGCATGAAGCACGAATCTCAACCAAATCACATACATATTTTTGAGTGCATAGTACTCTCACCTCCTAATTTGTGTGTCATTGCATATATAGTATAGTGGCTTCATGTATACACACATACATCTTAGATCGATGGGTACATGCATGAGTACCATGAGAACAACGACGCAACTTGGTTAATTTCCAATGCATTGCTGGAATTGAATTACTAAAAACAGGGGACATACGCATGCATAGTTCGATGCATCCCTGCAATATATGATCATAATCCTCAACCTTCTGCCACTACATTTCTGTTACCGTGATTGCAAGCAAGTAGCCAGAGAACAAGAGTGCCGAGGGCCTAAGCACTCAGACTCATCAGTAATTCTATATATCCCTTTTTTGCGCACACACTACCCGCATGTACAAAGAACGTATACACTAAATTAGTATCATCTTACCATGGATGATGCACCACATTCAGTTTTTCGAGTGACATAATGGTATGTGCAGGTTGAGATACGTGCGTGGCAGCATCAACATCGGACCGGATAACCTTCCATCATGAGCAACATATAATGTTATATCAACCATGATCCCATCCACATCATACCTTAAGACTTTTAGCTCAGAGCACTGTGCAGGCTCGCATCATGAGAGGTCTTGGCAGCATGTCTCAACAGAGCATCCACCAGGGGAGTCTCCTATAGCAGATTGCTCAAAAAAAATTCCTTTCCAGTCGCATTAACAGTATGCTCCTTTCCCTTGATGCCCTACTCTTCAATATCTTCTCGGATGATATGTGCAGAGCGGCAACCACAAGAGCCTCTCTTCTCTCCTCAGCTACCTTCGCACCCACAAAAACTTCCTTGCGTCCGCACACGAAGAGCAAAAAGAGACAAAAGTATTTCCCCAAATCCTTGATCGTGTAGGTGCCAAAAACAGCACTCTCGAGCCACCCCTCTTTTTTCTAGTTTTTTTCGTCAGAGCCCCCCACTTCTTCTTTCTGTTTCTTTTTCGTCAGAGCTACCAAAAAACGGCCTACCCCCCTTTTCTGGCAAAAAAACGGAAAGGAGGGGGAAAGTCTCTGAAAAGTTTAAAACATCTTTCTCTGATGCAGCACCATAAAAAGGTTAAGCGATGTCAGAGTCATCGAAATCGTCCTCGAATGAGTCGAAAAAGTCTGCATCAACGTGAGGATGAGCTTCAGCTATGGAATCGCAGAAGAAATCTGATATATCGTTGCCACCGTCGACATCCATGGCAGTCCTTCCTGCGGCACCGTCCTCCATGTCGGCCACGACTGGAGTCTTCATTTCAAAGAGGTTGGCACGCGATTGGAGGCTTCATGATGATAGTATCTCTCATGTCAACTTCCCAAGCACCCAAAATTCTACCACCATCTTTTCCATCTACAGCTCCTCCATGCTCAATCCCTTTTCTCCACATCCCTGCAATCAGTATCTCCACATGCTTCTCGTCACTCATCAAATTCATTCTTCAAGTACCTGAAATCAAGCGTATTTTCCTGCCAAATAGAACCGCATTAGTGCATAAAAATCAACCATTTTTGGGGCTAACACACATATAGAAACACATACATACACACATGCATGCACATTGATATATCTATATGTATATATATATGTGTGTGTGTGTATATATATATATATATATATATCCTATTTCAGAAATCCTAATTTGAAAACACTATTTAAAAACTCTAATTCAGCCTTTTAGCCATATGATTGAAGTATATGAACACATTGCATCTATTCCTCCGATGTCCTACTA
>CM035409.1:63790109-63895109 GCA_020310875.1 Ceratopteris richardii
GTTCAAAACTACAAACATTAGTAAACACCCATTCTTCCGCACAAGATTAGCAGACTCAATTTTTTGTGTAGAGGCCTTTGCAACAACCATTCCAACCTCTTTTTTCTTGCCTTTTTTGTAGCCATTTTTGGAGAGTTCTTTATAATGTGATCGTTTCCTTTACAATACTTGCAAAAGAATTTCTATTTTTTTTATTTCTTCTCATCTTTTTCTTACTTCTTTGAATGTGCAGCATTTGCAGATTTTTGTTTACAAGTAGATGAGCTCCATTTACCTTTGCCCTTCTGCCTAGCCATGAAAGCTTGATCTGCAACATGCATAATGGACCTATTTTGCCTAGACTGATCTTCTTGCAACAGAACAAAGATTAAATCCTCAAACGACAAGGCATTTGGATTGTCTTTCATCATCAAATCAAGAGTAGAAGCAAAACTCTGATATGAATCAGGAAGACCATTTAGAACAGTCTGCACAAGTGAGCTATCTAGTATAACTTCATCAACAGAAATCAATTGTTCCTTCAAGTCTTTGATCTTTGTCAAAAAACTGTCCATAGAATCACCTTCATCCATGTGCTCACTCTCCAACTATTTTCGGAGGTAAGCAACAGGAGCCTCATTCCTAGCCTGGTACAATGTGGTAAGTGTATCCCAAGCATCCTTAGCTATTATGCAAGAGAGAATATCAGGAATAATGGCACGTTTGACTGACAAGGCTATCAATGCATGTGCCTGAGCATCTCTACCATCTCAATGAATTTGCTCTGCAATAGGTGCTATAGGAACTGCAACACGAACTCCAATTTGCAGAATATCACCATCTTCGATGCTATCAGCATCCACGTCAGTACCTGTATTTGCAGGTATAATAGGATGTTTTTCAACACCTTGCATAATATTCCATAGTCCTTTTGCGACCAATACATGATGCATCATATAAACCCGTAATGCATAATTCGTGCCATCCGACTTATCTTCAATAGCCAACATATGGAATACATCATTGCTTTCAGCCATGGCCATTGACTAAAATACCCTGACCAAAAAATTGACTGTATCTCAAAAAGTTGAACAGAACTACCCTCATGAGTTCTGCTAAACCTATAGTAGACTTCAAGACCCTTATATTGGCAAACCAAAACATGTATATATCTTTGGCACAAAAAGATAAAATAGCCTACACAAGCACTGCCATAGTGTATTTGGAGGAGTATGCAAGAAAATTTTCATGTGATTCTAAGGCTCTGCCTGGAGGAGTGTCGACGATGCCCTAGATGAAGCGGTGACCTACTTTGATACCAATTGTTGGAGTTAGATGTCTACGGAAGCACGCGAACAACACAAGGAAGAAGAAGAAGCTTGGAGCACAACACACAATACTGAATGTATTACCACTAGAATGTACAAAGATTAGTAACCCATTAGGGCTATAGGCGTATATACAAGCCGGGGGAAAAAACCCTCTTAAAGAGGGAAAAAAGTTCCCCGATGGTCCTAGAGTTTCACACACATCACTACCTAAATATATCAACAACACACACACACACACACACATATATATATATATATATATATATATATATATATATATATATATATATATATATATATATATATATATATATATATATATATATATATATATATAGAGAGAGAGAGAGAGAGAGAGAGAGAGAGAGAGAGAGAGATACATACATACATACATGCACACACACACATACACATACATATATATATGTGTGTGTGTATGTATATATATATCTAAAAATTAGGATTATATTTTGATGATTTAGTGTTACATATCATTAGATAGTTCTTGATGAGAACTATATGTACGTGTAAAAATACTTTTGACTATTTTGATTATTATTGAAATTTAAGATTACACCCCTCAATGTGACATTATTATTCCAACATTTAAACTTGTGTTAGGGTTATATATCATCAAAATGTTATATATCACATCCCTCAAAATGTTAGGGTTATATATATATATATCAAAATGTTAGGATTACAACCCTCAATGTTATATATCACTAGGGCTAGGGTTATGCATATAAAAACAAAAATTAGAGTTGGAGTTTTCATAGAACTTTAGGTGTCTGATGGACTTTGAATGCCACTTCTAAGTATGTGTTTATGAAAAAGATGATATATATATAAGGATTATCTTTATGCCATGAATTGTGAAGAATCGTATAGGATGGTCACAAGTGAAAAATTAAGTGACAATAATATGAATTTCGATGGTCTCATTATTGAAGGAGAGAGGGTACATGCATGCGTTATTTGTAAAAATGCAAAAAAAGGAAAAATTATGCTCTTTGAGTCAATATGTCCATCTTACCTGAATCAAAAAAAGCTTTTGTATATCATCAACATATTTCAATGTGAAATATAAAAGAGAAATGAATGGAAGTAGAGAATTTAAAAAGAAGAAGGCAACACATACTCTAAGGAATGATTGCATGGAGATCAGAACTTGCGATCTTCCATCAAAGGTTCATATTACCATCAGCCCACATGGATAATTTAAAAAGAAGAAGGCAACACATACTCTTAGGAATGATTGCATGGAGATCACAACTTGTGATCTTCCACCAAAGGTTCACATCACCATCAACCCACATTGATGACTTAAGTAATGCCAAAAAGAAGTGAATAGTCATATAGGCATATAATTGATGATCCTCGAAGACTTAAGAGATAAGAGAAGTACCTTAAAAAATGCAAAACAAAATAGTGAGGTATCAAAAATTTGTCTATCTTTCATCTATTATGCTTCAAATCCTATAAATGAATTTGCTTCCCCTATGTTATACAGGACTTCATACCTTCCTTCGAAATTGATTCTTGAAATTTTTAGACAAAGTCATGAACTTTTATCTTTTTATCGAGCTTCTCATGCAATACTATTTTCCATATTAGATCTGAAGCTAATCTTATTGTGAATTATAATAGGTAGATAAAATAATCTACTTTTTCTCTGTAATGTGAGCATTTGTGAGCCTTTAGATTGATGAAATCAATGGCTTAAATTGAATTTCGACTGAAGCTAGAGAGAGAATTCATGGGAATGGGGACCAGAGTGTGAGCACTCTCTGCAATAAAATAGACCATTAGATCTTTGAAGATCCAATGGATCCTCGCAACTACCACTGAGCTCCATTTCACGATGCATGCCCGCCATCCAATTGATGGCATATCTAGTGGTTGCCTTTTAAAGGCGCCCTCTTCATGTGGGGGATCAACCTAGGCCCTCAATTCTTGCCCAGATTTGAGGCCACAAATGCAAGCACCAAAAATTCTTGCAATTTAAATGGGGTTGTCCGATCGAACACATAATCCAATGACTCTTAGCTAAAGGTGCTTCTTTTCATGATTGATTTGACCTCATCCATTACATTTGAAGCTAATCTCATAATAATTGGAAGACTTCTTGTAAGTGTTCCTCTTTGGATCTACTATAGTTTCCCTAAAGTAGGATTATAACACACTATTCATGAACTTCATGAAAAAGGCAAGAACATTGTTGAAACCAAAGCATCATCTCCAAGTTATTGTGCCTATACCAAAGAGATTATAACATTTAAGTGGCCAACATAGAAACGACGTGTGTATATTCAGAAAGTAGAAGTGGCACAATTTGAAAAAAAAGCATTCACAATTAATATTATGCAATGTAGAAGCTATTTGATGTCATCCAAGGAGGTTTGTATGCCCATTACATGTAAATTTCCTATTGAATAACGTTATTAGTAGAGTAAATAAGGACAACCATACAAATGTCTTGTTTTTGTCTACTTTCGTTAACTCCATTTCATGATGTTATTCATATTTATTTCTTCTATCCCATTGAACACTGTACGTGAATGATTTAGAGAGATGAGTAGGAAAGCACAAAACTTTTTATAGAAAAGTTTTGAGAAGATATTCTTCATGCAATAAAGCTATATTAAAGGAGATAATGGATATATTAAAAGATAAAGCTGTATTCTTCATGAAATAAAGCTAAATAAAAAAGAGATAATGGAAGTGGTATGAAAGTAATCGACTATGACGATATGTCCAATAGAAATACCAAATTCGTTGAAATTTCATTGCATGGTCTCTAAAAATTGTGGTCAACGTAAAGGATTATCATATATGGAGATCAAAATGAGGATCATCAATATCACATTGCTAAGTTAATCATTTTGTAGAATGACTTGCTATTATCATATTCTTTAAAAAAAGTGATTTTGCCCTATTAAAGATAAGCTTTATAATATGACTTGGCTTAATTTAATTTTTGAGACAAGGATATTTTCCATCAATGGTGATGGTGAAGAGATACTCTCCTTCCAATCTCTTATCTTTGTGAGGGAAAGGTCCATAGAATCATCTTCATGTATATGCTCACTCTCTAGTTCTTTTCAGAGATAGGCAACACGAGACTCATTTCTTGCTTGATATAATGTGGCAAGTCCCAAGGATCATTATCATGCAAAGCTTTTATTTCTTCTTGTGTAGCAAGCTCCCGCTTCTTCTTGTGCTCATATGTATGCACATATACACACACACACACACATAATTTGGAATATATATACACAAAAACACGCACATACACACACACATAGAGAGAGGGCTACATAATGAATGTGGGTTTTCTACAAAGAGCCTTGCCAATCTCATTGTCTTCATTTTACTCTTTTGGAATGTAACTAGCCATTTTGGTTAACCTATCAAGAATTACTTAGAATGAGTCATTCTCCCTCTTTGACATGGATAATCCTACCATGAAGTTCATGAAGATGCTCTCCCACTTCCCAATGTAGATATCCAATGGGTGGAGAAGACATAAAATCTTCAATGTTTTGGCTGTATTGACTTAATACATTACATTTAAGAACATAGTCAAGAATGTCCATTTGTAGTCGAGTACAATATAATTGTGTCTTAGCAAGATCATGTCTTATTAAGATTGAGATTCCGAGACAATTTCTCATGACACTCATACAAAGCCTACCATCTTCTTTGTAATCTATTCAAATACACATCTTTCCTTTATGTAATAGATATCCATCATGCATTGTTTAATTCTTCTAGTTGAGAGATCTGTGAGTATGCATTGACACTTCATCCTCATTCAAAACCCATGTATTTGGATCCCGTTTCTCAATGGGTTTCCGTATTTTGGAATACGCAAGGTCAAGCCTAGAGGTTCCTATGATAGAATGAAGCAACTCACTAGTTTTCTAAGTAAAACATAGCATTAGGGGCAAAAGTGAGCCCTACATGGGCCTTGTAAGGATCCCTAATTTTTAGGGATTAAAAAGCTTAATCCATAAGTTTTAAGACCACTAGTGGTATTGTGAATTAAAATAAGGTAGATAAAATAATCTACTTTTTCTCTGGAATGTGAGCATTTGTGAGCCTTTAGATTGATGAAATCAATGGCTTAAATTGAATTTTGATTGAAGATAGAGAGAGAATTCAAGAGAATTCATGGGAGTGGGGACCAGAGTCTGAGCACTCTCTACAATAAAATAGACCATTAGATCTTTGAAGATCCAACGGATCCCCGCAACTGCCGTTGAGCTCCATTTCGTGATGCATGCCCGCCATACAATTGATGGCATATCTAGTGGTTGCCTTTTAAAGGCACCCTCTTCATGTGGGGGATCAACCTAGGCCCTCAATTCTTGCCTAGATGTGAAGGCCACAAATGCAAGCAGCAAAAATTCTTGCAATTCAAATGGGGTTGTCCGATGGAACACATAATCCAATGACTCTCAATGAAAGGTGCTTCTTGTCATGATTGATTTGATCTCATCCATTAGATCTGAAGCTAACTCTTGTTTTCCCTTAATCTTGCAATTTTCATCATTAGGTGTTATGGAAGCATATTACTAGTAGTAAAATTTATTTTTTTCAAGGTTATGGTGGGTGTTCATGGTTGTGTATATTTGATATTCTTTATACTAGAAGAAATGAGATCACTTAGAGTAAGATTGTATTTTGTAGTTTATGTGCTGATGGAATCAGTGCATGTTTTTTTCTTTGTAGTGAAAAGGTAAGTTTGTGGTTCAATATAATGAAAATGTATAATTATGAGTAAGATGATTGGATGCTATGTTTTCTAGAGTCATAAAGGTGGGAACTTTTGTTGATGTAATTATAGGAGATAGAATTTCTGTGATTAAAGATGAGACACTTTCCAATCCCACCTCTAACTGCATTGAATCTATCTCCTATGGTTACACTAACAAGACTTCCTTTCTTTGCCATTAGAGAACAAAACATCCATTTATCTTTATTGTAATTATACATTCTACTAAATTGAGCTAGAAAATTGTATTTTGATGAAAAAATTATATTCCCATCAACACATAAGCTACGCAATGTGAGTTACCTACTCATAAAATAGTTGTAGAGCTGATCTTATTTGTTCCAACATAAAGAATATCAATGGTAGACAACCATAAAGACCCATCATGATCAATGATAAGGTAAATTTAATGATCATATTCTTTTCCATTACTTAGAACCAATTTATTTTCATTCATTCCATCTGAAATATAGGTAGATAGACAAATCAATAAATATCCGTCCAACTATAGATCTTCATAACATGTAGTGATTCAACATGTACAATGAAGGGAGAATAAGAGTTTGAGTCGAATATATTTTTTGTTGATATATTTTGATAGTGATGTGTGTGAACATACTTAGGACTACCGGGGCACTGTTTTCCCTCTTTAGGAGGTTTTTTCGCCTGTCTTGTATATACGCATATAACCCTAACGATTCATTTATCTTTGTACATTCAGTTGGTAATACATTCCGTATTTTGTTGTGCTCCAAGCTTCTTCTTCTTCCTTGTGCTATTCATGTGCTTTTGTAGACCTAGCACTCCAACAATTGGTATAGACCAGGTCACTGCTTCATCTAGGAAATCATCAACACCCCTCTGATCACTATCTCAGAATTGCATGAAAATTGGTGAGCATACTTGGGGCGATTAGGAGTTCAAAACATCTTTGCTATGTGGCATCAAAATTTTGGTATGAACTCATTTTGGTCTCCAAATGCGCTATCAAAATGGCGATGAAGGCAATTTTGTCTTTTTGTGCCAAATATATATAGAAATTTTGGTTTTCCAATACAAGCATCTCAAAGTCTATTATAGGTTTAGCGAAGGTTAATAATTCATTTATATTACTTTTTGAGATACAAACAATTTCCTCCATTAGCATACTTAGTCATTGGTCTTGGTTGAAAGCAATGATGGTTTCCATATATTGGCTATTGAGGATAAGTTGGATGATACTAATTACCCATTGTGGGCATATATGATGTTTCATGTATTGGTAGCAAAAGGTCTTGAAATATTGTGCAAGGTGTTGAAAAATGTCCTATTGCACTTGCAAATACAATTATTGAAGGTGATGTAGATAGCATTGAAGTTGATGATTTTCAAATTCATGTTCATGTTGCAGTTCCATCTGCATCACTGTAGAGGAACTTTGTTGGGATGGTAGAGATGATGAGGCACATGTATTGATAACTTTTTCATCAAATGTGCCATTATCCCTCACACTCGCTCCTATAATGCAACAAAGGATGCTTGGCATACACTTACAAGTTTATACCATGCAAGAAATGAGGATCATGTTGCTTACCTGTGAAAATAGTTGGAGAGTGAGCATATGAATGAAGGAGATTCTATGGATAATTTTTTGACAAAGATCAAAAATTTGAAGGAGAAGTTGATTTTTCTTGATGAAGTCATGCCAGATAGTTTACTTCTATAGACTATTCTTGAGAGTCTTCTAGATGCATATCATAGTTTTGCTTCTAATCTTCAATTGATGATAGGGCAATCCAAATGCCTTAACATTTGAGGATTTAGTCTATGTTTTGTTGTAGGAAGATGAGTACAGGCAGAATAGGTCAATTATGCATGTTGCAGATCATGCTTTCTTAGCTAATAAGAAGGGCAATCATAAATGGAGCTCATCTACTAGTGAGTAGAAATTTGTTAATGTTGCACAATAGAAGAAGGAAGACAAAGATGAGAAGAAAATAGAAAATAAAAAACACTTTTGCAAATACTATAAGAAAAATGATCATGTCATAAAGAGTTGTCAAAAACTCACTGAGGCAAAGAAGAAAGAGGTCGGAATGGTTGTTGTAGAGGCCTCTACACCTAAAACAAAGTCTCCTAATCTTATTTTGAATGAGGAATTGGCATTAACTACTTTTTGCAGCTATGACCCATCTTCTCCTGAGTAGTGTATGTCTGCAGTAGATTGAGATGTTTGGTATTTTGATAGTGGGACAACCATAGAATGAGATGTTTAGTACTTTGATAGTAGTGCAACCACACATATTACCTCGTAGCATAGTTTCTTTAGTTCGCTTGAGCCTACGCCTATTGGGAATATTGTCACATGCCTTAACTGTAGAGAGTACGCATGCAGAAGCAAAATGAAAAGTAAAGTACTCTCACAAAACAAAGAATGTGTGAGACACAAAATGAGTAGACCATGAAATGGGTAAACTCATGTGGATTAGAAATGAGCTTGCCAAGAGCATGGAGTAGGCTCCTCAAGCTTCTAACCAAGTACAAATGAGGGGAGAGGCCCTCCTTATGTAGATTTGGGAGGGGCTCTCAAAAGTACATCATATGTGGGATAAGTCTCCTGAAAGGAGAATGAATACAACTGGTAGAAGCACATGGCAAGGTACCCAAATACAAAGGAAATAAAATATAAAATGGAAATAGACTAGAAATGGATTGCCTCCTGGATACAAAATGGAGATGCACTCATGCGGATACAAATGTAGATGAAGTAGGAGCGATCATGTCGTCAACACCCCCTCTGTAGCTCCATTTTGGAGCGGCTGAATGCTGCAGAGGTCCACCAAGCACTGAAGCGGAACCGGAGGTAGAGCCTTCGTGAACATGTCCTCCAGGTTCTCCTTAGAGGTACACTGCTCCAAAGTAATCTCTTGAGATATGACCTTCTCGCGGATGAAGTGGTACTGGATCTCGATGTGCTTCATCCGAGCATGGAACACTGGATTCTTGGTGATGGCTAGGGCTGACTGGCTGTCCGTGCGAAGACATGTCAGAGTATCCTACAAAACACTAATGTCAGGTAATAAACATCGAAGCCAGATGGCCTCACATGCTGCAAAGCTGGATGCTCGGTCCTCGGCCTCGGTAGATGATAGAGAGACTGTAGGTTGTTTCTTACTTGCCCAAGAGATAGGTCCTGAGCCAAGCAAGAATATATACCCAGAAGTAGACCGTCGAGAATCAGGATCACCAGCCCAATCTGAATCGGAATATCCGATGAGTTCGATGCCCCCTCTGTACCAAAGACCATGATGTCGGGTGAGAGCAAGGTAATGAAGTAGTCTCTGAGTAGCATCTTAATGAGTCTGACGAGGCTGATGTGCAAACTCACTGAGTATACCAACTGCATAAGCAATATCTAGTCTAGTGTTGGCAAGATAGAGTAAAGAGCCAACAAGTTGTCGATAGGTATGCACATCCACAAGTGATGATGAGTCCTCCAGTGTAAGCTTGATGTTTGGATCAAGTGGTGTAGAAACTGAGCGACATTGTCCATGTTATATCTGGAAAGTAGATCAAAGCAGTGCTTCTTCTGTGATAGGAATATACCTTCTTTGGTTTGCCATACTTCCATTCCTAAGAAGTAGTGAAGTAATCCAAGATCTGTCATAGAGTATTCAAGGTGAAGTTGTGTGATGATAAACTGAATGCGTTCTTCGTATGATCCTGTTAGGATCAAGTCATCTACATAGAGAATGATGATGGCTACTAAAGATTCCTTTTGATAGATGTAGAGATTAGCATCAACATTGCTTCTGTGAAAGCCCTTGTCTTCAAAGAACTTTTGAATCTTTTCATACCAGGCCCTGGGAGCTTGCTTGAGTCCGTAAAGTGCCTTGTGAATCTTGTAGACTTAATCTTCTTTGCCTTTGATCTTGAAGCCTTCATGTTGTTCAACATATACTTCTTCTTGAAGATCGCCATTGAGGAATGCACTTTTGACGTCCAGCTGGTAAATGGGCCACTTAAAGTGAGCACTTAGTGCTAAGATGACTCTTATGGTTGTGAATCTTGCAGTAGGAGCAAAGGTTTCTTCATAGTCAATGCCATGTTCTTGCTTGTATCCCTTAGCGACTAATCTTGCCTTATATTTATCTAGAGTGCCATCAGACTTGTATTTGACTTTATATATCCACTTGACTCCTATGACTTGATGGTTGGTTGGTTTGGGAACTAATGTCCAAGTCTTGTTCTTTGCTATTGCATCAAGTTCCTCTTTCATAGCTGTTTCCCACTCTGTTTGGCCTTGAGCTTCTTTGTAGTTGGATGGCTCTGGAATTTGTTGAATTTGGTGCATTAGATCATAATTAACATAATGACTTTGTTCACGTTGTTGCCTATCAAGAAGCCTTTGAGATCGGTGTGGTGGTTGTGAAGTACTTGTTTCTGAGTTGGAAGCTGGAAATACTGAGTCCCCCTCTGAAGTGTAGATAGGTGGACTAAGACTTGTACTTGAATCTTTTCTTGAGTATGATGAAGCTTCATTGAATATCACATCCTTCAAAATGTTGATGGAGTGGTTTTCCATATCATATAGATGGTATGCCTTTGATTGGTCATTGTAGCCTATGAATATGTGTTTCTTGGACTTTGATTGTAACTTGTTTCTATCTTCTTTTGGTACATGGACAAAAGCTTCACTACCAAAGACTCGAAAGTATTTCACATTTGGTTTTCTTCCATAGTAGGCTTCGAAGGGTGTTTTGTTGTGTAAAGCACTTGTAAAGCCTCGATTAAGAATGTGAATGGCAGTATGCACAACTTCTGCCCAGAACTTGTAGGGGAGATCCTTGTGATGAAGCATTGTTCGTGCCATTTCCATCACACTACATATCTTCCTTTCAGCTACTCCATTCTGGGATGGAGTATGAGGCTGAGTGACTTGACGTTTGATCCCTTTCTGGTTGAGAAAGTTATCAAAGTCATGATTGATAAATTCGCCACCTCCATCTGATCTGATGGTTTTAACTTTAGTCAAAGCTTCATTCTCAACTTCCTTGATCCAAGTTTGAAACTTAGAGAATGTGTCTGCCTTTGACTTCAAAAAGTACACCCAAATAAAGCAAGAGTGGTTATCTACTAGAAGATAAAAGTAGAGGGATCCACTCAAGGATTTTCATGGGTCCACATAAGTCCATGTGGATGAGGGCTAGTGGGTTCCTCGCTCATGTTGAAGCTTCCTTGGGAACTGGGGCCCTGTGTTGCTTGCCTTGGGTGCAAGCTTGGCAGACATCAGTAAGTTGCCCTATCTTGGGCAATCCCTTCACAAGTTGGGATGAAGAGATTTTTGATAAGTAAGAAGTGTGGCCAAATCTCTGGTGCCACAAACTTGAGTTTGATTTTTTGGATACAAAGCATGATAGCTTGTAGAGGCCCTTTTCTTCTATACCTTGAGCAATGACATCCTTTGTATGGGGATCAACTACCTTAACTGAGGTGTTATCAAACCATACTTGTTTGTCCTGATCTGTAATGGCCTTCATACATAATTTTGGAACAAAAAGAACACTGGATAAAGACTTGCATTCCCCCTGATGGTTGGAAATTTGAACTTTCCCTTTTCCTTCGATGGGTAAACTTTTGTTGTTGCCGAGATAGACTTCTCCCGTATGCTCTTCGAGTTCCTGAAAGGAGTCCTTGTCTTTGCACATATGTTCCTCACTCAAGCAGTGGGATCTATGTTGGGATCCCTTGGATGCTTGCCTAAACGTAGAAACCTTCGATGATTGTTTCTTTTTATAGCAAAAGTTTTCTAAGTGGCCTGATTTTCCACAGAAATTACAGGTGAACTTCTTCGATGAATTATGCGATCCTTACTTAGATCCATTGCTAGCCTGATGACTTGTGGTTTTGCCCTTATTGAATGGCCCTTTGGCCTTCATGGCTGACTCTTGTGAGGAAGTCAATTTGGCTCGCGAGTCGTGAAGGAGCAATAGTCGACGAACCTCTTCCCAAGATAAGACTTGGCCACGATTATACAAAGTTGTGAAAAATGTCTCGTATGACTTCGGTAACTTGTTGAGAAGTCTAATGGCCATGTCTTCACTAGAGATCTGCCTACCACATAGTGCTAATTTACGCTGGTAATCCTCAAATTGTGCTACGACCTTGGTAATTGTGTCGTGTGGCCTAATGGTCAAATTATGAAACTCGGCCTCTAATGCATATATCTTTGAAGGGGTCTTCTCTTCATACAAAGCAGCTAATGTATCCCAAGCATCTTTGGATGTCTTGCAGGCAATTATATGTCCTTTCATCAATTCGTCGCAGGCAAGTAACAGCTGACCTAAAGCTCTTTTGTCCTTGACATTCTACATGCCAATTTTCTAAGTTGGTATCCCTATTGGGTTCGGGGTCGGACCCATCTACTACCTCATGCATGAGATTCGTGTAGAGATAGGTGCGCATGACATCTTTCCATAGATTGTAATTTTTTCCATTGAGGCGTTCATCTTTAGGCATAAAAATAGGGGTGAAAGAGGGTAAGAAGTTAGCCATATATGATGAGCTGCCTTCACTTTTGGTCATTACAAAGCTTTAATGATAAAGTGTTTAGAAACACTACCAAAATCTCTTGCCAAAAATGATGCTTCAAAATAATTGCAAAGCTTGAAATGAACGACTTGATACCACACTTAAAATTCTTCGGGAGGGGGGGGGGCTTAGAGTAGCCCTTCACTTGCACCAAGAATTAGAAGAGACTTAGACACTTGGAGAGAGTTTGGTGGGTGGGCTTATACTAGCCTCCAACCCACTCTTTGCACACACACCCAAAATTTTCTTATATTTTTTGATGTACAATGTGGGTCTCTTAGTGCCAAATACGATGACCTTCGAGAGAGAGTAAAAACCTTTGGTGAGTACAATAAGGAATGCCACCTTGGAAGAATTGTGCTAAAATGGAGGCACTTAATGAGCATCAAAGAGATCTTAAGGTAGCATAAAATGGCCTTCGATGACCTATCTAATTCAAGATGTACTAAAGTAGCACAAGAGCACCCATGATGTCAATTTCTACTACCAAGTAGACTCTTGCCTAGTAGCAGAGAGATGACCAACTTAAATCATCGATCGCTTTAAAATAGAGAAAATTGGAGGAGAACTCAAAATGGAATAATGTGATGGAAGATCGCATGGTACAAAGTACTCCATGCAGTGCACAATTCTGATTTTCTAAATGTGAGGGACGTTGATCACCAAAAATAGGATCAAACAGGCGGACCATACAACTATCATCATCGCTTATCTCCAGAAACTAAATGAGTGGCGCAGTGGATATGGACAATTTCAACCAGGTCTATTTTGAGCATGCAAATACAGGCGGACCATACAAGCTTGTGCACGCGTTCAATGGCAGTAGAGTAGTTAATCAAGATGATCATGCATCTTCAGCCCGAGCAGGAGGCGACGCACAATGTTCTCAGTATGCAGAGGTGCAGGATGCAAGGCAGTTCATCTGGCTGCAAGGTTGCATTGCTTGGAGCTACTGGGAGAGCCTCGGAAGGTATCTACCTCTCTACTGCTCCCCAACACAGTGTTTAATGGACCTCGGTGATAATTTTTTAGTAAGGTGAATGCAACCGCATTCATGCCGTTCTGAGATGGGACGACAGGGCAGCTTGCTCGACGATCACCTTGCCTAGCCGAGGACCTGCACTAACAACAGCAGCAACAAGAGCCGAAGCATCCCATCATGTGGAGCACGATCGAAAATTTTCAAGAGAGTAGTAGTGGATGAGAAGCTTCATCCAATCGTCAAACGCGTAGTGTCGCTTCCTCTAGACAGCCTGAGGTATTTTTCTCAGATCCAAGTCATCAATCGTATCTTTGGTGCATTAGTTGTTCCGATGGTCCACATTACGTTCTGTGATGCTTCCATGTGCGTGAGTTGCTGTTCACTACTCTAGATTGCCTCCAGTATTTGAGCGGTGTGATCTTCTTTGAGTAACCCCTTGTCCGCTGAAACTTTCATTCATTGCTCTGTTGATAACCACTTTCAGACTGCTTCGATCTGTGCAGGTAGAAGGTGGCAGGTTTCATCATCTCTGCAGAAAAACACTTCGAGTTCCTTGCTCTCTCTCTCTCTCTCTCACTCTCTCTCACTCAAGGAGATGGCGCACGTCGTGTTCTTGCTGTTCTTCAGAGAGAGTTGCCTGATTAGCAAACATGGGAATTAACACGATGACTCATGTTGGGATTGCGGGAGAGAGGAAACACTTGGCGGGTGCCCTGATCATGTGGCGCAGAGCTTCACAAATTGGAACGACCGCACATGGTGCTATGCACAGCAACATATAAAAGGCATCAGTAGCATGTGTTTATAAACACAACAATGACAAGAAATCTATGAATGACTGCACAACGTGATGAGCATAGTGTGACCAAACACCAAAGTCTTCATAAACATTAGCAACAAGTGTATGGAAAATCAGATCCCCAAAGTGTTTATAAACAGTATCAGCATTGAGAACCGCTACCAACTCTGCAGAAGTGTGTTCCAAAATGAAAAAATATCACATGCAAGCCACTATGAGAGTGGGGGAGGAGGAAAGGGGATGAAGGGTGGGAGGGAGTAAAAATGGGGTAAATAGGTGATAGATAAGAAAGGGTGGGAGGGTGGACAAATGGGAAAAGTGAGACCCAAAGAGCACAATACTGATGGCACAACCTTCTCACAATAAGGAGAAAGCAAAATCACCAACGCTCAAGCACCACCTCCACCAAAATGACCGCCAAATGCAGCACCAAGACCTCCACCTAGCGCTCTGATACCATGTAGAGAGTACGCATGCGGAAGCAAAATGAAAAGTAAAGTACTCTCACAAAACAAAGAATGTGTGAGACACAAAATGAGTAGACCATGAAATGGGTAAACTCATGTGGATTAGAAATGAACTTGCCAAGAGCATGGAGTAGGCTCCTCAAGCTTCTAACCAAGTACAAATGAGGGGAGAGGCCCTCCCTATGTAGATTTGGGAGGGGCTCTCAAAAGTACATCATATGTGGGATAAGTCTCCTAAAAGGAGAATGAATACAACTGGTAGAAGCACATGGCAAGGTACCCAAATACAAAGGAAATACAATATAAAATGGAACTAGACTAGAAATGGAGTGCCTCCTGGATACAAAATGGAGATGCACTCATGCGGATACAAATATAGATGAAGTAGAAGCGATCATGTCGTCAACATTAACAAATCCTCTATCCTATAATGGGAGTTGGTAAAATCATTTTGAGTACTGCTGATGATAGTTCTTTCACATTCTCAGATGTTTTATATGTGCCAGGGATCAATAACAATTTTCCATCAATTCCAACATTAGAAAAGATTGTCTTAGTTGTCAAATTTATCAATGATAGATGTACAATCCATGATATCTCAAATGTTGATGTTATTATTGCTTTTCTCATTTTATGTCATGGGTTGTATAAGCTCATAGAGTATGAAAAATATGCAAATGATTTAACATGATCAGTTCAAGATTCTCAGACTATCTCAGATACAGAGCTTTGGAATGCATGCTTTGATCATCTAAAATTTGCTAGATTACTTCACTTGCAAAAATTTGAAATGATGACTTCTGTGCCCAAACTTGAGGCACCTTGTAAACATTTCTATGAAGGTTGTATTTTGGACAAAATTCAACATTCCTCCTTCCCAAAAGATGTTTAAGTCCGAGTTGCTCATAAAATGCATCTTGTGCATAGTGATGTCTATGGTCCTATATAAACACCTTTAGGCATGCATGGGTGTATCCATTGAAGGCAAAGTCTAAAGTGTTTATGTGCTTCAAAAAGCTCCTAGTTGTTGCTAAAAATTTTCAACATGTAAATTGGACACCCTATGTTTAGATTGACGGGAGGAATACATGTCTTCTGATTTTAATGCATTTCTATCTTCACTATACAATGTCTATACACTCAAAAAATGGATTTGCTGAAAGAAAGACCATGTCTCTCATGGAAATGATGATGTGTATGGTCAAAAGTGAGGCATTACCACATCGATTTTGGTTTGAGAGTGTTAAGTGTGCAAAATATGTACTTAACAGGTGTCCCACCAAAGCACTGAAATTTATCACATATGAGGCTTGGCATGGTCATAAGACATCTGCTTCTCATCTATGTGTCTTTAGTTGTCTAGCATATGCATTAGTGCTTGAACAACAATGCAAAAAATTGGATGATAGAGAGTGAAATGTATTTTTGTTGGGTATATTTTTGAAAGCAAAGGCTATCGTCTATATCATCCACATAATAAGCACACTTTGATTAGTCATGATGTGTTTTTGTGGAAGATGCAATTCAATCATTACTTTCATGTAACAAGGAGACCTTACTTAGCTCGAAGGATGTGTATGACACTTTGCTGCCTCCTTTTACTCAAGTGGTGGTCCAAATGAGACAATCTCTTAGCCTTTATAGGTTCCAGATGATGATACAAATCATTCCTTTTTTTATGTAGATTTACATGATGAACTTATTTATGAGATAGCTAACATAGAGCTGGCTAAAATTATGCCTAAATGGTTGGAGCAGAGTCTAACAGATAGCAAATTAGATGCACCTTTGTCATATCCTATCCATTCACACTCTCATAGTACTTCCTTCACATCACATTTCTATGCAATGATTGCCTCTAATCTTTGCAATGAGCATGATCTTATTTCTTTTAGTGAAGAAAAAAAATAAAAAAATTAGATTGATGTTATGCAATCAGAATATGGTGATATCATGAAGAATGATAAATTTTCTTTAGGTGATTTGCCTTGAGGAAAAAAGGCCATTGGCACTAAATGGATATACAAGCTAAAATGTAAGTCGGATGGAACAATTGACACGTATGAAGCTAGGCTTGTTGCAAAAGGTTATGCTCAAGAGAGAGGCATTGATTTTGATGACACCTTTGCTCCCACATGCCAAATGACCAATGTTCACATCATTTATGCACTTGAAGCTCATCATGGTTGGAATGTGCATAAGTTGGACATTAATAATGCATTTCTAAATGGTCATTTAGATAAAGAAGTGTATGTATTCCAACCCTGTGGTTTTCTCTAAAAAGGACATGAAAACAAAGTGTGGAGGTTGAAAAAAGGCATTATATGGTTCTTAGCAAGCACCACTTACTTGGTATCAAGAGATACATGCCTACTTGGTTGCACATATGAAAACACTCTAACTGAGACCACCTTATATCTCAAGTGAGAAGATGATGTAAATTTGATAGTAATTATATATGTTGATATCATGCTGTTCACTCCTCGTAATGAGAAGCATATTGCTGAATTTAAGTCTGATTTGCATGCCTCCTTTGAGATGTCAAATTTGGGGCATTTGCATCATTATTTGGGCATTCAGGTTATGAAATTCGATGAAAGAATAGCTTTGCATCATACAAAACATGTTGAAACATCATCGCACTCTTTTGGCCTTGAAGATTACAAACCTATTGCCACTTCCATGGAAGCAGGTTTACGATTGAGTCTTCATGATGCTCGAAATGTATTTGATGGTGTTCTCTATCTGATGGAGAGTGTTAATCTCCAAAAGAACAATTTATCCTTGATGTTAGAGCACCTCTATATCAAGAACAACTCAAAACCTTTACCAATTTGGAGGATCAATACTAGATTATCAAAATATTGAACAAACTGTAAAGAGAGTTAATACTCAGAAAGTCTGCTACACATAATTCTTTCATTGAATGATCAAATGTGTAAAGTTTTTTATAAAACTTTGCATAATGTGTTGCCTATAGATTGAGCACCTTTTAAAAGTCAAATAATTCCAAAAGATTCAGTAGATCTTGAGAAATGATCCTCACAATTCACCTATGTCTGAAATTGTACTTTTCTATAGTCGACTTTGAGACCTGTAACTTCTAAAGCATGGCTCTCTCAAATTACAACCCGTCTATTCAAATGCTTTTAGCCATAGGTAGCTTACCTTCCAAATTAAAGAATGAGTGATTGGTTGCTCAAAACTTTACACTGTGGAAGGAGAACTGACCAAAACATTAGCATCAAATTTTGTGCCTGTTGCAACTTCACTTCTTCACATTTACACATGTAAATGTTCCTACTCTCAATTCTCTCAGCCTGATCACAATTAGGATCTGAAAACTTGTATAGAGGTCAATCAACTATAGACTTAGAATTATACAAAAGCATTACACTAAAGATTAAACAGAGAAGGAGTACTTAGCAAAAGATCGGGTGCAATTTTTCTTCTTCTCTGAAAATTTTACATCTGGACGAGAGAGAGATCTTCCTTACTTCTAAAGTGTCTAATGACTTCTAATTCTTCTCATGTCATGCTCTCTCATACTTGCCCCAACTTTTTACTTGTATATATAGGCATATATGTACAAGCTCATGACCATACAAAAGGTATATGTGAGCTAACTACAAATTAATGTACATATGTATACAAGTTTTCATTTCCTGAACATACTCTATCTTCAACCTTCAATTGTTGATCTTTTCTTCATCCTTTGACTTCAAGTCTTTATCCAAAACATCAATTGGTGGTTGAATTGCACCAATAGCTCCCCCTCAATCATCAATTGAGGTTTTCTCTATCTTCTTTATACCTGCCATGTCTTTAAATCTTTGTAGCTTTGGTCCATCCAAGCTTTTGCTTAGCATATCTGCAATTTAATCTTTTGCTGAAGTATGTATGAATTCAATCTCCTTATCAATCACCTTCTCTCTTAAGAAGTGATACTGAATCTCAATGTGTTTGGTCCTGGCATGAAAAACAGGGTTAGCAACTAGATACAATGAACTCATATTATCTCCATGAATAGTGGGTGTACTCTGAATAATGTCAAAACTCTTCATGAGAGTCTTCAACCATAGAGTTCCTTTGCAGCTTCAACCATACCTTTATACTCTGCCTCTGTAGATGATAAAGCAATTGTAGTATGTTGCTTCTTAGAGCACCAAGAAATTAACTTATCTCCCACATAGCACAAGTATCCATATGTTGATCTCCTATCATCTACGTGCCCAATCTGTATCACTATATATCTTGATCTTTGTATCTGATGTAAAACCATAATACAAACCTTCCTTGAGTGTACCCTTAATGTACCTCAACACTCTTTGTCCTGCAACCCAATGTTCTTTCCTAGGACAATGCATGAATTGAGACAACACTCCAACTACATATGACAAGTCAGGCCTAGTTAATGTAGCATAGATTAGACTACCAACTAGACTTTGATATAGCTTCATGTCCTTGAATTCTTCTCCTCCATATCTGCTTAATTTGTGATTCACCTCCATTGGAGTAGGACCTAGGTGCCACCTTGCAATCTTCCATTTTAAACTTGATCAATAAGTTCTTCAAATACCTTTCTTAAGTAACATACACTCCATGTTGAGCATATGAGATCTCCATGCCCAAGAAATATGACAAGTCTCCCAAGTCACTAATCTTGAACTCTTTCTCCATTTGCTTCTTGAGGCTTTGTATGCCCTTCTCATCTGTACCTGTAAGAATTATGTCATCAACATATATGCACATGTATATGAACCCATCATCACTTGCTTTGACAAGCAAGCTATTATCTGCTTTAGATACTTGAAAACCAAGTTCTTTCAAGAATTTCACAAGTCTATAATTCCATGCCCTTGGGGCCTGCTTCAAACCATACAAAGCTCTGTTGAGCTTACATACATATTCTGAATACCTTTTATCTCTGAATCCTTGTGGTTGCTCCATGTAAACATCATCTAAAATATAACCATTACGAAAAGCATTCTTCACATCTAATTGACATAATCTCCAACCTTTGCATGCAGCAATGGCTATGAGTGTCCTGATGGTTGTTATCTTTGCCACATGACTATAGGTCTCATCATAGTCTATACCATATATCTGAGCAAACCCTTTCACAATAAGTCTAGCTTTATACCTAGACACACTTCCATCTGCATACCTCTCCACATGATAATGTTTGAATGTATTAAATACCTCTGATTTATCTTTGATCACATAGATAGTGATCCACCTGGTAGCATCATCAACATAAATCACATAATATCTTGAACCATTTATACTGAAATCCTTTGATGGTCCCCACACATCTGTGTGTATCAATTCAAGCTTCTCTGAATACATAAATCCATGCTTATTATATGGTTGCTTATGAGCCTTACCTAATTGACTCGCCTCACATATGTATGTCATATGTTGACCTGCAGCATTAGGAAATCCAAGCACTAAACCATTATTAACCATATCATTAATACCTCTTTCATTGAAATGTCCAAGCCTTTTGTGCCAAAGATCTAACTCAGAGATCTTATGTCCTCCATGAGTGAACAAGACATGACCAACATGACCTTGAATCTTCAGTGTGAAGAGTCTCCCTTCTTTCTTCCCTGAAACAATTTGTTTATACCCATTGCTAGGGTCTTCCACAAAAACTCCATCTTTCAACAATTTGCCCTACACTTATCAGATTCTTTGGAATTGTAGGAACATACAAGACCTTACTGAGAAGAATACTTCCATCCTTGGCCTTCACTGATCCAATTGACTTCACATTGTGCTTTTTATTATCACCTATTTGAACTACATGATTAGTTACCTTATTCTCCAAATCAACCATCAAAGCTATATTACCACTCAGGTGATTGCTACACCCTGAGTCAATGTAGAAGACTCTTTGGTCTTCATTTTTCCTTTCACAAGTTGCATTCATAATCAAGGTTGAATCCTCCTTCCGATCTGAAGCATAATTGTAGTATTTATTGTTGTAGGATTGACTTTGGAATCCTCTACCTTCATTTCTTCCAAAGTAACCTCTACTACCTCTACCTCTAAAATTACCTCTTTGGTTTCTGCCACCTCTTCCTCTTGAATTAAAATTATGATTATATCCTCCATTATTCTGATTATTATGCCAACAATCATGAGCTAAATGATTTCTCTTACCACAAATCCAGCAAGCTTTGGCTCCATCATTATTGCTTCTGCCTCTTCCTCTACCTTTGCCACCTCCTCTTCCTCTTAGGAAGTTGGCTTGACTAGTTGTACCTTCTTCTTCATTTACTTGTTGCTTGCATTTGCTATTCTTCTTCTTATCCTTTGAATACATTGCTTGACCTACACTCTTATCACCATCACCTTTGACATCCTGCTCAAAAGTTAGCATGTGTCCTAGCAACTGATTTAAATCAGGAGTGAAATGATCTATTGACAATTCAGTAGACAAAATGAATGGCTTTCATTTCTCATCTCCTCTCAAACCTGTGAGGATTTGCCTTACCAATTCATCCTCCTCAATATCTTCATCAACTGATCCTAAAGCATCTGCAATGTCCTTCATCCTTGTTACATAATTAGAAATGGATTGAGAGGCCTTCTTCTTGAATGTGGTAAACTCTGTTGACAAAGATGCCTTCCCTGACTTTGTAGTGTTTTGGAAATGCTCCTCCAAAGCATTCCATATATCACTTGCACTTTCAAGACCTCTAATATGAGGTAGAAAATATTCATTAACTCCCATGTAGATAATGCTCCTTTCTTGAACATCTCTCTTCATCCAAGTCTTCAAATCTGAAAGTTCATCCCTAATTGGAACACAAGGATCTCTGAATTGTGGTTTTTCATCAAGTCTTTGCTCATGAGATGAGCTTCCATCCTCATTGACCATGCTGGATAGTTTTCTCTATCCAATTTCTCTATCTGAAGAGAATCTCCCATTCTTTCTTCACCTGTGTATTACATTCTTCAAACTTTATGACGAATAAGTGTACCTTTACTTCGAGTGAAGTTCATTTTGATCTTCTTGATAGCTTCATACCTCCTTCTCAAGCTTTCACTTCAAACTTTCACCTTTTGAACCTTCAAGTGTTGATTTTTGTATGACTACAGGAGTCGGGATCCTCATTTCTTCTACTTTGATGATTCCTGCTCTGATACCACTGATGGAGAGTGTTAATCTCCAAAAGAAAAAGCTATCCTTGATGTTAGAGCACCTCTATATCAAGAACAAGTCAAAACCTTTACCAATTTGGAGGATCAATACTAGATTATCAAAATCTTGAACAAACTGTAAAGAGAGTTAATACTCAAAAAGTCTGCTGCACATAATTCACTCATTGGCTGATCAAATGTGTAAAGTTTTCGATAAAACTTTGCACAAGGCGTTGCCTATAGATTGCACACCTTTCAAATCATTCCAAAAGATTCAGTAGATCTTGAGAAATGATCCTCACAATTCACCTATGTCTGAAACTATACTTTTCTAGAGTCGACTTTGATACTTGTAACTTCTAAAGCATGGTTCTCTCCAACTACAACCCGTTTATTCAAATGCTTTTAGCCATAGGTAGCTTACCTTTGAACTTAAGGAATGAGTGCTTGCTTGCTCAAAACTTTACACTGTGAAAGGAGAACTGACCAAAACATTAGCATCAAATTTTGTTCCTGTTGCAACTTCACTTCTTCACATTTACACATGTAAATGTTCCTACTCTCAATTCTCTCAGCTTGATCACAATTAGGATCTGAAAACTTGTACAGAGGTCAATCAACTATAGAGTTAGACTTGTACAAAAGCATTACACTAAAGATTAAACACAGAAGGAGTACTCAGCAAAAGATTGGGTGCAATTTTTCTTCTTCTCTGAAAATTTTACATCTGGATGAGAGAGAGATCTTCCTTACTTCTAAAGTGTCTAATGACTTCTAATTCTTCTCATCTCATGCTCTCTCATACTTGCCCCGAATTTTTACTTGTATATATAGGCATATATGTACAAGCTCATGACCACACAAAAGTTATATGTGAGCTAACTACAAATTAATGTACATATGTATACAAGTCTTTATTTCCTGAACATATTCTATCTTCAAACTTCCATTGTTGATCTTTTCTTCATCCTTTGAGTTCAAGTCTTTATCCAAAACATCAATTGGTGGTTGACTTGCACCAACACTATCAATGGGAAGTTGGATGCTTGATTTAATTATGCATAACTCAACCTAAAATTCAGTTTTCTATCTCTTAGATGAGCACGTTTATGCATTGCCTAAGTGTCAAGCATTGGCAGGTGGTTAAGAACATCTTTTTCTATTTGAGTGGTACAGAACTACTTGGATTGTTTTATCCGAGGGGTGATCATTACTGCCAGATGTATGTGCTTTTTCCGACTCATACTATTCTAGTTGCTAAGACACTTGTGTGTCCATCAATGGTTTTTGTGTCATGCTTAGTAGCTCGACATGTCTTGGTCGAGCAAGAAGCGGCCTACTATGGCCACTTCTAGTTGTGAGGTTGAGTATAGGGTATCTTTCACAACGATATATTTGAGTGAATATGACTGAGATGCTTTTTGGATGATTTGGGTGTCACACATTCTTTTGCCACCACCATCTTCACTGAGAGCCAGAGTGCATTGGCAATTGTGAGGAACCCTATGTTCCATGCTCACACAAAGCGCATTTAGGTGCACTATCATTATGTCAAGGAGAGGCCCTCTACTGGAGAGATCAGTTTGGCATATGTGCCGACATAGCATAACATTGAAGATCTTTTCACAAAGGCTCTTCTTTGGGACAAGTTTAAAGCTTTCTGCAAAGCTTGGGGCTTACTTCCTTTTGTGGTTTAATCTCTTTCCACATGGCTTGACACTTCCTTATACATGAGTGCCAAATCCTTGTTCATGACATCACTCTCAATGGGGATTTGTTGATATATTTTGATAGTGATGTGCGTGAACATACTTAGGATTGTTGAGGCACTTTTTTTCGTCTTTAGGAGATTGCCCCCCCCCCCCCCCCTCTTTTTATATATTCATATAACCCTAACAGGTCACTTACCTTTGTACATTCACTTGGTAATACATTTAATTTTGTGTTGTGTTTCAAGTTACTTCTTCTTCTTCCTTTTGTTGTTTGTTTGCTTGCACAGACCTCAAACTCCAACATTTTTACCTAAAGTGAATCATATAGTGCTTCACAAAATACTCAACAAGAAGGTAAAAGTTTATGGCTTTGTATGTAAAGTATGAGAAGCACTTTGAAAGAAATATATTAAATCATCAAAAAAAATATAAGAACTAAAAAGAATTTTGTTATTACATGTGCCACTAACTTCTTTTTCTTCTTTACTACTTTAGGTAATGTTCTTATCTCTTAAGCTCTTGAAGGATACTCAAATATTTTTTTTTTCCTAATTATTGATTGCTTTTTTTGCATCGCTCAAGTTTGTTACATGTATTGAAGGTAAGATCAATAATTTTTAACATTGGTCTATGTTTTGTATTCAAGAAAATAATTACAAGATAGAGATATAAGTTATGTGAGTAGATAGCCTCGACCACACAAGATAGAGATAAAAAGTGTGTTTTTAGGACACACCACATGGAAATGAGCTATCTTTATGTCCCTATATGTTGTGAGAAACATACTACCACACTCAACGCTAATCTCATCATCCATCGATGCGCTCATAGTCATTTGCACAACATATACCCACTGCCACAACATATCGCATAGAGAATAGGGCCCTTAAAATTTTTTCAAAACTTTATTTGTATAAAACAGTGATTGTTATCACTCCACCCATTGTATATAACTATTTTTGGCTTTTTCAACTGCATTTTTTGCAAGCCAAGGAGTCCTCAAGTTTGAAGAGTAGTAGTAGAATGTATGTTTTTGGATCTCATTTGAGCCATCAAAACGACATAGGAACCTATTTTTCAACTAGGCGAGACACTAGGTCTGAAACTGGCCAAAACTAGTAAAAAAAACCATAAAAAGAGCTAAGGATCTCATTTGAGGGGGTGAGATAGTTAGAGATTGAGCTTTCTATTGATCATTGTACACATTTCTTGAATGCTTAATGAGAAGATTCGATTGTTCTACTCTTTGATCTTGCCTTGTGCACATGTGTGTATGTATGTGCATTCTCTAGTGCTTCCCACTCACTCACTTATGTGCTCCTATCACTCATGGTCATCATACCATCCACATGTCCCCACGGATTGATATTTATGAGGTGTATCTTCACCATGGTGGTAATTTTGTTGTGCTAGAGTGACACCAAATTTGGCACCATTGTCAGGGAGCATATTTTGAGGATGAGTGTGTGATGGTAAGAGGTAGACTATTGATGTTGGAATCATTGGTAAGTAGGTACTTTTTTATTTTCTTTACTCTTTTCATCACCATCACCATCTCTACCATCTCTACTCTCCTCCTCCTTCCATCATCCTCAAAAACTTCAAATTTTGGTTGTATCTCCACCTTCCCCATTCATTCCCTCATTTCACTTGCACAAGAGAGAGAGAGTGATTATGCGCGTGCTATTTTTGCATGTTTTTAAATGATTCTGTTGGGTTCAGCTTTAGTAGCAGCTCTAGCATCATCATCAAGTATGATAGACCTTGCACGTGGTCTTAGATGACTGTCTCTATCTATTGTGATAGACAGGAAAGGTTGGCATTTTTGTTTTGCATCATATGCATGATAGAGACCTCCATAGCACCATCCCAAAAGACTAGATGCATCTTGGAATTTCCCATTTTTTTTGTCTATTGTGATAGACATTGTCTAACCTGATAGATAGAAACCATAATAGATAGCTTTCTATCACGATAAAGAGCCGTCTATCATGATAGATTGAAAGTATGATAGACAATAGACATTATCTATTGCGATAAATTGTCTATTATGATAGACATGCCCCACAATAGACGATAGACCCATCTATCACAATGCACATGCATTCCATCGTGATAAACAGACCATCCTTCATGACAGACACCCATCTATCATGACAAACCCCTTTTACTATAGACGACAAACGCGTCTATCACAATAGATAGAGCATCCGTCATGGCAAACCAAAACCCATGATAGATGATAGACCCTTCTATCACAATAGGCACCTATCTATCATGAAAGATTATAATCGCGATAGAGCTATCTATCCTGATAGTCACCACCGTCTATCATGATAGCCAAGAATTTTAGAATTTTTATTTGCAAATTAAATTTTTGTCTATTTTGAGTCTTATTTGGGATTTTTAGGGTCCTTGGAGCTAATTGAGTAGCAAAGCAAGGTGTGAGTTCAGAGCAAGGCTTGGGAAGAGCGTTCTAAGCACTAAAGAAATCCCAAAACATCAAACTTGAGGTTGGAAGATTACTTAACCCCCTCAATCAGTTCTAGTTTAGGGTAAGTGTGCTTAGGTGATATTGATTAATTAAACAATATAAGTTCAAGAAAACCCTAATTCACTCAAGTCAAATTATAATCCTAAAGAAACAAACATAATCAAGTGGCTAAATGAAAATCATTGACCTATCAAAATCTTCATTAACATAGAGACTAATGAAGCTTTTTAGAGATTTAAGCCTGAAAAACCTAGCAACATAGATTGATTCATTATATATGAGTTCAAGGATCTTGAGGTTCCAAGAAATATTATCTACTTGGACAACACTTCTGAAAGGATCTATGGGGTAACAGAGCATAGTAGACATGCTCAAACTTGGAAGGATGAACCGATTTTCTCTTCACATAAGTCTACCAATCCTCAGAATGGATTTAGATCTTCAATTTCTTAGGAGCATAGAAAGAGAAATCCAAAGAGCGACTTGAAGTGAGCTTTGTGCACATGATAGTAAGAGAAAGCTCAAGCCTAAACACCAATAGAATGGAACATGAAAGAGCAAGAGGACATAGGAACCAAAGAAGCATGGATGATTTTCCTCTACCCACACGTAGAGACCATTCAAGAAATTTGAGACCTACTTA
Organism: Ceratopteris richardii; assembly: GCA_020310875.1. Classification (NCBI taxonomy): domain Eukaryota; kingdom Viridiplantae; phylum Streptophyta; class Polypodiopsida; order Polypodiales; family Pteridaceae; genus Ceratopteris; species Ceratopteris richardii. The sequence continues at coordinate 63,817,019 of CM035409.1, forward strand.
GGGAGTGAAAGCCATGAAGAATTATCTTGATGGCACGGGAGACCACTACGATCACGGGGCTGAATTCAAGCAAGTATTGAGGTCAGAATAGCTAGATGATTTGGTCACTCAATATGAGGCTTTTGGGTTGATCTTGAAGAATACAAGCTTGAGATGGTTTCAACACTTGCAACAAGATCAATTTAGTAATATCTCGCAATTGTTAGATGTGTTCATTGAAAAATTCTCCAAGAGTGGAATTGGACATAATGCTCCACCATTGATCCATAGCTTTAAACAAACACCACAAGAAAGTATCAAATTAGCAGGACATAGGTCGAAGAAATACATTGAGAGATGCCCGATTCGAGAGTTACCTACCCAAGCTAAATAGGTTTCCTTGTTCTTATATGGTGTATTGAGCAGAAAGCTAAATTCATATGTCTATTTGAAAGAGCTCATTACCTAGAGAAATTCTTAAGAATGTGTATTGATATCGAGGACAACTTGGGTGATGAACTGGAGTTATCTAAACTCTACAAGGACTCAGATTGTTCCACTAGTATTACATCCAAACCCACAATGTGAATAGATGAGTTGGCTGAACAAGTAGCACAAAATGAAAGAACAATTCAAGATAAGTGATTTAGGGAAACTAACATAATTCCTTGGATTGGAAGCCATACATACAAAGCATGGTATGTATCTCACTAAGAGAAAGTACATCAAGGCATGCTTACAAATTTTAAGACCGAAATTAAAAAGCCTACATGTACACCTATGGAGGTAAATTCCAAACTCAGTGCTCATGAAGAAGGAATGATTGAAGATGTAACATGTTATCAAAGTCTAGTTGGAAGTCTTAAGTATGCTACTCTCACAAGAGTACATATTAGCTATAGTGTGAGTGCTTTGAGTCAATTTACACACTCAGATAGGAAGCCACACATTGAGGCAGCCAAACAAATACCTATTCCTATATCTCTGGTATAGATATAAAGATATTTTCTCATGTAGATTGGGCAAGATTAGAAGATGATAGGAGAATTACATTCTAGGATACCTTTCATTTGCAGGTTCCAAACTTATTTCTTGGTCATCAAAGAAGAAACTTACTATTTCTCTCCCATCAGTAGAATCTAGATAAAGAGGATTGGCCAATGCCTCCCAAGAATCTATGTAGATTAAGATAGTATATGTTGATTTAGGAATCAAGCTCCAATTGCTCATATATTGATGAGAATATGAGCTCTTTACATCTTGCATCAATTCCCATCTACCATTCAATGACTTAACACATTGAGGTCCACTACCACTTTATTAGGGACAAGATTAGGAGCAAGTAAATTGAGCTCTCATACATTTCAACTCAACAACAATGTGCAGACACGATGAATAAAGTTTTGGATGGAGTAGAGGATAATGAAATTCAAATCAATGATTGGCAAGAGATTATAAAAGACTGAAGACTCAAGCATCTTAGGCTTGATTAGAGATGTTGGTACATATGTCAACCCTAAGATCTTGACCATATGTCTTGATTACTTGGGCTTTCACATTTATCCTTAGCTCATGCTTCAAGGAAACCTTCAATTTGTTTTACTCACTATATAAAAGATTTTAAATATTAAAGTCGATACTTGAAGGAAATCACAAAGAATTAAAATCCATGAGTTCTATTTGAATTAAAAATTCTAATCAATGTTTGAAAAGATGATTGGAATCTTTTGGTAAAGTCACTCATCACCAACCATCTAGATTCAAGGAAAACTGATATACAAACTCCTGTGAAGGAGTCGTGGAGATAGATTGAGCTCTCATGCACTTCAAGAGTTCTTTTTGATCCTTCCTTGTAGCCACATGAGCAATCCAACACGTATAAGCATTTTACTTTACATATCAATACATATACTTGAATTTTCATAATCATCTTTGAGCTACTATCAATAGTTGACTATCTATTGTTCATGTTTGCTAACTTCTCAGAGTCATTGAAGTGGATATATGGTCTCACGCTCACAACCAACGCATGAATAATGAAGTTAAAATCCTTGAAAACTTTTATATGCAATTATTTGATCATTGAATCTCTATGTGCAAAGATATGATTCATTCTTTGTAATTGTGTATATGCACACACAACATGACCATCTCCAATCACACAAGGAAATAAGTGAACAACAAATGAAACATTCATTCTATTCCCAATAGAGGCCATAAGGCCTTGGCCAAGGGACCCCCAAATATAAGAAATGTCTCTCCTTATATAGAAGAGAAGAGTGGAACCCTGAGAGCATGTGGTTAGAAGACCACATGTGGAAAATAAAAAAGGTGGGAGTTACATAAGGTGGTTAAAAGACCAAACCGATCCCTCCAATAGAGAGTTTCTCCGTGACATAATGATAGTGCACGTCAATGTGATTTGTGCAAGCCTACAACACAGGGCTCTTCACAACTGTGAATGCACTCTGACTATCAATAAAGATGGTGGTGGTAGAAGATTGACCAACGCCCAAATCATCCAAAAGTCTTATGAGCCACACACACTCAATAGTAGCTATGAAATCTACCTTATATTCAACCTCATAAGTAGAATTGGCCATAGTAGGCTACTTCTTGCTCAACCAAGATATCCATAAGCTACCAAGCATGAAGCAAAAACCACTAGTGGCCACATGAGTAACATAGGAACTAACTCAAGATGAGTCAAAAAAGCATGTAAATCTAATGATAATTACCTTGATTGGGATCAAACAATCCAAGTAGGTGGCTATCACAAGTAGTGAAACATGTGCTTGACTGCCTACCAACTGGGATATGCATAAATATGATCATCTAACAGATAACAAATTGAATATCAAGTTAGCTTATGCATAAGAAAATCAAGCATCCAACTACCTACTGAGAGAAAATAACATCAAATGCATCTCCAACATCATGAAGAATCATCCAGAAACCTATCTCCATGGAAATGGCAATGGGTTTGCAATCTTCAAGGCCAAAACACTACAATGAAATGTTAATGTAATTTTTTGAAACAATGTTATTCCTTTAACAACTTGCATAAACCGAATGACCAAATAATGATGCAAGAACCCCAAATCTGACATCTCAAAAGAGGCATACAAATCTATCTTAAATACAACAATATGCTTTTTGTCAGGACCAACAAGGAGTATATCATCAACATATACAACAATCATGAGAAGGAAATCATCTTCATGCTTAACAAAAAAGGTGCTCTCTATTGAACTATTCTCAAATCCATGTGCTAGTAAGTAGGCATGTATCTTTTCATACCAAGCTTCTGCCATTTGCTTCAATCCATACAATGCCCTTTTCAACTTGTATACTTTGTTTCCATGCCTTTTGTGCAAAACCATGGGGCTAGAATATGATGAGAAGTAAATCATCTTCATGCTTAACATAAAAGGTTCTCTCTAGTGAACTATATTCAAATCCATGTGCTAGCAAGAACACATGTATCTTTTCATCCCAAGCTTCTGACATTTGCTTCAATCCATAAAATGACCTTTTCAACTTGTATAATTTGTTTCCATGCCCTTTTTGTGCAAAACCATGGGGCTAGAATACACACACTTCTTCAAGTAAATCACCATTCAAAAATGAATTTTTAATTTCAAAATGATGTACATTCCAACCATGAACAGCAGAAAGTGCACAGGTGCTATGAACAATTGCCATTCAGAAGATGGGATCAAACATCCCATCAAAATCAATGCCCTTCTCTTGAGCATAACTTTTGGAAACAATCCTGCCTATCAACTATTCCATCAGACTTACATTTTAGCATGTCTAGCCTCTTGGTTTCAATTGCATTTTTTTCTAAAGAAAATGTCACATAAAGATCAAGTATCATTCTTCATAATGACATCAAATCTTGATTGCATAGCAAGCATTTAGTTTTCTCATGTCTATGTCTTGTCAAAAGAAACATGCTCATTCTCATCATAAAGACTAGAGCAAACCATTGCATAACAATTTGATGCAAAAGAAACATTATGAAAGACTCAACAAGTACAATATGACAAAGCTGCATCTAACTTGCTATCTCTAAAAGTCCACACCATCCATTTAGGCATAGTGTTTGCCTCTTGAATGTTAGCTCTCGCATGAATAAGTGCATCATGTAAATCTAGATAAAAAATAGAATGATCCACATCATCATTTAAAACCTATAAAGGCTAATAAATTGCCTCATTAGGAGCAACATTTGATTGTCCACATATAAAAGGAGGCAGCAAAGTAGCATACATATCCTTTGATTTGACTAATGTCTCCTTGGTACATGAAAGTAAGGGCTGAATTTTATATTCCATAAAAATAACATCAAGACTAAGAGAATTCATTGTCTATGAATGAGATAGATGATAGCATTTGCTTTCAGCTGTGCCCAAAGAAAATGCATTTCACAATAGTTATCATCCCATTTTCTACGTTGCGATAGCTAAGAATGCTTTGATGGAACACATGCTAAGTACATATGTTGCACACATAACATCCTCCCATAAGCTATGTGCTAGAACTTGAGTTTTGACCATACACCTTGCCATTTCCATGAGATACCTGTTCTTCCTCTTAGCAAATCCATTTTATTGAGGTGTATAGGGCATTCTACATTAATGTTATATCCTGCCCTCAACCAAAAATGCATTAAACTTAGAAGACATATAATCCCCCTCCTCACTCACAATGGAGGGTGCCCATCTTACATGTTGAAAGATTTTCAACCATAACCAGGAACTATTTAAAGCACATAAACAATTTGGAATTTGCTTTCAATGGATAGACCCAAACATGCCTAGAAAATTCATCGATGAAAGTCACAAAATATAGGTAACTCCCAAATCAAGGTGTGTGCATAGGACCACATATGTAATTATGAAAAAGATATAATTTATGTGCTACTCTAACTATCTCTGGGAAATGAATAATGTTGCATTTTATCCAAAATACAAACCTCACAAAAAGTCTTACAAGGTTCCTCAATTTTGGGTAAAGAAGGCACCATTTCATATTTCTACAAGTGAAGCCAATAGCAAAAATTAGATGAACAAGGCATGCATGCAAAATTTTTGCATCTAAATAACCCGAGAATCATGAACTCCACATGTTGAATCATTCTCAATTTTTGCATAATCTATGATCTTATACAACCCATGCCATAAAATGCAAAAAGAAATTATATTATCACCATTTGAGAGATCATGAACTATACATCTATCATCAATACATTTCACAACAAAGCCAATTTTGGCTAGTGTTGAAATTGATAATACATTTTCTTTATCCCTAACACATATATGGAATTTTTCAATGTGAGAGTACTACTATGATCAGTAGTAAGAATGATATTTCCCATTCTCATGATAGGATAAGAGGATTTTTTTGCATATGTGATAGTATTCCCCATAGGGCTAGACTCGAGTGAAGTGAAGAAACTATGATGCAAGGTAATAATTTTGGTTTCACCACTATCAAAATATGAAACATCTAAATTCTACTATAGACTTTTCTACTCATGAGAAGATGGTTCCTAGCTGCAATGAGTAGCAAACATCCATTCTTCATTCTAAACAAGGTTAGCATACTTGGTTTTAGTTGTAGAGGCCTCTACAACAACCACTCTAACCTCTTTCTTCTTTGCCTCTTTTGCAACCAATTTACGACGACTCAAATTGGGTGAATCTTAATGACATGATCATTTTTCTCACAATAATTGCAAAATTGTTTCTACATTTTAGTTTTATTGTTATCTTTATCTTCCTTCTTTGACTATGCAACATTAGCAATTTTTTTCTTACTACTAGACAAGCTCCATTTACCTTTGCCCTTTAGACTAACTAAGAAAGCTTGATTTGGAACATACAAGATTGTCCTCTGTTGCCCATATTGAGCTTCCTACATCAAAACTGAGAATGATGGTGTTGTTATAAGGGTCGCCCATAATTTTTCTCATGCTTTGGCATCCTTTAGCCTTCATAAAAAACCCCTTTTTGTAATTAGGAGATGTCCATATGAACACTCTCCTAAAATCCCTTTTTGATATTTTATTTAGTCTAAAGTATTGAAGCCTTCTCCATAAAGTAGCCCTTTTTGCACAAATTCAAAAACCCACGTACAAAACTCCCCATGCGCTCTCTCTCTCTAGATTGTTACTTTTTGAATTGCCAAAATCACATGAAGATCCTCTTTTTGATTTAGCACATGTGGTCTTTTGACCACATGTTTTATTCACATATGCCTCTCTTCTTCTCTATATAAAGAAGAGCCTCATTTGTAAAAGAGGTCCCTTGGCCTCCATGCTAATGGAAAGAAGGTTCATTTGGCTTCCACATTTCTCCTTGTGTGCTAGGCGTTGATCCATGTGTGTGGGTTTGGCACTTGGGGTTGTCTTGTGTGTGAGCATTGCCCTCCCTTGTTCCTTTTGACGTTGGCCATGGTGCCATTGTTCATGGACGTGGGTGTGTGTGCGTTGCTTACACTTCTTGCAACTCCTCTTGGAAGAGCCTCTCACTTCCATGTGAGGCGGTTAGGGTCTGTTGCTCCCCTTTTCTCAACATTTTGGCGCCATTGTCGGGGACGTCGGCCTGTAGCCGTTGGGTTTTTTCAAGCTTGCCGTGCCTACACTTTGTGGATGCACCTCACACTTGGATTGAGTTGTGGATCCGTGTGGCCTTCGGTTGGCCTAGGGTACCTCTTTCTCTTAATTTTTGAGTAAGTTTTCATTCAATTTTTGTTTGTTGCACAAAAACATCCCCTAACCCCCTTCTCTCTCTTTCCCTCTCATATACACACAGTCTCCCACACACTCACTCAAGCATCACCCTCTCTTCCATTTCTTGTTTTCAGTGATGTCCTTGAAAAGAGGAATGGGTACTACCTCTCTAACCCCTCCTCTCTTCAAGATTCGAATTTGCCACTAACCCATGCATAAAATCGTCACTTGCTAAATTTTTGGATATTTAGTTTCTTGAATTAAAGGGACTTTAGCTCTCTTGTGCATAGGTGAGTTCGGAGGTCCTTCGTAGGCGTTGTAAAATTGAAGAAGTACTATTTTCCCTCTCTCTCACTCTAAGTAAGTATTGAATAACGGTAGAATCCGAAGCGTTATATGGCCACACATTTCTTTGGGAGGTTCTTTACCACCTACCACATTAAAGAGTAGTTAAGGTGGGCAGTACCCCTCAATCCTCTCTCGTGTTTGAGGCCACTGTCATCATATGTGGGGGGGAGAGTATGCCCTCCATCTCTCTTGTCTTCTCGACGATGTAGGCAGCAATACCATTTCTGGGAAGGTCTCAGCGTTGTCGGCTCCCCTTCCATGTGTACTTTGTCAAGGTGAGACCTTGTGTCTCCCCCTCTGCATCACACTCGCCACTTAGGTGGGAGATTTTGCACTCGAGGCATGCCCCTCCTCTGTGGAACTTCATGCTCGATGTTGGGCGTGGCTATGGCTTCCCCGCCATTCTTCATCCACCCATCTGTTTGCCTCTCGCCCTTTGTGATTCTCCTCTCTGTGGGTCAGGGTAGAACTTGCAGCTCCCCCTCCTTGGGGTCGAGCTCGGCTCCTGTCATCCATCCGTTCTATGGACGTCTGTCAAAGTTGGGGAGGCCGATCGCGCACACATCTATAGAAGCTTTGATATGGCACTATGGTTGGAACCTCAAGCTTCCTCATGCACAAGGATGGGCATGGTTCATTGCTATGCTGTGCAGTTTTGCCTTGATCGGTTCTCACTTCCAATGGTGTGTCACCTTCGATCCTGTTGCATGACATCAAAACCCCTTCTTGCACCTCATCCTTTCCCTCAATGCGACTCTATGACAAGCTCAGATTCGTGGGAGAGCCATGTGAAGCCCACCTTTGTCCTCTTCCGCAAGGCCCACCCTCATCTATGTCTTTCTGAGGGAATTATCAGTTTCGCTTCCCCTTCATTTCTGCTACGTATGTAAATGTCTCTTTGCGAAGTGTAGGTCAAGTTATGCACATATTTACAGTTGCTTCATGAAGACTTTTTGCGGTGAGCCTTGAGTTCCCTCAGGCTCAAAGATAGACTCGACTCCCTTGGCCATTACTTGACACTATCGCTCGGGTCTTGCCGCCCCTTCTTGTACTTCTGCCTTTGTGCAAACCCGAGTCATTGGACCCTGACATGCGTGACTACAGCATCACCAAATGCTTCTTTTGTTAGTACGAATGTATGTTGCAATGATATCATTCATGACGAGTTGTTCTTTGCCCAAATTTTTATGTGTGTTGTGTTTCGAATGCCTGATTCATACTTAATAATCATGACTTCGGGGGTGTGGGTATTATCTTGGTTATTCATCCCTCTTCATGAAGAGCTTTCGACAAAACCTGTATTTTGCTCATGACTGTTTGGGGAGTTAACACAAAGGTCAACTTAGTATACTGTTGGACATGAGATGCGATTGGTAAATCTTCCAGGGTAAGTGCATTTGTTTTACTTTGTGATGTGCATCTCATTAGGCAGGATGACAAAGTGACAGTGAGCGGATCGTCATGTTGGTAGTTTAAAGTCGTTAGAATCCTCGATGGCAAGGCTCTATGATGATTGTCCCGTTCAATGGACTCTCTTTGTAGTTGCACCAAGAGGATAGCGCTGGTTATCCACTTACAAGATCTATTGATCTTATATATTAAAAAAAGCCTTGATATGTCATAATTGTTTTATGCGACTGAGCCTATTGATATGTCCATTGCTTGGTACAAATTTTAGGTCCACCTGCAATGCTAAGCATATATTGCAAGTAATGTTGTTTTGATGATATACCCATCTCTGTCTCATAACAAGTTGAATCAAGTGCTTTGTTGATATTTCCTTCCCTACTATGTCCGATTGATTGCTTCTTGTCGTTCACACAAGGTCGTTCTCATTACAACGCATACAGAACTAAATGCAAGGGGGGGATTGCAATCGACCTCTACAGAAGTAAGGGTAGTAATCATCCATTTAGGAGCTCAAAGTATCTTGAATACATGTTCACTCTACTTGACAAATGTAATATGAATGACTCTTCTACATTGCTCGACTCATGTTTGCAAATGCTGAACTTTGTCATGTGCGGTGTGCTATCACATATGTGTTTGGAGTTATGTCTTCCAGGTTTGTAGGTCATGGAATATGGCGTAGAATGCTATCCAAACCAAGTACATCTTGCAAGACAACGCATGTGGCACGCTTAGGAATTTGGCTCTGAAAGTCTTATTGAGTTCGGCATGTCATTTTGTTTCACGAATGGCTTGGAGTTATAGTTGCCACCACACGGGATTGACTCAGGAAGAGAACCCTATGTGTTTCGTGAGTTGGGCTCTTATATTTCCTATTTATTCTGATGTTCAGCTTTATGTGACAAGTTTATGTGACAAGGTGCAGGAAATTCCCTTGGCGTCTCATGAGCATTGTTTGGTTGCCTTTCCATATGAGCACATTATGAATTTGAATGATGCAAAACTTCTTGATTTTTTATAAACATGGAGCTTGAGGAACGTAGTTAAGCTCTTTTGAATATCGTGGTGTATTCACTCTACAAGGACATCTTTTTATGAGGGGTTGGAGCATGCATCTATAGTCCAGTGGTTTTTGATTCATGCATACTCTTCCTGTCGATGCATCTGCACATATAAGTTTTTGCGTGACTTTGTTACAATTGCAGATTTGATCGACCAGAAATTTACAATGATCTCCAAGATATTCTTCAAACATCTTGACAAAATTGATAGTATATCTATATATGATTTGATGAAGAAGATCCTCGTTTTAATTGCCATATCGTTGCGTACTCCTTGCCACGTTATTTCTCTGCCATAGTCGCATGGTAGTGATGTGTGTGAACACTCTAGGAACCCCGGGGCACTTTTTTCCCTCTTTAGGAGGTTTTTTTCCCCCGGCTTGTATATACGCCTATTGCCCTAATGGGCTACTTATCTTTGTACATTCTCTAGTAATACATTCAGTCTTGTGTGTTGTGCTCCAAGCTTCTTCTTCTTCCTTGTGCTGTTCGCATGCTTCCGCAGACGTCTATCTCCAACAATTGGTATCAGAGCAGGTCGTCGCTTCTTCTAGGGCGCCGTCGACACTCCTCCGTTTGCAGTCTCAGATTCGCACGAAATTTGGTGAGCATACTCAGGGTGTTTCCGAGATAAAAACGGCTTTGCTTTGTGGTGCCGAAATCGCGATCTGAGCTCGTTTCGGCCTCCAAACGCACTATCGCAGCACTTGTGCAGGCTATTTCATCCTTTTGGGCCAAAGGTATATACCAGTTTCTGTTCGCCAGTTTAAGCGTCTCGAAGTCTGCTACAGGTCTAGCAGACCTCGTCTGGGCAGTTCTGTTCAACTTTTTGAGATACAGTCAATTTTCTGCATCAAGGTATTTTAGTCACCGGCCATGGCTAAAAGCAGTGATGTATTCCGTATGTTGGCTGTTGAGGATAAGTTGGATGGTACCAACTACCCATTATGGGCTTATATGATGCGACATGTACTGGTTGCAAAAGGATTGTGGAACATTGTGCAGGGTGTTGAAAGACGTCCTGTTACACCTGTAACAACAGGTACTGCAAATACAGGTGTTGGAGCTGATGAAGATGGTGTCGAAGATGATATTCCGCAGATTCCTGTTCGTGCTACTGTTTCTGTTGCACCTACTGCAGAGCAGATTCGTTGGGATGGCAGAGATGCCCAGGCACATGCATTGATAGCCTTGTCTGTCAAACGTGCCATTATTCCTCACATTCGCTCTTGCAGAACAGCAAAGGATGCTTGGGATACACTTACCACTTTGTACCAGGCTAGGAATGAGGCTCGTGTTGCTTACCTCCGAAAACAGTTGGAGAGTGAGCACATGAATGAAGGTGATTCTATGGACAGTTTTCTTACAAAGATCAAAAACCTGAAGGAACAATTGATTTCTGCTGATGAGGTTATACCAGATAGCTCACTTGTGCAGACCGTTTTGAATGGTCTTCCTGATTCATATCAGAGTTTTGCCTCTACTCTTCGGTTGATGATGAAAGGCAATCCGAATGCCTTGTCATTTGAGGAATTAGTCTCTGTTCTGTTGCAGGAAGATCAGTCCAGGCAGAACAGGTCCATTATGCGTGTTGCAGATCAAGCTTTCCTGGCTAGTCAGAAGGGCAAAGGAAAATGGAGCTCTTCTACTAGTAAGCAGAAATCTGCAAATGCTGCACAATCGAAGAACCAGGATAAAGATGAAAAGAAATCAGAAAAGCAGAAATTGTTCTACAAGTACTGTAAAGGACAGGCAGAACAGGTCCATTATGCGTGTTGCAGATCAAGCTTTCCTGGCTAGTCAGAAGGGCAAAGGAAAATGGAGCTCTTCTACTAGTAAGCAGAAATCTGCAAATGCTGCACAATCGAAGAACCAGGATAAAGATGAAAAGAAATCAGAAAAGCAGAAATTGTTCTACAAGTACTGTAAAGGAAATGATCATATTATAGAGAACTGTCCAAAACTGGCTGCTAAAGAGGCAAAGAAGAAGAGGCTGGAATGGTTGTTGTAGAGGCCTCTACACCAAAAATAGAGTCTGCAAATCTTGTGCAGGAAGAAGAATGGGCGTTTACTACTGTCTGCAGTTTTGACCCATCTTCTCATGATCAGTGCATGTCTGCAGTAGACTCAGATGTTTGGTACTTTGACAGTGGGGCGACCAAACATATTACCTCGCAGCGCAGTTTCTTCTCTTCACTCGAGCCTGCCCCTACAGGGAATACTGTCACATGCGCCAATAACTCCTCTTATCCTGTTATGGGAGTTGGTAAGATCATTTTGACTACTGCTGATGGTAGTTCTTTCACTTTGTCAGATGCTTTATTTGTGCCAGGGATAAAAAAGAACCTGTTATCAGTTTCTGCATTAGCCAAGATTGGCTTGGTTGTGAAATTCGTTGATGACAGGTGTACAGTCCATGATCTCTCAAATGGCGATGTGATTATTGCTTCTGGCATTTTATGTCGTGGGCTGTATAAGCTCATAGAATATGAAAGATCTGTGAATGATTCGGCATGTGCAGTTCATGATTCTCAGGCTATGTCAGATGCAAAGCTTTGGCATGCACGATTTGGTCATCTGAATTTTGCTAGTTTGTTACGCCTGCAGAAATCTGAAATGGTGTCCTCTTTGCCCAAACTTGAGGCACCTGGAAAACATGTTTGTGAAGGCTGTATTTTGGGCAAAATGCAGCGTTCTTCCTTTCCAAAAGATGGTTCAGTTCGGGCTACGCAGAAATTGCAGCTTGTACATAGTGATGTCTGTGGTCCTATGCAGACACCCTCTTTTGGAAATTACCTTTACTTTGTGACTTTCATTGATGATTTTTCCAGGCATGCATGGGTATATCCACTCAAAGCAAAGTCGGAAGTGTTCATGTGCTTCAAACAGTTTTTGGTTTTGGCTGAAAATCTGTCAGCATGTAAAATGGGCACCCTCCGTTCTGATCGAGGGGGGGAATATATGTCTTCAGATTTTAATGCATTTCTGGCTGAACGTGGGATAAAACACCAGTGTACAGTGTCGTATACACCTCAACAGAATGGAGTTGCTCAACGAAAGAACAGGTCACCCATGGAGATGGCGAGGAGCATGGTCAAAAGTCAGGCTTTACCACATAGTTTTTGGCTTGAGGCTGTCATGTGTGCAGCATATGTACTGAACAGGTGTCCCACTAAAGCGTTGCAGTCTATCACTCCATATGAGGCTTGGCATGACCGCAAGCCATCTATTGCTCATCTACGTGTTTTTGGTTGTTTGGCATATGCATTAGTGCCTGAACAACATCGCAGAAAATTGGATGATAAGGCAGTAAAATGTATTTTTGTTGGGTACAGTTCTGAAAGTAAAGGCTATCGTCTGTATCATCCACAGACTAAACGCATTCTGGTTAGCCGTGATGTTGTCTTTGTGGAAGATGCTATTCAGCCATTGCTTTCATGTACTAAGGAGACATCTGTTAGCTCCAAAGACATGTATGATACTTTGATGCCTCTTTTTACAGGTGGACAGGCTAGTGCTGGTCCTAATGAGGCAACTTCTCAACCTTTGCAGGTTTCATATGATGATGCAGATCATTCCATTTCTGATGCAAATTTACATGATGCACTTGTTGATGAGAGAGCTGATATTGAGCAGGCAAAACCTATGCCAAAATGGCTGGTGCAGACTTTGCGTGACAGCAAATTAGATGCACCTTTGTCATATCGTACTCGTTCAGGCTCTCATAGTGCCTCCTTTGCATCAGATTGCTATGCTATGGCTGCATCTAGTCTCTGTGATGAGAATGAGCCTGTTTCTTTTGATGAAGCACAAAATTCAGAAAATTGGATGGCTGCTATGTAATCTGAATATGATGCTATAATGAAGAATGGTACATGGTCTTTATGTGACTTGCCTCCTGGCAAAAAGGCCATTGGCACTAAGTGGGTATACAAGCTGAAGCGTAAACCTGATGGTACAATTGACAGGTATAAGGCTAGGCTTGTTGCAAAGGGTTATGCACAGGAAAGAGGCATTGATTTTGATGAGACCTTTGCACCTACATGTCGTATGACTACTGTTCGTAGCATTTGTGCACTTGAAGCCCATCATGGTTGGAATGTACATCAGTTGGACATTAAAACAGCATTTCTGAATGGTGACTTGCATGAAGAAGTGTATGTTTTTCAGCCCCGTGGCTTTGTGCAGAAAGGGCATGAAAACCATGTTTGCATGTTAAAGAAGGCATTATATGGTTTAAAGCAAGCACCACGTGCTTGGTATGAGAAGATACATGCCTATCTGATTGCACATGGTTTTGAGAATAGTCCAACTGAAAGCACCTTATATGTTAAGCGTGCTAATGATGTGCTTCTGATCATTGTTGTCTATGTTGATGACATGCTGCTCACTGGTCCTATTGAGACACATATTGCTGATTTTAAGGCTGATTTGCATGCCTCATTTGAGATGTCTGATTTGGGGCATTTGCATCACTATTTGGGCATTCAGTTTATGCATGTTGATGGTGGAATGGCTTTGTGTCAAACGAAATATATAGACACATTATTGCAGCGTTTTGGCCTTGAAGACTATAAGCCTATTGCCACTCCTATGGAGACAGGTTTACGATTGAGTCTTCATGATGCTGGAGATGCATTTGATGTTGTTCTCTATCAGCAGGCTGTTGGATGCTTGATTTACTTATGCATTACTCGGCCAGATATTCAGTTTGCTGTCTCACAGATGAGCAGGTTTATGCATTGCCCACGAGTCACGCATTGGAAAGCGGTTAAGCGCATCTTTCGCTACTTGAGTGGTACTCGGCTACTTGGGTTGTTTTATCCCAAGGGGGGATCACTACCGCCAGATTTGCATGCCTTTTCTGACTCAGATTGGGGTGGTTGCTAGGACACTCGTGTGTCCACCAGTGGTTTTTGCTTCATGCTTGGTAGCTCATGTATATCTTGGTTGAGCAAGAAGCAGCCTACTGTGGCCACTTCCAGTTGTGAGGCTGAGTATAGGGCAGCTTTCACAGCTACTGTTGAGTGTGTGTGGCTCAGACGCCTTATGGCTGATTTGGGTGTTGGCCAGTCTTCTGCCACCACCATCTTCACTGACAGTTAGAGCGCATTGGCAGTTGCGAGGAACCCTGTGTTCCATGCTCGCACTAAGCACATTGAGGTGCATTATCACTATGTCAGGGAGAGGTTCTTTGCTGGGGAGATCAGCTTGGCATATGTGCCCACGCAGGAGAACATTGCAGACCTTTTCACGAAGGCTCTGCCTAGGGAGAAGTTTGAAGCTTTCCGCAAAGCTTTGGGCTTACTTCCTTTTGTGGAGTGATTTCCACATAGCTTGGCACTTCCTTATAATGAGTGCCAGCTCCTTGTTCACCGCATCACTCCCAAGGGGGATTTGTTGATATATTTAGGTAGTGATGTGTGTGAACACTCTAGGACCGCCGGGGCACTTTTTTCCCTCTTTAGGAGGTTTTTTTCCCCCTGCTTGTATATACGCCTATTGCCCTAATGGGCTACTTATCTTTGTACATTCTCTAGTAATACATTCAGTCTTGTGTGTTGTGCTCCAAGCTTCTTCTTCTTCCTTGTGTTGTTCGCGTGCTTCCGCAGACGTCTATCTCCAACAAAGGCTCTATGAGAATTGCATCTTTGTGTGTTCATGGATGCTTTGGGCTTGTCTCTGATTTTCTCCAACATGAGATGAATGTTTTATTCTTATTCTCATCCTGAATCTACCTGGATGTAATAGGTTTAAACACAAATTGATGGTGGCTCGGATTTGTTGGTTGATCCTTTGTAGAAGGCTACTACTATTGGAAGCTCACAACTCGCTTGCTTTCTTAATATGTTCTGTCATGTCTATTTGTGTTCACTTATGTTTAATGAAAAAGACGAGAGTGGTTTCATATGGTTGACGTATGTAATTGTTTGAGTTCATGTTTTGAGTTTTGGGCCTGATATCCTTTTGAGCAGATATTGGACGTTTCTAGGTTTCACCTTGCAACAGGTTTCACTTCATAATGTGGTGCTTGTTCTTTGAACTACCAACAGGGACAATGTACTGCAGGAAAGGTGCCCTCTTGTTGTCTTTTGCAGGTCATGGACTCTTGACTTTCATCTATGAGCAAAGTATGATCTTCACTATGGTATTGTGCAAAGGGGAAAACCTGTTGCATGTGTTAATGACAAACTTGGGTGCTTCTTGCCTTACTTGATATTTGGTTTCAAGTGCGACACATGCTTTCTGCTATATTCTTGAAGTTGCAGGTTTGGTGTCTCGCCAAGGAGCATGTTGACTCCTTTAAGCACCTCATATCTATGCATTCATCATAAACATGATCTTCTTGCTTGATGGAAAGCTTGCAGTTTTGAAGGAAAGAGGATGGTGCTTCTTGGGCTTATGAAATTTCTATTGCATGCTGGTCATAATCATTGGAAATGAATAAATTGCTCATATGATTGTGTGGTACAAAAGTCACAATGGTATGAATGCTGCTGGATGTTCTGTGTCCATTGACCCCCTAACAGAAATTGGGTTCAAGACTGCACAAACTCTTGCTACATGCTAATGCATCTCTTGTCTCTACTCTTTATTAATGCATGTAGCTGATTCTAGTAAAATTCCTGGGTTTAGTGCATACTTAAAAATGTTCTTCATGATGTGTGCATGTATGCTTTAAAGGATATTTGCAGGTGAACATGCACATAGGGGGTTGAAAGTTTTCAGACTTGAACTAAATTAAGTGTGAAGTCTCTGAATGGGTGCTTGTTTTTTGCTAGGGAAGAAACTCTCTAGTTTCACATTGCTCATTTAGGGCTTATTTTTTTCACAATGTATTGCAAGTCAACACACTTAGAACGTCATATCCTTCTTACCTCCTATGGATGATTTGCTACTATGCTTTGTAGGAATAGTGTTGGATAAGTTGTTTGAATCTCATGAATACTTGTAAAATGATAGGACTCATAATGCTGCACTATTGTCTATTCATTTTATGAAAACATAACACTCATGTTAAATTACAAGCTTGATTGACTAGGAGCATAGTATAAATGAGGGCAAGAACATGAGTTAAACATGCAACTACATATTCTTCTCATGCAATTTGCAATATGTCACACTCACTTGGAGATAACAGAATTTGGCATCATTTTTTGGATTGCAGAGATAAGAAGATTTTCAGGAGCTCTTCTCATTAGAAGAGCAAGTCCTAAGTGAAAGATGTTCTCTGAAGCGGAAACGAAACATGGAATTACATTTTGTGGCTGCTTCTTTTCAAATTTAGTCTACTTGTTGTGTATGTTTAAATTTCAGGTATTGGAGCGGATTGTGTCGCTCAACATTGCTGGAATGAAGAAAAGACTGACGGCTTGAAGATTGGCGGCATTGCAGATTTGAAGATCAGCTTGAAACTTTGCCGATTTTGAAAGACTCTACCTTGGGTCCATTCAGCTATGTATGCTCTTCTGTGCTTTGTCGAGGACGACAAAGTCAAGGAGGAGGAGGAGTGTTGTTATAAGGGTTGCCCATAATTTTTCTCATGCTTTGGCATCCTTTAGCCTTCATAAAAAACCCCTTTTTGTAATTAGGAGATGTCCATATGAACACTCTCCTAAAATCCCTTTTTGATATTTCCTTTAGTCTAAAGTATTGAAGCCTTCTCCATAAAGTAGCCTTTTTTGCACAAATTCAAAAACCCACGTACAAAACTCCCCACGCGCTCTCTCTCTCTCTCTCTAGGTTGTTACTTTTTGAATTCCCAAAATCACATGAAGATGCTCTTTTTGATTTAGCACATGTGGTCTTTTGACCACATGTTTTATTCACATATGCCTCTCTTCTTCTCTATATAAAGAAGAGCCTCATTTGTAAAAGAGGTCCCTTGGCCTCCATGCTAATGGAAAGAAGGTTCATTTGGCTTCCACATTTCTCCTTGTGTGCTAGGCGTTGATCCATGTGTGTGGGTTTGGCACTTGGGGTTGTCTTGTGTGTGAGCATTACCCTCCCTTGTTCCTTTTGACGTTGGCCATGGTGCCATTGTTCATGGACGTGGGTGTGTGTGCGTTGCTTACACTTCTTGCAACTCCTCTTGGAAGAGCCTCTCACTTCCATGTGAGGCGGTTAGGGTCTGTTGCTCCCCTTTTCTCAACAGATGGACAGTGTTAATCTCCAAAAGAACAAGCTACTCTTGAAGTTAGAGCACCTCTATATCAAGAGTAACTCAAAACATTTACCAATTTGAAGGATTAATGATCAATTATAAGGATTTTGGATAAACTATGAAGAAGATGATTCCAGAGAAAGTCTGATGCACATATCTCTCTCATTGACTTATCAAATGTGTAAAGTTTTTTATAAAACTTTGCACATGCTGTCGCCTTTAGTTTGCACACCTTCTCCAAGTTAAACCATTCCAAAAGATTCAGTAGATCTTAATGCATGATCTCAACAAGTCACCTATGTCTAGAACTACTCTTCTGAGAAGTCGATTCAAACACTTGTAACTTCCAACACTTGGTTCTCTCAATCTAGACCCCGTTTATGCAAATGATTTTAGCCATAGATAGCTTACCTTCCAACTTAGATTTTGACTCCTCACTCATGCAAAAATTTAACCTATGCACTGAGAAATGATCAAATCTTTGACCATCGAGATTGCACCTGTTTTAGAAAACAGTGAACACTTCTTCACATATGAATGCTCCTACTCATAATTCTCACAACCTGTTTACAATTAGGCTCTCAAACTTTAAACATAGACTCATTAACTATGGAATTAGATGTCTACAAAAGGATTCTTGAAATGATCAAGCACAGAAGGAGAATGCATAGAAACATCGGGCGCAATTTTTTCTTCCATTACTAGAAAAACTTTACATCTGGATGAGAGAGCTAATCTTCATACTTCTCAAGTGTCTAAGCACACCTAATTCTTCTGAATTCTTGTATTCTATACTCTCATATATTTGCCCTGTCATTTTTCCTTTGTATATATAGTCAAATATTTACAAGCTTATGACTATACAAAAGTATAAGTAAACTATCTCTGAATTAATGTACATATGTGTACACATCTTCATGTTCTGAATATGCATTTCCTTCAAGCTTCATAACTTGATCTTTTCTTCAGTCCTTGACTTCCAAACCTTCATCAAAACTTCAATTGTTGATTGCCCTGCACCAACAGCTCCCCCTCAATCATCAATTGAGGTTTTCTCTATCTTCTTTATGTCTGCCATATCTTTGAATCTCTCTAGCTTTGGTCCATCCAAGCTCCTAGTTAGCATATCATCTATCTGATCTTTTGTTGAAGTATGTATTACTTCAATCTCTTTATCCATCACCTTCTCTCTTAGAAAGTGATACTGAATCTCAATATGTTTAGTCCTGGCATGAAAAACAGGACTAGCAGCTAAATACAATGAACTCATGTTATCTCCATGAATAGTGGGTGTACTCTGAATGATGTCAAAACTCTTCATAAGAGTCTTAAGCCATATCACTTCCTTTGCAGCTTCCACCATACCTTTATACTCTACTTCTGTAGATGACAAAGCAACTGTGTGTTACTTCTTTGAACACCATGAAATTAACTTATCTCCCACATAACACAAGTATCCATAAGTTGATCTCCTATCATCAGGATTACCTGCCCAATCTGTATCACTATAGATCTTGATGTTTGTATCTGATGTAAAAGCATAATACAAACCTTCTTTGAGTGTACCCTTAATGTACCTCAACACTCTTTGTCCTGCAATCCAATGTTCTTTCCTAGGGCAATGCATGAATTGAGACAATACTCCAACTGCATATGACAAGTCACGCCTAGTTAAAGTAGCATAAATCAGACTACCAACCAAACTTTGATATAGCTTCATGTCCTTGAACTCTTCTCCTCCATATCTGCTCAATTTGTGATTCACGTCCATTGAAGTAGGTGCTACCCTGCAATCATCCATTTTAAACTTGATTAACAAGTTCTTCAAGTACCTTTCTTGAGTTACATACACTCCATGCTGAGTGTATGAGATCTCCATGCCCAAGAAATATGACAAATCTCCCAAGTCACTGATCTTGAACTCTTTCTCCATTTTCTTCTTTAGACTTTGAATACCTTTCTCATCTGTACGTGTAAGAATTATATCATCAACATATATGCACATGTAAATAAACCCATCTTCACTTGCTTTGACAAGCAAGCTACTATCTGCTTTAGATACTTGGAATCCAAGTTCTTTTAAGAACTTCCTTGCACACATGATCTGGATACCTTTCATCTCTGAATCCTTGTGGTTGCTCCATGAAAACATCATCTGAAATATAACCATTTAGAAAAGCATTCTTCACATCTAATTGACATAATTTCCAACCTTTACATGCAGCAATAGCTATGAGTGTCCTGATGGTTGTCATCTTTGCCACAGGACTATAAGTTTCATCATAATCTATACCATATGTCTGAGCAAACCCTTTCACAACAAGTCTAGCTTTATACCTAGACACGCTTCCATCTGCATACCTCTTTGTCTTGTAGACCCATTTTCATCCAATGATCTTATGACTATCTGGTTTAGGAACCAAATCCCAAGTCTCATTCTCCATCAATGCATCATACTCTTCCTGCGTAGCTTTCTCCCAATTTTCCTTACCTTTTGCCTCTTCATATGTAGAAGGGTCTTCATCTACCTTTACCATATATGCATAATCTTTGGTAGCCAAAAAAGAAGTGTCATAACTATACCTTGTAGGTTGCCATTTGTGTCTTGATGACCTTCTAAGTTCTCCACTCCTTGAGGTTTCTGGTTCATCACATTCTGGATCAAATCTTGGCACTTCTTCAACTTCAACCTGTACTTCATTGTTCTCCTCTTCATCAATTATCTGAACCTTTGATTTACCTTTCTTTTGATTCACAACTTCTTCATCACCTGCATAAATATTGATTGTACCTGCATACCAAGAACCTTGCTCATCAAATGTAACATCCTTAGACACAAGGAATTGTTTTGTGGGTGGACTGCATAACCTATACCCCATCTGCTTATCATCATATCCAATGAACACATATTTTTCAGCTTTGGGTTCCAATTTATGCCTTAATTGTGATGGCACAAATTCATATGCCAAACATCCAAATACTTTGCAATGATCTAAAGTAGGTCTCTTACCCCACCATGCCTCATATGGTGTCATACCCTGCAAAGCTTTACATGGTAATCTATTGACCAAATAAGTAGCTGTATTTACAGCCTCAACCCACAAGTAATTAGGGCAATTTTTCTCCTTCATCATGGATCTTGCAAACTCAACAAGAGTTCTATTTCTCCTTTCTGATACACCATTTTGTTGAGGAGAGTACCTGCAAGTAATTTCCCTTTTTATACCTGCATTCCACAAGTAATCACTGAACTCATTAGAGAAATACTCTCCCCCTCCATCTGACCTTAGTCTCTTCAACTTATGACCTGTAATTCTCTCTGCATACACATGATAATGTTTGAATGTATTGAATACCTCTGACTTATCTTTGATCACATAGATACTGATCCATCTGGTAGCATCATCAACATAAATCACATAATACCTTGAACCATTGATACTGAAATCCTTTGATGGTCCCCACACATCTGTGTGTATCAACTCAAGCTTCTCTGAATACACTTGGAATAAGATTGCTTATGAGCCTTACCTAATTGACATGCCTCACATCTGTATGTCATATGTTGACCTGCAACATTAGGCAATCCAAGCACTGAACCATTATTAACCATATCTTTAATACCTCTTTCATTGAAATGTCCAAGCCTTTTGTGCCAAAGATTTAACTCAGAGATCTTATGTCCTCCATAAGTGAACAAGGCATGACCAACATTACCTTGGATCTTCAATGTGAACAATCTTCCTTCTTTCTTTCCTGAAACAATTTGTTTATACCCATTTCTAGGGTCTTCCGCAAACACTCCTTCATTAGTGAACCTAACTTCATAACCTTTTTCAACAATTTGTCCTACACTTATCACATTCTTAGGATTTGTAGGAACATACAAAACCTTACTCAAGAGAGTACTTCCATCCTTAGCCTTGACTGATCCAATTGACCTCACATTATGCTTTGTATTGTCACCTGTTTGAACTACATGATTAGTTACCTTATTCTCCAAATCAGTCATCAAAGCTATGTTGCCACTCAGGTGATTGCTACACCCTGAGTCAATGTAGAAGACTCTTTGGTCTTCACTTTGCCTTTCACAAGTTGCATTCATTATCAATGTTGAATCCTCCTTCTGATCTGAAGCATAATTGTAGTAGGTATTGTTGTATTGTTGACTTTGGAATCCTCTACCTGCATTTCTTCCAAAGTAACCTCTACTACCTCTACCTCTGAAATTACCTCTTTGATTTCTGCCACCTCTTCCTCTTGAATTAAAATTCTGATTATATCCACCATTATTTTGAGTATTATGCCAACAATCATTAGCTAAGTGATTTGTCTTACCACAAATCTAGCAAGCTTTAACTCCATCTTTATTACTCCTGCCTCTTCCTCTACCTTTGCCACCTCCTCTTCCTCTTAGGAAGTTGGCTTGGCTAGTTGTACCTTCATCTTCATTTACTTGTTGCTTCCCTTTGATATTCTTCTTCTTATCCTTTGAATACATTGCATGACCTATACTCTTATCACTTTCACCTTTGACATCCTGCTCAAAGGTTAGCATATGTCCTAGCAACTGATTTAAATCAGGAGTGAAACGATCAAGTGATAATTCAGTAGACAAAATAAATGGCTTCCATTTGTCATCACCTCTTAATCCTGTGAGGATTTGCCTTACCAATTTATCCTCCTCAATGTCTTCATCAACTGCTCCTAATGCATATGCAATGTCCTTCATCCTTGTTACATAATCTGAGATGGATTGAGAAGCCTTTTTCTTGAAAGTGGTAAATTCTGGCCACAAGGATGCCTTCCTTGACTTTGTAGTGTTTTGGAAATGCTCTTCCAAAGCATTCCATATATCACTTGCACTTTCAAGACCTCTAATGTGAGGTAGCAAGTAGTCATTAACTGCCATATAAATAATGCTCCTAGCTTGAACATCTTTCTTCATCCAAGTCTTCAAATATGATAATTCCTCCCTAGTTAGAACACTAGGATCTCTGAACTGAGGCTTTTCTTCTTCACCTGTGATATAACTTATCAAGTCTTTGATCATAAGATGAGCTTCCATCCTCATTGACCATGATGGATAGTTCTCTCTATCCAACTTCTCTAGTTGAAGAGAATCTCCCATCCTTTCTTCACCTGTGTATTGAATTCTTCAGACTTTATGAGTAATAGATGTACCTTTACTTCGAATGATACTCCTTTTGTCTTCCTTGATGTCGTATGGCCTCCTTCTCAAGCTTTTCTCTCAAGCTTTCACCTTTTGAATCTTCAAATGTTGAATTCTTTATGACTGCAGCAGTCGGGATGCTCCTTTCTTCAATTTTGAATGTTGCCTTCTCTGATACCACTGATGGAGAGTGTTAATCTCCAAAAGAACAAGCTACTCTTGAAGTTAGAGCACCTCTATATCAAGAGTAACTCAAAACATTTACCAATTTGAAGGATTAATGATCAATTATAAGGATTTTGGATAAACTATGAAGAAGATGATTCTACAGAAAAGTCTGCTGCACATATCTCTCTCATTGACTTATCAAATGTGTAAAGTTTTTTATAAAACTTTGCACATGGTGTTTCATATAGTTTAAACACCTTCTCCAAGTAAAATCATTCCAAAATATTGCGTAGATCTTAAGAAATGATCTCAACAAGTCACCTATGTCTAGAACTACTCTTCTGAGAAGTCGATTCAAACACTTGTAACTTCTAACACTTGGTTCTCTCAATCTAGAACCCGTTTATGCAAATGCTTTTAGCCATAGATAGCTTACCTTCCAACTTAGATTTTGACTCCTCACTCGTGCAAAACTTTAACCTGTGCACTGAGAAATGATCAAATCTTTGACCATCGAGATTGCGCCTATTTTAGAAAACACTGAACACTTCTTCACATATGAATGTTCCTACTCATAATTCTCACAAGCTTTTTACAATTAGGCTCTCAAACTTTAACCATAGACTCATTAACTACGGAATTAGATTTCTACAAAAGGATTCTTGAAATGATCAAGCACAGAAGGAGAATGCACAGAAACATCGGGCGCAATGTTTTTTCCATTACTAGAAAAACTTTACATATGGATGAGAGAGCTAATCTTCATACTTCTCAAGTGTCTAATCACACCTAATTCTTCTGAATTCTTGTTTTCTATACTCTCATACATTTGTCCCGACATTTTTCCTTTGTATATATAGTCAAATATTTACAAGCTTATGACTATACAAAAGTATAAGTAAACTATCTCTGAATTAATGTACATATGTGTACACATCTTCATCTTCTGAATATGCATTTCCTTCAAGCTTCATAACTTGATCTTTTCTTCAATCCTTGACTTCCAAACCTTCATCAAAACTTCAATTGTTGATTGCTCTGCACCAACAGAGAATAACTCCTCAAAAGTTAAGGCATTTGGATTGTCTTTCATCATCCGACAAAGGATAGAAGCATGAATTCGATAACAATCTAGAAAACCATCAAGAAGATTTTTCATAAGTGAACTATCTAGGAAGATTCTATCATTAGAAATCAATTGCTATTTCAAATCCTTGAACTTTGTCTAAAAAGTGTCCATTGAATCTCTTGATTCATATGCTTACTCTCCAAATATTTCTAAAGGTAAGCAACATGAACTTCATTTCTTGTTAGGTATATTGTGGTAAGAGTATGACAATCATCTTTGGTTGTTTTGTCTGAGTGAACATGACGGATAATGGCATGTTTGATAGACAAAGCTAGCAATGATGTGTCTATGCATTGTTGCCATCCCAATGAAGCTCCTCTATAGTAGGTGCAGTAAGAAGTGCAGTAGGACCAAGAAATCAAAGATCATTATCTTCAACACCACCTACATCACATGTTATCATAAATTGTATAGGTGTACGAGGATGTATTTCAACACCCTACTAATATATTCCATAAGCCTTTTGCTACCAATACATGACACATCATGTATGCCCACAATGGGTAGTTAGAACCACCTAACTCATCCTCAACATAAAACATCTAAAATACAACTTATCTTCAAAAACCAACATTGAAATACATAATTGCTTTTTGCCATGAC
Organism: Ceratopteris richardii; assembly: GCA_020310875.1. Classification (NCBI taxonomy): domain Eukaryota; kingdom Viridiplantae; phylum Streptophyta; class Polypodiopsida; order Polypodiales; family Pteridaceae; genus Ceratopteris; species Ceratopteris richardii. Next base: position 63,841,793 of record CM035409.1, read on the forward strand.
CAATGATTGTACCATAATGTAGAAAATTTAATCTTTCTCAAAAAAGGTGAATAGAATTACCCAATTGAGCTCTGCTAGACCTATAAGAGACATTGAGACACTTGTATTGGAAAATGAAAAAGTCTATAGGTCTTTGGCATAAAAGGACAAAATTGCATGCATAATCACTATGATAGTTTGTTTAGAAGCCAAAGCGAGCTCGAAAATTAAAGCAATTCTAAATCCTAACTATAGAAATTGGAAACTTGCTCTGATTCCAATTGTTGGAGTTTGAGGACTATGGAAGCACACAAACATCATGGGGAAGAAGATGAAGCTTGGAGCACAACATTGAGCTTGTTAGTAAGTGAATGTACAATGCTAAGTAGCCCATTAGCATTATAGGCTTATATACAAGCTACGGGAAAAAAAAAAACCCCAAAGAAGGAAAAAAGTGCCCCATTAGTCTTTTCACACACACCACTCCCAAATATATCAATATTTTTATTATCATGAATTCACATATAAGTGAATACTAATACTAGAGACATTTGATGATTCCATATTGCATTTGCATGTTTAACAAGTTATATTTTATGTAGACATGCTTATATGGGCATTGAAACATAGAGAAATCCACATGTCACATATGCAGATGCTATACTGCATTTTTATGTCCATCGAGTAATAGTATTAATGAATTTTATAAGATGTCTATAAGCAAGTGATGGAGGATATGGGATCGTTCTCTTAAATTTTATTATATCCATTACTTACATATGGAGAGTAAAAGGCGAGTCGGGTGGTTCACATTGCGGTGGTGATGTCTAAAAGGCAAGTGGGGTGCCAATTCACATTATGTATCGTATTTGATTGTCTTTCAACTCAATAAGAGTAAGAGGTATAATTAAAATCTTTTAAACAAAGATGAAGTTTTCTCTTGCATCCAACAAAGTTGACCATAAGTTCAAATATATTCTTTAACACTTGTTCCCTTTGCTTTAATCTTGCAAGTGTGTTCTTTGCCCTCAACCTTTTGACACTCTCATCAAGTTTCTTGTGAAGCATTCTCTCTACCTTTAGTTCTTGCTTAAGTGCATCACATTCCATTAGGAAAAGTTTGGGATCTCTAAAGCCCACTTTTCTCTTCATATTAAGGAAATGGTTTATTTATAAGATTTCAAAACTTCTTCTTTCTACGGTGGCAAAATTTTGATATGAGCTCGTTTTGGCCTTTGAACGCACTATCACAGTGCATTTGCAAGCAATTATGTCCTTTTGTGCCATATATATATATATATATATATATATATATATATATATATATATATATATATATATATATATATATATATATATATATATATATATATATATATATATATATATATATATATATATATATATATATATATATATATATATAGGTTTTGATTCACCGATACATGTTCCTTAAAGTCTACTACAGATTTAGCAAAGCTCGACATGGTAATTCTGTTAAACTTTTTGAGATACAGTCATTTTCCTGCATTAGGGTATTTAGTCATTGGCCATGGCTAAAAGTAATGATGTATTTCGTATGTTGGTTGTTGAGGACAAGTTGGATTCTACTAGTTACCATTATGGGTATATATGATGCATCATCTATTGGTAGCAAAAGGGCTATGGAATATTGTGTAGGGTATTGAAAAACACACTACTACACCTGTGAATATAATTATTGAAGGTGATGCAAATGATGTTGAAGATGATGATCTTTAGATTCTTGTTCTTCTTGTAATTCCTATTGCACCTACTATAGAGCAACTTCATTGGGATGGCAGAGATGCTCAATCACATGCATTCATAGCCTTGTCTATCAAACATGCCATTATTCCTCACATTATCTCTTATAAAACAACAAAGGATGCTTGGGATACACTAACCACTTCATAGTAGGCAAGAAATGAGGCTCATGTTGCGTACCTCCAAAAATAGTTGGAGAATGAACATATGAATGAAGTAGATTCTATTAACAAAATTTTTGACAAAGATCAAAGATTTGAAGAAATAGTAGGTTTTTGTTGATGAAGTCTTGGCAGATAGTTTGTTTGTGCAGACTATTCTTAATGGTCTTCCAAATTCATATCAGATTCTTACTTCTAATCTTTGATTGATGATGAAAGGCAATACAAATTCCTTAACATTTGAGGAGTTAGTCTTCGTTTTGTTTTAAGAAGATCAGTCCATGCAGAATAGGTCCATTATGCGTGTTGCAAATGAAGCGTTCTTAGCTAGCTAGAAGGGCAAATGTAAATGGAGCTCATCTACTAATAAGCATAAATCTGCAAATGCTGCGAAGTCAAAGAAGGAAGACAAAGATGAGGAGAATATAGAAAATCAGAATCAGTTTTATAAATATTGTAAAGGAAACGATCATGTCATAAAGAGTTGTCCAAAACTAGCTGCAAAAGAGGGAAGCAAGACGTTGTAATGGTTGTTGGAGAGGCCTCTACACCAAATATAGAGTCTGCTAATCTTATGCAAAATAAAGAATGGGTGTTTACTATTGTTTGCAACTATGACCCATCTTCTCATGAGCAGTGTATGTCTAAGGTAGACTAAGACATTTGGTACTTTGATAGTGGGGCAAGCAAACATATTACCTTGTAGCACAGTTTCTTCAACTCACTTGAGCCTGTCCCTATAGGGAATACTGTCGCATTCATAAAAAAAGTCCGTTGGTAAGATCATTTTTAGTAATGTTGATGGTAGTTCTTTCACATTGTCAGATGCTTTGTATGTGTCAGGGATCAATAAAAAATTGTTGTCAATTTCAACATTAGCCAAGATTTTCTTAGTTATTAAATTTGTTGATGAAAGGTATACAGTTCATGATCTCTCAAATGGCGGTGCCATTATTGCTACTTGCAATTTATGTCATGGGTTGTATAATCTCATAGACTATGCAGAGTTTGTCAATGATTTTGCATGTACAGTTCAAGATTCTCAAGCTATCTCAAATGCAAAGCTTTAGCATGCACACTTTGGTCATCTTAATTATGCTAGTTTGCTACACCTACAGAAATCTAAAATGGCATCCTCTCTACCCGAACTTGAGGCACCTTGTAAACATGTTTGTAAAAGATCTATTTTGAAAAAAAATATAGTATTCCTCCTTCCCAAAAGATGGTTCAGTTTGTGCTACTCATAAGTTGTAGCTTGTTCATAGGGATGTTTGTGGTCTTATATAGACACCTTCTTTAGGGAACTACCTTCGTTTCGTGACTTTTATTGATGATTTTTCTAGGTATGCATGGGTGTATCCATTGAAATCAAAGTCCAAAGTGTTTATGTGCTTCAAACAGTTTTTGGTTTTGACTGAAAATATTTCACAATGTTAATTGAGCACCCTCCATTTTGATGGGGGGGGGGGATACATGTCTTCTTATTTTAATGCATATCTAGCTGAACGTGCGATAAAACATCAGTGTATATTGCATACACCTAAAGAAAATGGAGTTGTTTCACAAGTCGTAATTCATCTTCAATGTCAACTCTATTAATGTCCAAGAATGTTCTTTTCTTAGCCTCATGGCATTCATCCTTAACATCAGTGAGACCATCCTTAGTCCAGCCGATTGTTGTCTTGATCAGCTCGTGTGAATCGAATAGTCTATGATTCTCCATTTCTATCTAATACCATAACTTCTAGGACATATGGCTTGTCGAGTGCTCGATGCAGAGTATCCATGACTTGTGTACACCTTTGAAAGTTTGGTTTGAGGATAAGAAGCTTCAAATAGGCCTCAATTCCAACTTGTGTCCACACATCCATTGTCCTTGGCATCTCATGCACAATTCTATAATCTTGAGTCATCACTGGGAATTGATGTTCTTTATCCATGATCTTAACAATGATGAGGAATAAGTGCTCGCTTATGGGATTATCATCCCGGAACTAGTGTCTGTGAGCCTTAGTAGCCGGTTCTAGAGGAAACTCCAATATTTCATCATCATGAGTGGCTTCAGAATCAAAGGATGCCTTCTGCATAGCTTTGGAGTTAGAGGAAGCCATCTGCATTTGAATGTTTCAAAGGATTAGTGTCAAGCTTGGAAGTGATTTTTTTTGGTGTTGCGATCGTTCACTCCATGTGTTGTGTCCCCACTCACAGAGTGTATAAGGAACATAATACCTCATCTTTTTATGACAAATATATTTATTTCAAGCTGAAATGAAAACAAAAAGCATTAGTGACATAATCGAGGGCAATTTTATTTTTGTTATTATTATTTTATAGTACAAGGTGTTTCCTATTCCCATAGATGGAAATGTGCATACTTAGTAGTAGAGAGATGTTGTTGTGTTGAATGCATGGCCTTATAATGTGGCCCTATTATGCTTACTCGAGGTGCATTGGACTCAACATGAGTGCAAGAGGAATTTTTTGCTCTGATCAACGGTGGTGTTCTTCTCGACGTCAAAATCCACATTTTCCTAGCTTTGATGCTCTGAATGTCCTTTCGAAATCTCCTTGTGTTTTCAAAGAGAAACTTGGCAGTAGTTCTTGCATCATTCTTCTTTGTGGCATTTACTTCCACCCATTTGGTCAAATAGTCCGTGGCTACTATTATATACTCAGCATGGGAACCTTTAGCAGGTGGGTTGATCGGTCCAACAAAATCTATACCCCACTTAGTGAAGGTTCTAGCACTAATCCTAGGCCACAGTGGCATTTCGTCTCTTCGGATGGGGTATTTTGTTATTTGACACACATCGCACCTTTGAGCATACATTGTCGCGTCTTGATACAAAGTTGTCCACCATAATCTGGCAAAAAGAATCATTTTTGCGGTTTTATCAAGTAAAAATGACCTCCTACTCCTCTGGTATGGGCCATCTCCAAAACATGGATATACTCATCTTCATGTATGCATAATTGTAGTTGATTGTCTTGTCCACGTTTACATAGTTGTCTTACCATCAGGATATAATCTTTACTTTGCTCCTCTAAAGCCTATTTGAAAAATAATGTATCAAAAATTCACATGTGCCCATTTGTTTAGCCTCTTTGTCGAGCCCTAATGAGTAAGGTTTCTTTTACCCCTTCCAGGTATTCATGTGTCTTTAAAAGTTTCACTAAAGGTAAACTCCATCTAGGTGCTATTGTGGAATAGCATAGCATAGAGTTCTCCACTGGTCTTTCCTCTTGAAAGGTGGGACAATTTGTTATGTGAGAATGAACCTCTTTGTGCATCTCCGACCAATACACTCCTAACCTTTTTAGTTCTTGTACTGTACCACTAATACTTCTATGTTTCTTCCATGGATTTATGTAGGCGTGTCTTAACCAAGTCTCTTGTCATCCTCGTCGACACATCTCAGCAAAAATCCACTAGAATCTTGATTATATAGGTTTCCTACTACAATGTGAAGATTCCTAATCTTGCATAATTGTTGGGTTTTATCTAAATTAATCCTATGACCCGGTCCATGTGTAAGTATAGGTATCAATTTTTCAATCCATTGTGGACAAACTTCCAAGTTAAAAAGGTAGGTGTCAAGCAGATCATCTGGAACGCCAGTTGGGGGTTCTCCATGAGTCATTCGAGATAGATGATCAGCTCTTACATGCGTGTTTCCTTTCTTAACCACTACTTCAAAATCAAATTCCATTAAGAGCAGAAACCATCTCACTAGTCTTCCAGTGTTATAAGTTTATTAACTAGGTATAACAGAGTCTAATGATCAATAAAGAATTTGAATTTGTTTGCCAGTAAGTAATGTTTGAATTTCTTTACCGCATACACTATTCCTAATCCCTCTCGTTCGGTGGTGGTGTAATTACCTTCGGCTTGGTTGAGCTACCTGCTAGCATAGGCTATAGGATGATCAAGTTTTCCTTCATCTGTAGGTTGTGCTAAGATGCATCCTATGGCAAATTTGGAAGCATTCACATGGATATGAAATGGCTATTCCAATTTGGTACTTTTAGAATAGGCACTGAATTCAGTTTGCTTTTCAACTCGTTGAATGTTTTCTCGCAATCTTCACTCTAGTTGAACTGAGTTAGTAAGCCATATAGAGTTGGGCAATTATGGCATACATGTGGATAAATATACGATAGTATCCACAATGTCCCATAAATGCTTGTACTTCTTTTGCATTTTTAGGTCAAAGTAGTTCTAGAATAACTTCGATCTTGTCTTCATCTGTGGATATTCCGTTCTTAGACACTATATGTACCAAAATTTTTGCTTGACATACCATGAAGACACATTTTTTTAGGTTTAGACAGACTCTGTATTGTCTACACTTTTCGAAAAACCCCTCAAATTGGGTATGTGATCCACTCTTTGTGAGGAATAAGTGCACAAATCATCAATGTATATTTCCATGCTTTTCCTAAGGAATTCCTTAAATTCATGACACATTAATCTCTGAAAGGTGGCTTGCGCATTGGTTTGGCCAAATGGCATAACCCTAAAAGCATATACTCCCCATTCTGTGGCAAATGCAGTTTTGTGTTGATTCTCTGGAGCAATTGCTGTTGAAAATTATGGAACATGTGCAAGCTTCAATTGTGAGGCTTGACACATACTCACCCTTCCTTATGTACCTCTTCATCATTTATGTATTTGTTGTAAGCCCAAAATGAAGAAAGACCCTAAAAATATAAAGGGCACACTCATAACCTTAATGTAGAGTGTTGAATTAAAAAGGGCAAATGTATTTATGGCTTATATAAAAGCCAAAATAGAAATAGAGAGATGGAATACTAGAAAAAGTCGTGGCCTTATCCATATAGAGTGATATGGAGCACCAAAAGTCATCCAAGGCAATGGAAGGACAAAGGCCAAGAAGTGGAAAGTCAAGAGGTGAGAGAAGATGAAGGGTAGGTGAAAAGTCCCATACCCATAGCTCTATATATAGAGCTCATTTGAACGTGATAATTTGTGAAGATGACAAAGAGATGATGTGGAAGCATATGCTGGTCAGTCTCTCACCATTGGATATCAGAAGGTACCTCATTTGGATGCTAGAAGGCACAAAGGTATTTTAGCCGCATACCCTTTGTATACATAGTCACCTTGTAAAGGTCATATCTCTCTATGTACTTATCCAATTAATGCATATGATATCTTGTTGGAAAGCGTATCTCTCATACTCTCTGTATCTCAAATATCTCTGTCAGATCATTCTCCAGTAGTTACTGGAAACAATTCTTGTGAACCTCAGTTTTTTGCATAACCTGAGATGACAGGTAGTCTAACTTTTGGATAGTCGGTTGCCTGGTCAAATGAACTCCAAATGGAGTGTTCTTTAGCTTCTTAGAACGCTAAGGGAGTCTACTGTGTGTGGATAAAATTTCAGAGCCATTGGATCTCTGATTTGTGACTGAATCAGGCTTTAGTAAGCATGTGTCTTGTAGGGCAGATTCTAGAAGAGGTTCTCTAACTTCCGCTGCGTGTATTGGTGTGTATTGGAGTGAAATTTCTCCACATTTTGGTATCAGAGCTTTGGTTGCAGAGCATTGGGAGTGGAGCCCATGGATGCACAAAGAGATCTTGAAGAAGATGTAGAAATGACAAAGGAAAGCTTGGAGCTATCATGCTCATTGGAAAGCTATGGAGATAAAGCTTGAGTATGTAAGAAATTTGTTGCTTTATGCTATTATAAGTGATACACTCTATTGTCCTACTCTCTTCTATAGATTCTTGATCATTGAGTCATGCTATAAGTGATACTAATCACTTGAATGAGGATTTATGAGCAGCCAATGGAAGGAGATGAAGATTCAAGCAAAGAATCTTGGATGAGCAACTATGTATAGTTGCATGTGAAGATTGTATGCATGTTTGAGATATTGCACTCAATTGAATGAAGTGCAAGTTATGATTATGTACATGGCTGAAAGTTTAAGTTTTTATGTAAGCTTGATGAAAGCATTATATGCTTATGAAATGGATATGCTTATGTATACATGCTTGTGAAGGTTATGCTCATGATTGAATGACAATGTTGGACAGCCATGCTTAGGCTGAATGTAAGTTGAATGTATAGTTGAAGAATGATGTCTAACATGCAAAAATGTATGCAAATGTGGTTAAGGAGTTTATATACACATATTGGATAATGTGTGCATGAGTAATACGCTATTTTATAAAGCCTATACAAGCTGAAAATTTGCAGGTCTATGCAGCCATATGAATTGGCATAAAGAGAGCTAAGTATATGCTCAAATGAATGGTGATTTGCATGCATGATTATATGTGATTGCTAGTGTGATATTGAAGCACTAAAGTTTGGTCATGTTCAACCATAGATGAGCTGAAAGTAAATGTGTTTGGATGCCATGAATATTGATAAGATGCAAGGCTGCCATGTATGAAGATTGTGGATGTATCTTGTTGTGGTTAAACCCCATTGAGGTAAATTTGCAAAAGCAAATATGTATGCTTATGTTATGATAATTAAAAGCATTTGATCTTTGAGTTTAGATACATCATTTGAACAAGCCAAAGCAAGAGGGCAAAGCTTGGATGAAGCTAGGACACAAAGCTTGGAGCCAAAGTGAAGGAAGGAGCCCAAGCTAAAAAGGTTTTCAAACACTTGAAGATTGGAGCAAAGCTGAAGGTGGCCAAGGCAAGGATGCCCACTTGAAGACTCTTGAAGAGTGAAAGGAGTAGAAGACTCCAAAAGAAGGGCTGCCATGAAGTTTTGAAGGCTCAACAAGGACTTGAACACACTCCCCAAAGTTCAAGGAGCACAAGCAAGTGCCAAGATAGAAGGAAGCATCACTCATGCAAAGTGTGACATGTTGGCTGAAGCAAAGGAAGGTAAAGAAGACCATTTGCAATACTAAGGGATGAGGTAAAGGTTTTGAAAAATCCACATTGTGTGTGGTGGTAAGTTCCAAGCATAAATCATGTGAATGTATTGTGAAAGTATGAGGCTAGTAAGACCACCAAAGAGAGTGGCAAGCCTATGGCAAGTAAGACCATTCAAAGAGGAATGGCAAGCCATATGTAAAGGCAAGTAAGACCACCCAAGAGGAGTGGCAAGCCTATGGAAAGTAAGACCACCCAAGAGGAGTGGCAAGCCTATGGCAAGTAAGACCATTCAAAACGAAATGGCAAGCCTATGTGAGGGAAAGTAAGACCATCCCATGAGGCATGGCAACCCTTGTTAGGTGCAAGAGGCACCACTGATCACATTCACAATTTCTTGTGTTGTTTTGTAGGTGATGAAGAAAGCTTGGAAGATATGGAAGCTAGAAATGCTTCACATGAAGAGGAATCATGAAAGAGTTCATGTATGATCAACCCATTATTTATTTTTGCAGGTCTAAAATCAGCCATGAAGAGTAAAGAAATGATTATGAAGCAAGGGGGAGTTAGCTTGCAAGGATTGGAAGATCCAAGAAGAGTCCAAAGAAGTGAAAGTGGAGCCAACACAAATTTCAGATTTGGAAGAGAAGAAGCCAAGCTCAAAGAAAGAGCAAGAGCAGCCATCAAAGGTAAATCAAAGCACTAGGAGGAGCCACCTCTATGGAAGGAGCACTTAGAAGGCAAGGAGCAGCCATGATGCACAAAAGAAGGCATAAAGAAAAAGGAAGCATGACAACCATGACATCATCAAAAGGAGATGCAAAGATTGCACCCAAAGACAAAGTCAAAGGAATATCCAAAGAGAAATGAAGGATCAAAGCAAAGAATGCAAGCCTAGAAGACATGAAGCCATGAAGGTAAAGAAGAAGAGAGATTCTCAAAGAGGGGACAACGAAGAAGAGAGTGAAGCAACAAAGATAAGTACAACCAAGGTGATCTCATTTCATTCTATGAGTTGTATGAAGTATGATTCTTGATAGGTATGGAAGAAGAGCTCTTGCAAAGAGCCAAAGAAGAAAGGGTGAAGTTGAAGAGAAGCCAAAGAAGCTTCAAAGCAAAGAAGAAGATCACCAACCAATCGAAGGAAGAGATACAAGGGCAAAAGAAGCAAAAGACGAAGAGGAGAAGAATTGGAGTGTAGCATGGACTCCCAATTGTAGCTTGAGGGGGAGTGTTGAAAATTATGGAACATGTGCAAGCTTCAATTGTGAGGCTTGACACATACTCACCCTTCCTTATGTACCTCTTCATCATTTATGTATTTGTTGTAAGCCCAAAATGAAGAAAGACCCTAAAAATATAAAGGGCACACTCATAACCTTAATGTAGAGTGTTGAATTAAAAAGGGCAAATGTATTTATGGCTTATATAAAAGCCAAAATAGAAATAGAGAGATGGAATACTAGAAAAATTCGTGGCCTTATCCATATAGAGTGATATGGAGCACCAAAAGTCATCCAAGGCAATGGAAGGACAAAGGCCAAGAAGTGGAAAGTCAAGAGGTGAGAGAAGATGAAGGGTAGGTGAAAAGTCCCATACCCATAGCTCTATATATAGAGCTCATTTGAACGTGATAATTTGTGGAGATGACAAGGAGATGATGTTGAAGCATATGCTGGTCAGTCTCTCACCATTGGATATCAGAAGGTACCTCATTTGGATGCTAGAAGGCACAAAGGTATTCCAGCCGCATACCCTTTGTATACATAGTCACCTTGTAAAGGTCATATCTCTCTATGTACTTATCCAATTAATGCACATCATATCTTGTTGGATAGCTTATCTCTAACAGTCTCTGTATCTCAAATATCTCTATCAGATCATTCTCCAAAAGTTTCAGGGAACATTTCTTGTGAACCTCAGTTTTCTGCATAACCTGAGATGACAGGTAGTCTAACTTTGGACAGTCGGTTGCCTGGCCAAATGAACTCCAAATGGAGTGTTCTTTAGCTTGTCAGAAAGCTAAGGGAGTCTACTATGTGTGGACAAAATTTCAGAGCCATTGGATCTCTGAGTTGTGACTGAAGCAGGTTTTAGTAAGCATGTGTCTTGTAGGGCAGATTCTAGAAGAGGTTCTCTAACTTCCGCTACGTGTATTGGAGTGAAATTTCTCCACAATTGCAACTTGGTTGTAACCAGAGAATCCATCAAGGAATCTATAAACTTCTTTGCCTACCACTCTCTCTAAGAGGTGATCCATAATGGGTAAGGGGTAACTATCTCGAATAGTGTCTGCGTTAACCTCTTTGAGGTTAATGCACACCCTTAATTTACCATTTTTCTTCAGTACTACTACCAAGGGTGACACCCATTCTGTGTGTTCGATTTCATAAATGAATCCTATTACCAATGATTTGTCTATTTCCTCCTTGATTTTGGCAGAGTATACGTCATTGTACGTGTATGGTTGTTGTTTGGACTGTTTAGCATCAGGGGTCATGGGAATGCAGTGTGAACAAATAGAGGGATCTACTCCTTTTAAGTCCTTGTATGTCCAAGCAAATACATCCCTATAATTTTGAATCAACTCTATGAGTTCTTGTTCTTCACTTTCTAACACATCCTTCCCTATGTAGGTGCATCTCTCCTCTTCTCCTTCTATGGTCACAGTGCCTTTTTTGGTTTGTTCCTTATTATCATATGCTATTCCTTCATGTGCTTGTCATTTAGGCATTTGGATGGCAATTTTCTTTCCTACACTTCATATTTTTTAAAATGTTTAGGAACTTCATTCTTGTGGTGTATTTTCTTCCCTGCTAGTTTCTTTTGAATTTATGTTCTCTTATCTTCCTTTTTGTTCTAGGGTGGAAGTGCTTCCAATATCAGTTTCTTTATGTTCTACCTCAAAGTGATGTCTTTCTTCCTGAGTCTTAGGTTCTATTTCTATACTTTCATAATCTTCTTTCCATTCTTTCTCTATCCATTCTCCTTCCTATATCTCTTGTAGTACAACCATGTATAGATTTACATCATATCCATCCTTGCCTACACACTCGTTCAGGGTTAGGAGTTCCTCATTGATGCACAAATCTAATGTGGCCAATATCTCCATCCATCTGTGGGGATCGAACTCTTCATCAGGAAAAACTTGTGGCATATATGCTGGATCATCTACTCGTCTTGAGATTCGACAACCTAGTTGCCACATTTGTCTTCTTTCTTCTTCTCTCTTGGGTGCCTTACACATCCATTGTTGGGTGTCCTCATGCATCCATGATTGGTCTTCCGATCCCCCACTATGGATTCACAGGTCGTCCTCTTCTTTATGTATTGAGTTCCATTGTAGAGGTGGGACATCTCGATAAGCATATGTATGGAGATTTATCCTTGTGGTTGTGCCCCTATGTTATTGGTATATTGCGTCTCCATCCCAGTCTTGCACTACCCTTAGTTGTCTCATAAAAGGTCTTCCCATGATCATTTTGTAGTTACTCGCTCTCTCAAATTGACAAATAGCTAACGTGTGCTCAAAGTCTACTCCAGATGTTGTAAGCACAACATTCTCTAACAATCCCAGAGGTTTTTTGGTGTGACCATCAGCCAATTGTAGTTTCATTCTTGTGGGTCGTAATGTTGGTTTTCCCCACTTCTCCCATATTTCTTTTGTGGATATTCCTACTCTAGCTCTGTGTCTAGGATCGCTTTCGTAGTGTAACCTCGGAAAGTAATGGGTAGACATGTGTTACCTTCATCTCCTTCACTGAAGTCTCCTACTTTATCTACCAGGATTTGGACTGTATGTGCATCTTCGTTGGCCTCCTTGTTGACTGCCTTTATTTGTTTATGCCCCATTTTCTTGGCCAATTTAGTCCATACTTATGGTTTGATTTTTAGTAATTCTTCCAAAGTTATGGAGCATTGCACTTTTGTTTCCTTCAACTTTCGTGCTATATCTGACGTTTTGCTTGAGATTTCTCTTTCTTTTGTTCTTATTGTTGGGACATGATAAAGTTCTGAATTCCGCTCATACCCTCCCATGTAGTTAGGTAGGGTGTTTTTCCAATTCCTCCGAACATTCCTCACAATTTATTTCTTGATTCATTATTCTTGGGTTCCTATATACATCCAATTCTTCAAAAGGCGGATCAATGCCCTCAGTTTTCCTCCATCTTTCTTCCTGGACTCTAGCCCATAGATCCTCAGGCCAGTTAGCTTGAACTTCCAAGATCACCAAACTTCTTTCATGGTTTCCAGTGGTTATGCTTTCAACTTTCTCTACAATCCTCCTATCTTTTGAACGGTCATGTGCTATTAAACCTTCTTGAAATGCTCTATCAGGTATTCTTGTTTCTGGAAGGCTTTGGATAAGTTTTTCTAGTGTGTTTTGAGCAATTTCAATCAACTTTTTGCATATATTAGCCTTTCTTTTTTTGAATATCCTCTCGGATAACTTACTTTGTGTTGTTCCAAACTTGGTCCTGCTTTGATCCCGGATTGACATGCATTTATCCACATGGCTAGATCTTTGGGTATTGGGTCAACTAGAACCGACCTAGCTTGTTGCTTTAGCTGTTCTTTCTCTACTTTAGTAGAATCCTTACTAGCGATAGGATTCTTAGATTGACATGTCTCTTCTTTGCTCTTCTCTTCCTCCTTCCTCTAAGTCCACTTGTTTCTCAATTTCTCTCGTCGAGCTTTCCATCTTTGAGTTTGTTTTACCTTGGAATTTTTTTCAGATTGTTTTGAATATACCACTATTTGAGGCACCAATGTTTCTGGTTTGTTGGTTTCTTGCATAGTTGAATCTAGCCTTTTTGGGCTTTCTTTAGCTCTTGGTCTTGTAATCGCCTTTAAGGGCACTGTATATTCCTTGTCACTTCTAGAGGACTCTACGAGTTCTACTAGGTTTATTTGAGTTTTTTTATTCATCTTGTTAGGGTTTTTGGGACAATCCCTAAACAAATTCTCCTTTCCACAATCACTACAATATCCTTCCCAAACCTTATGTAGTGGTTGGTAAGGCAAAGTGCATTCCCTAATGAAATTGTCTCTTCCACAACGATAACGGGGTCCTCTAGGGATAGGAGGTCTAATCATGGGTCTAGAAGGTGCTTGAGCTCTTGGATTCATGTAGATTAACGTAGCATATTTAGCTCCGTGTCCGTATGAGTTGTCATAGGCCTCTTGTCCATAAGGGTGTTTCTCATAGGCCTGCTCATATTTCATCAAGTCAGCTTTGTATGTATAGTATTATCCCCAGTTTTGATCGTAGAATTGATTATGGTTGTCAGGGCCAGTTAATGAAGTGGTCGGCACTAGTGCTCTCTCAGTGTTCTCTTCCGCTTGGGAAAATTTCACTAGAACAACATTATGTGGGTGAGGTGGTTGTTGTCCTAACACCGATTGTGGTGGATTGTATCCTAGGTATTCGTAGGGATGTTGAATTGGAGGTGGATCTTGATATTGAGGGTATCTAGGAAATTCCCTTCCTTGGTCCCTATTTGGGTATCCATATGGCATGAATTGTGGTGGTTGGATAGGTCTAGGTTGTCTATTATAAGGACAATTTTCAGTATTGTGATTTGTGTACTTCTATTCAATATTGCATTACTGAGCTTGATTTTGTACTGGTGGGCAGTTGTAAACATATGGGAGTGGTGGAACAATTCCCCTATTGCACACATGAGAAGGATGATCCCCTCCACAGTGTACACATCTCCTTAGCATCGGCATCCTCATTTGGGGGGGTTGGGGTAGTTCTTTTGTCCCTACAGGCCTAATTTCTTGGCCACTAAGTCTGCGACCTCCTCCACATTGTTGTTCAAACTAGAGATGCTGCTAGAACTATCCTCACTCTTATTCTTAGTTTGGGGGATCTTCAAGTCTTCTGACAGGTTGTCTTCCAAGTCTACACATTCCTTCAAGCATTCACTCAATGTTTGGAATCTCTTTACATAGACTAATGCTCTTAGAGATCCATTAACTAATCCTTCCAAAAATAATAAGATCATTTTCTACTACGTAGGCCTTTCTTCCATGGGGCATCTATCCACATATTGCTTAGATCTCCTAGCTGCCAGTCGAACTGACTCCGTAGTGGAATGTTTGAAATTGTGAATCAAAGATGAAGAGTTATTCCTAATGCCAGTCTTCGTGAACTCTTCGATCATTTCCTGAAATACTTATTTCATATTTAGGAAACTATTGGGTTCAAGTGGTTGGAACCAGGCCAAGGAAGTATCTGTAAGGGTCAAACCAAATGAGTCATATTGAATTAGAAAATCTTCCACTTGTTCAGCATGAATCACTTGCTTGAACTCGGCTATGTGATTATAAGGTTTGTCAGACCCATCGTATTGGTTCCTCATACATTTGGCCACTTGAATTGGTCGCAATCTTCTACCAGGTTCTCGTGGTCTGGGCATAACAAGAATGGTTGGATATCTCACTTGAGCTCCAATTCCCCTGCCTATGGGCAGACTCTCCGAAATAGGATTTCTATTTCTGGGCTCTCCACTAGATGGGGGTTGATAGTTGGGATTGGCTCCCAACATTGAAAACTGAATATTAGTCCTCACAAGAATGTTGTGTTGTTGAGCCTGCCCAAAGTTCTGATAGGCAAAACTTTGGTACATTCCTTGAGCGTTCTCGAAGGTAGTTCCTTGGTCTCTAGGGGGAAACACTGGAATGCCTTGATATCTTAATCGAGATCTATCTACATCTAACATAGGCTAGTAATTTCTCACATTCCTATCAAGATAGGTAATTCTAGAGGGATCCTCCTGATATTGTAGCTCATAAATGGTGACAGGGTTGCTAATTTCTCCCCACAAAGATGAAGGTGCTTGTAGTAACTTCTCCATCCCAACTACCATATACACATCATTCAATGTATCATCCTGAGGGACCTTGTCACCTCTCCAAACTTTGTTCACTTTAGACTTACCTCAAGGTGTAGAAATCCTATCTTCGTTATTCTCCCCATTAGGGTGACCTATGTTCTCACTTTCGCGTTGTTCACTTATGGTTTTCGGACAGTCACTCACTGCATAAATTACTCCTCTTTTGTCTATGTAGAATCCTCCTTCATATTTTAGTGCCGATCAAGGAACTATCTCATATTCACTCACTTTCTTCATTTATGCCACTGATCTATTTAAGCCATCTAGGTAAATTGGCAATTCATGCTGATTGGTATTCACATGCTCTAGAGAGGTCTTGTATTCTCCTTCAATGACAGACATGAATCCTGCCAAAGGCACATAGCTATGCATGTCTTCCAAAGCCATTCTAGCTTCTTCATTTGACTCACTAGAGGTATCAGAATAATGGGAATTGGCACTAGTTAAATTTACACTTCATGTTGATGATATGACACTACACCTTCTTCCTAGGACACATCTTGAGTGCAGGTTCATTCACTAAACACCTAAGTCAGGTTTGTGGGTCTCCAAGATTTGTCTTTATTCTATGAGTTTACTTGGCCCAAATTAAACTTTCTTTTCCTAGACTGTCAACTTGTTTACTGTTTTCCACGATACATGATACTTGGCCATCTACGATACATGATACTCCACTAGACACGATACACAATACCCCACTTTCTGGCAATACACGATATCTCCGCAAGGTCACGATACACGATACACGAGGATTCATGATACACGATACCTGGGATTGGAACGATACACGATACACGATACAAAGGATGTCACGATATACGATACCTAAAGCACTAACGATACATGATACTTAACCTCTATGATACACGATACTTGATTGGTTACGATATACTATACACAATACTTGGGACTCGAACGATACACGATACACACGGGCAATGATACACGATACTTGAGTATCATGATACTCGATACCCAATGATCATGATGATACACGATACACAAACTGTCACGATACATGATACTCAGGTGTCATGATACTCAACCCAACGATACATGATACCTGAGTATCATGATACATGAGGAGTACAAGTATCAATGATACATGATACCTGTCAGGTATCGTGACACACGGGAATTCACGTATTGCGACACTTGAACTCAATCGGTCATGATACTTGGGCTTATCTCACTCAACTGAAAGAATTTGGAAATTTTTGCGTGAATGTGCTTCTAGTGCACTCCTCTCCACCGCTATGTGCCTATGGAATGCCACTTCTCACTCTGTCCCATGATACCTCTATCACGATACCAATTGTAGGTTCAATCACATGTTACACCGAATTTAATAACTTTTCCAGTTGGTAAGGTGTATTGAGCTCACCTCTTTGCTGATCTCCTCAAGTTTTAGATGCTAACAACCCTCAACAACCCAGATTCCACACGATACACGCTTGGTGATACAGATCGATTGTGCACTCCCACAATGCTTGTCAAATACAAGTGACTCACTAAATGAATTTTTCTAGCTTTTATATCCCTGGGCTAACCCAAGGCTGAGATCTATTGAAATGAATTTTTTTTGGGATTTTGGTGGATCTACCTACCTACTCTACTCCTACTCCTTCCTTGCTACTCTCTACTCCTACTCACTCACTCTCACTTCCCTAGGTCTAACAACTTACTACACATACTTTCCAAGTGCGAAGTAATAAGTGCAAATAGAAATGACTTACCAAAGCAGAATACTCACCTCTTCACAACTCATCCCTTCTCCTAAGAGCTCTTACCATCATGCGAGTACCTCGGTTGGACTCGTACTTCCTCGACAATGGTGCCAAAAAACAAGTGTACCTAAGTGACAACTTAGGGACGTGTGACGAAAGAGACTATTCCTCTATCACCAACAATTGCATATAGTGGGGATCACACATTTAAATTATCAATCCAGAAAGTATCTTGAACCTAACCGAGTGTATGAAGAATTGCACTTACACAATGTTCAATGAAGTGGAATAGCTACCATTGCATGAAGATGAGTGCTATCTCTCACATTCATCACTCACATAGGTGGAAATGGTGCCACGATACATGAAATAGCAGTAAGCACAAAAACGGACTTTTCTCTCAACTCTGAATTCGGAATATGGTCAACAATGGATTCACTTCAAAGCTCTCAATGAGACACATCCAATACGGCACTCTTGTCCAATTCTGACAAACCTGCTTCAAATTATGGGCAAAAACCTGGGCTACGCAAGTCACCTAGTTTCACCACACACCTCCTCAAGCTTCACAGACACATTACCCACTTCAGAAAAGCAATGAAATGCGTAAACACTTCCATGCACTCAATCCAAGCTACAATCACACATGCAAGCTCACAAACAAGGAGATACAAGAGGAAGAAGAGGGAAATTTGAAAATCTCAGGTCTTCTTTACTCACAATGGAAAAAAGGTTGTACAAAGTGTCACCGAATGACTTATATACATGTGCCCTAAAAATGGTCTCTTCACACCGAATGACTTATATACATGTGCCCTAAAAATGGTCCCTTCACACAAAAGATCGGCACTTTTACTAGAAAACTCTAATCTCCTACTATGTTACAAGGATTATGATAAAATGTTTTGGATTTATGCATCTAGAGGGATCCCCTAGTGCATTTACATGGCTTTATGAGATCTTCATAGAATTTTGAAAAAGAAAATTGGTGCTCATAATTTGAAAATTTTGGGGCCTTTTTTTGTCTTTTTTTACTCCACAACAAATCCCATTTTCAAATATGCTTTGATGTCAACTGCACGAAAAGGATTCACTAAGCCAGATTATAATAAAATGCGAACAGAGTATGTAGATAAAGTGAAAAAAAGTACTGAAGCTATTTTAAAGCGAACAGTACTTGATTATGTACCCATGGATGGATGTACAATAGCATTGAATGGATGGACAAGTTGTCAAAAGAAACCATTGATTAATGTCATGATTATATGTCCAAAAGGAAGCATGTTTTTAGAAGCTATTGATACTTCTCTTAAAGAGAAAAGTTCAGCTTTTCTTGTAAAGGTATATGAACATGCCATATCGCGCGTGGGTGGTCCGAAGAATGTGACTGCAATAGTGACGGATAATGCCTCTAATTTTCGAAGTGTTGGAATTACAATTCAAAACAAGTATGAAGGCATTACTTGGGTTCCATGTGCAGATCATACATTAAATTTATTATTGAAAGATATAGGTATATTATCTTTCATTAAAAAAAGCTTATTAGATGCAAATCATGTGGCCAAATTTATCTGAGAGCATCAATTTTCATATTCGCTTTTTTGATCGAAATATCCCAATAAAGCACTTCAGATTTTTTGTGCCACACGATTTGCAACTACCTATATTGTGCTCAATGGATTATTGGAAGTTAAGCCAGCTCTTGTAGAAATGATTGTTGATCAGTCAAAATCATGCTTTACCACATAGCTTATGGCTTGAGGTTGTTATGTGTGTAGCATATGTACTTGACATGTGTCCCACCAAAACACTACAATCTATCACTTTATATGAGGCTTGGCATGATTGCAAGCCATGTGTTGCTCATCTATGTGTCTTTGATTGTCTTGCATATGCATTGGTGCATAAACAACAATGCAAGAAATTGGATGATAAAGCAATGAAATGTAGTTTTGTTGGGTATGATTCTAAAAGCAAAGGCTATCATTTATATCATCCACACACTAAACGCATTTTGGTTATTCTTGATGTTGTTTTTGTGGAAGATGCAATTCAGCCATTACTTTCATGTATTAAGGAGACATGATGCTCCAAAGATGTGTATGACACTTTGCTTCCCTTTTTTATAGGTGGGATCTCAAATATTGGTCCAAATAAGGTGATTTCTCAATCTTTATAGGTTCCACATGATGATGCAAATCATTCCATTTTTTATGCAAATTTACATGATGCACTTGTTGATGAGAGGGTCAATATAGAGGCAGCAAAAACTATGCCTCAATGGCTAGTGCAAACTTTGTGAGATAGCAAATTAGATGCACCTCTGTCATACCATACTTGTTCAGGCTCTCATAGTGCTTCCTTTGCATCAGATTGCTATGCAATGGTTGCCTCTAGTCTTTGTGATGAGAATGAGTGTGTTTCTTTTGATGAAGTACAAAATTCAAAAAATGGATGGCTGCTATGCAATCAGAATGTGATGCTATTATGAAGAATGGCACATGATCTTTATGTGATTTGCCTCCACGAAAAAAGGCCATTGACACTAAATGGGCATACAAGTTGAAATGTAAGCTTAATGGAACAATTGATAGTTATAAAGCTAGGCTTGTTGCAAAAGGGTATGCTCAAGAGAGAGGCATTGGTTTTGATGAGACCTTTGCACCCACACGTCGAATGACCACCATTCATAGCTTTGAGCTCATCATGGTTGGAATGTAGATCAATTGGATATTAAAATTGTATTTTTGAATCATAACTTACATGAAGAAGTGTATGTATTTCAGCCCATGGTTTTGTGCAGAAAGGGTATGAAAACAAAGTGTGCATGTTGAAAAAAGCATTATATGGTTTGAAGCAAGCATCACGTGCTTGATGAATGATTGCACATGGTCTCGAGAACAGTCCATTTGAGAGCACCTCATATGTTAACCATGCAGTTGATGTATGTTGCAGAGCAAAGAAGAGCAAAGATGCAGAGAAAAAGAAGGGCTCCAAAATTTTTCTGATTTGGATACTTTGTTTTTGTACCATAGTCATTTTGTAAGATATTTCCCGATGTAAATGAACTAGAGGAGTCCTCTAGATGCATACCCATAAATATTTGTCTCATTAACCTTGTAAATTAGTAGGGAATTAGTCTTCTTATCAATAAATTACCAATCTCATGTGTGAAAGGACCAATTCCAAGGCACATGTATATAAGTCATTTTGTGACTCTTTGTAAAGACTTTTTGCCATTGTGAGAATTGAGCACAGAATTTTAAATTTGTGCCTTCTCCTCCTTGTATCTTCTTCCTTGTGAGCTTGCATGCATGTGATGCTTGGAAAGAGTGCTGAAGAGTGTTGTCTATCCGTGAAAGTGTTTATTTGTTGTTGGTAAGGTTTGTGTTAAGTGTAGGAAGTGCTAAAGTGTCATTCATGTGGCTCAGTATTTTGCTCATAACTTGAAGGAGGAGCATCAAAATCAAGTGAGAAAACCACCACTGGACGCGTCTTCTCGAGAGCTTCAAAATAAACCTGCTATTTTCTATATTCGGAGTTCGAAGCTGAGACAAAAGCTCGATTTATTGTTGATTGTTGTTCCAAGTGTTGCAACACCATAGCCGACCTTGAAAGCTTGAATGTGGTGGATTTATACTTACATGTACCTTGTTAGACATCGTTTGCATTGACCATCATTTGAATGCATGTTCTCATACACTTGGCAAGGTTTTGATACTCCTTGGATTGATAATTAAAGCGTGAATCCCCACTACATGCACTTGAGGGGGATTGAGGTATAGTCTCTTTCTTTACAAGTCCCTAAGTTGATTCTCACGTACACACATTTTTTGGCACTGTTGTCGGGGAGTGTCAAATCAAACCAAGGCATTCGTGTGATGGTAAAAAGCTCTTAGCATTGAAGTGAGTAGAGGAGTTGTGAATTTCTCTTCTTTGGTAAGTCACTGTCATCCGCACTCACTACTTCTCACTCTTGGGAGTGTGTGTAGATAGTTAATAGTTTAGGAAGTGAGTAGAGAGGGAAGTTAGAGTAGGTAGGAGGAACTAAGTGAGTAGGCTAGAAAGATAGGGATAATTTTTAAGTTTTTTCTTTCAGCCTTTTTAGTTAGGTACTTCTCAAAAGTATAAAAACCAAAAACAAGTCTTTTTCAAAATCACTTGTCTTCTAGCAAGTATCGTGAGAGCTCGGACTGCAGGTGTCGCGAGTTTGAAAACGAGGTGTGTGGAGCTAAAAACAGTGCGAGCATTTGGAAAGGTGTTTGAGGGCACTTAGGAGGTGAGCCTATCAAGTCCTTACTCTAGAAATTTCAAGTTCAATCAAGGTAAAGAGGGAAACGACCTGCGGCATATGTCATGAGGGAAATATCTAGGGGCTGAGTGAGAGTTTCTTTGATTCAGACACCGGGGGAAGGGGAAATAAGCACTAAAATCACACACATTAGTTTTGTTTTCCAAGATACATTATGGTGTTTGAAAAAATTTCAAGTATCGTGACCTCCCAAGGTCGAGTGTCGCGACATTTAGGTGTCGTGACCTCCCTAGGTTGAGTGTTGCGATACCTACACTCAACAAGTGTCGCGACATTTGCCAAGTACCGAGTGTCACTGACCAAGTGTCATGACATCTGGCAGGTGTCGAGTGTCACTGACCAAGTGTCGTGACATCTACGAGGTGTCGAGCATCGAGTATCGCTGACCAAGTGTCGCGACATCTGGCAAGTGTCATGTGTCGCAGACTGATCAAGTGTCGCAATATTGGCGAGGTGTCGAGTGTCGAGTGTCACTGACTAATCCAGTGACGTGATACTTGCCAAGTGTCGAGTGTTGTTGACATCAAGTGTCATGATACTTGCCAAGTGTTGAGTGTCGCTGACATCCAAGTGTCGACTATCGTTGACCTCAAGTGTCACGATATCTCCCAAGTGTCGTGTGTTGCGAACTGATCAAATGTCGTGATACTTGTGAGGTGTCGAGTGTCGAGTATCGCTGAATAATCCAGTGTCACGATACTTGCCAAGTGTCGTCTACCGTGGCCAGGAAAGTTTCGTGTATCGAGTGTCGTGACTAAGCAAGTGTCGAGTGTCGCTAACTACAAGTGTTGCGACATCTCCCAAGTATCATGTGTCATTGAGATTAGGTGTCACAATACTTTTCGAGTGTCGTGTGTCGTTTTGCAGACCAAGTGTCGTAACATCTACCAAGTGTCGTGTGTTGTGCAGAGAAACCTTAAGTGATACCTCAGTCAGGAGATTCCAAATCAAGAGAAAAAAAACCCATATAACCCTGTAGATTTTAAAGACAGCACTGGCAGCTAAGGGCTGTCCAAACTCGATTAGAGCTCTTAAGTGAATGAACTTAAGATCGAGAAGAATCCTAGGAAGTCGAAGAAGTGTAGTCTCATCTATAGGAAGTGTATATGAACCAAGTATTCATTCCCATTACTCTGAAACCTCGAGTGAGTCTGAAGAGGAAATCATTATGGACTCAGAAGACATGCAGAGTTCTGTACCAATAGCCAGCATAATGTCTATCATTGAGGGAGAGTATCGAACATCATTAGAATATGTGAGCACCAATCAACATGACTTACCCATCTACCTAGATGGATTAAACAGATCAATGGCTAGGCTGAAGAAAGCCATAGATGCTCACATAGTGCCTAGGCTAGCTGTTAAGTATGTGGGAGGATTCTATATGGATAAAAGAGGGATTCTGTATGCAGTCACGGAGCATCCTGAAAACATCAATGAGCAAAGGGAAGAAGGTAATGCCCAAAGCCTTAATGAAAAGGGACAAGAAGAATAGGTGTCAACTCCTAGAGGGAAGTTGTTGGCAAGTCATATGAATAGCATACAAGCACAATGGAGCAGTCATGCACAATACGGCAACAAGGCCTAATCATTTTTTTCCATGAACTAATTCCAACTTTAGTGATTTTCATCACTACACACACATTGTAAATCCCGTTTTTGGTAGAATAGACTCCATCTTGTTCAAGCCGAGGAGTCCTTGAGCTTGAGGAGTATTAGAATTCGCTACATACCAATTTTCATAATTTTTAGACTCCGTTTGAGCCCTCAAATAGGCTCTAGAACCTAATTTTTTAACTACGCCGGACACTACGTCTGGACAAGGCCAAAGCTAATCAGAAAACTATAAAAAGAGCTAGAGAGCTCCTTTTTGGGGGTTAGATTGTTTGTGAATTGAGCTTATGTAAGAGACTTTTTAACTAATGCAAAGAACTCCATTGTTCCTCTCTTTGTTCTTGCTTTGTGTGCGCGTGTGTGTATATGTGTGTGCATGATTGTGTGCTTCTCACTCACGCACTTGTGCCATCAGTTGCTCATAGTCTTCATACTAGTCCTCACATCTCCATGGATTGACAATTATGAGGTGGATCTGATCACATTGGTACTCACCATTGTGCTAGAGTGACACCAAATTTGGCGCCGTTGCCGAGGAGAGAGCTTCGAGGACGAGCGTGTGATGGTAAGACGTAGAGTTGAGACATTGGAGTCATAGGTAATATCCTTTCTTTTCCTTATTTTTCTTCATTTTTTCTATTTTTGCATCACTGTCATCACCATCATCATCCTCACCATCTCCCACCTCCATCTCCATCTTCACAAAAAATTTCAGTTTTTGGTTATATTCCACTCCCCACCTCATTTCCCTCATTTCACTTGTGAGAGAGAGCGAGAGAGAGCTTGCATGCTATCAGTTTTTGTGTGTTTTTTGAGCTTTTACTACAGGACCTAGCTGTACCATCATCTCAAGCAGCTTGCGCAGGTACAACAGAACTCTACACAGGTCCCGGGACGACGACCTCTGTCTATCGCGACAGATAGAAAAACTTAATATTTTTTGAATGCATGTTTGGCACGATAACCTACACCATGAGAGCACTCCAAATCACTAAAAAAATTGTGTTTTTTTAGTCTATCATGACAGACACAGTCTATCGCAACAGACAGTGTCTATCGCGACAGACACCGTCTATCGCGATAGACAACACCCCACGACAGAGCCTGTCTATCGCGACAGACCAAAAGCAGCGGTAGACCAAAAGCACGACAGATGACAGACTCAGTCTATCGCAACAGACACCGTCTATCACGTCAAACCAAACACGACAGACGATAGACCTCGTCTATCGCGACAGACACCATCTATCGCGACAAACAGACCCATGACAGACGACAGACAGCGTCTATCGCGACAGACACCGTCTATCGCGACATACCAAACCACGACAGACAATAGACCTCGTCTATCGTGACAAACACCATCTATTGCGACAGATAGGATCCACGATAGACCCCGTCTATCGCGATAGACATCGTCTATCATGACAGACAGCCCCCCACAACAGCCAGTGTCTATCGTGACAGACACCGTCTATCGCGATAGACAGGCATTTTCGGCAAAACATAAAGGGGTAAATCTTTGAAAATTTAGGCTAAATTTTGGGCATATTTGCATACTCAATTACTCCTACACTTACAACGGCCTTAGAAAAATACACTAAACTCTTGAAAGGATCTGTTTGTCTGTTTAACCCCCTAAACCCTAAACTATCATAACTTTTTCACATAAAATCCGTTTTTTGAGCTCTAGGGCTTGTCGGAAACCTCGTGGCATATACTACATGCCCTCAACTATTTTTTATAAGAATAGTGCATTGATTTTCAGATAGGGTATTTTGAAGTTGACCCTCTGTGGGGTAGGTACACCAAGGGAGCTCTAGAGAAAATTTTTTGGCAATAGAAAAGGGGGAAAAAAGGATCATTAAAAGTTTCTAAGATAAATTGCCTGTCAATAGAAGGATCAAATTGGAGCTAAACTTGGGATTTTTACAGGATTATCGAGAGCTCTTGGAGAAAGCAAAGCAAGTGCCAGTGTGAGCAGGCCTGGGAACGTGCTTCCTGGGCAGACAAGCTAGCAAGGAGGAGCGACTTGAGGTTGGAACATCTCTTAACCCCCTCAGTCCATTCTTAGCATAGGCCAAGTGCGAGTAGTTGTCTTGATTGACTAGGGGTACGATAAGAATCCTCAAGTTCTAAGAGCCTCTAATTTCTCAAGTCTAAGAATAGGCTAAATTGCAGTCAAGGGACAACTTAAAGGAAAAGAACTTAAACTAAGTGGACGAAAAACATCAAGTACAAAACACTTAAGTGCTCGTAACAACGCTTAATTAAAGACAAGAAAACACATACAAAGGAACTCAAAAGGAACAAGTGATTGGTATCAGAGAATCAGCAACGTACAAAGGGCATATGAACCTGAGATCGGGAAGACACATAGGGAGAGACCGTCAAAGTGTTAGATCATCCGAGGCTAGCGTCAACCATACAACCAGATCTTGGGCCCAACAATTGAGTGATTACCCCTATGCTCTAGACTCAGAAACTAGTGACTCTGAGATGTCTTATAACATGGAAGGACCTATAGGTAGCTTAGGAATGGCATACCTAGAAAGACCTGAAGGTCCCTACAAAACTCAACTGGAATATATGCAGACCAACCGCTTAGGTGCTCATATCTATGAGGATGGTCTGAGAAGATCTGTTGTCCTAATTAAGAACCCGAATCAGCCCATTGGACTAGAACACCATGTAGTCAAGTTCGAAAATGGTTCCTACATAGACAAAGAAGGAACAATGTATGTGGTCACTAGCCAACCAGAAAGAACAAATGAATTTGGCAACATAATCTCAGAGGCCAAAGTAGGAGACATAGAGCAAGGGAACTTAGGAAAGGAGCCAAAAACCCCTCGAGACAAGTCGGTTCTGATGAGAATAATCACTCCAGAGTGGGTTCCCCAGGATAATAGGAGCATAGATTTGCTCTTGAATCGAGAGACGGATGAGGCTTTTTGGAGGTATAAGCCTGAGAAGCCTAATGAAGTAGGAGCTCTTACCATTTATGAATTCAAAGATCCTGATAGCCCAGGCAAGGTAACCTACTTAGATGATGCTTCAGAGAGGATCTTTGTGGTCTCAGAACCTATAAGACACGCATACACTTGGAAGGGTGAATTTGTTTTTCCCCAACCTCGATCCACTGTGCCTTATGGTCACCAAGGAGCTGGAACATCTCAAGCTCATGGGACTCAAAGAGAACGGAGTAGAGATAGACCCGAGGTGAGCTTTGCTAACCCACTTGGAAGAGAAAAAACGAGGACTGAGACGGATAGGATGGATAGAGAGAGATATAGGGAACCGAGGAATCCAAGAAATACAATCGAAATCCCTCTACCAGGGCCTAGAGAACACGCTAGAACCTTAAGACCCACACAATTAGTAAAGTCCATGAAGAATTGCTTCGATGGCACAGGAGACCCGTATGACCATGTAGCAGAGTTTAGGCAAGTTTTGAGAGCTGAACAAGTGGAAGACTTGTTCACTCAATACAATGCATTTGGCCTAACACTCAAGAACACTGCATTCACTTGGTTTCAAACACTTCACCAAGATCAATACAAAAAAATCGATCAGCTGCTTGAAGCATTCATCACTGAGTTTTCCAAGAGTGGTATTAGGCATAACTCATCCTCCTTGGTATACAGCTTCAAGCAAACACCTCAAGAGATAGTGAGGCTCACAGGAAGAAGGTTTAGGTAATACCTAGAGAGATGCCCTGCTCCAGAGTTACCCACTCCAGCCATCCAAGTAATGTGAAGAGCTCTCCTGCAGAAAATCATGTTTCTCCCTTTCATGTTCATTCTTTTGATTTGTTGAGTCTATTCTTTGTGTGATCCATGGAATTTGTGAGCTTCAGTTGTGTATTTCTGAGTAAGATGTATGAAGAGAGGTGATTCTCAGTGTAGTGAGTAAGAGAGTGCAGAAGAACAAAGCTGGAAATGGAAATTCTCAGTTTTCACAGAATCGCGATTGTCTCATCTGTGTGATACACACACACACACACACACACACACACACATATATATATATATATATATATATATATATATATATATATATATATATATATATATATATATATATATATATATATATATATATATATATATATATATATATATATATATATATATATATATATATATATATATATATTCTATTCTACTGCAGGAAGATCGGTCTAGGCAGAACAGGTCTATTATGTGTGTTGCAGATCAAGCTTTCTTGGCTAGTCAGAAGGGCAAAGGTAAATGGAGCTCGTCTACTAGTAAGCAAAATGCTGCACATTCAATTTAACCCATATAAATCACCCCACAAGGGATGGGGTAAACCATTTTTTGTTCATCATCTTCATAGGAACGAGAATGAATGCCAGAATGGAAAACAAATGCATGACGCTTTGAGTAATTTTCACTCTGCCCATTTAAATTATGTAGGTTAGGGGAGGAATTAGAGCTCTCAAAGATCTATAAAGATTCAGATAGTTCTAGTAGCCTCATTTCCTCACAATCCACATCAATTGAGGATCTAGCAGAAAAGGTAGCTCAGAAATTAGGTGTCTCTAGCAAGCAAATTCCTAGATTTGCCCCAGGAAAACAATGCTACACTTGTGGAGGAGACTATATGGCTAATGTGTGCCCTATCATGGCTCAGCCCCAAGTTAATCCCAACAACCAGTACTGCACCATAGAAAGGAGGTACACCAATCACACAGCACAAAACTGCCCATATAACAAACAAGTTGTTAGACAAAATTATCCTCAGCCATATCCACAACAAGGAAAGTACCCTAATCAGTACCCACAACAACAGTATGCTAAGCCCCAGCAAACCTATCAACCACCCTATCAAGGGTAACAAAGACCGCAACCAGTCCTAGTGCAGCAACCCCCTGCCCCCACCAATGTGATTCCAGTGAAGTATGCAGCTGCAGAAGAAAATCTGAATAGAGCTTTAGTGCTAGTGACACCGTCGCTTTCAGAAAGTGACCCAAGTGATCATAGTTTTGACTCCACCCATATTGAGAGCCCACAAGCTTACTACATGCAGTCACCGGAGCATAGTGAGTCATATTATTATGAAGAACCGAGTGAATCTAGTTGGGAGCTGGAATACGCAAATGTCATGTATGCAAACCCCAACTCGAGATCTCAGCCTAGGCCGGTGAGACCTCCATTTCCTAGAGGGTCATGCTATCGATGTCAGGGAGATCACCTCATTTGTGATTGCCCTCTACCTACACCTACTCAAACCCAATCTGTGACAATTCAAGGCTTTTGTCCAGATTGTGGAAAGGAGCATTTGTTACGAGAGTGCCCCAAGAACCCCGCCAATATGCCAAAAATCGCTCCTATCAATGTTATTGGGTTGGTGGTAGACTCCACGGGAAGTGTGACTTCCACGGCCCCAGTGCAAGTCATCACGAGAGCTCAGACACTTAAGCAAAACCAAGACTTAGGCCAGGAAAAGAATGCGGAGGTTAGCGAGACTGAGAGCTAGAATAAGAAGAGAACAAGAGCTTGGAGAGATAGCCGTGAACGTATGAAAAGGCAATGGGCAAAGAAGATGAGCGAACTTGAGGAAAGTCTGCGAGAGACCAAAGCCAAAATCATAGAAATCACATCTCAAACGCACTCTCACACATCACCCCCACTACCATCCCCATCACCTTCCATTCCTCAACCTTTTTATCCACCACACGTAACCCACCCACCACCCCGAGTAGGATCAGTCTTAGCATATCCCACTCCCGAGGACATAGATATGATGCTTAGAGCATATCAGGCCAGGATCCAGGAAGGGCCAAATGTAACGGATCATGAAAGATGTTACCCTAGAGCTGACCTAGAGCTTGAACGAACCAAGTTGTGTGCCAAGATGGTGGAATTGGCTCAAGCCATGTTTGAGGCTAGTCGCCTCTTCAATTGCTCTAGCTCCACTAGAACACACCATTGCATTTTGATGGTCTATTGGATAGATTGGAGACAATAATTGCAAAGTCTGGAAAAGGAGCCAACTCCCAGGCTAAGGAGAAGGCAAGTGATAGAATAAGCATTCCTCCCAAGGAAGCTTATGTGCCTAACTCCACTGAACCAGACACCTCTTCTTCTATGAATTGATACTCACCAGAATTCTTGCGAGAGATTCAAGAAGAGAAATGGGCTAAAGAGAGTGAAGTTCCTCCTCCCATTGAACTTGTGGATGACACATACAATCAATTCCCACAAGACCTTCCTTCCATTTATCGAGAGTAGGAGAGTGCCCAATCTCAAGAGAGATTAGACTTTGAGTCTAATTCTTTACAGGAACTACCCCATTTCACGGGCCCATGGGAAGCATAGTCCACTTGTATGAGAGCACCGACGGTCATGATAAGAAACAAAGACTCAATCATACCTAGGAACACAGAGGTAGTAAAGAATACTAAAGTGCAGTGCAACCTCACTTTAGAAGAGCTACTCAAGGTCAAGCCTGAATTGTGGAAACATGTAGCCAAGCAAGTGCCAGACATGTCAAAACCTCGTTCCCAGATAGGATCTCATAGAATAGTACGGGAAATACCTTTGGACAAGATAGGAGACATGAGCAAAGGAGAAGAAGGAAACACCTATCTCCCTATCACTCATCAGGGTTACACAACCAAGGCTATTTTGGACTCAGGTGCAGGAGTCGCAATTGCTACCACTTCCTTATGGAAACGTTGGGGCAAGCCAGCACTCAGGCCAACAAGAATGAAGTTACAAATGGCTGATGGTCACATAGAAAGACCCTTATGGCTACTAAAAGGGATAACTCTTACTACTTGTGGTGTGGAGTTTGAGCACACATTTGTTATCTGTGACTTTAGCAAAAATCAAGCCTATGAGATGATTCTGGGAAGACCCTTCTTGAGGCAGTTGCAAGTGGTACAAGATTGGTGGACCAATTCTTTGTATTTGCAACACTTGGGTGTCACTACCAAAGTGAATCTCAAAGATTTCTCTCATAGAGATGTGTCCCCTATTCAATGGAATCCCGTCCATAGAGCTAAAGATGATACTGAGTCAGTGCATTCCATAGGATCAGGATCCTCATGGATGCATGAAGACACTCACCTGTGGATGTGTCAAGTAGCATTAGAAGAAGAGAAGAGAGAAAAAGCCAAAGAGATAGGTGCAAAGGAAACCCATAGATCAATTCAAGACCCAGCCAATGCACCTATAGTCTTTCCTGATGAAGAATTTGAACCTCACGACTGGGCAGAAATTTTAGCAACAATGGATGTAGCCATCAATGAAGAACAATGGACACCCCACTGCGACGAGGATTGGCTATGACATTTCAGTCTTCTCCATAGAGCCAATCATGGGAGACTCGGTTCTAGAAGAATGTGAACCTAGCACTAATGCATTCGAGGATGCAAGTGACTCTGATTTAGACTCAATCATCATGGATCCACCATTTGCATCAGATGAAGAATACTTCTATGAGGTAGAACTTTTACCTCAGAGACATGAAGAGCTCACTAATGATGTGAGATTAACTGTTGGAGAAACAATCACTAATTGGACATATATTTGAAGTTCAAAGCTTCACAAGAAAACCACATGCCTATGTGAAGGGACAAATTCACAAGTGTATTATATTTGTAAAGTTAGTTCACTTTAGTTCTAGAAGTTTTTTTTTAAAGTCACGAGATAGAGAAAAACTATATAAGTTAGTTTGTATCAACTGACGCGAAGTGGAAGAGAGTGAGAGAATGTCAGTAGGAGTTCATTTGTATGACTGAGTATAGTCGGGCTTCTCTGAGTGAGAAAGCATCTGTAAAACTTCTGAG
Source organism: Ceratopteris richardii (assembly GCA_020310875.1). Classification (NCBI taxonomy): domain Eukaryota; kingdom Viridiplantae; phylum Streptophyta; class Polypodiopsida; order Polypodiales; family Pteridaceae; genus Ceratopteris; species Ceratopteris richardii. The sequence goes on from CM035409.1 coordinate 63,872,954, forward strand.
TTTTTCATAGTTATGAGAAGAAATAGTTAAAGTTCTGTGTATGAGACTCTCTCCATCATCTCCATGCTTGTCTTTTGTGAAATGATTTCAAAAGTTGAAGTTTTCCGAGCAAGTCGATGCCTGGCATCGAGTTTGTGCTGATAAATCTGTGTTTTATTTTCTGAGTTCTAACTCCTGCTAAATCTTCTTGAAAAGATGATGTTTGTGGAGAAACTCGATGCCTGGCATCGAGTTTCAGCATAAAGTCGATGCCTGGCATCGACTTCCCACATAAAAGTGGTCTTGTTCATGTGTGTGTTCAAGGTGGTAATTCTGGCATTGAAAAAGTGGCTAAAAAAGCTGAAAGTTGATGCCAGGCATCGACTTTTGGTTGCAAGTCGATGCTAGGCATCGAATTTTCATTTTTAGACACTCAAAATTACTAAAGAAGGCAAAATTTCCAGTTTTGGAAAGTCATACAGGGTCATCTTGTGAAGGCCATAACTTGAGTTCTAGAGATCTGTTTCTTGCATGTGATAGCTTGTTGCAAAGCTCTACTCTTCTACTTTAATCCACTAAAAGATCTTGGAGAAAAAGTATTTAAGCTAAGAGAAATTAGCAAAATACTGAAGGTATGTCATTTCAGTGACTAGGAAATTCTGAAGAAGTAAAGTTCTTGGTTTTGGCTATCATTTCTCAAAGTTTGGAGTGGCAATGAGTTAATGGTGACCATAGAGGTTGTCTAGTGTCACATTAATTAATTTCTTGTGATGTTTCACACATCAACAAGTGGTATCAGAGCAGAAAGGTCCTAAAGAGCAGAAGGCGGCAAAGGTACGAGAAGTTTTGGAAAGTTTTCCATTAAAGTTTGAAAGGTGAAGCATTTGAAGACACAAGGCATCAAAAGATTACTTTCGAAGTATCCTCATACACAAAGAACTTCAAAAGGTATTATCCTTTATCCTTTAAGCTCACAGGTTGCAGCAGAAGGGAAGGAGTATGGCAGATCATATCTCCATTGACAAACTGGACAGAGATAATTACCCCGCATGGGTAATGAGAATGGAAGCCTTACTTATGAGTAAAGATCTCATGATATATGTTACAGGTGAAGAAGAGAAGCCAGTATTTGAAGATGAAAGCCGACCAAAGAAAGAGGAACTTGATGCTTTAAAGCATTGGCAGAAGAAGGATGCAAGTGCAAAATCTTACATCTACAATACAATCTCAGATCATTTGCTACCACATATCAGAGGATTGGAATCATCTGAAGATATTTGGAATGCATTGGAGTATCATTTCCAAAGCTCTACTAAAGCAAGGAAAGCAAGTCTATGGTCAGAGTTTACAACATTCAAGAAGAAGCCAAGTCAAAGTATTAGTGATTATGTCACTAAGATGAAGGATCTAGCATATAGTCTTGGATCCATAGATGAAGATGTTGAAGATCACAGATTGATTGCTCAACTACTTGCAGGATTGAGAGGGGATGAAAGGTGGAAACCTTTTGTCTTATCAACAGAAGTTTCATTAAATCATTATGTTCCAGATTTGAATCAATTACTTGGTTTGATGCTCACATATGAGCAAGACTTGAAGGGAGATGGAGATAAAGGACAAAGTTCTGCAATGTACATGAAGAACAAGAAGAAAGGAGATAAAGGTAAAGCAAAGGATGAAGAGGAGTCGAGTTCTCAAGTTTATTATGCAAGAGGTAAAGGCACCGGCAGAGGAAGAGCAAGAGGATTTGGAAGAGGTAGAGGTAATCAAAATAACAACAAGAAGGCTTGCTCGATCTGTGGATTGAGTAATCACTTGGCTCATGATTGTTGGCACAACCAACAAGGATCAAACCAGAATCAAAACAACAATAGTAGAGGTCGAGGTGGAAGATATCAAAGTAATTTTTAGAGGGGTAGACAAAGTCAAAGAGGAGGCTATGGTAGAGGTGGAGGAAGAAGTTGGGGACAGAATCAATCCTACAACAACACCTACTACAATTATGCAAATGATACACAGAATGAAGATCATACATCATTGATGATGAACTCGATCAGCACATCAGATAAAGAAGATCTAAAGGTATTTTACATTGACTCTGGATGTTGTAATCATTTGTCAGGAAACATAGAATTGATGTCAGAATTGGAGAAAGGAATTTCTAGTCATAGTGTTCAAACAGGTGATAATACAAGACAGTGTACATTCAATTGGAAAAGTGAAATGCAAGAGTGGAGCAGATTTGCTAACCAATGTTTTGTATGTTCCTACAATACCTAAAAACTTGATTAGTGTGGGACAGATAGCTAAAAAAGGTTTTCAAGTCAGGTTTACGAATGAAGGAGTATTTGTTGAAGATCCAGAGAATCGATATAATCAGATTGTCTCTGGTAAGAAAGAAGGTAGACTCTTTACTTTAAGAGTGCAAGGGAACACTGGTCAAGCTTTGCTCACACATGGTGAAGGAGTGATTACAGAACTTGATCTCTGGCATAAGAGATTAGGTCATTTTAATGAAAGAGGAATTAAAGCTATGGTTGCAAATCAGTTTGTACTAGGATTACCAAATGTGCAGAGTCAACATATGGTTTACAAATGTGAAGCATGTCAGATGGGAAAAGCACACAGGTTACCATTTCAAAAGAAAAGATTCAAACATGATGGATTACTAGAGCTCATTCATACAGATGTATGGGGACCAACAAAAGAAGGATCTATCAGTGGCTCAAGGTACTATGTTCTTTTCATTGATGATGCTACAAGATGGATAACATTATATGTTTTGAAGGAAAGATCAGAAGTGTTTGGAGCTTTCAAGCATTTTCATGCATATGCAGAGAGAGTCACAAGTCAAAAGCTTGAAAGACTAAGGTCTGATGGAGGGGGAGAATACTTCTCCCAAGAGTTCAATGATTATCTTTGGAATGCAGGTATTAAGAGAGAAATAACTTGCAGGTATACACCACAACAAAATGGTGTAGCAGAAAGGAGAAATAGGACTTTGGTTGAGTTTGTTAGAGCTATGCTGAAGGAGAAGAATTGTCCAAATTATCTTTGGGCTGAAGTTGTAAATACAGCTACATATCTTGTGAATAGATTACCATGTGCAGCTCTCAATGGAATGACTCCATATGAAGCTTGGTGGGGTAAGAAACCAACAGTAGATCATTGTAAAGTGTTTGGATCAATTGCATATGCTTATGTGCCATCACAACTTAGACATAAACTTGAACCAAAGGCAGAAAAATATGTGTTCATTGGTTATGATGAAAATCAAATGGGTTACAGGTTGTGGAATCCTCTAACCAAACAATTTCTTGTTTCTAGTGATGTTACATTTGATGAACAGAAAATTTGGTATGCAGATCAAAGTCATACAGCTGAAGAATTTGAAGAAGAGGTAAGAAGATGTGAGAAAGGAAAATCAATTGTGTAGGTAAATAGAGATGAAGATTATATGCAAGCAAGTACATCCATAAGTGGATTAACAAGAAGGAATGAAGAAGCTCCTATATTTGATGAAGAGGTATATCCAGACACATATGAAGAATGTGAACCAAGAAGGTCAAGCAAGACTAGAAGACAACCAGAAAGGTATTCTTATGATACTTCTTACATAACTCAGAAGAACTATGCATACATGGTCAAAGATGATGAAGAACCTCAGAACTATGATGAAGCTAAAGGTAAGAAACAATGGGAAGAAGCAATGAAGGAAGAGTTTAATGCACTAGAGGAGAACAAGACATGGGAACTTGTTCCTTAACCAAATGGTAAGAAAGTAATTGGAAATAAATGGGTTTATAAAGTGAAGAAGCTTGCAGATGGAAGTATAGCCAGATACAAAGCTAGACTGGTGGTGAAAGGCTATGCTCAAACCTATGGCATAGATTATGATGAGACATTCAGTCATGTAGCTAAGATGTCAACTATAAGGATAATTATTGCTATTGCAAGTTCAAAAGGATGGACTCTAAGTCAATTGGATATAAAGAATGCATTCTTGAATGGATACATATCAGATGAGGTATTCATGGAACAACCTCAAGGGTTTATAGATTTCAGGTATCCAAATTTTTTTTGCAGGTTGAGAAGAGCATTGCATGGATTGAAGCAAGCTCCAAGAGCATGGAACTATAGACTGGTGAAGTATCTTAATGATCTTGGATATCAAAGTTCAAAAGCAGATCCAAGTCTACTTATCAAAAGAACAGAGGAAGGTACAATCTACATTTGTATTTATGTAGATGACATTATAATCACAGGTACTTCAGATGAAGGAATCAAGGAGGTAAAGAGATTACTTGAAAAAGAATTCAAGATCAGTGATCTAGGAAAGTTATCATACTTTCTTGGAATGGAAGTCACTTGCACAGATCATGGCATATATGTATCACAAGAAAGGTATCTTTTGAATCTATTGAAGAAGTTTGATATGGAAAATTGCAGAGAAGCTTCAACTCCACTTGAAGTTAATCACAAGCTCAATAAATATGATGGTGCAGAATACAAAGATATGAGGAAGTATCAATCTCTTGTGGGTAGTTTGATTTATGCTACACTAACAAGACCTGATCTTAGTTATGCAGTGGGAGTTTTATCACAATTCATGCATTGTCCAAAGGACCCACATTGGATTGCAGGTCAAAGAGTTCTCAGATATATCAAAGGAACTATAAAGGAAGGATTATATTATCCTTTTACATCAGATTTGAAGTTGAGAGCCTACAGTGACTCAGACTGGGCAGGTAATCAGGATGATAGAAGATCAACTCATGGCTACATGATATACATTGGTGATAAGCTTGTAAGTTGGTGTTCAAAGAAACAACATACAGTAGCATTATCATCAACTGAAGCTGAGTACAAAGGACTTGTGGAAGCAGCTAAGGAGGTCATATGGATGCAGACATTGTTCAAAAGCTTGGGCATTGATCAAGGTATACCTACAATTCATGGAGATAATATGAGTTCACTTTATCTTGCAGCAAATCCAGTATTTCATGCAAGAACAAAACACATAGAGATACATTATCATTTCTTGAGAGAAAAGGTAATGGAGAAAGAAATTGAATTGGAGTACATTTCTACAAAAGATCAGATAGCAGACATAATGACAAAGAACTTGGATGGTGTGAAGACCAGCAGATTCAAAAGCATGGCAGGAGTAAAAGAAAAGAAGATGATATGAAGAAACAGAGAATGTCAAATAGTGATTGAGGGGGAGCTGTTGGAGAAACAATCACTAATTGGACATATATTTGAAGGTCAAAGCTTCACAAGAAAACCACATGCCTATGTGAAGGGACAAATTCACAAGTGTATTGTATTTGTAAAGTTAGTTCACTTTAGTTCTAGAAGTTTTTCTTAAAAGTCACGAGATAGAGAAAAACTATATAAGTTAGTTTGTATCAACTGACGCGAAGTAGAAGAGAGTGAGAGAATGTCAGTAGGAGTTCATTTGTATGACTGAGTATAGTCGGGCTTCTCTGAGTGAGAAAGCATCTGTAAAATTCTGAGTTTTTCATAGTTATGAGAAGAAATAGTTAAAGTTCTGTGTATGAGACTCTCTCCATCATCTCCATGCTTGTCTTCTGTGAAATGATTTCAAAAGTTGAAGTTTTCCGAGCAAGTCGATGCCCGACATCGAGTTTGTGCTGATAAGTCTGTGTTTTATTTTCTGAGTTCTAACTCTTGCTAAATCTTCTTGAAAAGATGATGTTTGTGGAGCAACTCGATGCCTGGCATCGAGTTTCAGCATAAAGTCGATGCCTGGCATGGACTTCCCACATAAAAGTGGTCTTGTTTATGTGTGTGTTCAAGGGGGTAATTCTGGCGCTAAAAAAGCTGAAAGTCGATGCCATGCATCGACTTTTGGTTGCAAGTCGATGCTAAGCATCGAATTTTCATTTTTAGACACTCAGAATTACTAAAGAAGGCAAAATTTCTAGTTTTGGCAAGTCATACAGGGTCATCTTGTGAAGGCCATAACTTGAGTTCTAGAGATCCGTTTCTTGCATATAATAGCTTGTTGGAAAGCTGTACTCTTCTACTTTAATCCACTAAAAGATCTTGGAGAAATAAAATTTAAGCTAAGAGAAATTAGCAAAATACTGAAGGTATGTCATTTTAGTGACTAGGAAATTCTAAAGAAGTAAAGTTCTTGGTTTTGGCTATCATTTCTCAAAGTTTGGAGTGTCAATGAGTTAATGGTGACCATAGAGGTTGTCTAGTGTCACATTAATTCATTTCTTGTGATGTTTCACACATCAACATTAACCACACAAGTGACCACCAAGAGTGAAGGAAAGAAAAGGAAGAAGAAAGAAGCCACACCATAGGAGGAAGAATCCTTGTTCGAGGTCCCAGAAAACTTTAAGAAGTATGAAATAGAAGACAGGAGATTCATGATAAGAATGCCAATACGCGATGCACAAGCAGGAGAGGCCTATGATAACAAAGAAACCACCAAGAAAATAGTGGTAGCCATAGAAGAAGAGGAGAGATGCACATACATAGGACATGACTTAAGTGAAGATGAGGAGCAGGAATTGATAACCTTACTATGAGAATATAGAGACGTGTTTGCATGGAGCTACAAGGACCTGAAAGGTGTAGATCCGGACATATGCTCACATACGATCCCCATGACCTCAGAGGCCAGACCCTCTAAACAAAAGCCATACACATACAATGACAACTATGCTGCCAAGATTAAAGAAGAGATAGACCGCTTGGTTGAAGCTGGATTTATCTATGAAATTGAGCACACTGAATGGGTATCCCCCATTGTAGTGGTGCCCAAAAAGAATGGAAAATTGCATGTATGTATCAACTTGAAGAAGGTTAACGCAGCCACTATTAGATATAGTTATCTGCTTCCTATCACTGAGCATCTATTAGAACGGGTAGCAGGCAAGGAAGTGTACAGCTTCCTAGATGGGTTCTCTGGTTATAATCAAGTAGCCATTGCACCCGAAGATCAGCATAAAACGGCTTTTGCCATGGAGTGGGATATATTTGCTTTTCGGGTAATGCCATTTGGGCTTACCAATGCTCCTGCAACCTTTCAAAGACTAATGTGCCATGTATTTAAAGAGTTCTTGAGGAAGAATTTGGAAGTCTATGTCGATGATCTCTGTGCTCATTCCAACATTAGACAAACACATATACCTGAACTCAGGCAAATCTTTGACAAATGTAGAGAATATCAAGTCTGCTTGAACCCAGAAAAGTGTGTTTTCATGGTCAGGCAAGGCAAGATTCTAGGACACATAGTGTCAAAGAATGGTATATCCACTGACGAAGAGAAAGTAAGAGCTATTGCAGAACTGCCTAGGCCGAAGAATGTCAAGGAAGTGCAAGCTTTCATGGGGCATTGTGGTTATTACTGATGTTTCATACACATGAATGCCAACATTGCAAAGCCTCTGTATGGACTCTTGGCCAATTTTGAGTGGACTGATGAGTGTGAGAAATCCTTCAATGAGCTTAAGCGGTGATTGTGTTCAGCACCAATCTTGACTACACCAGATTGGAATAAGCCATTCCATGTCCATGTGGATGCATCCAATTATATTATTGGGTGTGTGCTTGCACAACCTACGGGTGAAGGCAATATGGATCTTCCAATTGCCTATGCTAGTAGATAGCTAAATGCAGCTGAACGGAATTATACCACTAGTGAGAGAGAAGGATTAGGCATGGTATATGTGGTTAAAAAGTTTAGACACTATTTTCTTGCAAATAAGTTTAAATTTTTTACTGATCATCAAGCTCTACTAGGTGAACAAGCCATGCAATATAGGCAGATTACTAAGATGGTTCCTCTTACTAATGGAATACGACTTTGAGGTATTGGTGAGGAAAGGAAAGACTCACTTGAGAGCAGATCATTTCTCAAGGCTCACATCCAGAGAGGCCCCACAAGGAGTATCAGATGACCTTCCTGATGCTTACCTGTTTAATTTGGAAGTTGTACCACAGTGGGCCAAGAACTTAGTGCCAATATTGACATATGGCCCTAAACACCCAGTAGTCAACACTCAAGATAGGGAGGTAGTAAAGGCACAAAAGTACCATATCATGGTTGGGAGTATATACAAGCATATGGATCAGGGAATATTAGCTTGTTGTGTGGAAGAGGATGAGTATGCGAAGTGGTTGCAATTAGCACATGTGGGTGCATTAGAGCAACACTACTCAAGGCAAAGAACTCTACAGACACTGAGAAGACTCAGAGTGCACTAGCTGACTATGGAAGCAGATGTCCATAAGATGTGCAAGGAATGTCCAATCTGCAGCACTAGACCGCCTATGGAACATGCCACTCTTTATCAAGTGTCTCTAGTGCTAGATTGGAGCAAACCATTAGTATCCTTCCTAAGAACAAAAACATTCCCTCAAGATATGACATTGGCTAGACAGAGGAGCTTAGAACAAGAGGCTTTAGATTATACTCTCATTGGAGATAATCTATACAGACGAGGAAAAGATGGGTATCTTAGAGTGTGTGTCCACGAGAGTGAATATCTGAAGATCTTGGAGACTGCTCACCAAGGTGTAGCAGTGGAACTTCCCCTCTACATTCAAGAGGTTCTAATGGCAGTCAAAGTGCTAGTATGTGAAGAAGAGGATCTTACCGAGCCTCTTGTCTTGGGCCAAAACTAGATCTATGATCATGCAGTCAACCTCAACCTAAGAAGTGGACTTCTTCAGGCTTGGGTAGGCCAAAACCGCATCACGATTGAACTACAAAATCAAGCACTCAGGCCACTAGAAAAGGCACCAAATCCTGGTCCCTCCAGGAACCCACATGAAGATAACGATGCTATTCTTGTCCAAAGTTCTATGGTGCAGAAGATTGTCACTCTTGGCAAAAGTGAAGCAGTTAAAGAGGAGTTCCCTTCTTTTCCAAAGAGGATTCGAGGAAAGAAAGTTGCGCAACACACGACACAGGGGAGGCCAATGATCAAGAGGTGTGAGCACCAACCTAGGCGTGAGCACCAACCTGTACAATCTAGAATACCTCATGGCATGAAGCAGATCTGGGTACCCAAGGTTGAACAACCCTCAGCTTTGGAGACTAGATCCCACAGATGCACCAAACGAGCTACAGTGTCGAGGATTACAACACAGGAGTATCCTAGGCATCCATCTAGACAAAACATTTCCATTGGGTCCCAAAGCGGTCAATGAAGGCTATTCCAAATGCTAGCCGGATATGGGTGCCCAAGACTTGCTTACGAGCTCAAATAGATGCACCTCCATTCACAAGATTGAATCAACACTCACAAGCACCCTTGGCACAAATCACAGGGCAAACACCTACACTCCACAACATTCCATCATCGGTCACACATAGGAATGTCAGGAAATGGGTACCCAAAAGGTCCCAAATCCAACACAATCCAGTCCATAAACCTTTACGTGTCATCATCGCTAAGAGCTAAAAATTCCACAATCAAAATTTGGAGACTTAAACCTCGTATCAAACCGCCTGACCCAATTTTGTAAATCAGTCCCCTCTGATGTAGGTGCATTCCGAGTACATTGCACATCCAAAGTATGCATCTAAGATGAACACTAACCCACTAACCTACATTCTCACACATCACCAAACACTCCACCCACTAACCCCTAACCACTTGAAATGTCATGTTAGTATTGTGAAGAACACCATAACATCATGTTTCCTATGCAATGCTAATGTGCCTCTCTTCTTCTAGCAGATAAGCATCCATAGCTACAAGCAGTTTCATGCCAGAAGCAGCAGGTCCGAGCTCACAGGCAGGAGTAAGCACGACAGAGATTGATGTGGATAATCTACCCATTGATGTGCCTCCAACTGAACGACCCGTAGAGCTGCAAGACCTCCAACAAATACCTATACCGGATCCTCCCACAGGAATAACAGAGAGGGTCCATGCCAATTCTCATTGGTTCAGTGGCATGCCAAGATCATTAGGAGAGGCCAAGTATATCTAGGAGTCCAAGTGTGAGCATGATAAGCAATGGGTCAGATTCCAGTTCTTTTCCAAGGAGTTTGAGACTCTCCAGAACACACAAGATCTGCATACCATATGGGAGCGTGCAGGATTGGCCGAGTATTTTGCAGCACCCTTACCCAAACCAGACCTCTTACGATGTTACTATTTGGTCTCAACATTACAGGCTAATGAAGAAAAAGACAAACTTGGCACATTCGTTCTTCCATCCTTGCTGGGAATCAATGAGTTGAAAAGGTTCGAACTCACATTGGAATTGCTTAGCTCTACATTCAACATGCACGGCACGCATGTGCCCTCTGAGAAGGATCCTCTTATCCCCACTAATATGAAGAACAGGAAGCTACAAAAGTTGAAAGATATGGCGGCACTCACACCAAATGTGTCCATCCCCCTTCGCATGTGCATGCAACATTTTGCGTTTCCCGGTCAAGATCGGTACACTCAACCCCACAAGCGGATTTGGTTCGCTCTTTACTTGGCAGAGATAGGTGCATTACCGATTAAGCTTCCTGTATGGATTATAGAGCAGTTGTATGAAGCAATCATCTACAAGTTCTTAGCATACGATGTACCTATTGAACGTGCTTTAATATGGTCACAACTAAAAATGTTCAAGAGACTCAAATCCACCACACATCAATCCAAGCGCATGAGGGGCTCTATTCCTTGTGTCCAAACACACGAAGTTCTAACGACCCCAGAAGTCTCGCCACGAGGGGATGCCACTGTGCCTCCCTTTACCATTCGCATACCAAGATCTGGAGTTGAAGGCACATCACAAGTTGCCCCCTCGGCTCCTCCTGTCCCTCCTGAATTCGAGTTTCTCGTGGCTGGAGACGCTGAAGGGATGAGTACCTTCGACTTTGAATCATTCTTGCAGAATACACAACTCTCTAATGTAGAGTTCTTTTCAGATACAGAAGAACAGGGCACATCTTCCCAAAGAAGGAGGAAATCCACAGAAGGCCGCCATGTACATTGGGATGAGGAGCAGAAGAGAACTTTGTCGCAACAACTAGAACACTCGGAGGCACAAGAAGAAGCAGAAGTAGAAGAAACAACTGAAGCCCCAGCTTATACAGCAGAACTCCGAAGGCTATATCAAATAATGGAACGAGTGCGGTCGCAACAGTTGCTCACCGAACAAAGCAGTCGGGTGCTCATGGCTCAGCTATTAGAAGAAGCCGGAGTCGACTCAGAATACAATGAAGGTCTCTTATTGATGGCAGAAACATATGGGGTAGTAGAAGCAGTTTGAACAGCGATTAAGAGGCCTCCGGTTCAATATGATCCACGAAGATTCCAGACACGACCATGATCCGATAAAAACATCCAGATTCCCATTACTACAGGGAAAATGTTATCATTATTCTTGGAAGGATTAGTGAATGGGTCATTGAGATCATTAGTATATGTGAAGAGAGTCCAAAATTTGCAGGAATGCATGAAAGAGTGTATCGACCTAGAGGATAATCTGGCTGAAGACTTGAAAATATCTCAAGGCAGTGTTAAGAATGAGGATAGTGTCAGCAGTACATCAAATCCTAGGAACAATGTAGAAGAGATAGCCGATTTAGTGGCTAAGAAGCTGAATGTTCAAGGACAAAGGAATTATTCCAACAACCCTGTGACAATGCCTATGCTCAGGAGATGCATCCACTGTGGAGGATACCACCCTTCTCACATGTGCAATAGGGTAGTTATCCCACCACCCCCTTATGTTTATAATAGACCACCCGCCCAGGGTCCAACTCACTATTGTAACATAGAGCAAAGGTACACAAATCACAACACGAAGAATTGTCCTTACAATAGACAACTAAGACCTGCACAACCACCATTTAGGCCTTATGGATACCCCTCGAGAGATCAAAGCCTATAGATACCCCTCATACCAGCAGCAAGCACCTGCACCAAGGCCGTATGCATATCAAGGATACAATCAACCTCAACGAGTGCTAGGACAACAACCACCACACCCTCAGAATGTTGTCCCAGTGAAAATTGCCCAACTTGAAGAGAACCCTGAAAGAGCGATAGTACCAGCCACCCCATTGGCTAGTACTAAGGCTTATAACCCATCTTATGACCATAGTCAAGCAAATTTTTCCACTTATGAGAAAACTGTGCTTGAGTACGGACAACTTTATGAACCATATACATATGGTTCTGAAGGACCTGATAGCTCTTACGGTTATGATCAGGACTATGTGTCATTGATGTACACAGCTCCTAGAGCACCCATACCCCCACGGCCAATGAGTAGACCACCTGTCCCTAGAGGACCATGTTATAGATGCGGAGGTGATCACTTTATCAGAGAGTGCACATTACCTAACCCACCATCACCTCAGAGAGTTTGGGAGGGTTACTGCAGTGATTGTGGTAAAGAACATCTTTTTAGAGATTGCCCCAAGAATCCCAATAAAGTCAATTCCAATGTGCAGATCAATGTGATAGAGGTGAAACAGTCATCAGGGAGTGAGAGGAGTACAATGTGCCATTGAAAGCGATAACAAGGGCAAAAGCTAGAGAGACCCCAGATAAACCCAAAGAAAATGATCACTCCGACAAAGAATTGAACATACCCACACCTCAAGTAATTGCAGATTATGAAGAGTCTGAGAAAAGTGATAAAAGTAAACGAACCCAAAGATGGAAGAATCGTAGAGAAAGGATGAAAGAGAAGAAACTACAACAAAAGTTGGAGAACAAGAATAATAAACAAAGCCAAGAAGAAAAACAAGAACTTGAAGGAAAGACTAACAAGGAGGTAGAAAAGCATAAAAAACAAGAGGTAGGATCAGTTCTAAAATGCCAGAAGAGTTAGCCATGTGGATTGAGGCATATCAAGCACGAATAAAAGCAGGCCCAACCATTGAACAACACGAAAGGGAATACCCAAGAGGTGACTTAGAGAAAGAAAGATTGGAGATATGTAAGAAGTTAATTGAAGTGGCTCAGCAAACCTTAGAAAAACGTGTCCAGCCCATACCCAACAAATTATCTGAGAATTCTAGACGCTTCTCCCTCCACTGGATGCATGCAATGGAAAGAAATGCATCAGGTTCCAGAGGATGAAAAAGAAGAGCTAAGAACAGGGCCGTTGAAATGTAATGCTAACTTAGAAGAGAGCAAAGGCCGGCAAAGTAAGGTGTGCAATGAAAAAAGTAAACAAGCTCCAAGCAATACAACAAGGTCAGATGTATGAGAACAAAGCAATATCCGAAGACCAAAAGCTAGAAAGAGGTCAAGGCTGAAAAGTTGAAGAGAGGGACTAAGAATATCACATTCTTAGCCACTAATGGCATGTGTGGCAGCCCGAGTTAATACAGCAACCTAGAGTTATAAATATAAGGAATACCAAGGGGCTTATAGAAACAAAAGATTAAGCTTGGATAAAGTAACAAATTGTCTGACAAACCTTATCGCTTCTTCGACCACTAGGTGCGTGTATTGAGGAGCCATAGACAAGCCGCAGACAAAAAGCAAAGTCTGTCAATGGATGTAGCCTTTCCTCAATCACAATCTATCCCCAATCACAATCTTTCAATCACTCAAAAATAACAGTGGAGAGAAGAATGCAGAGATTGCACAAGGTAAGAGAAAATTTGATGCGGAAGAGTAGAAACAAATATGACGCAAGGAAGGAAGAATTCTGATATTATAGATGTGAATCAATGGTTACAATATCTTTGGACAATAGCTTCTTGGTGAAGCCTCTACCTCCCGATCACCCCCGAGCTATCACAATCGCATTCACACTCGCACTCTCAATCACACTCTCACTCTCACTCTCACTCTCACTCTCAATCACAAAGTAATTCTCAGATTTCTGTGTCCCCTGTTTTGACGCGCAGGTCTCTCTATATCAGAGTTTGATCGCTTCCCTCCCCAAGAAGTGTGCGATCCACCAAATTTAGAAAAAATCGAGTTTCTCCAAAACTTTCGCAAAAAGCCATGCGATCATAGTGTGCATTCTTTATTTAGCATACTTGTCAAAAATAGGAGAAAAACACCAAAAAGACATCAAAAAATATCCATATTTAGACATGGTGACACATGAGCATCACGGGCTTGAATAGAATTAGATAAGCCCTCTTTTTTTTTTGAAGTGTTGGAAAACGGCACTTTTCAAAGCCTTGTAACTCAAAAATGGCGAGGAATTAGCTTAAGCTTGTGAGAGACACTTTTATTCAATTTTGCGATCTGCACAATAGGGTTAGATGCGTCTGAGGTCCAAATCCACCTCCAAATGCCACTTTTGAGCCATGCAAGTTTCAAAATTCTAGAGAGAGTAAAATCAAGGCATTTTCTTATAATGAACTAAATGTAGGACCCTGAACAAGGTACTTAAAACATGATTCAAAAAAATTTCACTCAGGCACTTTTATTCTCCTATACTTGCTCTACCTTTCTCTCATACATAGTTTTTCCTAATTCTTTCATCTTCACCTTCAAATTTTGACTAGAAAACATGATGCAAATAAGGTCTAGAGAGAGAATATGAAACTTGTCAACCAAAAAGTTTTCCTATATGCATGAAATGACCTAATTAATCATTCTAAGCATTATCCCCACAATGAAATTCAGAAAGTTCAAAATGAATTATTTCACTAGAAAAGAGGCCTATTACAAGGGACGATAGAGACAAAGAGGAGGAGAGTGTTGCAGAGCAAAGAAGAGCAAAGAAGAGCAAAGATGCAGAGAAAAAGAAGGGCTCCAAAGTTTTTTCAATTTGGACACTTTGTTTTTGTACCATAGTCATTTTTTAATATATTTCCCGATGTAAATGCACTAGAGGATTCCTTAGATGCATACCCATAAAGATTTGTCTCATTACCCTTGTAAATTAGTAGGGAATTAGTCTTTTAGTCAATAAAGTGCCGGTGCCGGTCTCATGTGTGAAAGGACCAATTCCAGGGCACATGTATACAAGTCATTTTGTGACTCTTTGTAAAGACTTTTTGCAATTGTGAGAATCAAGAGCACAAAATTTCAAATTTGTGTCTTCTCCTCCCTGTATCTTCTTCCTTGTGAGCTTGCATGCATGTGTGATGCTTGGAAAGAGTGATGTGGAGTGTTGTCTATCCGTGAAAGTGTTTGTTTCCTGTTGGTAAGGTGTGTGTTAAGTGTAGGAAGTGCTGAAGTGTAGAAAGATCATTCTCGCGGCTCAGTATTTTGCTCATAACTTGAAGCAGGAGTGTCAGAATCGAGTGAAAAGACCACCATTGGATGCGGCTTCTCGAGAGCTTTGAAAACAATTGCTATTTTCTATATTCAGAGTTCGGAGCTGAGAAAAAAGCTTGATTTACTGTTGATTGTTGTTCCAAGTGTCACGACACCATAGCCGACCTTGAAAGCTTGAATGTGGTGGAATTTTACTTACATGTATCTTGTTACACATCATTTGCATTGACCATCATTTGAATGCATGTCCTCATACACTTGGCTAGGTTTTGATACTCCTTGGATTGATAATTAAAGTGTGAATCCCCACTATATGCACTTGAGGGGGATTGAGGTATAGTCTCTTTCTCCACAAGTCCCTAAGTAGATTCTCAGGTACACAATGTACTTCAAATCATTGTTGTGTATTTTGATGGCATGTTTCTCATTGGTCCTAATGAGAAGCATATTGATGAATTTAAGGCTGATTTTCATGCCTTCTTTTAGATGTTAGATTCGGGGCATTTGTAGCATTATTTGCACATTCAATTTAAGCAAGTTGATGGGGGGATAGCTTTGTCTCAAACAAAATATATTGACACATTATTGTAGCGCTTTGGCCTTGACAATTGCAAACCTATTACCACTCTTATGGAAAACAGGTTTATGGTTGAGTCTTCATGATGTTGGAGATGCATTTTATGTTGTACTCTATCACCAGGTTGTTGGATGCTTGATTTACTTATGCATAAGTTGGTCTGATATTCAGTTTGTTGTCTCAAAGATGAGCAGGTTTATGCATTGCATAGGTGTAAAGCATTGGTAGGAGATTAAGTGCATCTTTTGTTACTTGAGTGGTACCCAGTTACATGGATTATTTTATCCCAAGGGGGGATCACTACCACCAAAGTTACATGCTTTTTTTACCAGACTGAGTTGGTTGCTATGACACCCATGTGTCCACTAGTGGTTTTTGCTTCATGCTTGGTAGCTCATGCATATATTGGTTGAGCAAGAAGCAACCAACTATGACCACTTCTAGTTGTGAAGCTGAGTATAAGGAATTTTTCGCAGTGAGTGTTGAGTGTGTGTGGCTTAGATGCCTTTTGGTTGATTTGGGTGTTGGTCAACGTTCTACCATCACCATCTTCGCTGATATTCAGAGCGCATTGCCGATTGCAAGGAACCTTGTTATCCATGCTCACAAAAAGCACATTGAGGTGCATTATCATTATGTCAAGGCGAGATTCTCTGCTGGAGAGATCAATTTGGCATATGTGCCCACACATAATAACATTGCATACCTTTTCATAAAGGCTCTACCTAGGGAGAAGTTTGAAGGTTTTCGCAAAGCTTTGGGCTTACTTGCTTTTGTGGATTGATCCCTTTCCACATAGCTAGACACTTCCTTATACATGAGTGCCATCTCCTTGTTCACCGCATCACTTGCAAGATGGATTTGTTGATATATTTCGGTAGTGATGTGTGTGAACACACTTAGAACTTCCAAGGCACTTTTTTCCCTCTTTGGGAGGTTTTTCCCCCTCACGTGTATATATGCCTATAAACCTAACAGGTTACTTATCTTTGTGCACTCACTTGGTAATACATTTAGTATTGTGTGTTGTGCTCCACGCTTCTTCTTCCTTCTGATGTTCATGTGCTTCCGTCTGCTTCATGCTTGGTAGCTCATGCAATTCTTGCTCGAGCAAGAAGCAACCTACTTTGGCTACTTCTACTTGTCCAACAAAAGCATATAAAGGTGTGGGGAGGTGATTGGAGTCTCATCCTTTCCCCCACCTTAAGTTTTCTTGAGTCCACCCTATTGGCCTAGCGAGAAGCAATGAGTTCACATATGCACAATCATGAATGAGTAAGGAGATGCAAGCCTTTGGGGTTCCCCCCTCTTTCCCTTCTTTTTTTCACCAGATTTTCCCGAACTAGAAGTTAGGAAAAACCAATCTCTTCATGAGAAATTGAAACTAAATGAGAAAGATTGAGGTTCTAATCAATTTTATAATAGTAAGCAATGAACCGAATCTTCCCATAATATATGTTATGGCCAAGTGGTACGTCACAATTGTAACTAGTTTTCTCTCTATTTACCAATCTTCAATAGAAATAAGCTAATAGGATAGATTAATGGATAATTTCATTCTTGAAGCCAATCAAAGTTGTGCACAACATAAGAAATAGAAGACAAGACCTTCGAGACCAATTTTACGGAAAAAAACTGCTCATTAGATATTTATTCTGATTATCACGTTGCATGTGGGAGTACAAAAGAATGAGAAAGCAAAAGAAGAAAACTATTCACTAAATCTCACAATCCAAACACATTATATATTTCCATTTGAATAAGGTTATATACGGCATTAGGCATCTACCACCGAAAGACCATACATGAAGGGGGGTTCAACATTAGAAAATTTTGAAGTACTACATAGATGAATTTCTAATATCTGGTATGCACATATATCTTTCAGCGAGATAAATCAATGTCATGATACTAGACATTTCAATGGGAATATTCTTAGATACATCGTGTGCATTTTTACATAAACACACATGTACACCATATATACACACCATTTGTACACCACACATCCATGTCCAAGTACGTGATTTTCTTTTCTTTTTTTGAGTACAATGAATTTGGAAAGACACACACACCCGACCTCATGAAGTAGAGGCACCCATCTTGAGGAACTTTGAGGCATCCAGCCCTGAGCGGGACTTGAACCCTGACCATCTACCTAAGAGTACAAGGCACATCCGCTAAACCACACCCGCTGGATATTATAACTAACCAACATCATCACAAAAATCCACACATTTAATAAATAGAACTACACATGAACATTGCTAACACTACATACACACATACCATTCATCTGTCCACCTACAACACAGTTATTGAACCCATATAAATTCAAAACTTGGCATGTTTAACCTTTCCATAAGAAGAATGATTATGTGCAACTCATGTGGTGATTACTTTCTAACAATGGGTGAACATGTGAAAGGCTCTCTCTTTGAAACCAACATATTGTTGACCACATATAGTTACATCATGAGCCTTCCACAATCCGTGTTCAGCATTGAAATTACATTTAATTCATCATCCATCATCGGATTCAATTTTCTACCTCAAGTTTGGTATTCACGAATCCAAGTGATGATACAACAACATCAATCAGCCACTTCTGAATTATATGAAAAGAAACTATGTATAATTTGTACTATCGCATAATACATGATGCCTTCTCTTTTCACTCCTCAAGCTATCAGGAAAATGGCCTTCTATGCATCCACTATGAAAAAATAATGAAAATAACTTCAGCAAAATACCTGTCAGGAGACATGCATATGCAGTGTCTTACATCTTTAGTTGTTTTGTTGGCTGTAGGGACCCTCCTTCAAAAAGTGGGCCTTCCAAATTTGTATCAAGTAGGAGTATGCCTTTGGGTATCACGCTAGTTTGTGAGGCCCTACTTTGTAGGATATGAGGGGTGGTCCTGTGGGTGCTACACCTTTCGCTTGCACTTCTAATTCAATCCCGATTTCAACAAGATAGAGACCATATTGCCAAGTCTAGTTAAAAAAAAACATAAATAACATTGTATTATTTTACACTCATACGTTTCTTGTTGGAATGCTCGTGTTGTTCTTCATCGAGATGTTCTCAAAACAAAAATTCCAGGTACATTGTATCTTTTTCAGATTTTTTAATTATATGTCAATCTTTCACTCACCATCATGTCTCAGTTAAGGTGTCTCAATTACCAAATGTTTAAGATTTTCTGTTACGGAGAACAGTTTTAAGTTACCTAACTTCTTAACTAGTTTTAAGCAAAAAGTATTTGTTACGGCTCTTTTATTAGCTTTATCTTTATAAAAAATGATCATAGAAAAGCTCAAACAGGTATAATTTACTACTTCCCCTGCTATACCTTTAATTACTTTTTTGCTTTCCATTGTGAAAAGACTGCCTTTCCAGTTTTTTGTCAACTTTCCAAGATTCGTCGCATAGAAAATGAATTAGGCGCATTGGCAAAAGAGGTACTGCATCCCTCGTATTCCGAATACACAGGAATGGCGTTAGGATTAAATTGAATACTACCTACTAAGATACAACCATTACCTAAAGGTCAACTTCAACAATCATAAAATTTCGGTAGCTATTGAAAGTCTCAAGGTTGTTCACAAAAGTACATTCGACCTGCTGATTACTCGCACAAAAACATTTTATGAATGGTTCTGACATGAAGATAGGGATAGAGCTGAATGGCATGAAACAAATTCAAGACAAAATAGGTGCATGGATTTGAAAAGGCAACAATGGCAGACTCTTCATAATCCATTGTTGATTTGTTGCAGATGAAACATTATTGTTAACTTATGTGCAGACAAAACACTTACCAATGTATGTGCAGATGAAAATACAGATGGGCAGTGTTAGTTATTAGCAACGCATGAGGAGAGGTTCACATGCTTTACAAGTACGTATAATTTCACTGACCAGGCACAGACCTCAAGTGAATATTCAGTAACTCTCTTTCAAAAATAGTGAAGGGCCACAAGTAAGATGCATAAAGTAGCACCGATCTCTAGGAATTCATAAGAGAGAGAAGAAAAAGAAAGAAATGAAATGAGGGATAGCATCTGCAGCCGGATATTTTAGATTCTTACAAATATGCGCCGTAGCATGTAGTCAGAATATTCATGTAGCACAAAGCGAGGGAGGGGGAGGGATGAAGGGGGCAGAACTCATATTTCCACCTTGTGTCACTAGTGTTAACTATCCCAGGGCTCCCTTACAAATTCTAAACTGAAGTGAAAGATTTTTACTGCGCAATAACGTAAGTCAAATAAATAGGTACATGCACCAGGTGTAAGAATAGCAACTGCGACTTGCCCCCCTAGAGACAGACAAAGAACAATCCCATTTAATGCTTCCAATTTAGCATGATAAAATTTTTCGAAAACATTGCTTAAATAAATAAAACGAGTAGGAAAATAAGGTCAAGGTTAAGAAAATAATCGTAGTGTACATTAGAGTTGTCTACTGCATACAAGAAAGCATCCGCACGCAAGACTTGGGCTCCATAGAAACCAATCATTCCACAATTGCCTAGCATTACAGCTGTCTTCTGAAACCGCAAATGGTTTCAGACGATAATCCCGTACTCACTATTCTAACTACCATCTCAAGGTTATATTTGCAAGGGAGTTAGTATACTGTTATAAAACGTTTGCCAAATGTTAAACGAAATACCCAGCAGTTTGACATCCAGGCGACTCAATACTGCAGAGTGCTTTATAATACCTTTGGGCAAAGGAATACCTTGAAATACAATTCCTGATTAATCTTGTGAAGGAACCTGATTTTCTTTTAGGGAACCTGATATTCTTTCTTCCAATGCATTGTTTGGAATCATAAAGAGTCATGGTCTAACTGCAAGCCATCTCCTAGGACATCTGATTTTGAAATATTTGAGTTCATCTTTGCAAGCTCTCCATGTACAGCCTCCGATCTTGGCATATGCAATTGTTCCTACAGACAATAGAAGGCCTTTTAGTCAGTGTAGCTCAACAAAGAAAGGTTTCAGAAACTCGACAGGAAGGCGCAGCAGTTTTACGAGGAGAGAACTGTTCTCTGCAGAAAGCCTTTTACATTCCTCTGTCATCCGATTCAGCTCGTCTCGTAAAGAAGTGTTTTCAGATGTCAGGATCTGTACCTTTGACGCAAGCTCCTCACACTCAGCCTGTTAAATATAGTAGCAAGGAGTTCTAAGAAACAACAATCAAGGGGAGAAATAATTTTCCACTCTTTTATATCGAGCATACCTGCTTTCTAAGCCTTGATCTCCTGGCTGACTCCCTATTTGATTGCTTCCTCCTCTGCCTTTTCAGTTCTCTCTCATCCTTTTCACAGACAGAAGCAACGAGCAGAAAAAAAATAAGAGGAGAAAACAAGTATGAATTTTCTTAGGTCAAGCAAGCAGTTTTCCCACAGTTTCTCTATATCCATTCTACAGGACACAACCTCTCATATTCAATGTCAACAAAGAACGAAGCAACCATCACAGAAGACCATGACCATAGGAGGTACAATTAAGCAAAATTTATATTCACTGTCGACAAAGAAACGAAGCAACCATCAGAGAAGACCATGACCATAGGTGTACAATCAAGCAAAGCATCCAGAAATATAAGAATATAATTTAACTGTGATGTCCATGCTGATCATAAATCCTTACAACTGAAGCATTTTTTGAACACAGTTGTTCAACTTTGAAACTCGGTGGTGTTGAGTCAAGGAAAGATATTGTTTCTAAAAGTAGCAGGGGAAACTATATACATACATACGTACATACATACATACATACATACAAACATGCATGCAAGCATGCATGCATACATTACATACATACATACATACATACATACACACACACACACACATACATACATACACACACATACATACACACACATACATACACATGCATGCATACACATGCATGCATGTTCACACATACACATACACATGCATGCATGCATGTGTGTGCGCGCGCGCGCATGCGTGTGCACGTGTGTGTGTGTGTGTGTAAGTGTACGCGTGTGCATGTGCCTGTGTGTGCGTATGTACAAACACATTGCATAAAACATACACACACACACACACACACACACACACACACAGAGAGAGAGGGGGGAGAAGAAAAAAATGTTTTGATCTAATTATGGATGGACAGGTTGTGAGGATCGCACACCAACCTCCAAAAAACGCGAGAATATAACACACAATAGAAAGAAGGGGAGACAACCCTGCAAAGCAGAGTTAATCAACATACATTCATTTTACAAAGACCTTTGAAACCAAATTATGTCATTTCAGTATGTAAACTAGCATGAATGCTTTCAGATCAACTACTTCCAATTCAAGAGATTATCATTTGATTCAGACAAAGATACTTTACATAATTTTTAAC
>CM035409.1:63916610-64221610 GCA_020310875.1 Ceratopteris richardii
ACCTCACTCTTTGCTTTCATAGGATACACCCTAGTATTGCATGTTGCATCCTCAATGAAGGTAACAAAGTATATAAGTTTGTCAAAAATGGAGTCTTGACCGGATCTCATATACCACTATGAACAAGTTCCAATTATCTTGTAACATGTGTAGCACCATCTTTGAGAAAAGGATCACGATGCATTCTTCCAAGTATACAATCTTCACATGCATGATTTTCAATGGACTCCAAGTGTTGGCGAACCAATAAGCATATCCTTCTTTTGTAAGTAAAGCAAAATATTGAAGTTCAAATGACCAAAACGAGCATGCCATAACTCCATTTCAGCCATAGATGAAGTATGTGTAAACAAGGCATTTGAAAAGCTCTCTTATCTGTGTCCAAGCGATACAAACCATTGCATACTGTCCTCGACATTACAATAACATCACCATTGTTGAAATCATGAACTATACATTTGTTATAAACAAATGTGTACATGAAGTCCGACACAAGCAATAGTAGCAACCAAAATCAAGTTTTCCTTGATTCTAGTGCTTGCTAGAGGTTTTTTCCCCCTTGTAACTACATATACATGATATACTCTCTCCTTCAATCTCCTTCTTCGCTCATGTGTACTTCTATTCATGCTTCCTCACTCACTCACACCCCCAAACATGGTATAAATAATGATCTCAGGAAAAAAATTGATGAACTCCAAGCTATTTAATCAAATGGTGTGATGTACACATTTTACTTAGCAAAGGCTTTGAATGCTAGACTGCTAGTGCTCTTTTTTCTTGTCCCTATTTTCCACTGCAGCTGTGCTGTGATAAATTGCTCCAGGCCTTTTTTTTTACCTTAATTAGAAATATTATCCATGATATAACTTGAAAGTTGTTGCTTTTACCTCAGAGGCTGCAGCTCCAAAGTTTAGTGTACGCTCAATAAACTATAAGATTGGAGCAGCAAATGCAAGGGCTCAGGTCTTAAGCTGAAGGGGTGCATGACCAGTGAGAGGTTACAGGCTACAGCAAATGCAAACATAAAGTACCTGAACAATGAATGTAAGAAATGCAAAGTGTCCCCGAACACTAAATATTTCAGCCAGAACCTTTTTCTTTTTTTCTCTTTTTTTTTTGTTTTTTTTTTGGGGGGGGGGCTGTCGAAAGGGGGGTACAAGTCACCTATGGGTTAGTGATGCGGCATCTGCTATGGGTTAGATAAGTCAGCTAAAATGGTTGCTGACTCCCTGATTATATTTAGGGAATTAGCCAAACAAGCACAGTTCAATGTGACACTTAAAAATTATCTACATTCTCAACAACCTAACATATGCAATCAAATTCTAACATAGTTTGTATTTAGTACTCCCAAACATTCTTTCATCATCATCCCTTTATGCTTGTGATATTCCACCTAACAGTCCTTTAAAGAGCAGGATTTCATAGTCAAAAGGTGCAAGCTTCAAAATGATTCCTCTCAAGATGAGGATGATATATCTAGACCTACATGATACAGCATAAGACATGCTTAAAACAGAGATATAGCTCATCCAACCATACAAGACAAGAATGAGCTTTGAGACATAGACGCAGATCTATCTTGCAGTTCTACAGAGATTTCAAACCATAAAAACTAGAGCATTTCCAAGACTATCTTAAGGGTATTATGAAACATTCGTGATTTTTGTGACTTTAGAAAGAGCTATGAATCTAAGCACGACATCGAGTCAATTTCCATATGAACTTGAGAACTTGCCATAAACCAAGTATTAATTTCTTGTTTCGCAAGCATACATTAACCCCTAAAAAAACCCTTGCAAAAATAAATGGATGAATAAATCAGTAGCACATTTTTTAACTTTCCAAAAGTCTTCAATTTTTTTGAGGCAGTTATTGGCTCTGAATCTATAATCTTTTCTAAATTTTCAAAAGTCTTCATCTTGAGCTCCCAGGCTCAATTTAGGCCTTTTTTTAAGAAAAGGTCCTAGCTTATCAAGATTAACATTTTTACCTTCATAGATATTTCAAATAAAAATAAACGCTTCATCCTAAACCATCAACTTCAGCCATTGATGCCTCCAGAACCGAAAAAGGAATAAAATATTTGTTTCCTTCTAAAACAAGCTTCAGCCCTACAGAATAAGGAGTTTCTAAAGGCAGCAAGCAAGATCTTCCAATTTAAGATGACTTGATATAGATTTGATAATTTTGCCCCTCCACAACTCTTAAAATCTGCAGATACAATGTGCAATGCTCCCTTAAGGTTTCCAATTTCCAATCGAGCTTTCTACAGCTTCCAAATTTCTGCATATAGAGGGATAGAGCGTGACCGATAGACTCCAATCTTATGTAAGATTTAGGAAAACAACAAACATTTTCATATTTTTGCATGTGAATACCAGTTCTGGTCATCTTCCTCTCACTATTCCATGTCTAACTCAAGAAAGAGGGAAAATCAATCTTCACATGTTCTCACATGTGAATAAGACATTACTCTCGACCGAGCTCTACAAGTCTCAAACCAAAAGAAACCAAAAAGAGCATAAATAATGTATGAAGGTCAGTTGAAACCCCTCCAAATTCTCTATAAAATGAATTTTGACAGTAAACAAAGGGAGGCAGAAAAAAATTTAACAATAGAAGTGAGATAAAATCCACCACCATAGTATAGCTCCCTCCCTAAAAGCTCAAACATGAATGTCAGGTTTGTAAATGCCCAAAGACAATCAATGCAATGATAGTGAAGTGTCACAAGGCACAAAAGAGGGCAAAAATTACCTGTAGCCATGATTCTCCTGATACTTGATTAGTGGATGGAGGGATCATGCTAGTTGAATTCCCTGATAATGCACCCCGCATCCCTGCACGATTGCTGGCTAGCAAGCCTGGTGTACCTCCACTCCAGTAATCCATACCAATGTTGAGATTAGTTACAGGCCCAGCTCCTACCACTTGTTTTCCACCAATCGAGATTGGCACTGTCGAGAGACTATGATTCCCCATCGGATGGTTCACATCATGTCCACTGCCATACGGGCTAGAGTTCGCAATCTGAGTAGGAGCTATCACATTTGGAAAAAGGGAGAAAGAACCATCAAAGAACATTTAATTACAGCAACCATGAGAGGATAATCAATCTAAAGGACACATTGTCAATGTGATAATCGAAGTACCCTCTGCAGTTGTTTGATCAAAATTACTCTTCTGCAACTCTTGTGAACCCTGGTCCAATATGAAAATTGCATGATAATAATAAAGTCAATTCATTGGATCAATATGTCTGGGACTAATAAATCTCCCATAGACTTACCTCAGCAGACATCCCCTCACTCCCATCTGATGAGCCTTCACTACCACTGTCTCCACTGAACAAATAAAAGTAGCGAGTTTTCAGAACGAATAAACACCAACCGAATTCCCCCTAAGATATAGAGACAGACACACACAACAACCTATTGGAGGTGACACCATTCATTGCAGTAGCATTTGGTTTGCCCGTGTCTCCTGTCTTTCCAGTAAGCATTCCTAGGCTCCCAAGACCCTCTTTGGATTTCTTGCTTGATTTCTTCTTCTCGTCCGCCTTTGCTTCTGCATCTGTACCGACGGATGTTGCAACCTTGCAAGATATAGACAGACAACAGGAACATAAGGTGTCTGACTGTCGAGGTTTAAAAAGACAAAATAATTGCAAACACTGCTAAAATCATAAACAAAACAGTTGAAAGTGAATGTTTAGAATAGTTTGATATCATCTTCCCTTGTCATGCTCAAGCATTAGATAATTATAACCACCATAAATCAAATTCATAAAGGACATGAACTTAACCAGGTGTACTTACAGGTGTCATAGGAGGATGCCCATACATTCCACCATGAGGATATAAAGCAGCATATGGAGGTGGAGTCCCAAAAGGTGGTGGAACCAAAGGCTTCACAATAGCCGATGAATATACAAACTGATAAGGATCCACATTCTCAAGTACACCCAAAAGTTCAGGATTACATATAGAAATATTCCTACCTGGGCACCCCACATGTACGGATGAGGCTGTGGGCCGGAGCCCATTGTAGAAGGATAGTAACCTGGATGTGGAAGAGGTGACATTCCAGACCCATAGTAAGCCTGAGAAATGACCAAAAAAAGGAGGGTAAGAAAGGGGGGGGGGGGGGGGGGGGGGGGGGGGGGGGGGGGGGGGGGGGGGGGGGTGCCACGTGTCTTGTCAGTGCATACATCAATTAAAGAACAAGCAGATATCAACAAGGAACCATAATCTCACACAAAGATCACAAAAAACCTCCCTAAACCACCCCCCCCCCCCCCCCACAAAAAAAAAATAAAACAACAACAACTCAGCAATATAGCGGTTTCTGCTTTCAAGAGGTAAGCCTGTCTATGTCATCAAAACATTTTTTCCCTCGATATTGACAAAAGCATACCAAAATAAGGAAGCGGGTCATGCTGAGAAATTCTGCAATCGTTTTCTGGCATCCAACGGACAAGCAAAAACTGAATAACACAACAATATATTTTATGTAGTGCCCAAACTACAATTTTCAGTATCTGAACACGTAGGATTGGAACATCCCTTGATACAGGGTTTACCGCATCCATATCTACAGATGCGAATCCCAACAAGTAGGTGAACCAGCTGGGAAAGTCACCTGGCATGCCCAATCCCTACACAAGCTCCCCGACTCTCAAATATTCTGTACTGTGACAAAATCCGATAATAACTCAGACGCATAACTCACAATGTGAACCAGCGTAATACATGATGTTGCACACAAAGTTTACAGTACTGATAGACAGAGCTCTGATCAGATAGGTGAACCAGCTGCTGATTACAACTCTAAATGATTCTCAGCGCGTCCCTGGCACACATTTTACATCCGACCATTGCTCAGTATAACAGAACCTCTGTAAAATTATTCCCTGTCACGTAATCTAGAATCACAACAGCGGACTTTTGGTCCCATGGAAAGTGCCAGCAATGTCAATCGAAGAAGACAACTTTCATTTCCTTTTTCGACCAGTACTGATAGAGCACAAATAACATTCGGATTGCTCGTATCAATCGTAATTGAAAAGGCCAGTGCACAAATCGCACGACCGCAGGAAATATAAATAAGCAAAAGCTCACCTGAAATGCTGCGGCCCATTCTGGATACATCATTGCTGACGTGGTTGCGGCCGGTGGAGTTTGTTCCTAATTATAAACAACATTTTTTGGCTCAGTATGCAGTATTTTCCACTATTTCAACAAACGAAGGCCTGAAACTCACCTGAGGAGTCGAAGTTTTCGTTGTTTTCGTTGGAGTTCCCATCTCTCCAGAGCCCATACCTGAAATCTCTCTCTCTCTCTCTCTCTCTCTCTCTCTCTCTCTCTCTCTCTCTCTCTCTCTCTCTCTCTCTCTCTCTCTCTCTCTCTCTCTCTCTCTCTCTCTCTCTCTCTCTCTCTCTCTCTCTCTCTCTCTCTCTCTCTCTCTCTGTGTATCTGCGACGGCCGTACCTTCACAGGTCCGGACAACACTAGCGCTTTACAGAATCCAGTAGATAAACCCCAGCTGCGAGAGCTGTGAGACTCCCATTGAACTCGGACAGAGCAGATAGAAAAGGGAAAAGCTTCGTTGACAAAGGATTAAAATATAATGTACAATAAAGTCCTCAAGCAGACAACCAAATTGAGCAACAGGCACATTGAGGAAGGAAACGACGAGAAGAAGCTGACCATCCAACAGGGCCGCAGGAGGATGGCTAGATCAAAGATGCTGAACAAGAAGGGAGGAAGCCTACTGGGATTTGACGACACGGTCCGAAAGGACTAAGCGAGACATGGCAGAGCAAGCCATGATGCGGTACAGAGCGCAAAGGGCAACCTGATCAGAGCAAAGTAAGCGTGCCGATGTGGAGGAAATAGCAGGAAGCCAACTGGAATCTAACCATGGAGACCAGCCAAGCAAGCAAAACCCCACGCGCGCAGACACAGTCACTGCGCACGCACATAAAACACAGTCGATGTGTAACCAGGTTAACCAGCGAATCGCCAATGGGGAAGAGGCCGAGATGCTGATCGAGAGAGGAGACGGGGAGGGGAAGACAATGTGGCAAGTCTCAAAGAAACGTGTCGTGCATCCCTGTTCCATGAGAGAGGCCACGTCTTAGGGTTTTTCATCTTTTGGTCTGCCAGGTCACTTTTGCTCTTTCAAGATTCCATCTCCTTCACACTTGTCCGGAACTAATCTTAAGATCTATCTCTCTTTAAGTTTGGATCGATTGAAAGTGTCACTTTACAAGTCCAAATTTCAGCCTCCAAAATTCAAATTCCTCCTAATTTTATTCAAGCCTCCAAATTTTGTTGTCTACATACTCCATCGAAGGCTTAAAATGCATGAAAGCTGATGACAGACGTCTCTAAAGGGCACATTTTTATCTCACCACAAGGATAAACACATTTCATCTATATATATATATATATATATATATATATATATATATATATATATATATATATATATATATATATATACATATATATATATATATATATATATATATATATATATATATATATATATATATATATATATATATCCTTGTATGTTAGAATGGAAGAGTCTTGGATCACATAATTTGGAGTACAAATACTTGTTTTTTTGAGGAAGTTTGATCATCGATCCACTCTTCTATTCATGCTTGAACTTTTGGAATAACAACTCACACACCTAGGGACCCCTTATCCCTGAATTTTCTAACATCAAGCCAATTCCTTCAAGAGTTAACATGAAGCCAATTTATGTGTTTTGGACTATAGGCCTTCAGTCTAAGCTCCAAGGTGTTTACTACTATATCATGCACCCTCAACGAAGTACAAAGACTTACCAATTTTTCACTTCCTTGAAAATCTTGCCAATCCTCACATGTGTTACACCTATATGTGCATAAGTAACAAGCAGGGAAGCTTCATTTCTTCACTTCCAACCGTCACATGTGTTGTATATTTCCATGCACTAATGGGATCATACTTGGATTGAGAAAAGAAAGAAGCACTCATCAATTACTATGCATAAGTCAAATGGTTGTACTTGGGTGTGTAAAACACTTGTTAACATTGTTGTTGGAAAAGATCACCTAATCTAGGTTGCTTGCATGGAAAAGATCATTTGCTTTTAAATTGAAAGACTATATAAATTTACCTCTATCAACCAAATTTTAAGCACCTATAGACCTTGAAAGTAATAGAAAAAGGTTTTAGAATGCTTTACCATTATATTTTTTGCACAAAAAAACATACCCAAACAATAGCTTATATAAATAATATTTACATCCAAGTGCATACTTTTCACAAACCTCCAAGGATTATGATTTGCATTGTGTAGACTGAAAGGTTGAATGTTCATTCAATGGAATATCATATGGCCCCTTCCCAAGCAACCTCCCAATGCACAACTTCTTTGTCTCTGAACACTCTATCCTTGTTATATTATAGACACTTCCTTCATCCCCAATTGCTTCTCCTACATCCATCCCATCTATGATCATCTTGTTGGGTGTGTATAAAAATGTGAGAGACACACGAGAAGCACACAAAAGGAGCACAAACGAAGCAAGAGAGACAGAGAAGACAGATGGTTGGAATAGCTCTCTTTATTGACGATGAATTGAACTAAAGTAAGAGTTGAATAATATCCCTAAGTACAAAGTACCACCACAAATGAGTGAATCATGTATGTGGTAACATGGGAAAAAAAAACTCTAGCCAGCACTAGAGTAAAAAGTGCCCATGTATAAGGAAAAGGTTCACATCAAAGCTACTCGAGGAACACATAAGTGTAACAAACCCCCCTGGAGCGAATGATGTGAACACATATAGAGAGCGACAGATCAACCCCCTCTAGGTAGTAAGCCTAAAGCTCTGCAAAAAGCTTCAAACTTTTTCTGTGGAATAGCTTTGGTGAATATGTCTCCCACATTATCTTGTGTAGGCACATATACCAAATCAATATCTCCTGCATGAAGGCGCTCTCTCACATAGTGATAATGCACCTCAATATGTTTGGTTTGTGCATGAAACATTGGGTTTCGTGCAACAGCTAATGCACTCTGACTATCACTTTCAGCACTATAACCAACAAATATACATTTCTTTGCCTTGTCATCAAGTTTGTGACATTGTTGTGATGGCACAAGAGCATATGCCAAACAACCAAACACATGCATATGACTAACCATGGGCTTATGTCCATTCCAAGCCTCATAAGGAGTGATGACTCTCAATGCTTTTGTAGAGTAGCATTCAACACATAGTTTGCACACATGACTGCTTCCATCCAAATCAAGAGGGTGCTTTCCTTTAACCATTCATTGTGCGATTTTAAGTAAAGTTCTATTTTTACGCTTGGAAACACCATTTTGCTGAGGTGTATATGGCACCATACATTGATGCAAAATACCTCTTTCATGAAGAAAAGCACTAAACTCATGTGACATGTATTCACCACCATGATCCGTGCGTAGAGTCAAAAGCTTTTGTGAAGAAAATATTTCAGCCATAGCCAAAAATGCTTTGAAGCAAGAAAATACCTCATTCTTTGCTTTCATAGTATACACCCATGTATGGAGAGTAGCATCATCAATCAAGGTAACAAAATATACATGCTTCCCAAAAGATAGTGTTATAACTTATGGAATATGTTGAACAATGCATTGTTGGAGTGTTAAATTATTAATGTATTAATGTGCTTTTGATGTTTTTGATATAGCAGCTGAAGGTTCGTGAGGAGCGTGCAAGGCGTGAAAGGGCGGATATCAATAATCCGAATATTCATTATTTAGCTTGTAAATAAACCTGCGTAGAAGGTTCTATTATTAGAAATAGTTAGAAAAGTAATGGTTAAAATAAGGGTCGTTGTAGACCGCAGTTTTTGTTATTGAAAGCAATGGCTTTCTGTAAAAGTTAGCAACTTTTAGTTTCACGCTTGCTTTTCGAAGCCGCTCTCATGTAACCACTCTTTTCGACGTAATCAAAAGTTCCTATAAATACATGCACTCTTTGGACCGTCGAAACAGGGTGCATGGGGGGATATTGCACCCAATACTGTTCAGTCTTGTCTCTTGTTGTCTCTATTTTTTTGTGTGCTTTCTGCATTCGTAACCTCTGTTTGCGCGTGAGCAAGATCCTGACAACAGTGGCATCAAAGCTCTGCACGCGTAAATACGGAGGGTTCTGTTCTCTGTTCACGATTCCGATTTCGATTCTGATTCCGTCTCCGTCTCCATCTTCGGTTCCGGTTTCTGTTTCTGTTCCAGTTCCAGTTCCAGTTCCAGAACGAGAACCTACGTTTACACCTATGTTTACTCCTTCGGCTTACTCCAAGGCGTCGACTAAGGCAATAACTTAGGCAATACATTGGTAACATTGGCACCCAAGGCTCCCTTGGCGACCGTTGGCTACGCGCGAGGCAATGCAATAGAGAGTTTTAGATTCCCTAAGATAGGAGGATTTGAACCCACAACCTCCTACTTACAAGGGAAGTACTTTTACCACTACACTCTTTCTTGGAGTTGTCACTCTAGTTCTCTCCTCTTATATTTAACATAACTTGCAGTTTTTCTTATTTTTCAAGGCAGCACGGTGCGACGCAATGCGACACGTTTCAAGGTACATCCTGTCAGGGTACACTCCTCAAGGTACACCAGGGTACATCCAAACAGGGTACATCCTATCAGGGTACATTAGGGTACATCCAGACAGGGTACTTTCTGCTAGGGTACATTTCCTGAGGGTATATCCCGAGAGGAAAGCACTAGCTTAAGGGTCCAACAACACCATGGAGGATTATAGTAATTCAACTCTACCTGAGGCAACACTCGAACAACAACTAGAGCTTTTGCGGCATTAGCTTCAAGGAGCTCAGAATGAGATCCGATAACGTGACGAAGTCCTCCAAAAGATACAAACTGAGGAAGACAACCTTACGAGAGTAGTAAAAGCTATTGTTTCTGCCCAATCTGATGTTACTCATTCGAAGATTGGTGCTAGAAACTAACAGTTTCTACGATTTGATGGCCGAAAGGATGGGCCTTTAGTCCTTTCTTAGCTATCACAGTTTGATGATTTTTATACTGATGAAACGTATGCTGAAAGTGAAAAAGTTAAATTTTCCACTAACTATTTAGTAGGTAAAGCTCAACTCTGGTGGAATGTCCTGCGGCACAGTACAGAGCGTCCAACAACGTGGAAGGCTTTCTAAGAAAAAGTGAAGGATTCTTTTCTTCCTTCTCAGTACCATTTACATGTTCAACGTGCATGGACGACCCTTACATGGAAGGAGGGTGATACGGTTACTACCTACACAGAGCGGTTCTGGCAAAATTTACTACTTGTTTGAATGCTTGAAGATGTATCAGAGGATACCTTGCAGCAGAAATATGAAGATGGTTTGGAGGTGGGAATCCAAGCTAAGCTTCAAACCTTACGACCTACAACCCTCAACGAGGCTATATCTTTTGCCTATGATGCAGAAAAAGAATTCCAGTCCATAACCAAGTCAATCCGTCTACAACAACCATGCCAACGACCACTTTATGTTAAATCTACATTTCCTATGAAGCGTACTTTTAATGCCCCATCTTACCCTAGTTTTCCTCGTCCTCCACAATCCAATTACTCAACTCCACCTGTTGCTTCATCTCTCCAACCAACCAAACCACCTACCCTTCAAACTTCAGCGGTGGATGCCCAACAGAAGCGACCACGAATCACTTGCTAGAATTGTGGTAAACCTGGACATACAAAAATAAGGTGTAGATTGCGACCTTTTCACATGAAATCGGCTACAACTCAACTGCATAACATGGAGGTCCATAATGAAGAAATTCCCCCTGTTTGGACAGAGGAATCATTGGAGAAGGACTTAAGTACCTTGGGTAATGATATCTCTCTTCACTCTCACCTATGCATGCAGGGTACAATAAATAACAAACTAGTTAAAATTCTACATGACAATGGTAGTTCACATGACTTCATTTTAGATTTATTAGTACAAGAACTTAAATTACAAACGGTTCCCTCCTTGTATAAAGTGAAAGCTTCATTTCAAGGTAGTCGTTATAATGTAACACGAGAAGTGCAAGATGTTACGATTAGCATAGGCCCATATGTTGATTCACGAACATTTTTAATTGCACCTTTGCAATCTTACGATGTTATACTAGGTATGCCTTTTCATCACCATTATAACCCATGTATTGACTACCATACACATACCTTTAACTTTGAATTTAAAGGTCAAATCATTACTTTGTCTGCACGACATGATTTCCAGCCATTTCCATTGATTAGTCATACTCAAGTAAATCGTGCATTTAGGAAAGGATTCAACTCATGCATTGTTTTTGTCAATGTCATCAATGATTATACTCACACTTCCTGATGCATATAAACCTTTCATGAGTACTTATAAGGATTGTTTTATGTCTGAGTATCCTTCTGAACTACCACCATCTCGAGGATCCTTTGACCATAGCTCTCCTCCTCATAAAGCACCTTATAGACATGGCCCACTACATCAAAAGTAAATAGAAGACCAAGTAAAAGACCTATTACAGAAAGGACTTATAAGGCATAGTTCTTCCCCATTTGGAGCATCACTTCTCTTAATAGAGAAGAAGAATAAAATTTATCGAATGTGCATTGATTATAGAGCCCTTAACAAGATCACAATAAAGAATATATACCCTATTCCACGAATAGATGATCTCTTAGATAAGTTATGAGGAGCTCGTGTCTTTAGTAAAATTGATCTTAAATCGAGTTACCATCAGATTCGTATGACACAAAGTGATATTTTTAAGACTGCATTTAGAACTCAAACTGGCCATTATGAATTTATGGTAATGCCCTTTGGACTTACTAATGCCCCTGCTACATTTGCACGAATGATGCCCCTGCTACATTTGCACCTATTCCTGCTAGTGGCTCAGGAATAGGTGCAATTTTAATGCAAAATGACCATCCCATTGCATTTGAGAGTAGGAAGCTTAAGCCCTCAAAACAGAATTATAGTACGTATGATAAAGAATTGTTAGCAGGCATGCTCATCTTATGGGCTCTGAGGTCTTAATCAAAACCGATCAACATGCTATTAAGCATTTATTAAGTCAATCTTTAATCTCTGATAGGCATCTTAAATGGGCATCATTCATTCAAAATTTCCAACCCATGATCCAATATCAGCCTGGTAAAGCTAATGTTGTAGCTGATGCTCTTAGCCATTTTCCTTTGCATTCTGTTGTTTTGCATAATATTTCTGCCATCCAAATACATTCTTTTCAAGAAATGGTTTCCACTTATGCATCTGATTTGTATTTTTCACGTGCATGGCATGACTTCAACAATGGTGCATCTTTATCTGATGAACATTATACATTTCATAATGGTTTTCTTTATTTTCAACATAGATTGTGCATAACATGAACCATCTTACATGGGTCATAGAGGCATACAGAGCACCATTTTTGCTTGCAAAGATTTCTTCTTTTGGCCACACATGGAAAAAGATATTGCACATTATGTTTCTCAATGCATTGTATGTCAACGTGTCAAACGTCATCATGGTAAACCATTCGGATTATTAATGCCACTTCCCATTCCGAACGAGCCCTGGGAACAAATCTCTATGGATTTTATCACAGGACTTCCCATCACTTCATCACATAATGATATGATTTGGACAATAGTTGATAGGTTTAGTAAATATGCATATTTCATTCCATGTACAAAAACTTTGATTGCACCTCAAGCTGCAAAATTATTCATTAAATGCATTTTCTCACATCATGGATTTCCTAAAGTAATGTTATGTGATCGTGATATTAGATTTTGTAATCATTTTTGGGTTGCCTTATTTCAACATTTTGGTTCTAAAATAGATTTTAGCTCTGCATTTCATCCTGAAAGTAATGGACAAAGTGAAGCTACAAATAGTACTATTCTTGATTTATTGCGTTGTTATTCATTAGATAATCCTAATAACTGGGATGAATAGTTGCCATTGCTTCAATTTGCTTACAGTAACACTGACACACCACTATTGGTCGTGCACCTTTTGAAATTGTTTTTGGTAAAAAGCTTCCCACTCCCATGTCCCTAACCCACACCGACATTCCGATGGCTGATTTTATTGCTCAAGTTCACGTTTCTATACTCCATGATGTTCACGACCACATTAGGAAAAGTCAAGAGCGATATACACGTAATATCAATACTAAAAGATTAGCCAAAGAATTCAAGGAAAATGATTTTGTATGGTTGCGTATCATTAAAAGACGTCTCAAAAATATTTTGCAGCATCCTAAAATTAAACTTGCACCACGCTATTATGGACCGTTTCGCATTATCGAAAAAATTAATGATAATTCATTTAAATTAAATATTCCATCTCATTGGACTATACATAACTCTTTTCATATTAGTTTAGTTAAACCATTTAAAGGAACTTTACCACTCACTCCACTTCTTGATGACAATTTGATTGAAAAACAATTTGAAATCTTAGCTCCTGAGAAAATCATTGATCATGATGTCACTACTACACGCACAGGTACTCAATATCATCGATATTTAGTTAAGTATGAAAATCACTCTCTTGAAGAATGTCAATGGATACATAAAACACAATTAAGACCCCAGTATGACCACTTAATTTTTGCATATCATACACAAACACATTAATGTAGCACCTCCATGAACATTTCCATGCATGTGTTTTTACATGGAACATGCTTATTTTTTATTCAATGATGAAACATGTGACTGGCCATCCATGTTTATTATTTTATCAATTGAGGTCAGTTGCTTTTTCAACTGAGGGCATGTTATAACTTATGAAATATGTTGAACAATGCATTGTTGGAGTATTAAATTATTAATGTATTAATGTGTTTTTGATGTTTTTGATATAGCAGCTGAAGGTTCGTGAGGAGCGTGCAAGACATGAAAGGGCGGATATCAATAATCAGAATAATCATTATTTAGCTTGTAAATAAACCCGCGTAGAAGGTTCTATTGTTAGAAACAGTTAGAAAAGTAATGGTTAAAATAAGGGTCGTTGTAGACTGTAGTTTCTGTTATTGAAAGCAATGGCTTTCTGTAAAAGTTAGAAACTTTTAGTTTCACGTTTGCTTTTCGAAGCTGCTCTCATATAACCACTCTTTTCGACGTAATCAAAAGTTCCTATAAATACATGCACTCTCTGGACTGTTGAAACAGAGTGCATGGGGGGAGATTGCATCCAATACTGCATTCAGTCTTGTCTCTTGTTGTCTCTATTCTTCTGTGTGTT
This sequence comes from Ceratopteris richardii, assembly GCA_020310875.1. NCBI lineage: Eukaryota > Viridiplantae > Streptophyta > Polypodiopsida > Polypodiales > Pteridaceae > Ceratopteris > Ceratopteris richardii. Next base: position 63,930,939 of record CM035409.1, read on the forward strand.
TTCTGCATTTGTAACCTCTGTTTGTGCATGAGCAAGATCTTGACAATAGATAGAGTCTTGACAGGACCACATACATCACTATGAACAAGCTGCAATTTTCTTGTAGTGTGTGTATGACTATCTTTTGGAAAAGAAGCACGATGCATTTTTCCAAGAATGCAACATTCACATGCATGCTTTTCAATGGACTCAAGTGTAGGCAAACCAATAACCATTTTCCTTCTTTTGCAAGTAAAGCAAACTATTGAAGTTCAAGTGACCAAAACGAGCATGCCAAAGCTCCATTTCAGCCATGGAAGAAGTATGAGCAACCAAGGCATTCAAGATAGCCCTCTTGTATGTATCCATGCGATACAAACCATTACATACACCCAACATCACAATAATATCACCATTGCTGAGATAATGAACCATACACTTATCATCAACAAAGTGTACATGAAGTCTAGCTTTCGCAATCAACGGAACTGAAATTAAGTTCTTTTTTATATTGGGCACATACAATGCATTTTTTAAGAGAATCACACCTCCATTTGCAATTGTAAGCTCAATTTATCCTAAGGATAAGAGGCATTGTTTGCACATACCACGTCCTCGTTTCAGTGCATCTTTCAAAGATGCAAAAAATCTTTTGCATGATGTTATTTTCTTTGAAGCACCACTATTAAAGAACCAATCCGAATCAACCTCACTCACAACCATAGATTTAGAATGCAACGATGCATCATAATGACATGTAACAACACATGCCCAAAAATCTTGAGCCATGTTAGCTTCATCATTCTGTGCATTTTCTAAATTTTCAACAATAGACATGCCGGATTCCTTCTTCTTTTCATTGCGTTTAGCAAGCTTTCTACACTCACCAATAGTATGACCAGCCTTTCGACAATATTTGCATCTCTTCTTCTTTTGCAAATCAACATCATTAGAGGAATGAGTGGAAGAGGAAGGTTGAGGCCTTGGTTTTGATGAACCCAAATCTGAACCATACTTGCTTTTCCCCTTTTGTGAGATAGCAAGTGCTTGTGTTCCCTCAATCAAACCACTCCTATTCACTCTAGATTGTTCTTCTTGAAAAAGAAGAGACACAACCTCATCAAATGCATATATATTGGGATTCCCTTTTGCAACCAAATGGAATGTAGTAGCAAAGCTTTGAAAAGATTTCGAGAATCCTTTCAACAATGTAGAAATGAGTGATGCATCCGGAATAATCTCATCTATGTTTGCCGATTGTGCTTTCAAGTCCTTGATGCGTGTCACATACACATCCACATAATCATTTTTAGCCATACATACATCCTCAAGTTGCTTCTTCAAATATGCAACACGTGCTTCATTATGCACGGCATACAAAGAAGCAAGAGTGTCCCATGCATGTCTTGATGTAGAACATAATCAAATGTGTGGAACTATATGATGCTTCAGAGAAAGCGCAATCAATGCATGAGCTTGAGCATCTTTTCCATCCCATATAAATTTCTCTGTGTTAGTGGAGAAGGAGAAACCACTGTACTTGAAGAAGAAGCTCCATCTATGACAATAGATTTTGAAGTAGAAGAACATGTGGGTCTTCAATCTACATCTGCCACTATGTTCCAAAGTTGTTTTGCAACAAGAACATGCTTCACCATGTAAGACCACATTGGATAGTTGGTCCCATCAAGCTTATCTTCAACTTGAAGCATGTCAAACAAATCATTGCTACCCGCCATTTCACTAAAGAATAAGAATGTGACAAAATCTTCACTTCGACAAAAGTTGAAATGAATGCTATAATTTAGATCACAAAGCATCACTCTGATGGCGATTCTAACTGCATGAATGGCTTCAAAATGGGGGTAAAACCCAAGTGCAACTGGTGGAAATGTTTCTTGGCTGTTGAAATTCACTGTTCTATGCTCTGAAGTCGATTTGCACTGTTAAAAGTCCACGCGCGCCGCGACGCAAAAAATTGAAACTTGAGAAGGAGTTGAACCTGCTTTGATACCACTGTTGGGTGTGTGTAAGAGTGCGAAACACACATGAGAAGCACACACAAAGAGAACAAATGCAACAAGACACACAGAGAAGACAGATGGTTGGAATAACTCTCTCTATTGACGATGAACTGAACTAAAGTAAGAGTTGAATAATATCCCTAAGTACAAAGTACCACCACATATGAGTAAATCATGTATGTGGTAACATGGGGAAAAAAACTTTAGCCAACGCTAGAGTAAAAGGTGCCCATGTATAGGGAAAAGGTTCACATCAAAGCTACTCGAGGAACACATAAGTGTAACACATCTTGTGTAAGACCTTGCAAATAAGCCCACCTCTTTAATGGCCTCCCTATGACACAATTTCCAGTTGCAAGATGGAAAAAATTTCGAGGACTTGAAGAGTAAAAAAAAAAAAGATAGATTTTTTGAAAGTCAAAATTCTTGATATAATCAAGGCTTTGAATCACCTCTCTTTTGAAGAACGTTGTCCCCTTAAACAAAAGAACATTTCTCATGGAGGAATCAAGTGATATTGATTAGAAGCTCAGTAATCATTAGTGATACATAGTTACCAATTCTCATCAGTCCCATTATATTCCTTTTAGCTCTCATCACCCCTCATCTAAGAAAGAAAATACGATGATTTAAAATGATCATGGGACAATCACATACCTAGATGGTCTCAACCACTATTTTGTTAAACTTTGCAATGGGGTTCTTGAACTATTCTTTAATCCCATAGTAATGCAAGAAAAAGACTACTATGTAGACACCAACGAGTATATTTATGTACTTTTTGATGGTTTTGAGAACATTAATGATGGGATTGAGGGTCATTAATCCACTCTTTTCTCTTTCCCTTTCCTTTTCACTCTCCTTCCCTGAGTCTCTCTCTTAGCCTCTCTTTCTCTCCCTCCCATTTCCTCTTGCCTTCTCTCACTTTGAGATATGGTGGGGGTTGCCCCCTCTTTGGTGGTCAGTAATCGGGGTCAAACTATACGAGACAATGGCCTCCTGTGTGTCTTTGGAACTTTTTGTGGTTAAACCTGCATTCATCATGCTTCCTAGGGTAGACATTTTGGTGAAACTAGAAGAATTGGAGAGGGTTTGCCCCATCGGACAGATAATACTCCTCTTGAATCCCTCAGACAATGATTCTTGAGTGGTTTGCGCATGGACTAGTTGTTAGCAAGTGTCAGTTTATACTAGCAAACCACGTTCTTTTGGTGTTCAAAAATGACTGTCCCTCCAAGGCTTGCAAGTTGGCACTTGACAGGTCTTGTGCACAACTTTGTGCCTTTACAAGTGGTTTCCAAATTTTACCCCGAATAATTTAGAGCTACTTTGCTATCCACTCTAGGTTGATCTCTTGACCTTTCCTACTTCCTTTATGGATTCATTAGGGAAATGGTGATGCCCATTTATTGCCCATTGCCCTCTAGAGAAGACATCAAAGGAATCATCTAAGAAGGTGTGACATACTCCTCAACACGACCTGACACTCGTAGATTTGTGCCAAAGCAAATTTTAAGAAGGATCAGCCCTTCAAAATTAGTACATACATTGATGAAGAGGAACCCCTAGATCAAGAAGTGACCAAATGCCTATTTTCACTATGGTTTGCAAGGCCACATGACTAAAGATTGCCCTTTGAGGTAGAAAACCATGAGAAAGAAGCAAGATAATGGAACATTTAGGTAATAGTTAACAAAGAGAGAACAATGGCCCAAAGGAATGGACTGTGTGAGTTTGAAGAACAGTTGTTGGAATCGGAGAAAGTTGAAGAACACAATTCACAGAACCTAACTCTCAAGGCTTCATGAAAGTGAGACACAGAAGGAGAAAAAGCCCTAAACGTAGTGTTGGGACGAGTCTTTCTCGCTCAATCCTTGAAACTAATTTTTTCTCTAATTTGGAAAAGGAAGTCAATCTCTTAGACTACCTTGGGGATATGAATCAATTTGTGCATTCCACTGATGAGAAAACCCGAGAGTATTATTCCAGAAGGAAGGAAGACAATATAGAATGGTAACAATATAGAATGGTAGTCCACCAACAAAGAGGATAGTTTCACCACCAATAAAGAAGAGAACCCAAATAACAAAAGTTTGATCATTGGATCCATAATCATCAATATGGGACTGTAATCTTTTGTGAAGAAGGTGTCTCAAAAAGGGAAACATTCGGCAGAGATCCCTTGGAGGAGCCCCCTCAAGGGTAGGCTCTTGTACCAAGAACCCTCTACTTTGAGAAGAAGAGATGAAGAGAAAAACAAGAAAAAGAGGGACAAGAATGTTGATATATTTAGATAGTGATGTGTGTGAACACATTAGGACAACAGGGGCACTTTTTTCCCTCTTTAGAAGTTTTTTTTTCCCCCGGCTTGTATATATGCCTATTGCCCTAACGGGTTACTTATACTTGTACATTCTAGTGGTACTACATTCAGTAATGTGTGTTGTGCTCCAAGCTTCTTCTTCTTCCTTGTGTTGTTCGCATGCTTCCGCAGACCTCAAACTCCAACAATTGATATCAGATCAGGTCGTCGCTTCATCTAGGGAGTCATCAACACCTCTCCGATCACAGTCTTAAAATCAATGTGCATACTCAGGGTGATTAGGATATCAAAATTGCTTCGCTCTGTGGTGTCGAAATCACGATATGAGCTTGTTTCAGCCTCTGAATGCACTATCACAATGCTTGTGAAGGCTATTTTGTCTTTTTGTGCCAAAGATATTTATAGGTTTTGCTTCACTAGTATAGGCATCTCGAAGTCTGCTAGAGGTTTAGCAAAACTTGACAAGGTAGTTATGTTCAACTTTTTGAGGTACAATCAATTTTCTCCATCAGGGTATTATAGTTAGTGGCCATGGCAGAAAGCCATGATGTATTCTGTATGTTGGTTGTTGAGGATAAGTTGGATGGTACGAATTACCCATTATGGGCTTATATGATGTGTCATTTATTGGTCGCAAAAGGACTATGGAATATTGTGAAGGGTTTTGAAAAAGGTCTTATTACACCTACAAATACAGGTACTGATGATGATGCATCTGCCATCGAAGATGGTGATATTCTACATATTCATGTTCGTGCTACGGTTTCCATTGCACCTGTTGTAAAGCAAATTCATTCGGATGGTAGAGATGCTCAGACACATGCATTGATAGCCTTGTCTATCAAACATGCCATTATTCCTCACATTTGCTGTTACAAAATAGCTAAGGATGCTTTGGATACACTTACCACTTTGTACCAGGCAAGGAATGAGGCTCGTGTTGCTTACCTCTGACAATAGCTGGAGAGTAAGCACATGAATGAAGGTGATTCCATGGATAGTTTTCTAACAAAGATCAAAGATTTGAAAGAATAGTTGATTTCTGTTGATGAAGTCTTGCCTAATAGTTCACTTGTGCAGACTGTTCAGAATGGTCTTCCCGATTCATATTAGAGTTTTGCTTCTACTCTTTGTTTGATGATGAAAGGAAATCCAAATCCCTTAACATTTGAGGAGTTAGTCTCTATTCTATTGTAGGAAGATCGCTCTAGGCAGAACAAGCCCATTATGCATGTTGCAGATCAAGCTTTCCTAGCTAGTCAGAAGGGCAACGATAAATGGAGCTCTTCTACTAGTAAGTAGAAATCTGCTAATTCTGCACAATCAAAGAAGGATGACAGAGACAACAAGAAAACAGAAAAGCAAAAATTATTTTTTAAGTATTGTAAAGCAAATGATCATGTCATAAAGAATTGTCCAAAACTAGCTGCAAAAGAGGAAAAGAAAAAAGAGCCTGGAATGGTTGTTGCAGAGGCCTTTATACTGAAAACAAAGTCTGCTAATCTAGTGTAGAATGAATAATGGGCATTTACTAATATTTGCAATTTTGACCCATCTTCTTCTCAATAGTGTATGTCTGCAATAGAGTTAGATGTTTGGTACTATGATAGTGGGGCAACCAAACATATTACCTCACATCGCAGTTTCTTCACTTCACTTGAGCCTGCCCCTACAGGGAATACTATCACATGCACAAACAACTCCTCTTATCATTCTGACTATTGCTAATGGTATTTCTTTTACATTATGAGATGCTTTATTTGTGCTAGGGACCAAAAAGAACCTGTTATCAGTTTCAATTTTAGCCAAGATTGGCTTGGTTGCGAAATTTTTTGATGACAGATGTACAGTTCATGATATGTCAAATGGTGACATGATTATTGCTTCAGGCATTCTATGTCATGGGCTCTATAAGCTCATAGACTATGAAAAATATGTGACCGATTCAGCATGTGCAGTACATGACTCTCAGGCTATGTCAGATGCAAAGCTTTGGCATGCACACTTTGGTCATATGAATTTTGCTAGTTTGCTACACCTACAGAAATCTGAAATGGTGTCCTCTTTGCCCAAACTTGAGGCACCCAGTAAACATGTCTGTGAAGGCTATATTTTGGGCAAAATGCAATGTTCCTCCTTTCCAAAAGATGGTTCGGTTTGAGCTACTCAAAATTACAGCTTGTTCACAGTGATTTCTATGGTCCTATGCAAACATCCTATTTTGGATACTATCTTTACTTTGTGACTTTCATTGATGATTTTGTCAGGCATGCATGGGTATATCCATTGAAAGCAAAGTCCAAAGTGTTTATGTGCTTCAAATAGTTATTGGTTTTGGCTGAAAATTTGTCAGCATGTAAAATGGGCACCCTCCATTCTAATCGCGGGGGTCTTGAGGCTATTATGTGTGTGCTACTAAAGCACTGTAGTCTATCACTCCATATGAGGCTTGGCAGGGTCGCAAGCCATCTGTTGCTCATCTACATGTTTTCGATTGTTTGGCATATGCATTAGTGCCTGAACAACAATGCAAAAAATTGGATGATAAAGCAATGAAATGTATTTTTGTTGGATACAGTTGTGAAAGCAAAGTCTATCGTTTTTATCATCCAGAGACTAACTGCATTTTGGTTAGCCATGATGTTGTTTTTGTGGAAGATGCTATTCAACCATTACTTTCATGTACTAAGGAGACATGCATTAGCTCCAAAGACATGTATGATACTTTGCTTCCTCTTTTTATAGGTGGACAGTCTAGTGCTAGTCCTAATGAGGCAACTTCTCAGCCTCTGCAGGTTTCATGTGATGCATATTTACATGATGCACTTGTTGATGAAAGAGCTGATATTGAGGAGGCAAAAACTATGCCAAAATGGATGGTGCGTACTTTGCGTGATAGCAAATTAGATGCACCTCTGTCATATCGTACTCGTTTAGGCTCTATATAGTGCTTCTTTTGCATCAGATTCCTATGCTATGGCTACCTCTAGTCTCTGTGATGAGAACGAGCCTGTTTCATTTGATGAAGCATAAAATTCTGAAGATTGGATGGTTGCTATGCAATCTGAATATTATGCTATCATGAAAAATGGTATCTAGTCTTTATGTGACTTGCTTCCTAGCAAGAAGGCCATTGGCATTAAGTGGGTATACAAGCTGAAGCATAAGCCTGATGGAACAGTTGACAAGTATAAGGCTAGGCTTGTTGCAAAGGGTTATGCACAGGAAAGAGGCATTGATTTTGATGAGACCTTTGCATCTGCATGTTGAATGACTACTGTTCGTAGCATCTATGCACTTGCATCTCATCATGGTCGAAATGTACATCAGTTGGACATTAAAACTCTATTTCTAAATGGTGAATTGCGTGAAGAAGTGTGTGTCTTTTAGCCCCGTGGCTTTGTGGCAAAAGGGCATGAAAACCAAGTGCGCAGGTTGAAAAAGGCATTATATGGTTTGAAGCAAGCACCACATGCTTGGTATGAAAAGATACATGCCTATCTCATTGCACATGGTTTTGAAAACAGCCCAACTGAGAGCACCTTAAATGTTAAGCATGCAAATGATGTGCTTCTGATCATTTTTGTGTATGCTAATGACATGCTGCTCACTGGTCCTCGTGAGAAGCATATTGCTGATTTTAAGGCTGATTTTCATGCCTCATTTAAGATGTGTGATTTGGGGCATTTGCATCATTATTTGGGCATTCAATTTATGCAAGGTGATGGCAGAATAACTTTGTATCAAACGAAATATATTGACATATTATTGCAGCGTTTTGGCCTTGAAGATTGCAAACCTATTGCCACTCCTATGGAGATAGGTTTAAGATTGAGTCTTCATGATGTTGGAGATGCATTTGATGTTGTTCTCTATTAGCAGGCTATTGGATGCTTGATTTACTTATGCATTACTCGGCCAGATATTCAGTTTGCTGTCTCACAGATGAGCATGTTTATGCATTGCCCAGGTGTCAAGCATTGGCAGGCGGTTAAGCACATCTTTCACTACTTGAGTGGTACTCGACTACTTAGGTTGTTTTATCCCAAGGGGGATCACTCTCACTAGATTTTCATGCTTTTTCTGACTCGCACTAGGCTGGTTGCTATGACACTTGTGTGCCCATTAGTGGCTTTTGCTTCATGCTTGGTAGCTCATGTATATCTTGGTTGAGCAAGAAGCAACCTACTATGGCCACTTTCAGTTGTGAGGTTGAGTATAGGGCAGCTTTCACAACGATTGTTGAGTGTGTGGCTCAGATACCTTATGGCTGATTTGGGTGTTGGTCAGTCTTCTACCACCACCATCTTCATTGATAGTCAGAGTGCATTGACAATTGTGAGGAACCCTGTGCTCCATGCTCACACCAAAGCACATTGAGGTGCATTATCATTATGTCAACAAGAGGTTCTCTGATGGAGATATCAGCTTGGCATATGTGCCCATGCAAGAGAACATTGCAGAACTTTTCACGAAGGCTCTACCTAGGGAGAAGTTTGAAGCTTTGCGTAAAGCTTTGGGCTTACTTCCTTTTGTGGAGTGATTCTACATAGCTTGGCACTTCCTTATACATGATTGCTAGCTCCTTGTTCACCACATCACTCCTAGGGGGGATTTGTTGATATATTTAGGTAGTGATGTGTGTGAACACACTAGGACGGCCAGGGAACTTTTTCCCCTAGCTTGTATATACACCTATTTCCCTAATGGGTTACTTATCTTTGTACATTCTAGTGGTAATTCATTTAGTATTGTGTGTTGTGCTCCAAGCTTCTTCTTCTTCCTTGTGTTGTTTGTGTGCTTCCATAGACCTCAAAACTCCAACAAAGACTATGTTATACAAAGATCATTGACTTCAAGAATGTTTATTGTTTCTTTCAACATTTGTGGGTTGTCTGACCCACTCACAAGTGGTCATTATAGGTCGATGGCTCTAAGATAAAAGTGCACACCTAGACTTCATCTATCTTCAGGATACCAAAATTGACTATGAAGACCTTCAAAAGAGACTTAAAAATATTTTGACATTTCATTCTTGGTTCGCCAATTTGCACCCAAGGGGAGAGTGATGGCACAGCTATTGGCTTCAAGCCAGTCTCGCACTCTTCCCTTGTGAAGAACTTTCTAGATTAAGACCATCATTGGATTGTTACTTCCTTTAAGGGCCCTCTTTAGTCCACCATTGTTTCTATGTATGCACCCAATCTTGATGCAGAAAGAGTAGTCACTTGGCAATAATTGGACTATGTGTCCTCTGAGGTCATCATATGTGGGGACTTTAATATGGTAGAAATCATATATGACAAATGGTATCAAAGAGGGTAGGTTAGATGGTTTATAAAAAAACATCTAGGACCTGATTAAACTCCAACCATGATTTGGTGGAGGTAAATTACAAGAATGGCTTCTTTTGGTCAAACCTCTAGTTAGGTGTTGAATCTTGATTTGGAAAAATCTAGGATGGTTAGAATCTATATTTTGTAGAATAGCATTGATAAGTTGGATACCCCATCCCTCTCACAGTGCATGGACTTAGTTGTGTTAGATCACTATCTGATGGTTTTTACCTTCAAGGAGCACTTAAATCATAGAAAATCTCCCTAGTTCCATGTCAATCGTATGCTCTTGTCCTCCTCTTGGCTCAACATGTGATCACCTCAACTTGGAACCTGGCCTTCATTGCCCCCTCCTCTCCAACCAAGAGTTGGGTGATGGTTCTTAAGTAGACACGTTAAATTTTGTATAGGACTCAGAAGGAAATCCAAAGCATTCGTCATGCTGGAAGGGAAAATCTTTATCAAAGGCTTGAGGATCTAGAGATTGAATTCAAGAAAGTTCAATCCCACCTCCAATTTGAGCTTGGAATATCATAAACATGCTTAGATATGAGCAGAAATTCAAAGAAAGAGTCTTCATATTTACTTTAAGGATTGGTGGGTGGGGAAAGAAGACAGATGTACTAAAGAAATGTGCTAACTCCTAAAGAAGAAATAGTATAAGGAAGCCGTCCCTTACATGATTGACAACCATGTAGTGTAATTCACTACAACTGAAGAAAATTGTGCAGTAATTTTCAACCATTTAATTCAACTCTTGGTGGTGTCCACTCTGTTTTCTTCTCATAGGTGGGATTGTATGGTCGCCATCTCTAGAATCAAAATCAACACAATTCCACAAAGTATCATGCATATTCTTGATTTCGCTTTCATCTATATAGAGATTTTAGAAGTGATTGATTCTCGTCCCAACGGTAGAAGCCCAAGGATGGATGGTCTCGCCAATGAGCTCTTCAAGTTATTCAAGTGCTTCTTGTTTTCCCCTTTTTGCTTGGTCTGGTAGGAGGCCATGTGTTTTGGCATGTTACCTAACTATCTTAACAAAGGTGTGATTAAGTTGATTCACAAAAAAGATAGTAAAAACATGATTGAAAAATTAGAGGTCTATTATGATGCCACTGTTACACTAATGTGTTCCTCGAGTAGCTTTGATGTGAACCTTTTCCCTATACATGGGCACTTTTTACTCTAGTGCTGGCTAGAGGTTTTTTCCCCATGTTACCACATACTTGATACTCTCATATGTGGTGGTACTTTGTACTTAGGGATATTATTCAGCTCTTACCTCAATTCAATTCATCGATCAATAGAGAGAGCTATTCCAGCCATCGTCTTCTCTGTGTGTCTTGCTGCGTTTGTGCTCCTTGTGTGTGCTTCTTGTGTGTCTCTCGCACTTCTACACACACCCAACAGTGGTATCAGAGCAGGTTCACCTTCTTCTCAAGTTTTGGTTTTTCGCGTCGTGGCGTGCACGCACTTTAACAGTGCAAATCGACTTCGGAGCATAGAACTGTGAATTTCAGCAGCCCGAAAACATTTCCACCAAGTGCGCTGGGGTTTTACCCCCATTTCGAAGCCATTCATGCAGTCAGAATCGCCATCAGAGTGACGGTTTGTGAGCTGAAATTTCAGCACTCATTTCAGTTTTCGTCGAAGTGAAGATTTTGTCACATTCTTGTTACTTAGTGAAATGGCGGGCAACAATGACTTGTTTGGCATGCTTCAAGCTAAAGATAAGCTTGATGGGACCAACTATTCGATGTGGTCTTACATGATGAAGCACGTTCTTGTTGCAAAACAACTTTGGAACATAGTGCCAGATGTAGATCAAAGACCGACAGGTGCTTCTACTTCACAGTCTACTGTCAAAAATTGCCCAAACTGTTGGAAATTTCCAGCCACATATGGCTGAACATTTGCGTCAAAATATGGCTGAAACTAAGCATGAAATTCAGCCCACGCATGATGTACATATTGAAGATGTTTTACATAATGAACGCATGTCTATCAAGAGTGCACAATCTATGCCAAAGTGGTTGAAACAAACTTTGTAGGACATCAAATTGAGTGAACCTTTACTTGCTAGAACAAGATCAAGCTCTCACCATGCATCAAGTAATTTTGTGGATTATTCTCTTATTGCTACAGCATGTAATGAAGAGCCACTTTCTTTTGAAGATGCATGTGACGATCCACAATGGATGAGTGCTATGCAATCAGAAATGGATTCCATACATAGGAATGGTACTTAGGAGTTATGTGAATTGCCAAAAGGAAAGAATGCCATTGGTACAAAGTGGCTTTACAAGATTAAGAGAAAATCTGATGGTAGCATTGATCGCTATAAAGCTAGATTGGTTGCCAAAGGATATGCACAACAATATGGCATTGACTATGAGGAAACTTTTGCACCTACTTCACGCATGACTACCATTCGTACCGTCGTTGCATTGGCTGCCCATCGAGGTTGGAAAGTGCATCAATTAGACATAAAAACAACCTTCTTGAATGGAGATTTGCAAGAAGAGGTCTATGTGAAGCAACCTCCTGGATTTGCTATGAAAGGGAAAGAGCATATGGTTTGTCGCTTGCATAAAGCTTTGTATGGTCTCAAGCAAGCTCCACGTGCATGGTATGTCAAAATACATAAGCACTTGATTGCTCTTGGCTTCACATGTAGTCCGATTGAAAGCACACTCTATGTATGCAAAAATGGGGCTGATCTTATAGTGCTTGTTCTTTATGTCAGTGACATACTCTTGACTGGGTCATGTGATGCAAAACTTGACATTCTTATGGTTGATTTGCAGCATACTTTTGATGTCACTTATCTTGGTCTTTTGACCTACTATCTTGGCATCTAGTTTGTATCCGTTGAGGGGGGAATTGTTATGCATCAAGCAAAGTATGTTGAAAAACTACTTCAGCGTTTTGACTTTGAGGATTGTAAGCCAGTTTCCACACCAGTTGAGAGAGGATTCAGGTTCTCAGTTGAGGATTCCAGTGATGCATTTGACACTTCTCTTTATCAGCAAGCTGTGGGATGTCTTATATATGCATGCAACACAAGGCCGAATATACAGTATGCAGTTTCCCAGTTGAGTCGATTCATGCATAGCCCTAGCACTAAGCATTGGCAAGCGGTGAAACGTGTGTTTAGATATCTTTGAGGCACTTTGAGCTTAGGTCTCTTTTATGGCAGAGATGTTCAGCCATGCTTGCATGCTTTTACAGATAGTGATTGGGCTGGTTGTTATGATACTCGCGTGTCCACTAGTGGTAATTGCTTTTTCCTTGGAGACTCATGCATATCTTGGTTGAGTAAGAAGCAACCTACAGTGGCGACATCGAGTTGTGAAGCTGAGTACAGGGCAGTTTTCACAGCGACAGTGGAGTGTATATGGCTGAGACGCCTATTGATGGATCTTTGCATGGAGATTGATGCTGCTACGCATATTCTCAGAGATAGTCAGAGTGCTTTGGCTGTTGCACAAAACCCAGTGTTTCATGCACAGACCAAACATATTGAGGTGCATTATCACTATGTGAGAGAGCGCCTTCATGCAGGAGATATTGATTTGGTATATGTGCCTACACCAGATAATGGGGCAGAAATATTCACCAAAGCTCTTCCACGGGAAAAGTTTGAAGCTTTTCGCAAAGCTTTAGGCTTGTTACCTTGTGGGGGCTGATCTGTCACTCCCTGTATGTGTTCACATCATTCGCTCCAGGGGGGTTTGTTACACTTATGTGTTCCTCAAGTAGCTTTGATGTGAATCTTTTCCCTATACATGGGCACTTTTTACTCTAGTGTTGGCTAGAGGTTGTTTCCCCATGTTACCACATACTTGATATCTCATATGTGGTGGTACTTTGTACTTAGGGATATTATTCAGCTCTTACCTCAGTTCAGTTCATCGATCAATAGAGAGAGCTATTCCAGCCATCATCTTCTCCGTGTGTCTTGCTGCGTTTGTGCTCCTTGTGTGTGCTTCTTGTGTGTCTCTCGCACTTCTACACACACCCAACAACCACAAACATGGTATAAGACCTTTGCTAAGGTTCTCACTAATCTCATTACTTTTGACCTTTCCTCTTGGATCAATGAGGATTAGGAAGGATTCATAAAGGGTAAATGCATCTTGGAGGCCATTATTGATGCATGGGAAGGCCTTGAATTTGTATAGGAATCTTCTCAAGATGTCCTCTTCCTCAAAGTTGATTTTGATAAAGCTTATGTAAACTTGAGTTGGACTTCATTCTTCAATTTCTGAAAGATCTTAGTTATGACTCTAAATTTATCAAGATGATTTGGATGCTTTTGGGAAATGCCTCAGCTCACATGAATGAGAATAGACAAGTCCCTCAATCAATAAGATTAAAGTGCTCGATCAGATAAGGTTGCCTCTCGCTTTGCTACTCTTTGTTATTGTTGTCGACGATCTTAGTTGCTTGGTTAACCATCATGCCTGCCTTGGTCAAATCTAGGGGCTTTCTCTTCCTTATAGCCAAGACCCAATGATTCTGAGACTCTTTGCCAATGACACGACTGCTTTCTTACATAACGATCAAATAGTATCTCCACCTTTTGGTGTTGTCTGGATACCTTTTGTGAAGCCTCTGGATCTAGAATAAACCACTCAAAAATTGTTGTCAATGCTATTATTGGGCAGCCACTGCAATCTCTTGTTGACGAAGGATGTCAAGAGCTCCCCAATGGACAAAATCTTTCTTTTATTGTTAATCATAATGGGTTTTGATGTTTCAATGAGTTAGTGATGGGACTCCGTTCTCACCAAGCTCAACAATAGACTTGGTTATTAAATGTTCTTATGGATCAACTTGGTGGAACATGCTGTGGTGGTCAACACATACCTCCTTGCATCAATTATATATTTTGTGGGGTGTTGGAGACCAAAGGACAAAGGTTTAGCTAAGTTGGAAAGAATTTGTAGAAATTTCCTTTGGAAGGGTAATCCCAATAGGAGAGACTTGCCCAAACTCAAATGGGCAATTTGTGCAAGCCAAAAAGATTTGGGCAATTTAGGAATTCTAGAGATTGAGATATGTTCAATAAGTTGGAAGCCAAATGGTGGTTAAAGCATGGAGCAATGTGAATGCTTCATGGATCAAATTGACTTTTAAAAACAAATTTTTTCTTATGCTTGCAGGTATTCCAAGATGGAAGTGACTTGTGTTAGGCCCGCAGAATAATGTAAATTAATCTTTTTAATATTTCTCTTAAACCATTGTAAAAACGGATGCAAACCCTTCAAAGTGGTGCTTCAGGCACAAAGCACGTGGAATTCTCTAACTCGTTGTGTTATTGTATTCTATTCTATTTGGTTCTATGGTGTAATTAGTGATTAACTTTAAGTCTTTTTATTGGTGATTATAGTGTGTTGATTAGCTTTGTGAACCAAAGTATGATGTTTATGACGTCTGGTAGGGTATAATGTTTATCAGATAATAGAAGCATGATTATCTAATAGTGAGAAAAATTCAAGGGCCCTAGCTCAAGGAAACCATTGAGCCAAGAAGCTTTGCAGTCTGTTTGGTTTGTCATTGGCTAAGATGTGACTAGTGCGATTGTTTGAAACTACTGTTTTATCGCTAATTAAGCATTGAGGAGGTAGATACTAGACGAGAGGTTAACATTGGCAATCCTATTGGGGACTAGCATACATTAAAAGAGTAGAAGAACACATGCCTATATTGTGGTTAGACAAGCATTATCCAAAGTACACGGAAGACAAACAACCATGCCTAGTGAAAATGCATTTTGGTGTTTTGAAATTAGTTAAGACCTCAAACGAACAGTCAGTTCAATTAAATATATATTCTATATTGAAAGCCATAGCAAGACCAAAAGAAATTCGAGTGTCTCCCAACGTTATTATGGCTCAGGAAAAGTTAAGATCCACTAAATCGAAAGCCATTCCAAAAATGTCCGATCAGACCTCTGGAGTGAGTGGTGAACAAATGCAGCTTATCCCACTTGATCAACATTTAGAAATCTCAATACCCTCTATGAAAACCATTCCACCAAAAACTAGTCAAGTTATTAATCCTCAAACACCGAAAAGATGAGATAGTGGATTCTTTCATAGTTTTTGGACTTTTAGGAAACCGAGTAGTAAACCAAACATAGAAGTTATTAACCAGTGGTGTTCAAAAACACTCTTATCAAATCCATTACGATCCTAGCATACCTTTACAGATGGTAGGCAAAGACTTAACCTTGCAAAGATCATTCCAAGGAAGGATGACCTATGCAAAATCTAGTGGATTTTTGGGTGATGACCCAAATGCTCATGTTAGAGCATTCGAAATTAATTACGGAGTTTTAGAAAATTCCCCTAATCTACTTGGTGTAGAACAATACAAGGTCAGGGTGTTCCAAGCAACTCTTGTTAATGAAGGAGCTAGGTGGTTAAGAGAATTTGAGCTAGACCACTTTCAAACATATGCAATAGTCAAAGAAGCCTTCTTGCAAGGTTTTAGATTGAAGAAGACACCCGGTCAAGTATTTGATTTTTTTTTACAAAATAATAAACAAAAACCTCATCAAACAGTACAAGAGTATGCTACTACCTTCCACATGCATCTTTGATAGATTCCAATGGAAAACACACTACCAATGGATGTAATCACTCAGTGCTTCATCAATGGGTTAAATCTGCAGTTGAGATAGATTATGATTATTAGGTGTGTAGGAACAATGCAATTAGATGAGGTAATTAATATGTCTCTAAAATTAGAACACAAAGTGGGAGGTTCTGTGGAAGATTTAGATTGATCCTCTTTGAAAACTCCAAAGGCTAACAATAATAATCTGATAAATCAAGTATTTTGTACCAAATGTAAAAATCCAGGACATATTGCGACTAATTGTGCTTTAAATCAGTTATACCACACAAATTGTAAGAATATTGATCATTCCACCAAAAGTTGTCCTTATAACGATAAAATGCAAAATCTATTGGCAATCAATGTTGTAGTGCAAGAACCAGGGGAACCTTCAAATAATTATGTCCCACCCCATTTGTGCAACTCTCCATATTCTACATATCCTCCCTTTCGATCGAAGAATCAAGGAAACTACAATATGTCACAATGGAATAAAGGAATTGTAAACCCAAAAAATCTAGGTATGTTGATGCATTGTCATTTTTGTGGCAAATTAGGGCACATAAGAAGAAATTGCAAGCATGCATAGGAGTATGATAAGCACAAGAAAGAAAGCAAAATCTTGATGATGAATATGGTGATCATAACATCGGCTAAAGCATAGACTCCCACTATCCAAACATGATCATGATGAGTCTCGCAACCAGCTATAGAGAAGTTCGAACCAAGATTTACGAAACAACAATGCATGGTGGCAAAAGCAACCAAGTGGGATGAAGTAGATTCCCCAATATTCCCCTTTCCTAATTCAATTAATGAGCCAATGCCTATTGCACCACTGAAAGTCATACCCCTGCCAATGTTTAGTAAGGAATCATCACCAAAAGAGTCTAAAACACTAATGCATGGAACATTCTCACTTGAGCACCCATTAATTTGCCATTAAGCAAGTTACCTACCTTGGTTCCTAGTGTTCGACAATAGTCTCAATAGTCAATAGGATTCGAACATGTCCTGGCACCTTCCACAACAACTATCCATCCTTAATCTGATTCGATGGTTGATCATGTGGTCCTCCTTATCACTATATGGTATAAGAATCAGCACATTTCTAAGGTATTAATTGATGTAGGTTTAGGGGTAAACATAGCAACTATAGCATTATGTAAGAAATTAGGATGGACTTATATTGTACCAATCAAATTCTTTGTAAGAATGGCTGATCAATCCCACGAGTTCATCCCATGGGGTTAGTCTGTAATATTCCCATTACACTTCACGATGTAGTTTTTCATATGACCTTCGTTGTCCTTAATTTACCAAAATCAAGTCTTGACTATAACCTCCTTTTTGGTAGACCATGGTTGACGTAGGGTAAGGTTCTACATGATTGGACCTCCCATGAGCTATTCTTTAAATGCAATCATCGTGAGTACATAGTGCCCCTAGATGAGTTCACACATTGTGAAATCCATGATAGCCCCTATGTGGCAGAGTCAATGAACATGCTTGATAACTCCTTTGATGATGAAGAAGCTGCCTTCTTGGCATCCAAACAAGATTTACTATCATCAGGAACTGTCAATTTGCAACATGTTCTAGATCAGTGATCCTCGACCACATGTTATGTTCACCTAAGTGTTGTGGAAGCGGAGGCATCTCTTGAAGGTGCAGCGGAATTGTTTGATCTTCCCCAAAAATTGTTCAAAGGAGTTGAGGATAAACTAGGCCAAGAATTTTATGTCCCTGAAGACCAACTTCTAACTTGTAATTTAGGAGATGATATTACCGCTAGGCCTGTTAAAGTTAGTGCTACTTTGGAGGAGTTATGTCACCAAGATATGCTTACATTATCGACTGAGTTCATGATGTTTTTGCTTGGGATTATAAGGACATGAAGGGACTTGATCCTTGTATTTATCAGCATTGTGTGCTACTAAAATTGGATGTTTATCCTTTGAAGCAAGAAAGTTGTTGCATGAATCCTAACTATGCTAAGCAAGTTAATGAAGAAATAGACCACTTATTATGTGTTTGGTTCATCATGCCCATTGAATATGCCAAATGGATTTCCTTGATTGTGATCATCCCTAAGAAAAACAAGCAATTGTGAATCTATCTTGATTATCGAAAGTTGATTGTTGCAACTAAGCCAGATCCTTTTCCCTTGCCTTTTTGGATAGTATGTTGGATGAAGTAGCCGATTGTGAGATTTAATCTTTTCTAGATGGCTATCGTGGGTAAAATCAAGTTTGTAAGGTGGATGAGGATATCCCAAACACTACCTTCATTACAAATTGGGGTGTTTATGCCTACACAGTGAGGCGGTTTAAGTTGAGGAATGCTCCTAGTACTTTTCAATGGTGTATGAAAGATATCTTCTCCCCATATCTTACTAGCTTTATGTACATTTTCCTCGATGATTTTTTGGTCTTTGATGACAAAATCGACCACTTGCAGCATCTACGGCTCTGTTGCTTTAAGTGTTGAGAATCAATTATGTCTTAATCTAGCTAAATCTATTTTTGTGATGTCATGTGGTAAGATGCTTGGTCACATTATTTCTTTTCAAGGCATCCAAATTGACCTCGACAAGGTTCAAGCTGTCCTCGTAGCTCCACCTCCCAAATCACCAAAAGAGGTTCTCCGCTTCTGGGTCAAATTTGTTGGCATGGTTGTCACTTTTGGTGGCTCACACACCTCACTATCCCACTCACTCATCTAACCACAATGGATCCTCATGACTTTCAATGGATAGATGAATGACAAACTAGTTTCCTTTGGCTCAAGCAGCTCTTGACCCAAGCACCTATCCTCCAAGCACCAAATTGGGACCTCCCTTTCTATTTCTTTGTGGATGCCTCTGATGTTGCCATTGGGAGTGTTCCGATGCAATTGACAAATAAATGGCATCGAATAATTTATTATGCTAGTTGTCAATTGGCCTTGGTCGAGTGCACTTATTCAGTTACCAAATGTGAATGCTTAGGCCTGATTTATTTCATAAGAAATTTTGTCATTACCTATTAGGCAAAAATTTTACTTTCCATGTTGATCACTCGGCTCTTACTTATCTTGTGTGCCAATAGAATTTAGGTGGGTGATTGGTTCAATGGGTTTTATTGCTCCAAGAATTCCAATATGATGTTATTCACTGCCCGAGGTCCTCACATGCAGTGGTTGATTTTCTTTCTCAACTAGATTCTGGTGAAGCCTCCACTGGCATGGATGACTCTTCTTGTAGTATCTACAGTTCCTAGCCTAGTACCTTGCTAGTCACCTAGGATTTGGCAACTTCCCATTATGATACCTTAGTGACATTTTTGACCATGGGTTCCCCTCCCGATACTCTTTCAACCAAGGCTCACCAAAAACTTGCCTTGTATAGTCATCAATTTTGTCTCATTGTTGGTCAACTATACTACTCTAACCCATTGCGAGCTCGGCTCCGGTGTGTGCTGTCTCATGGAGTTCCCTTGATGCTAGCTTTGGCTCATTTCAACCCAACTACTGGACTTTTTTTAGCGGATTTAACTTACAAGAAGTTATTGTAGAGTGTGTTTTGGTGGCCTACTATGCAGGGGGACACACAACACTATGTTCGAGTCTGTGATGCTTGCGAGCACACTGGGCAACCTCTTCCATGCTCTGATTTTCCACTTCAACCAATTTCGCCTTTGGAACTGTTCCAAAAGTGGGGATTAGATTTTATTGGACCCATTACTCTTGCTATTCTTACTAATAATTTGTACATTCTAACATTCTAACCCAACAATTTTTCCTTGTTTTTTCCCTTGCAATATTTTTCCTTGTTTCAATCTTCCCTTAAAGATTGTTTCCGACTGTGTTACCTATTTTTCCAATGAATTGATCACTGCACTTACTCATTCTTCCCTGATTATACATAAGTCTAGTACTCCATATTACCCCCCTGCTAATGGTTTGGTAGAAAGCAGTAACAAAAGCCTTCTTAGTATGTTAAAGAAGCTCATTGCGGATTGTCTCAAGCATTGGGATCAGTTGCTCCATGTTGTCTTATGGGCATATCATACCACTTATAAAGTTTCAATTAAATGTAAACACTTTAAACAAGCATATGGTTTGGAAGCCATTGACCCAATGGAGATCGGTGTTCCCAGTTTAAGAGTTGATATAGAACAAGAACTTCTTCCACAAGATTCCTTGTTTACTCAGTTGGACAAACTCTGCATGTTGGATGAATAGTGTTTTGAGAGTTTCTTCTTTCCACAAGGAATGCCATGCTAACACGCGATAACTGTAGAAGCACCCATCCACCTATTTGCATCTCCCTTAACTATTTTATGTGTTATTCCTAGGTGACAGACTAGTCCCTTTGTGCCTTTCGTTGCTTCCTCCTTCCATGCCCATGGATGCTCTTGCCTCAATGGTTGCACCTCTTTTCGATGATGATGATGAAAGCATGGGCATTTTTTTCATTGCTCTTGCAGACACCAATGTTACCCCATTCTTGTGGATTCTTTGCCTCAAGAATCTTTGGCTCTCTCACCTCCACTGCTAATGATGGTTTGCGTATGGAGCAACCGTCCCCTGCACATGTTCCTGATGCAATCCCTAACACTAGTCCCCCACCTCCTTCCTCCTCTCTAGTAGTGGTTCCATCTCCACCTTCCTCTCCAGCAATTGTTCCTCCTCCACCTCCCTTGGATAGCCCTCCACCTACTTCTAGTGAGGCAGAACCTTAATCTCCTCCCACTATTGTGCCCGATGTGGTTCCCTTGGTTGTTCCCTTACCAACCCCACTTCTTGTGGTGGATATGACCTCTTTGTTGGCTAGAGCACCCTCTCTGACTGCAAACCAAACTAGCCCTTTAGCTTCCCAGCCATGTCCACCATACTCATCCATGGAATACTCCTTTTGGACCTCCTATAACATGGCATCCATATTTACCTGTACCCTCCGACTCTTATTGGTCTTTTTGTGTTAACCAAGCATTATAATTTCAAGACCTGGTAGGGATCGGGTCTTATTTAGTTCATGCTCATGAAGCAGTTGGGTATCATTTTAATAATGTGCGACAACGAAATCAGTCTCTTCTCGCTGATAATGAGTTACTACAAGAATGTGTCTCTACACTAGAAGCTGAGTTGCCTAAAAGAGTTTGTTCTTGTGAACGTCTAGAGCAGACCTATCCAGAGCATTTAATTCTTAGCATACCTCTTCAAAGAGAGATGCTTCCCATCCACCAATGTCCACTATTTGGGCCATAACTTCCTCATAGAAGCTCCAAATGAGGAAATTCAAATTGCTATAGATTCTACACTCCAACTTCTTTCTTTTAGATTGTTCATATGTCATATCTTGAATTATGAAAGTAATCTCTGCATGAGGTTTTAAATGGCTTTTGAATAGCAAGAAATTCTGAGTGACCTGAGTGTTCAATTATGATGAATAGGAGTGTTGCAGAGAAAAGAGGCACAAAGGAGGAGCCCCAAATTTTTCAAATTAATGGGCATCTTTTTCTTCTCCAAAATCTTAGGGAATTCCCTCAGAGCTATGTAAATGCACTAGAGTAGTCCTCTAGATGCATAATCCCAAATCATTGTAATATATTTCTTGTAAAATAGTAGGAAATTAGAGATTAGCCAATAAAGTGCCGGTCACTTGTGTGAAAGGACCATTTTTAGGGCACATGTATATAAGTCGCTTTGTGACTCTTTGTAGAGACTTTTTGCCATTTTGAAGAAGGAGAGCTCCAAAATTTCGAATTTGCTTCTTTCCTACAGATTTTCATCTTCTCGATGATCTTTTGTGTATGTGTGAAGCTTGAAATGTGTGTGTAGGACTGTTATCTACCCCTCCCCATCACTTTTGAGCTACTGTAGTGTGTGTGAGCAAGTACAAGTTGAGGAGTGAGTGTGGGTGTTTCCCGCCATTCACTGTTTCGGCCATAACTTGAAGAGTGGTTGTCAGATTTGAGTGAAAATATGACTAGTAGATGCGTCTCATCAAGAGCTTCGAAAGGAACCCACTATTGGCTATATTTGGAGTTCAAAACTGGGAGAAACATTTGAATTTGGATTTACTGCTATAAGTGGTATTGCAGCAGATACTTTTTGAGATTAAGTGAGTTGGAAAGGTAGTTTAGTCTTTTCTCATGCATTTTAGCCGAACCATTTCATTATCCATCATGTGTGCACACGTCCTCATACAGTTGGTTAGGTCGGTTCTTCAGATTGATAATTAAGTGCGTGTCAATCCACCACTATACGCACTTGTGTGGCAAACGAGATTTAGTCTCTTTGACACAAGTCCCTAAGATCTAGTGACTTAGGTACACATGTCTTTGGTGCCGTTGCTGGGGAACACACTCAACCAAGGTGCGTTCGTGATGGTTATAGCTGTGGAGTGAAGAAATCGTACTTGTAGAAGTGAATTTGTTTAGTGGCAAGTAGTCAGACACTTCAGCACTTGTTACTTCACATCCCAGAGGTGTGTGTCATGAGTTTTTAGGTTTAGAGTTAGGAGAGAGGGAGAGAAGAAAGAGTTAGGGTTAGGTCAAGAAGAGAAATGGAGTAGGAGTAAGTTGAAAAGTACCAAGAAAAATCCCAAAAATTGCAAAGTTAGTGTAGGATAGGCTTCAATCATCAGAAACTATAAAAACCAAAAATTTGTAGTTCATTTGACAACTGCTTAGAAGTTGGTATCACCTGCAGACAGCGACTGGTATCGCCTGAGTGGTATCGTGCAATACAAGCCCCCAAAGCATCCTAGTGAGCTCTAGACCCAAGCAACATACCTGCAAGGTAAGCTACATCAAGACTTTAATATAAAAAACACTATAAAAATGCATTAACACGTGATTAAAGGCGCATTTGGTATCGTGCGGTGGGACAAAGAGATTTAAAAGAATTTTTGAGTGAGATAGAGGGTGAGGAGTGAAGAGGAGTGAGATAGAAACCAACGATTGAAATTTTTTTTGTATTTGGAGCTGTTTTGGCTATAGTATCACGGTCGGTTGAGTTTTGGTATCGTGATACCAAAATTCCCTAGTATCGCAATACTCGCCAAAGTATCATATCGTCGCATACCACTTGAGGTATCGCGATACCACTTTCGGTATCGTGATACCACTTTCGGTATCATATTGTCAAGTTGGTATCGCGATCGTGATCTTCCAGTGGTATCGTATCGCGGTCCACTTGGTATTGTATCACCCCTGGTCATGGTATCATATCGTCGATCGAGCAGTATCATATTTCATATCGCGTGCAAGTCCAGTATCGTATCGTGCAGAACTCAAGTATCGTATCATGCATTGTTGTGGTATCATATCATCACCGTGCACCGGTATCGTATCGTGAGTATTTTTGGTATCGTGCAGAACTCAAGTATCGTATCATATACCCAATATCGTATCATTGTATTCTCTGATATTGTATTGTGATGAATTTTAGTATCATATCGTGCATTGTTGCGGTATCGTATTGTGCCTTGCACTGGTATCATATCGTTAGGATTCCCAGTATCATATTGTGCACTGCAGTAGTATCGTATCGTGCCTTCAGGTGGTATCGTATTGCTTGAGCACATAGTATCGTATCACGTAGAGCAGTGGTATCGTATCGTGTGAAAAGTAGTATCGTATCGCTCAGTTCTCTGGTATCGTATCGTCGACTACCCAAGTATCGTATCATCACCTGTGGTGGTATCGTATCATCAACAAACTGGTATCGCCTGGTGTAGTATCGCCAGAGTGGTATCGTCTAGAATACTCTGAGCATCTTGAAGGGCAAATTTGAGGCATTTGAGGGACCAATCAGGGAGATAATTAGAGCCCAAGATAGCCCCAGGAGGGTGGATGAACTTGAGATCAGGAAGGGTGCTAAGTAGCAGAAGAAGTGTTATATCATCGGTAGGAAGTACATCTTAGGTCAGTCACCGCTCCATCTATTCCGACACCTCTAGTGATTTGGAGGAGGAGATACCCATGGCTTTAGAAGAAATGCAAGGTCTTGTTCCCAGGAGAAACTTCATGTCCACGGTAGAGGGGGAATACCGTACCTCTTTGCAATATGTGTCTACTAATGACCAGGAGATTCCCATCTACGTGGATGGTTTAAATAGATTAGTAGCCAGAATGGTGACTTCCACCATTCAACGATTGTGCCCAGACCAATCGTCGAATATGAAGGAGGAGCATATCTGGATAAGTTGGGTCACATCTATGTGGTGATAGAACATCCAGATCTGATCAATGAGAGAGGAGGATTAGGAGGGCAAGAACATTCAGGAAGACTAGACCCTGAGGAGTTGGTAACTACTCCCAGAGGCAAATCAGTGGTAACTCGAGTCTTGAGAGGGGATTTGAGACCTCAGGATGACTATTTATTGGAGGTCTATTTGATCCATGGATCAGATTTATTACTCCAAACTGACTCACCTACACAAGGACGGGAAAAAAGCCCGATGACATTTTACGAGTTGAAAGATCTTGAAGACAAGTCTAGAGAAACATACCTAGATAAGAACCAGAGAAGGTATTGGCTTGTCGATGCCATAGACAGGGCTCAACTGAAGTATATGGGGTTGCCTGTATTCCCTCAGCGAGAGCAGGCAACTACCTCTCAAAACCCCTTCAAAATACAACAAGAGAGAGAACATACAATGTCGGGACAAACGAGCCATAGGAGTGTTCCAAACCGAACCCATGTGCAATTCACAATGCCAGGAATGCAAGCACATAATCAAACGCACCCAGGAATAGGCAACCAATACCGACCACCAGTAAGACCAAGACCACAACTAGGAGTGCAACCTGGAATACCCCCAATTAGACCAGCAATCCCTGTAATGCCTAGACAGCTAGAGCCCATGAGAAGATTAAGACCGATTCAGGTGGCCAATGTAGAGAGTATGCATGCGGAAGTAAAATGAAAAGTAAAGTACTCTCACAAAATAAAGAATGTGTGAAACACAAAATGAGTAGACCATGAAATGGGTAAACTCATGTGGATTAGAAATGAGCTTGCCAAGAGCATGGAATAAGCTCTTCAAGCTTCTAACCAAGTACAAATGAGGGGAGAGGCCCTCCTTATATAGATTTGGGAGGGGCTCTCAAAAGTACATCATATGTGGGATACGTCTCTTGAAAGGAGAATGAATACAACTGGTAGAAGCACATGGCAAGGTACCCAAATACAAAGGAAATACAATATAAAATGGAAATAGACTAGAAATGGAGTGCCTCCTAGATACAAAATGGAGATGCACTCATGCAAATACAAATGTAGATGAAGTAGGAGTGATCATGTCGTCAACACTCCCTCTGCAGCTCCATTTTGGAGCGACTGAATGCTGCAGAGGTCCACCAAGCGCTGAAGCGGAACCGGAGGTAGAGCCTTCGTGAACATGTCCGCTAGGTTCTCCTGAGAGGTACATTGCTCCAGAGTAATCTCCTGAGATATGAGCTTCTCACGGATGAAGTGGTACTGGATCTCGATGTGCTTCGTCCGAGAGTGGAACACTAGATTCTTGGCAATGGCCAAGGCTGATTGGCTGTCCGTGCGAATACATGTCGGAGTATCTTGCAAAACACCAATGTCAGATAATAAACATCGAAGCCATATGGCCTCACATGCTGCAAAGCTGGATGCTCGGTACTCGACCTCGATAGATGATAGTGAAACTGTAGGCTTCTTCTTACTTGCCCAAGAGATAGGTCTTGAGCCAAGCAAGAAGATATACCCAGAAGTAGAACGTCGAGAATCAGGATCACCATCCCAATCAGAATTTGAATATCCGACGAGTTCGATGCCCCCTCTGTACCAAAGACCATGATGTCGGGTGAGGGCAAGGTATCGAAGTAGTCTCTGAGAAGCATCCCAATGAGTCGACGAGGCTGATGTGCAAACTGACTGAGTATACCAACTGCATAAACAATATCTGGTCTAGTGATGGCAAGATAGAGTAATGAGCCAACAAGCTGTCGATAAATATGCACATCCACAAGTGAGGATGAGTCCTCCAGTCTAAGCTTGATGTTTGGATCAAGTGGTGTAGAAACTGAGTGACACTGGTCCATGTTATAT
Source organism: Ceratopteris richardii (assembly GCA_020310875.1). NCBI lineage: Eukaryota > Viridiplantae > Streptophyta > Polypodiopsida > Polypodiales > Pteridaceae > Ceratopteris > Ceratopteris richardii. The sequence goes on from CM035409.1 coordinate 63,957,302, forward strand.
CTAGAAAGTAGATCAGAGCAGTACTTCTTCTGTGATAGAAATATACCTTCTTTTGTTTGCCAAACTTCCATAGCCAAGAAGTAGTGTAGTAATCCAAGATCTGTTATAGAATACTCAAGATGAAGCTGTGTGATGATAAACTGGATGCGTTCTTCGTCTGAGCCTGTCAAGATCAAGTTATCTACATAGAGAATGATGATGGCTACTAAAGACTCCTTTTGATAGATATAGAGATTAGCATCAGCATTGCTCCTGTGAAATCCCTTGTCTTCAAAGAACTTGTGAATCTTTTCATACCAGTTCCTAGGAGCTTGCTTGAGTCCATAAAGTGGTTTGTGAAGTTTGTACACTTGATCTTCCTTTCCTTTGATCTTGAAGCCTTCAGGTTGTTCAACATATACTTCTTCTTGAAGATCTCCATTGAGGAATGCACTTTTGATATCCAGCTGGTAAATGGGCCACTTAAAGTGAACACTTAGTGCTAAGATGATTCTTATGGTTGTGAATCTTGTAGTAGGGGCAAAGGTTTCTTCATAGTCAACGCCATGTTGTTGCTTGTATCCCTTAGCTACCAACCTTGCTTTGTACTTGTCTAATGTGCCATCTGACTTGTACTTAACTTTGTACAGCCACTTAACTCCTATGACTTGATGATGTGTGGGCTTAGGTACAAGAGTCCAAGTTTTGTTCTTCTCGATTGCATCCATTTCTACTTGCATAGCTTCTTCCCACTCAGGTTGTCCTTGAGCTTCTTTGTAATTAGATGGTTCTGGGATTTGTTGAATCTGATGCATTAAGGCATAATTGACATAATGACTTTGTTCTCGCTGTCTCTTGTCAATTAGTCTTTGAGATCTTTGTGGATGACTTGAAGTACTTGCTTCTGAGTTGGAGTTTGGAAATACTAAGTCCCCCTCTGAAGTGTAGATAGGTGGACTAAGACTTGTACTTGAATCTTTTCTTGAGTATGAGGAAGCTTCATTGAAGATCACATCCTTCGAAATGGTGATGGAGTGGTGTTGGCAGTGGTCAAGGCGGTCAAGGACTTACAAGACAAGGGAGCCAACAAGAAGGGCCAAGCAGACAAAGCAGTCAAAGAAGATCTGGCAAATAGGCCATCATTTTTTCCTGAATTAATACTTTCCAAATAGTGATTTTAGTCACTCCACACCATTGTAAATACCATTCCACCTTTTTGTAACTCCATTTTGTGCAAGCCAAGGAGTCCTTGAGCTTGAGGAGCATTAGAAGTACCTACCTATCAATTTTCATATTTTTTAGACTCCGTTTGAGCCTCCAAATAGGCCCTAGAACCTAATTTTTAACTAGGCCGGACACTAGGTCTGGACAAGGCCAAAGCTAGTCAAAAACTATAAAAAGAGCTAGAGAGCTCATTTTTGAGGTTAGCTTGTTGTAGAATTGAACTTGTAAGAGCACTTTTGAGTAATCTAAAGAACTCCATTGTCTATCTCTCTTTGTCTTGCCTTATGTGCGCGTGTGTATGTATGTGTGTGCATGTGGGTGTGCTTCTTACTCACACACTTGTGCCATCACTTGTTCGAGGTCTTCATACCATCCTCACATCTTCCCAGATTGACATTAAAGGAGGTGCTACTCATCACTGATCTACACCAAATTTTGGCGCCATTGCCGGGGATCAAGCTTTGAGGATGAGCGTGTGATGGTAAGACATAGAGTTGTGACATTGGTGTAGTAGGTAATTTCTTTACTTTTTCTTATTTTTCTCTTTCTTACTTCATCATCATCCTCACCATCTCCGAGAGAGCGATTTGTGTGTGCTGTTTTTGCATGTTTTTTGAGAAATCTTGCAGGTTGTAGTTGTACTATCATCTCCAGCAGGCTGCACAGGTACAGAAAAGCTTGGCCTTATCTCTGTGTGGCAGACCTCTGTCGATTGCGATCGACAGAAAATTTGACCTTTTGGTAAAAAAAAGTGCACCACCATAATCTACATGATGAGTACACTCTAAATCACTAATCACAGTAAAAAATTCCATGTTTCTCTGTCAATCGCGACCGACACTGTCGATCGCGATCGACAGCCACGATCGACAGCCTCTGTCAATCGCGACTGACAGCCTTTGTCGATCGCGACCGACAGACCCCACGCCCGATAGTCACGTAGGATTCAGTCAATCGTGATCGACACCGTCGATCGCGACTGATTGAAAATTCACGATTGACTCAAAGACTCGTGTTGCCACATGTCCATCACGACGGATAGAACCCCGATTGACTCAAATCACGACGAAAATCTTAGAAAAAGTGTCGATCGTGATTGACACCGTCGATCACGATTGACACCGTCGATCGCGTTTGACAGGACCCACGACTGACTCTGTGGATCGCGATTGACACCGTCAATCGCGACTGACGTGTCGATCGCGACCGACAGGCCCGAGGACACCTCTGTCAGTCGCGATTGACAGACCTATCGATCGCGATTGACAGGCTTTTTCGGCTACAATTTTAGGGTATTAGTGCTCCAAGTTTTGGGGTAATTTTGGGCATACTTGTCAAACAATTAGCACTTTGTGAGGTCCCTACACTTGTATTTTTGAAAAAAGTCCTGTGAATTGTTAGCCTGTTTGAACCCTGTTTTAACCCTAGAACTCTGAAAAGTAAAAACTTTCTCATACAAAATTCGTTTGCTGTGATTTTTGTCCTGTTGGAAATCTCGTGAGGAGTACAACCAAAATTTCCACTGGTTACTGTAAAATTAATATCAGGATTATTAGATATTCTATTTTGAAGTGACCATACCTAGGGGGAAGAAAAATTAAGGAATCTTTAGGATTGTTTTCCGTAAAGCCAAAAGAACAGTTTGATCTTTGAATTGCATGAATGAACATGGTTTATTGTGTCAATTGAATTTAAGTCTTGAGCTAACTTTGGGACTTTTTCAGGTCCTTTGAGAGCATCGAAGGGTACTTGAAGCAAGAGTAAGTGCAAGCTTGGGAACACGCTTCCTGGGCACACAAGGTGTTGGCAGATGAAGCAAGTACGAGCATACACGCAGATCTAGCACTAAGGCAACCCATTAAATTTTTCCAAACCTTACACCATGTTAAAAGTGATTCTTATCACTAAAAACCCTTGTAAATATCATTTCACCTTTTTGTAGCTCCATTTTTGTACAAGCCGAGGAGTCCTCGAGCTTGGGGAGCCTTAGAAGTAGTTGCCTGCCAATTTTCATATTTTTTAGATCTCGTTTGAGCCCTCAAATAAGCCCTGGGACCTAATTTTTAACTAGGCCGGACATTAGGTCTGGACAGGGCCAAAGCTAGTGAAAAAACTATAAATAGAGCTAGAGAGCTCATTTTTGGGCAGCTTCTTGTAGTTTTGAGCTTGTATGAGAACTTGGTTGCAATAGAAGAGATTCCATTGTCTTACTCTCTTTGTTCTTGCCGTGTGTGCACGTGTGTGTGTATGTGTGTGCATTTTAGTGTGCTTCTCACTCACACATTTGTGCCTTCACTTGCTCGAGGTCTTCACACCATCCTCATGTCTTCCCGGATTGACATTAAAGGAGGTGCTACTCATCACTGAGCTACACCAAATTTTGGCGACGTTGCCGGGGATTCGAGCTTTGAGGACGAGCGTGTGATGGTAAGACGTAGCGAGGACGCGTTGGAATGGTAAGTAGTAGGTAAATTTCTGTTTTTCCTCTCATCTCCATCTCCACCTCCATCTCCACCTCCACCTCCTTCTCCACTACATATTCCCTCTTCCTTGTCATTCTCCTCATTTGTTGTGTGCGAGTTTGAGAGAGAGCGAGCGCGTGCATTTGTGTTGTGTGTTTTTTGCATGTTTCTTGCAGGTACCAGCTCCATCACCATCTCCAGCAAGCTCAGCAGGTATAGAATCTTTCTGCACAGGCCCCGAGGCGTCGAGCTCGAGCTATCGTGACACTTCGAAAACTTCGACTAATCACGTTTCTGAGTGCACCACGACACTGCGCAGGCCGAGAGCACCTAGGATCACAAGACAGAACCACAAAATTCACCATAGCTCGACCTATCGCGACACCTCGGAGTATCGCGACACACCGACCCCACCTATCGCGACACCTCGGAGTATCGCGACACTCCCAAGTATCGCGATACTCCCAAGTATCGCGACACTCTGAAGTATCGCGACACTCCCAAATATCGCGACACTTCCACCTATCACGACACACCGACCCCACCTATCGCGACACACCGACCCCACCTATCGCGACACACCGACCCCACCTATCGCGACACCTCGGAGTATCGCGACACTCCCAAGTATCGCGACACTCCGAAGTATCGCGACACTCCGAAGTATCGCGACACTCACAAGTATCGCGACACTCCCAAGTATCGCGACACCTCGACCTATCGCGACACTCCCAAGTATCGCGACACCTCGACCTATCGCGACACTTCCACCTATCGCGACACCTTGACCCGACCTATAGCGATACATGGGCTTAACGCATAAAATTTGAAGTGAATTAAATGAGTGAATTGAGGTACAACTGTGCTTAGTGTTGGGACACATTGGGATGATATTAGAGCCTTAGAAGTGGGCAAAAGACCTAGAAACCAGTGAGGAATTTCCTGAACCCTGAGAGCCTGTTTTGAACCCTAAGTGCCTGAATGGTCATAACTTTGCCATACGAACTCCGATTGAGGAGATTTTGGTCTCGTTGGAAAGCTTGTTGAGAATCATACGCGGAGTTTTAGAACATGTATTTTTAAGTTGGCCTTTAGGTGGGACTAAGTGGTCATAAGGATTTGGGAGTACAGTGAGGTACTCCAGGGGGGCCTGTAAATGTTGATGTGTGTCTTTCAATCCCTTGTGGTAATAGAGCTATATTGACTTGTGAACTTTTGCAGGAACATTGTGTGCAAGCAAGGCATTCCAAGGAAAGCTAGCAAGGGTGAGTACCAAGCTTGGGAGAAGGCTTCCTGGGCTTGTGCAGCAGTCTGAGCAACCAGAGAATTGAGGTTGGAAGTTCTCTCAACCCTCCTTTGTCAATTCCTAGCCTAGGCTAAGCACGACTTAGGTGTGGTGATTAATTAGGGCTATGGTAGGCATGATTCAAGTCCAAGAGAACTAATCAACTAAGTGCAAGCATCAAGTAGGACTTAAGTGAGAAAACCTTAAGGGACAAAAGTAAAGTTGAATCGATCACGTATCAAGTGCGAAAGTCACTTAATTATTCCTGACGCCGAGATATCAGACAAGTTCATAAACACAATAATCCACTAAAAAGAACAAAGTGATTGGTGCAAAATAACCTACAACGTGGGTATACTTGGGACCAAGGGGGTAGATAAACCAGGCATATGAACCTTAGGTCAGGCAGACACTTAGGCCGAGACAGACAAAGCCTCAGATCTTCTGAAGCTAGTGTCAATCACACTGCTAGGTCTTGGGCCCAGCAGTTGAGTGATTACCCATACACTCCACGATTAGAAACAAGTGATTCTGAAATGTCCTATCACATGGAGAGACCAGTAGGTAGTTCAGGGGTGGCTTATCTAGAAAAGCCAGAGGGACCTTACAAGACTCAATTGGAATACATAAGGACTAATCGTATAGGTGCTCGCATCTACGAAGATGGATTAAGAAGATCTGTGGTCTAGATTAAGAACCCCGATCAACCCCATGGACTAGAACACCCGGTAGTCAAGTTTGAGAATGGAGCATACCTAGATAAAGAGGGGACTATATATGTAGTCACCACTCTTCCTGATAGAACTGATGAGTTTGGAAATGTGATTGCGGAGACCGACATGGGTGATATAGAGCAAGGGAATTTAGAGAGAGAGCCAAGAACTCCCCGTGGTAAATCTGTCTTGACCAGAATCATGACTCCAGAGTGGATTCCACAGGATAATAAAAGCATAGATTTGCTTTTGAACTGAGAAACCGATGAGGCTTTTTGGAGATATAAACCTGCTCAACCTCAGGACGTGAGTGCCCTCACAATCTATGAGTTTAAAGACCCTGATAGCCCAGGCAAAGTAACCTACCTAGACAATACATCAGAGAGAACCTTCATGGTCACCGAGCAGGGCAGACATGCCTACACATGGAAGGGTGAATTTGTTTTACCCAACCACGGTCTAAGGTGTCCTATGGTCACCAAGGAGCCGGGACCTCCCAGGCTCATGGAGTCCAAGGAGATAGAAGTAGAGATAGACCTGAAGTAAGCTTTGCCAACCCCTAGGGAAGAGAAAGTGTTATACCTTATGGAATATGTTGAACAATGCATTGTTGGATTGAAATATGGAATAGCCAATGCATTGTTGGATTGAAATATGGAATAGCCAATGCATTGTTGGATTGAAATATGGAATAGCCAATGCATTGTTGGATTGAAATATGGAATAGCCAATGCATTGTTGGATTGAAATATGGAATAGCCAATGCATTGTTGGATTGAAATATGGAATAGCCAATGCATTGTTGGATTGAAATATCGAATAGCCAATGCATTGTTGGATTGTAACATGAAATATGTTGGCCAATGCATTGTTGGATTGTAACAGTAATATGGAATATGTTGAACACTGCATTATAATTGTTAGAGTGTTGAATTATTTTATTAACTGAGGTCAGTTGCTTGTCAACTGAGAGGCATGTTGTATATTATTGAACAAGGCATTGTTAAAATGTTAAATTATTAATGTATTAATATGTTTTTGATGTTTTTGATATAGCAGCTGAAGGTTCGTGAGGAGCGTGCAAGGCATGAAAGGGCGGACATCAATAATCCGAATAATTATTATTTAGCTTGTAAATAAACTTGCATAGAAGGTTCTATTGTTAGAAAAGTAATGGTTAGAATAAGGGTCGTTGTAGACCGCAGTTTCTATAATTCAAAGTAATGGCTTTCTGTAAAAGTTACCAACTTTTAGTTTCACGCCTGCTTTTCGAAGCCGCCCTCATGTAACCACTATTTTCGACGTAATCAAAAGTCCTATAAATACATGCACTCTGTGGACTGTCGAAACAGAGTGCATGGGGGGAGATTGCACCCAATCTGTGTACTTTCTCGTCTCTTGTTGCGTTTATTCTTGGGTGTGTTTTTTCTGCGTTTTTCTGCGTTTGTAACCTCTGTTTGAGCGTGAGCAAGATCCTGACAACAGTGGTATCAGAGCTCTGCACGCGTCAATATAGAGGGCTCTGTTCTCTGTTCGCGATTCTGAATTCCGATTCCATCTCCATCTCCATCTCCGTCTTCGGTTTCGGTGTCTGTCTTCTGTTTCTGTTTCTGTTTCTGTTTCGGTTTCGGTTTCTGTTTCTGTTTCTGATTCTGATCCAGAACCAGAACCTGACAACAGTGGTATCAGAGCTCTGCACGCGTCAATACAGAGGGCTCTGTTCTCTGTTCGCGATTCTGAATTCCGATTCCATCTCCATCTCCATCTCCGTCTCTGGTTTCGGTTTCGGTTTCTGTCTTCTGTTTCTGTTTCTGTTTCGGTTTCGGTTTTTGTTTCTGATCCAGAACCAGAACCTACGTCTTCACCTACGTCTTCTCCTTCGGCTTACTCCCTTCTGTTTCTGTTTCTGTTTCGGTTTCGGTTTCTGATCCAGAACCAGAACCTACGTCTTCTCCTTCGGCGTTAACTTAGGCAATAACTTAGGCAATAACTTAGGCAATACATTGGCAACATTGGCACCCAAGGCTCCCTTGGCGACCGTTGGCAGCCGTTGGCTACGCGTGAGGCAATTTTAATTTTTGAGTGGTAATAGAGAGGTTTAGAGTCCCTAAGGTAGGAGGATTTGAACCCACAACCTCCTACTTTCAAGGGAAGTACTTTGACCACTCCACCATCTCTTGGAGTTGTACTCAAGTCTCTCTCTCTCTCTCTCTTACTTGTGGAAGGCGCTCGCGGCGATTTCAAGGATGGACACAACAAAGAATTAAGTGTAACTTTCAATCCGTAGGTCGGATTGAGGCGTGTAATATACCGTTGGAAAGCTCTCGGAACGAACTTTCCAATGAGCTAGCTTGGAAGTGTGAATTCCTTCAAAATCCTTGGGTGGCACTTGATTGAGTGTTCAAGATACCAAGCAAGGTTGAGAACACGGGATCGAGACACCAAGGTTGCAAACAAGAAGGTTCAATACACCAAGGTTGAGAGCAAGGGTCCAAGAGCACCATGGAGGATCACAGTAATTCACCTTTACCTGGAGCAAGAGTTAGAGATTATGAACCAAGAACTTCAAGCACTTCAACAAGCCATACAAGGACGTTATGATATGCTTCAATTCGACGGACGAATAGATGGCCGCTTTGTCTTATCATGGCTATCCCTATTCAACGATTTCTTTTCCGACGAGTTATATTCAAAAAATCAGAAAATCGAGTTCGCCACTAATTATTTAGTAGGAAGAGCGCAGTAATGGTGGAATGATCTTTGTCATACTGCAGATTGTCCACGCACCTGGAAGGCTTTTCAAGAAGAGTTTAAGGATTCATTTCTACCTTTAAAGTTTACCTTACATGTTTGATAATTGTGATGCATTTACATATTGAATTTAGTTTATAGGAGCATATTCAAGCTTTGCTTGCCCAAATTCATTCGAAAGACTATGTCCGCATCTTACAGATACTCTTAATAACTTAAACAGCTCCATGAACATTTCCATGCATGTACTTTTACATGGCACATGCCTATTTTTTATTCAGTGATGAAACATGTGACTGGCCATCCATGTTTATTCTTTTATCACCTGAGGTCAGTTGCTTGTTCAACTGTGGGGCATGTTATACCTTATGGAATATGTTGAACAATGCATTGTTGGATTGAAATATGGAATAGCCAATGCATTGTTGGATTGAAATATGGAATAGCCAATGCATTGTTGGATTGAAATATGGAATAGCCAATGCATTGTTGGATTGAAATATGGAATAGCCAATGCATTGTTGGATTGAAATATCGAATAGCCAATGCATTGTTGGATTGTAACATGAAATATGTTGGCCAATGCATTGTTGGATTGTAACAGTAATATGGAATATGTTGAACACTGCATTATAATTGTTAGAGTGTTGAATTATTTTATTAACTGAGGTCAGTTGCTTGTCAACTGAGAGGCATGTTGTATATTATTGAACAAGGCATTGTTAAAATGTTAAATTATTAATGTATTAATATGTTTTTGATGTTTTTGATATAGCAGCTGAAGGTTCGTGAGGAGCGTGCAAGGCGTGAAAGGGCGGACATCAATAATCCGAATAATTATTATTTAGCTTGTAAATAAACCTGCGTGGAAGGTTCTATTGTTAGAAAAGTAATGGTTAGAATAAGGGTCGTTGTAGACCGCAGTTTCTATTATTCAAAGTAATGGCTTTCTGTAAAAGTTACCAACTTTTAGTTTCACGCCTGCTTTTCGAAGCCGCCCTCATGTAACCACTATTTTCGACGTAATCGAAAGTCCTATAAATACATGCACTCTGTGGACTGTCGAAACAGAGTGCATGGGGGGAGATTGCACCCAATCTGCGTACTTTCTCGTCTCTTGTTGCGTTTATTCTTGGGTGTGTTTTTTCTGCGTTTTTCTGCGTTCGTAACCTCTGTTTGAGCATGAGCAAGATCCTGACAACAGAAAGAAGGAGAACAGGGACGGATAGAGAGGAAACCGAGAGATTTAGAGACCAAAGAAACCACATAAATGCTGATGATTTTCCTTTGCCAAGGCCGAGAGAACACACTAGGACCCTGCGGCCAACTCAACTGGTGAAGTCCATGAAGAATTACTTCGATGGCACTGGTGACCCTTATGACCACGTGGCAGAGTTTAGGCAAGTCTTGAAAGCTGAACAGGTAGAGGACCTATTCACACAATATAATGCTTTTGGTCTAACCCTTAGGAACACTGCCCTCACATGGTTCCAACCACTGAACGAGAGGCATTTCAGAAACATAGAACAGCTCTTAGAGGCATTTATCATTGAGTTTTCTAAGAGTGGCATCAGGCACAACACTTCCTCACTAATTCATAGCTTCAAGCAAACACCTCAAGAGACGGTCAGACTAGCAGGAAGACGGTTTAGGCAATACCTAGAGAGATGCCCGATGCCTGAGTTACCCACACCAACCAAGCAAGTGGCCTTGTTCTTAGATGGATTGTTGAGCACCAAGCTTAGGTCATATGTATATCTGAAGGACCCCAGAACTATAGAAGAGTGCGTGCGCATGTGCATAGACATTGAGGATAATTTAGGCGAGGAGTTAGAACTGTCAAAAATCTATAAGGATTCTGATAGCTCTAGTAGCCTCACATCTGGTCAATCCACATCCATTGAGGAACTTGCAGAGAAGGTAGCTCAAAAACTAGGTGTCTCTAGCAAACTAATTCCGAGATTTGCCCCAATTAAGCGGTGCTACACTTGTGGAGGTGACCATATGGCAAATGTATGTCCCATTATGGCTCAACCCCAGGTGAATCCTTGTAGCCAATACTGCAACATAGAGTGAAGGTACACCAACCACACTGCACAAGACTGCCCATATAACAAACAAACTGTTAGGCAAAACTACCCTCAGCCATATCCACAACAGGGTAGATACCAGAATCAGTACCCACCACAACAATACAACAGACCACAGCAAACTTATCAGCCACCCTATCAAGGGCAGCAGAGACCTCAACCAGTCCTAGTACAGCAACCCCCTGCTCCAACCAATGTGATCCCAGTGAAATATGCATCTGCTGAAGAAAATCCGAACAGAGCCATAGTTCCAGTCACCCCATTGCTATCAGACAGTGATCCAAGTGACCATAGTTTTGACTCCACACATATTGATAGCCCACAGGCTTACTACATGCAGTCACCCGAGCATAACGAGTCTTACTATTATGAGGACCCAAGTGAAAATAGTGGGGAGCCTGAGTATGCCAATGTCATGTACACAAACCCCAATTCTAGACGTCAACCTAGGCAGGTACGACCTCCATTTCCTAGAGGACCATGCTTCAGATGTCAGGGAGATCACCTTATGCGTGATTGTCCACTGCCTGTCCCTACACAACCCCAACCAGTGACAATTCAAGGTTTCTCTCAAGACTGCGGAAAAGAGCATCTCCTACGAGATTGCCCAAAGAACCCTAATGGTGTAGCTCAGTGATGAGTAGCACCTCCTTTAATGTCAATCCGGGAAGACATGAGGATGGTATGAAGACCTCGAGCAAGTGAAGGCACAAATATGTGAGTGCGAAGCACACTAACATGCACACACATACACACACACGCGCACACACACACAGCAAGAACAAAGAGAGTAAGACAATGGAATCACTTCTATTGCAACAAAGTTCTCATACAAGCTCAAAACTACAAGAAGCTCTCTCCCCCAAAAAATGAGCTCTCTAGCTCTATTTATAGTTTTTGACTAGCTTTGGCCCTGTCCAGACCTAGTGTCCGGCCTAGTTAAAGATTAGGTTCCAGGGCTTATTTGAGGGCTCAAACGAGATCTAAAAAATATGAAAATTGGCAAGCAACTACTTCTAAGACTCCCCAAGCTCGAGGATTGCTCGACTTGTACAAAATGGAGCTACAAAAAGGTGAAATGATATTTACAAGGGTTTTTAGTGATAAGAATCACTTTTAAATGGTGTAGGGGTTTGGAAAAAATTAAGGGTTGCCTTAGTGCTAGATCTGCATGTATGCCCGTATTTGCTTCTTCCCGTATACTGCCAACACTCTCCCCCCCCTAGCGTCTGTCGCCTCTGACAGACCTTTGATCTGCGGTTTGGTCAATATAGTCCTGGAGAATGTCAGCTGCCACAGCCCTCGGATCAGGTCTCTCTGAAGGCTATCCCAATTGACTGCGCTCGGTATGTCCGGCTGTGGCGTTGTGTAGAGTTCTGAGTGCATCGTTTGTTTGCATGCAAAGAGGTGTAACAAATGGGTGGGCCTTGGCGCGAACACCTCTGAGTGTGCTTCCCAGAACCCTGTGGTGAACATATCATCAAAAGTTTGCTTGTAGCAGGCAGGGAGATATCTGATGCGTGCGTGCCATGCATAAGCAACGCGTATGCTCGGGGTGGTGCTCATATCATATAGCAGGTCATAATTACCATTAACAAACCCGGGAATCGGAGGTTGAATATGACATACATTGCGGAAAGTTTTGAGCACAACCTGCATCATATCGAATATCTTGAGCATCATCTGGGCAGCTACATCTGGCATGGGGTGGAGGCGTGGCATCCAATGTTTGATGGTTGCTATCATGTATGATACTGTGGGGGTGCCGGTTGGGGGTGCAATGGCGGGGTAATTGAGCCATTCTCTACAGTTTACATTGTTCTGAACCTTGATGGCGAAGGCTTTCCATGATCTTCTTCTTTGTACTGGCCCATAACAAGGGTTATACTTCAAATGCATGGGAGCGTGATCCCATGTTCTAAGCATTTCCGGGTATGTTTCAATTAATCTTTGCCTCCAAATAGGTTGGAATATCGCCCCTTTTCTGGCTGCCTCTGGTATATCTTCTGGTTCGAACTGGGTGGCGAAAGTAGGACACTTGTTGGTGACTCTTTTGATCTCTGCGTTGTAGTCGGCCAACAATACAAAATATGGTTTATATTGTAATTCTGAGCTCATGATGAGTCGTCTAGGAGCAAGGTGCCTGAAATACTCAGATTGAAGTATGGTTTCCTCAATGGCCTTCATTGCTAGCATCTGAGTGGAGACACGTTCCTGATGAGTTTTCCCCATTTCTTCTACTTGTTTCATCCAGGCTGATGGGGGTTCCTCATAGGTATCTTTCCCTTCCTCCGTGATTCGTCCTCCTAGAAGTGGTTGAGGCTCATAGTTCTCTTCAAATGCTTCCTCCACTGGAATAATAACTGCTTCTTCTTCTATGGGTTGCTCAGGTGGGGAAGGAGGTCGTTCATATTGTAACAACTTGATTTTCAACTCTGCAATCTGTTGCCGTAGCTCAAGTACCTCACTGTTCGTTGAAGGTTCACGTTCTGGCGAAGTAGCGGCATCGACCGTCTCTTTAGGTGTGGGTGGGTGTGTTGTCGGTACTTTGGATCCTTGTAATTCCTTTATTTGGTCTGCCAACTGATCATGGGCTTCCAAGAGGGTTGCATAACCTTCTAAAATCTGTTGAATATGCTCTGAGGGGACAGCTTGGAATTTTGCAGGGTCTATAGGTGCTCCCGAGGTGTTTTCCATGGCCGCTTCTAGGTTCTCTTGGTTTTGTTGTTGTAGCCTTCGGTTCTCTTCTTGAGCCGCTGCTAGATGACGACATAGTAGGGCCATGTTGCGTTGAAGTCTCGCACTGTGGCCCATTTGTTCTCTAAGTTGTTCCTCCATAGCTTTGCCTGTCTCTGCATACTTAGCTTCAAGTTCTGTCTTCGATTGTTGGAGGTCAGTCACCTGGTGTTGTAGTGCTGTATTACCTAGTTCCAAGGCATCGACTCGTGCCTGGAGTTGAGCTGAGAGATTGCATAAGTTATTTTCCTCCAATAACTTATATTCTTGCTTCAGTTGAGTGGCCGCTTCAACCATGGTATCTAGTGCATTACTAAATGATGTGGGTGCATGGGTAGAGGTGGAACATGCAACGGGTCGGGAAATGGGAAAGGGAACAGTGGATGACGTGCCTATGAGTGAAGTGAGATGTGATGATAGTGGAACAGACGTGGTGGTGGGTGCTCCTGTGGATGGTGAAATATCCATGGGATCGGATGTGATAGTGTGTGAAGTGTGAATTGTGAACACGGGAACGGTAGGTGGTGTGTTAGTGGTGGCAGTGAATGTGGGGGAGTGGGGTTGGGAAAGGGACTTTTTATTATAGTTCTCAACCTGTTGGAGTATATTTACAAGGTTTGTCCAGAATGACGGGTGTGTGACTTGAGTTGAGCCTGAGGCAGTTACAAGGGAAGTGGTGGATAGGGTTTGGGAGAGGGGAAATGTGTGGGTGAATGGAAAAGGATGGGATAAGGTCTGGCTAGTGGCAAGTGGTTGTCCAAGGGCGGGGAGATAGGAAGGGTGACCTATTATGGTTTGATCGGTGGTAGGATGAACGGTGTGAGGTTCAAAAATTTGGGCGGAAGTGATGGATGTGGGTAAAGGGAAGGATGTAAATACGGAGGTGTGTACGATGGTTTCATGTTGGGTGGATATCGGTTGTTCAGAAGGACTAGTGGAGAAGGGTTCTGAGGGTTGAATGGAAGGTGACGGTGGAGATGGTACCTGTGTATTTACATCTTGTTCGTCAGTGGGACTTGGGCTAGTCATGTGAACATCCTCTGAAATTGTGGTAGGCAAGGCAGTAGAGACTTCCATTTGAATCATTTTTCCTCGCCGTGGCCGTGTATCAATCCTTCGTTGATCATAGGTAGGGTTCTCCCGATAGACCATTGTCCTCAATGCTTCCCCGATCCCACATGTGTCCGCCAATAGATTCAATGATTCAACAAAATGTGAGTCTACATTCTCGGCTTGAAGCATTTGGTTCACTAGAGCTCTATTCGCCTCTTCTGTCATCTTATGTCTTCTCTGTACCTGCTTGATTGTCTTGTATAGCCTTTTGAGTTGTGCCGTGTAGGCAGGGGCCTCCTCTTCACTCTCCTCTGGTTCATTCCCCCGTTCTTCTTCCTGATTTTGTGTGCTTGGACCATGAGGATGTTGTGCCTCTTCTTCCCAATGTACCCTGCTTGTCTCGCCCTGTGGCTGTTCTCCTTGGAATGATGATCCCGGATCGGCATTGTCAGAAAAACCTTCACTATCAGATAAGTGGGCCGTCTGCAGGAATCTTTCAAAATCAAAATTGGGATCCTCAGTTAAGGTGGCCATAGATGCAAACTCGGCATCGGTAGGTAGTGGAGGGGCAGATGGAGTGGACTGTACCACACCCCTTGATTGAGTTCCTTGGAGATGTACCGTGAAAGGTGCCACGTGGGCTTCTTCTCTAGGGGGAGCTTCGGATGTGGCCTCGTGAGGGATCATGACCTGGGAGAGTGATCCACGCATTCGTTTCGCCGATTGATTCCCTGACTTCCGCCCCTTGAAAAACTCCAGTTGTGAGTATTTAAGGGCCCTGGCTATTGGCACGTCATATGCAAGACATCTATAAATAATTCTGGTGATCGCACAACAACCATGTAACGTATGCTTCCTCACACCCCGCTTGCCTGCTTCATACAATTGGTCCAGAATCCATACAGGCATCTTAATTGGCAAGCTTCCTGTCTCTGCTAGATATAATCCATACCATATTTTCTTGTGAGGTTGGGTAAAACGGTCTTGAGCTGGAAATGCGAAGTGTTGAAGGCACATTCGCAGGGGTATGGCGATGTTAGGGGTGAGGGCACACATTTCTTTCAACTTCTTGATTCTGTTGCTCTTCATTGACTCTGGTATCAAGGGATCTCTATCAGAGGGAACGTGGGTGCCATACATCTGAAGAGCTTCCCTGATTAAAGTAACATTCAACTCAAACTTCTTCATTTCCTCCTGGTTTGATAGGGAGGGCACCCAGAATGTGCCTGAATGATCTTTATCCCCTGTCGGCTTCAGTGTGGCTATCAAGTAGTAGCACCTAAGAAAATCCGGTCTAGGCAAGGCTGCACTAAAGTAATCTTGCAATCCCGCTTTCTGCCAAATATCCTGAAGAGGAGCTGCATTTTGCAATGCTTCAAATTCTCGTGAGAAGAACTGAAAGGTCCACCACACTCCTCCACATTCCATCTTGGATTCCCAGATATGATCTGCGTCTCCCAAATCCCCTGGCATCTCATTGAACCAATGAGAATGCCCCTTTACTCTTTCTGTTAGGCCACTTGGTGGATCCGGAATGGGAATTCTTCTTACGTTCAAAAGCTCCTCCGGCCTAGCTGTCAGTGGAACCTCCACAGGCATGGTATCCCAATTGATTTGAGTGCTGGTGCCTGCCTGAGAACTCGTGCATGCTGCTGCTGCCATGGGAATCGGGTGCTTATCTGCTAGAAGAAGAAAGGCACATTAGTGTTGCATAGGAAACAGGATGTAATGGTGTCCCCTTCACAATACTAACATGACAATCCCGAAGGTTAGTGGTCAGAGGTGAAGTGCTTGTGATAGATGTGAGTGGTGATTAGAGGTCAGTATCATCCTAGATGCCTACTTTGGTTATGCAATGGACTCAGAATGCACCTATGTCAGAGAGGATGGATTTACAAAAATTGGGTCTGGGGGTTTGATACATGGTTTAAGTCTCCAAACTTTGCTAGAGGGTTCATAGCTCTTAGAGCTAAAGACAGGTAGAGATTTATGAACTAGAGTGTGATGGAGTTGGGGCCTTTTGGGCACCCATTTCTAGACATTTCTCGATTTGGTTGAGTGTGGGTTAGGGTGGTCTTTAGGTAGAGTTCCTGCGTTGTTAGTCGAGAGTACGTGTGAGTGTTGAATTATGCCAATAACTAGAGTTGGAGCTATTTGGGCTCGTAAACAGGCATTGGGCACCCATATGTGTCTAGCATTGGGGCTAGCCTTCATTGACTGCTTAGGGACCCAAATAGACGTGGTGTGCCTAGGAAGTTGTCTAGGGGACTCCTTCACTTGTGTCCGTGATGATGTGGCTTGTTTGTGGCCTCCTCGAGAGTCTACTATTAGAGTTGTGGGTTTTCCATCCTTGCGTATCCAGATCTGCTTCGCACCACGAGGTACTCCGTGTTGCACTACTTGGCGCTCCTGCTTCTTGATCAATGGCCTCCTTCGTGTTGTATAGTGTTTGGTCTTCATGTTTAGAATCTCCTTTGACCCCGCTGCGAACTCCTCATTGACTCCTGTACGTTTGGTAAGATTGACAATCCTCTGCACCATAGAAGTTTGGACAAGAAGAGCATCATTATCTTTATGTGGATTCCTGGAGGGACCAGGAGTTGGTGCCTGTTCTATTGGTTTGAGTGCTTGATTTTCTAATTCAATCGTAAGACGGCTTTGGCCTACCCAAGCCTGAAGAAGTCCACTTCTTAGGTTGAGGTTGACTGAGTGATCATAGATCCAGTCTTGGCCCAAGACCAGAGGTTCGGTAAGATCCTCGTCTTCACATACTAGCACTTTTGCTGGCATGAGGACCTCTTGTATGTAGAGGGGAAGTTCCACGTCTCCCATGCAAGGGGTTTCAACACCTCCTAATCCTATTAGATATGCTTCCATGGGTTTTATCTCCAATTGCAGTTGTTGGCAGTAAGAAAGCCGGACTGCACTAGTGGCGGCACCTGAATCAATTAAAGCTCTCACGCTCGTTGGACTGTCTCCTTGTCCTATTTCTAGGGTCACAAAAGGTCTTCGATCAATTATTCTATGGGAACGTTCACCGGAAGCCTCACACATGGCCATGTGATAACCTGGAGACTCTTGAGGTTCAGGCATAGGCTGATCTCTCCCTTGCATCCTCAATTTCATTCGTCGGATGCGCTCTAAGGCCTCTGCTTGTGCTTCTTCTCGAATTCGTTTTTCCTCCTCTTTACGTTTCTTGGCCGTGTTGAGCCGATTTAACATCTCTTCAGTCAGGGGTTCTTGGTATAACTTGACTCTACATCCGCTTATGTAGCTAGGGAGAATATCGCCTTCCAAAGTGGCTAGTTGTACTGCCCCACTAGTTGAAATTCTATTTATGATCATAGGTCCATAGCCTCTTTTCTCTAATTTTCGTGCATGCTGCTTCAATGTGTAGACTAGGACTAGGTCTCCTGCTTTCAAGCCTTTATCCTTCACATGTGTATCAAAATATGCCTTTTGCCTCTTCTTCGCTGCATAAGATTCCTGCTGCAGCTCTCAATCGTGTCTCGCCTAGACTTTCAAGATCAAAAATTCGAGAGGAGAGTTCATGGCCTGTCCAGTCATGCTCTTGTGCTACCTTCAATGTAGGTATCAAAAAGTCCAAGGGTAGCACCGCATTCTGACCGAACACCATCTGAAAGGGTGTGGCTTGGAGTACCGTTTTATAGGCCACTCGGTATGCCCAAACAGCATGGTGTAGCTGTTCGTCCCAATCAGAGCGTTTATTGTTCACTAATTTCGTCAGTACATTGCATAAGATCTTATTTGTACTCTCAGCCTGGCCATTAGCTTGAGGGTGATAGGGGGCAGACTTCTTATGTACTACCAAGAATTCTTGGAGAAGGTTTTCTATGACTTCATTCAAGAAGTGTGTGCCTCTATCACTCACCAACTCTATTGGCAATCCGTACCTTGTGAACACATTTTCAAATAAGAACTTTGCTGTTGTTTGAGCATCATTTTTTGTATTAGCTTTCACTTCTACCCACTTGGTTAGATAGTCTGTGGCCACGATGATATATTCAGCATATGAGCCCTTAGCTGGGGGATTAATAGGACCTACAAAGTCTATTCCCCACTTAGAGAATGCACGTCCGCCCATCATAGGCTTCAGTGGCATCTCATCTTTGCGTATAGGATACTGGGTTCGCTGACAATTCTCACACCTCTTCACATAGGTATGTGCATCCATGTGAAGGGTGGGCCACCAAAATCCTGCAAATAGAATTTCTTTGATCACCCTATCTGGACCAAAGTGTCCTCCTGCTACACCCTGGTGAGCAGTTTCCAAGATCTTTAGATATTCACTCTCATGAACACATAGTCTCAGGTAACCATCTTTTCCGCGCTTGTATAGATTATCACCAATGAGTGAGTAATCTAGGGCCTCTTGTTCTAGACTTCTTTGTCTCGTCAGGGTCATATCTTGAGGGAATGTTTTCGTCCTCAGAAACACCACTAGTGGCTCGCTCCAATCTGGCACTAGAGACACGCGATAAAGGGTGGCATGTTCCACTGGTGGCTTAGTGCGACAATTTGGGCATTCCTTGCACATTCTATGGACGTCTGCTTCCATAGTTGGCCAGTACACTCCAAGTCTCCTCAATGTTTGTAGGGTTCGTTGTTTTGAGTAGTGTTGCTCTAATGCACCTACATGTGCTAATTGCAACCACTTCGCGTGCTCGTCCTCTTCCACACAACAAGCCAAGATCCCTTGATCCGTGTGCTTGTACATACTTCCTGCCATGATGTGATACTTTTGGGCTTTTACTACCTCTCTATCCTGTGTGGCCATTACTGAGTGGTTAGGCCCATAGGTTAATACTGGCAATAATGGCTTAGCCCACTGCGGTACAACCTCCAAGTTAAACAAGTAAGCATCAGGTAAGTCATCTGACACTCCTTGTGGGGCTTCTCCTGATGTGAGCCTTGAGAGATGATCTGCTCTCAGGTGAGTTCTTCCTTTCCTCACTACTACCTCAAAGTCATACTCCATTAGTAAGAGAAACCATCTTACTAATCTGCCCGTATTACATGGCTTGTTTACCAGGTACAGTAGAGCTTGGTGATCAGTAAAAAATTTGAACTTATTTGCAAGCAAATAATGTCTAAACTTTTTAACTGCATATACCATGCCTAGTCCTTCTCTCTCCGTAGTGGTATAATTTCGTTCAGCTGCATTCAACTGTCTACTAGCATAGGCAATTGGAAGATCCATATTACCTTCACCGGTAGGTTGCGCGAGTACACACCCAATAGCATAATTGGATGCATCCACGTGGACATGGAATGGCTTATTCCAATCCGGTGTGGTCAAGATTGGTGCTGAACACAATCTTCGTTTAAGCTCATTGAAGGAATTCTCACATTCGTCAGTCCACTCAAAGTTAGTCAAAAGTCCATACAGAGGCTTTGCTATGATGGCGTACATGTGTATAAACCGGCGGTAGTAACCACAATGCCCCATGAAAGCCTGTACTTCCTTGACGTTCTTTGGCCTAGGTAGTTCTGCGATGGCTCTCACTTTCTCTTCGTTAGTGGATATGCCGTTCTTAGATACTATGTGTCCTAGAATTTTGCCTTGCCTGACCATGAAAACACACTTTTCTGGGTTCAAGCAGACTTGATATTCTCTGCATTTATCAAAGTTGGATGGGTCTGTCTAATGTTGGAATGAGCGCACAGATCATCAACATAGACTTCCAAATTCTTCCTCAAGAACTCTTTAAACACATGACACATCAATCTTTGAAAGGTAGCAGGTGCATTAGAAGGCCCGAATGGCATTACCCGAAAGGCAAATATGCCCCACTCCGTGGAAAAAGCCATTTTATGTTGATCCTCTGGAGCAATGGCTACTTGATTGTAGCCCGAAAACCCATCTAGGAAGCTGTACACTTCCTTGCCTGCTACCCTTTCTAATAGGTGCTCAGTGATAGGAAGAGGATAACTGTCTCTAATCGTGGCGGCATTAACTTTTTTAAGGTTAATACACACACGCAGTTTTCCATTTTTCTTGGGCACCACTACAATGGGGGATACCCACTCAGTGTGCTCAATTTCATAGATGAATCCGGCTTCAACCAGTCTATCTATCTCCTCTTTGATCTTAGCAGCATAGTTATCGGTGTATGTGTAGGGCTTCTGCTTCGAGGGTCTGGCATCTGAGGTCATGGGGATTGTATGTGAACATATATCAGGGTCTACCCCTTTCAAGTCCTTATAACTCCAAGCAAATACATCTCGGTATTCTCTTAGCAAGGCTATTAGCTCTTGTTCTTCCTCTTCTGTCAGGTCATGACCTATGTACGTGCATCTTTCTTCTCCTTCCTCGATGGCTACAACTATTTTCTTGGTAGTTTCCTTGCTATCATAGGCTTCTCCTGCTTGTGCCTCACGTTTAGGCATTCTTATCATGACTCTCCTATCGTTTATCTCATATTTTTTAAAATTTTCAGGGACCTCAAACAAGGATTCTTCTGCCTCCGGAGTGACTTCCTTCTTCTTTTTTTTCTTTCCTCCGCTCTTAGTAGCTACTTGTGTGGCTAACCTCACCTCATTTGTAAGCTCTCCGTGCCTCTGGGGTTGAAATTCTACTTCATAGAAGTATTCTTCATCTGATGCAAAAGGTGGGTCCATAATGATTGACTCTAGATCGGAGTCACTCGCATCCTCAAATGCATCAGGGCTAGGTTCGCATTCTTCTAAAACTGCATCTCCCATGATTGGCTCTATTGAAAAGACTGAAATGTCATAGCCATCCTCATCACGGTGAGGTGTCCACTGCTCTTCATTGATGGCTACATTCATTGTTGCTAGGATTTCTGCCCAGCCATGGGGTTCAAATTCCTCATCAGGAAAGACTACAGGTGCATAGGCTGGGTCTTGAATTGATCTATGGTTTTCTATTGCACCTACCTCTCTGGCTTTCTCTCTCTTCTCTTCTTCTACTGCTACCTTACACATCCATAAGTGGGTGTCTTCATGCATCCACGAGGATCCGGATCCTATGGAATGCACAAAATCAGTCTCATCTTTGGCTCTATGGATGGGATTCCATTGAATAGGCGGTACGTCTCTATGAGAGTAATCCTTAAGATTGACTTTGGTTGTAACACCTAGATGTTGCAAATACAAGGAATTGGTTCCCCAATCCTGGACTACTTGCAATTGCTGCATAAATGGCCTTCCCAAAATCATCTCGTAGGCTTGGTTTTTGCTAAAGTCGCATATAGCAAAAGTATGCTCAAACTCAACCCCACATGTAGTGAGAGTTATTCCTTCTAGCAATCCTAAGGGCCTTTCAATATGACCATCATCCATCTGCAATTTCATTCTCGTTGGTCGGAGTGCTGGCTTGCCCCAACGCTTCCAAAGGGAAGTTGTAGCAATTGCAACTCCTGCACCTGAGTCCAAAATCGCCTTGGTTGTGTAACCCTGATGGGTAACTGGGAGATAGGTATTTCCTTCTTCTCCTTCACTCATGTCTCCTATCTTATCCAATGATATTTCAGGCACTGTTCTATGAGATCCTACTTGGGAGCGCGATTTCGCTATGTCTCGCACTTGTTTGGCTACATGTTTCCACACTTCTGGCTTAACTTTGAGTAGCTCTTCTAAAGTGAGATTGCACTGCACTTTAGTGTTCTTTACTACCTCTGTATTCCTAGGTATGATAGAAGCTTCATTTCTTATCATGACTGTGGGCGCTCTCAGACAAGTAGACTTGGTTTCCCATGGGCCTGTGAAATGTGGTAATTCTTGTAGAGAATTAGACTCAAAGTCTAATCTCTCTTGAGAGTGGGTGCTCTCATGCTCCTCATAGATGGATGGGATGTCCTGTGGGAATTGATCATGTGCATCATCCACAAGTTCAATGGGAGGGGGGACTTCACTTTCTTTAGCCCATTTGTCTTCTTAAATCTCTCGTAGGAATTCTGGTGTGAATCGATTCATAGAAGATGATGTGTCTGGCTCCGTAGAGTTAGGCACGTACGGGAGGTAGGCTCACGTTCTCACTTGCCTTGCCCTTATTTTGAGAGGCGGGTTCCTTTTCTGATTGTGCAATTAGCCTCTCTATTCGTTCTAGTAGTCCATCAAAGTGTAACTGCGTCTTAGCTGAACTAGAGATGTTAAAGAGGCGACTGGCTTCAAACATAGTCTGAGCCAATTCCACCATCTTAGCACAAATTTTGGTTCGTTCTAGTTCGCAAAAACCAAGCCTACGAGATGATTTTGGGAAGGCCATTTATGCGGCAATTGCAAGTAGTCCAGGATTGGGGAACCAATTCCTTGTATTTGCAACATCTAGGTGTTACAACCAAAGTCAATCTTAAGGATTACTCTCATAGAGACGTACCGCCTATTCAATGGAATCCCATCCATAGAGCCAAAGATGAGACTGAGTCTGTGCATTCCATAGGATCCGGATCCTCGTGGATGCATGAAGAGACCCACTTATGGATGTGTAAGGTAGCAGTAGAAGAAGAGAAGAGAGAGAAAGCCAGAGAGGTAGGTGCAAAAGAAAACCCTAGATCAGTTCAAGACCGAGCCTATGCACCTGTAGTCTTTCCTGATGAGGAATTTGAACCCCATGGCTGGGCAGAAATCCTAGCAACAATGGATGTAGCCATCAATGAAGAGCAGTGGACACCTCACTGTGATGAGGATGGCTATGACATTTCAGTCTTTTCAATAGAGCCAATCATGGGAGATGCAGTTTTAGAAGAATGCGAACCTAGCCCTGATGCATTTGAGGATGCGAGTGACTCCGATCTAGAGTCAATCATTATGGACCCACCTTTTGCATCAGATGAAGAATACTTCTATGAAATAAAATTTCAACCCCAGAGGCACGGAGAGCTTACAAATGAGGTGAGGTTAGCCACACAAGTAGCTACTAAGAGCGGAGGAAAGAAAAAAAAGAAGAAGGAAGTCACTCCGGAGGCAGAAGAATCCTTGTTTGAGGTTCCTGAAAACTTTAAAGAATATGAGATAGACGATAGGAGAGTCATGATAAGAATGCCTAAACATGAGGCACAAGCAGGAGAAGCCTATGATAGCAAGGAAACCACCAAGAAAATAGTTGTAGCCATCGAGGAAGGAGAAGAAAGATGCACATACATAGGTCATGACCTGACAGAAGAGGAAGAACAAGAGCTAATAGCCTTGCTAAGAGAATACCGAGATGTATTTGCTTGGAGTTATCAGGACTTGAAAGGGGTAGACCTTGATATATGTTCACATACAATCCCCATGACCTCAGACGCCAGACCCTCGAAGCAGAAGCCCTACACATACAACGATAACTATGCTGCTAAGATCAAAGAGGAGATAGATAGACTGGTTGAAGCCGGATTCATCTATGAAATTGAGCACACTGAGTGGGTATCCCCCATTGTAGTGGTGCCCAAGAAAAATGGAAAACTGCGTGTGTGTATTAACCTTAAAAAAGTTAATGCCACCACGATTAGAGACAGTTATCCTCTTCCTATCACTGAGCATCTATTAGAAAGGGTAGCAGGCAAAGAAGTGTACAGCTTCCTGGATGGGTTCTCTGGCTACAATCAAGTAGCCATAGCTCCAGAAGATCAGCATAAGACGGCTTTTGCCACTGAATGGGGCATATTTGCCTTTAGAGTAATGCCATTTGGGCTTACCAATGCACCAGCTACCTTCCAGAGGCTGATGTGCAATGTATTTAAAGAGTTCCTGAGGAAGAACTTAGAAGTCTATGTTGATGATCTTTGTGCTCATTCTAACATTAGACAAACCCATATTCCTGAACTCAGACAAATCTTTGACAAATGTAGAGAATATCAGGTCTGCCTAAACCCCGAAAAGTGCATTTTTATGGTCAGGCAAGGCAAGATTCTAGGACACATAGTGTCAAAGAATGGCATATCCACTGATGAAGAGAAAGTGAGAGCCATAGCGGAGTTACCTAGACCAAAGAATGTCAAGGAAGTACAAGCTTTAATGGGGCATTGTGGTTATTACCGACGGTTTATACACATGTATGCCATCATAGCAAAGCCTCTGTATGGACTGTTGACTAACTTTGAATGGACTGACGAATGTGAGAATTCCTTCAATGAGCTTAAACGAAGATTGTGTTCAGCACCAATCTTGACCACACCGGATTGGAATAAGCCATTCCATGTCCACGTGGATGCATCCAATTATGCTATTGGGTGTGTACTTGCGCAACCTACCGGTGAAGGTAATATGGATCTTCCAATTGCCTATGCTAGTAGACAGTTGAATGCAGCTGAACGAAATTATACCACTACGGAGAGAGAAGGACTAGGCATGGTATATGCAGTTAAAAAGTTTAGACATTATTTGCTTGCAAATAAGTTCAAATTTTTTACTGATCACCAAGCTCTACTGTACCTGGTAAACAAGCCATGTAATACAGGCAGATTAGTAAGATGGTTTCTCTTACTAATGGAGTATGACTTTGAGGTAGTAGTGAGGAAAGGCAGAACTCACCTGAGAGCAGATCATCTCTCAAGGCTCACATCAGGAGAAGCCCCACAAGGAGTGTCAGATGACTTACCTGATGCTTACTTGTTTAACTTGGAAGTTGTACCGTAGTGGGCTAAGCCATTAGTGCCAGTATTAACCTACGGGCCTAACCACTCAGTAATGGCCACACAAGATAGAGAGGTAGTAAAAGCCCAAAAGTATCACATCATGGCAGGAAGTATGTACAAGCTCACGGATCAAGGAATCTTGGCTTGTTGTGTGGAAGAGGACGAGCACGCGAAGTGGTTGCAATTAGCACATGTAGGTGCATTAGAGCAACAGTACTCAAAACAACGAACCCTACAAACATTGAGGAGACTTGGAGTGTACTGGCCAACTATGGAAGCAGACGTCCATAGAATGTGCAAGGAATGCCCAATTTGCCGCACTAAGCCACCAGTGGAACATGCCACCCTTTATCGCGTGTCTCTAGTGCCAGATTGGAGCGAGCCATTAGTGGCGTTTCTGAGGACGAAAACATTCCCTCAAGATATGACCCTGACGAGACAAAGAAGTCTAGAACAAGAGGCCCTAGATTACTCACTCATTGGTAATAATCTATAAAAGCGCGGAAAAGATGGTTACCTGAGACTATGTGTTCATGAGAGTGAATATCTAAAGATCTTGGAAACTGCTCACCAGGGTGTAGCAGGAGGACACTTTGGTCCATATAGGGTGATCAAAGCAATTCTATTTGCAGGATTTTGGTGGCCCACCCTTCACATGGATGCACATACCTATGTGAAGAGGTGTGATATTTGTTAGCAAACCCAATATCCTATACGCAAAGATGAGATGCCACTGAAGCCTATGATGGGCGGACGTGCATTCTCTAAGTGGGGAATAGACTTTGTAGGCCCTATTAATCCCCCAGCTAAGGGCTCACATGCTGAATATATCATCTTGGCCACAGACTATCTAACCAAGTGGGTAGAAGTGAAAGCTACTACAAAAAATGATGCTCAAACAACAGCAAAGTTCTTATTTGAAAATGTGTTCACGAGGTACGGATTGCCAATAGAGTTGGTAAGTGATAGAGGCACACACTTCTTGAATGAAGTCATAGAAAACCTTCTCCAAGAATTCTTGGTGATACATAAGAAATCTGCCCCCTATCATCCACAAGCTAATGGCCAGGTTGAGAGCACTAATAAGATCTTATGCAATGTGCTGACTAAACTAGTGAACAATAAACGCTCTGATTGGGACAAACAGCTACACCATGCTATTTGGGCATACCGAGTGGCCTATAAAACGATACTCCAAGCCACACCTTTCCTTAGATTTTTTGATACCTACATTGAAAATAGCACAAGAGCATGACTGGATAGGCCATGAACTCTCCTCTCGAATCTTTGATCTTGAACGTCTAGGCGAGACACGATTGAGAGCTGCAGCAAGAATCTATGCAGCGAAGAAAAGGCAAAAGGCATATTTTGATACACATGTGAAGGATAAAGGCTTGAAAGCAGGAGACCTAGTCCTCGTCTACACATTGAAGCAACATGCACGAAAATTAGAGAAAAGAGGCTATGGACCAATGATTATCAATAGGATCTCCACAAGTGGAGCAGTACAACTAGCCACTCTAGAGGGTGACATACTACCAAGTTACATAAGCGGATGTAGAGTCAAGCTATATCAAGAACCCTTAACTGAAGAAATGCTCAATCGACTTAATAGTGCAAAGAAACGCAAGGAGGAGGAAAAGCGAATTCGTGAAGAAGCACAGGCCGAAGCTTTAGAACGCATTCGACGAATGAAACTACGAAGACAAGGTAGAGATTAGGCCATGACTGACAATCATGAAGCTCATGGTTATCACATTGCCATGTGTGAGGCTTCAGGTAAGCGGACCCATACGATAGTTGATCGGCGACCTTTTGTGACCCTAGAAATAGGACAAGGAGACAGCACAACAAGCGTGAGAGCTTTAATTGATTCAGGAGCAGCCACTAGTGCAGTTCGGCTTTCTTATTGCCAGCAGCTGCAATTGGAGGTAAAACCCCTAGAAGCATATCCGATAGGATTAGGAGGTGTTGAAACCCCTTGCATGGGAGAGGTGGAACCTCCCCTCTACATACAAGAGGTCCTCATGCCAGCAAAAGTGCTAGTATGTGAAGACGAGGATCTTACCGAACCTCTGGTTTTGGGCCAAGACTGGATCTACGATCATGCAGTCAACCTCAACCTAAGAAGTGGACTTCTTCAGGCTTGGGTAGGCCAAATCTGTCATACGATTGAATTAGAAAATCAAGCACTCAAACCAATAGAACAGGCACCAACTCCTAGTCCCTCCAGGAATCCACATAAAGATAATGATGCTGTTCTTGTCCAAAGTTCTATGGTGCAGAGGATTGTCAATCTTACCAAAGGTACAGGAGTCAATGAGGAGTTCGCAGCTGGGCCAAAGGAGATTCTAAACATGCAGACCAAACATCATACAACACGAAGGAGGTCGTTGATCAAGAAGCAGGAGCGCCAACTAGTGCAACACGGAATACCTCGTGGCGCGAAGCAGATCTGGATACGCAAGGATGGAAAACCCACAACTCTAGTAGCAGGCTCTCGAGGAGGCAACAAAAAAGCCACACCATCACGGACACAAGTGAAGGAGTACCCTAGGCAACCTCCTAGGCACACCACGTCTATTTGGGTCCCTAAGCGGTCAATGAAGGCTAGCCCCAATGCTAGAATCATATGGGTGCCCAAGGCCTGTTTACATGCCCAAATCGCTCCAGCTCTAGTCACTGGCATAATTCATCACCCACAAGTCCTCTCGAAAAACAACACAGGAACTCTACCTAAAGACCACCCTAACCCACACTCAACCAAATCGAGGAATGTCTGGAAATGGGTACCCAAAAGGTCCCAAATCCATCACAACCTAGTTCATAAATCTTTGCCTATCTTTAGCTCTAAGAGCTACGAATCCTCCATCCAGGTTTGGAGACTTAAACCGTGTATCAAACCCCCTGACCCAATCGTGTAAATCCATCCACTCTGATGAAGGTGCATTCTGAGTCCATTGCATAACCAAAGTATGCATCTAGGATAACACTAACCTCTAATAACCACTCACATCTATCACAAACACTTCACCTCTAACCACTAACCATCGGGATCGTCATGTTAGTATTGTGGAGGGAACACCGTTATATCCTGTTTCCTATGCAACACTAATGTGCTTTCTTCTTCCAGCAGATAAGCATCAGAAGTATCATGGCAGCAGTAGCAGGCACAAGCTCCCAGGTGGGCACTAGTAATCAAAGCAATTGGGATACCATGCCTGTGGAAGCCCCACTGACAGCAAGGCCTGAAGAGCTTTTGAACGTGAGAAGAATTCCTATCTCAGAGCCACCAAATGGCCTAACAGAAAGAGTGAAGGGGCATTCTCACTGGTTCAATGAGATGCCTGGAGCCTTGGGAGATGCCGACCACATCTGGGAGTCAAAGTTGGAATTTGGTGGCGTCTGGTGGACATTTCAATTCTTCTCGAGAGAATTTGAAACATTACAGAATGCAAATCCTCTTCAGAATATTTGGCAGAAAGCGGGTTTGCAAGACTACTTTAGTGCAGCTTTGCCTAGGCCTGATTTTCTTAGGTGCTACTATTTGATAGCCACACTAAAGCCGACTGGAGATAAGGATCATTCAGGCACATTCCTGGTGCCCTCTCTATCGAACCAGGAAGAAATGAAGAAGTTTGAGTTGAATGTTACTTTAATTAGGGAAGCTCTTCAGATGTATGGCACCCACGTTCCCTCTGATCGAGATCCTTTGATACCAGAGTCGATGAAGAACAACAGAATCAAGAAGTTAAAGGAAATGTGTGCCCTCACCCCCAACATCGCCATACCCCTGCGGATGTGCCTTCAACACTTCGCATTTCAAGCTCAAGACCGCTTCACCCAACCACATAAGAAAATATGGTATGGATTGTACCTAGGAGAGACTGGAAGCTTGCCAATTAAAATGCCTGTATGGATCTTGGATCAGCTATATGAAGCAGGCAAGCGGGGCGTGAGGAAGCATACCTTGAATGGCTGCTGTGCGATTACCAGAATTATCTATAGATGCCTTGCATATGATGTGCCGATCGCAAGGGCCCTCAAATATTCACAACTAGAATTCTTCAAGGGGCGGAAGTCAGGAGTACAACCTACAAAAAGAATGCGTGGCTCGCTTTCCCAAGTTCTCATTCCCCGTGAGGCCACCATAGAAGCCTCCCCTAGAGATGAGGCCCAAGTAGACCCTTTCACCATCCATCTCCAAGGAACACAATCAGGCGATAGGATACAACCCACTCCATCTGCCCCTCCACTACCCACCGATGCTGAGTTTGCATCCATGGCCACATTAGCAGAGGATCCCAATTTTGACTTTGAAAACTTCTTGCAGAATGCCAACCTATCTGATAGTGAGTGTTTTTCTGACAATGCCGGTCCTGGATCATCATCCCAAAGAGAACAGCCACAAAGAGAGGCAAGAAGGGTACATTGGGAAGATGAGACACAACATCCTCATGCTCAAAGTACACAGAATCAGGAAGAAGTACGAGGAAATGAGCCAGAGGACAGTGAAGAGGAAGCTCCTGCCTACATGGCACAACTCAAACGGCTCTACAAGACAATCAAGCAGGTACAGAAAAGACACAAGTTATCGGAAGAAGCAAATAGAGCACTAGTGAACCAGATGCTGCAAGCGGAGAACGTCGACCCGCATTTTGTCGAATCATTGAATCTCTTGGCGGAAACATGTGGAATAGGAGAAGCCATGAGCACCATGGTCTATCGTGATACCCCTCCATATGACCAACGAAGGATCGATACAAGACCTCGACGGGGAAAAATGATTCAAATGGAAGTCTCTGCCGCACTGCCTACCACAACCTCAGAAGATGTTCACATGACCAGCCCAACTCCCAGTGAGGAACCAGATGTAAATACACAGATATCGTCTCCACCATCACCTCCCAGCCAGCCCTCAGCACCCTTCCCCACTAGTCTTCCTGAACAACCAATAACCACCCATGATGAAACCATGATACACACCACTACTCATCTATCCTTCCATTTACCTACATCCACCACTTCCACCCAATCTTCTGAATCCCATATAGGTCATCCTGCCACCGATCAAACTATAATAGGTCACCCTTCATATCTCCCAGCCCTCAGATAGCCACTTGCCACTAGCCAAACCTTAACACACCCATTTCCATCCACCAATACATTTCCTCCCTCCCAACCCCTATCCACTGTACCCCTGTTAACCCCCTCAGAATCAACCCAAGTCACCCAACCTTCATTCTGGACAAACCTTGTAAATATACTCCAACAAGTTGAGAATTATAATAAAAAGTCCCTTCCCCAACCCCACTCCCCCACATTCACTGCCACCACTAACACACCACCTACCGTTCCCGTATTCACAATTCACACTTCACACACTATCACATCCGATTCCATGGATATTTCACCATCCACAAGAGCACCCACCACCACGTCTGTTCCACCATCATCACATTTCACTTCACTCATAGGCACATCATCCACTTTTCCCTTTCCCATTTCCCGACCCTTTGCATGTTCCACCTCTACCCATGCATCCACATCATTTAGTAATGCACTAGACACCATGGTTGAAGCGGCCACTCAGCTTAAGCAAGAGTATAAGTTATTGGAAGAAAATAACTTAGAGCTGTGCAATCTCTCGGCTCAACTCCAGGCACGCGTCGATGCCTTGGAACTAGGTATACAACACTACAACACCAAGTGACTACCCTCCAACAATCGAATGCAGAACTGGAAGCTAAGTATACAGAGACGGGTAAAGCTATGGAGGAACAACTCAGAGATCAATTGGGCCGCAATGCTAGATTACAAAGAAACATGACTCTACTTCGTCGCCACTTAGCAGCAGCTCAAGAAGAAAACCGAACGCTACAGCAGCAAAACCAAGAGAATCTGGAAGCAGCCATTGAAAATACTCTAGGGGCACCCATCGACCCTGCCAAATTCCAAGCCATCCCCTCAAAAAGCATACAAAAAATATTGGAAACCTATGCCAATCTCTTAGAAGCACATGATCAGCTTGCCGACCAAGTAAAGGACCTACAGAGATCCCAAGTGCCTACACCACACCAACGAGAACCTAAAGAGATGGCCAATGCTGCAACCTCACCAGAGCCTGAATCATCAATGACGAATGAGGTACTTGAGCTACAACAGCAAATGACTGAATTGAAGCTCAAGTTGTTACAGTATGAACAACCCCCCTCTCCACCTGATCAACCCATAGAAGAAGAAACAGTAGTCATTCTAGTGGAGGAGACATTTGAAGACAACTATGAGCCTCAACCCCTTCCAAGAGGCAGCATTATGGAGGAATGCCAAGACACATATGAGGAGCCCCCTTCGGCATGGATGAAGCAGGTAGAGGAGATGGGCCACACTCACAAAGAGCACGTAGCAACTCAGATGCTGGCCATGAAAACCATTGAGGAGACCATACTCAAGTCAGAATATTTCTCGAACTTGGCTCCTAGGCGGTTGATCACCAGTTCGGAGTTACAATATAAGCCCTATTTTGTACTGCTGGCTGACTATAATGCTGAGATCAAACGCATAACCAACCAGTACCCTACGTTCGCAACACAGTTTGAACCCGAGGACATTCCAGAGGCAGCCAGAAAGGGGGCCATATTCCAACCCATATGGAGGCAAAAGTTACTGGAGACCTATCTGGAGATGTTACGAACATGGGATCACGCTCCCATGCATTTGAAGTATAACCCTTGCTTTGGGCCAGTACAAAGAAGAAGATCATGGAAAGCATTCGCCATCAAGGTTCAGAACAACGCAAATTGTAAAGAATGGCTTAATTACCCCGCAATCGCACCCCCAACCGCCACACCTACAGTATCATACATGATAGCCACCATCAGACATTGGATGCCACGCCTCCATCCCATGCCGGATGTCGCCGCTCAAATGATGCTCAAAATTTTGGACATGATGCAAGTGGTGCTAAAGACCTTTCGAAATGTACGTAATATCCAGCCTTCAATTCCGGGCTTCATCAATGGTAACTATGATTTGTTGTATGACATGAGCACGACCCCGAGCATTCGAGTGGCTTACGCATGGCATGCACGAATAAGATATCTCCCTGCCTGTTACAAGCAAACCTTTGATGATATGTTCACCACTGGGTTTTGGGAGTCACACTCAGAAGTGTTCGCACCACGCCCAACCCACCTGCTACGACTATTTGCGTGTGAACAAACCATGCATTCGGAGCTCTACACCACACCACACCCCGATCTGCCGGGAGCAGTCAATTGGGATGCCCTCCAGAGAGATTTGGTCCGGGGACTACGCATCAAGGAACAAGAAGTGGCAACCGACCTCCTGCAGAAGTACATTGATCAAACAGTGGAGCAGAGGTCTGTCAGAGGCGACATACGCTAGGGGGGGGAGAGTGCTGGAAGATGAAGCAAGTACGAGCATACACGCAGATCTAGCACTAAGGCAACCCATTAAATTTTTCCAAACCTTACACCATGTTAAAAGTGATTCTTATCACTAAAAACCCTTGTAAATATCATTTCACCTTTTTGTAGCTCCATTTTTGTACAAGCCGAGGAGTCCTTGAGCTTGGGGAGCCTTAGAAGTAGTTGCCTGCCAATTTTCATATTTTTTAGATCTCGTTTGAGCCCTCAAATAAGCCCTGGGACCTAATTTTTAACTAGGCCGGACACTAGGTCTGGACAGGGCCAAAGCTAGTCAAAAAACTATAAATAGAGCTAGAGAGCTCATTTTTGGGCAGCTTCTTGTAGTTTTGAGCTTGTATGAGAACTTGGTTGCAATAGAAGAGATTCCATTGTCTTACTCTCTTTGTTCTTGCCGTGTGTGCGCGTGTGTGTGTATGTGTGTGCATGTTAGTGTGCTTCTCACTCACACATTTGTGCCTTCACTTGCTCGAGGTCTTCACACCATCCTCATGTCTTCCCGGATTGACATTAAAGGAGGTGCTACTCATCACTGAGCTACACAAGGGCAACCGAGAGAAACTAAAGGTTGGAAATTCTCACCACCCTCTGTCAATCCCTAGCTTAGCTTAAGTACGGATAGAGGTTTTGATCAATTAGGGATACGTTAAGCGCGATTAATTCCAAGAACTCTAATCACTCAAGTGCAAGTACCAAGAGATTACATTTGCAAAACAACCTAAGGGAAA
Organism: Ceratopteris richardii; assembly: GCA_020310875.1. Taxonomy (NCBI): domain Eukaryota; kingdom Viridiplantae; phylum Streptophyta; class Polypodiopsida; order Polypodiales; family Pteridaceae; genus Ceratopteris; species Ceratopteris richardii. Next base: position 63,990,372 of record CM035409.1, read on the forward strand.
AGAACTTAAATCAAGCGACCAAACTCAAGTACGATAAAACTTAAGTGTTCCTTGCGACGAAGATTGATTGGACAAGAAGTGACATTCCAAGAAAAAAATTAAAAAGAACAAGTGATTAATACAAAAGAACTCAGCAACGAGGTTGTACTTGGGAAATTTGGGAGTATTCAATTGGGCATATGAACCTTAGATCAAGACGACACATAGGAAGAGATAGGCAGAGTCTTAGATCTTCAGAGGCTAGTGTCAATCATACTGCTACGTCTTGGGCCCAACAGTTGAGCCATTTTTCACATTACCCTAGCTCTGAGACTAGTGAATCAGATATGTCTCAAGGTATGGAGAGACCCACAGGAAGTTCAGGTGTGCCATACTTACAAAGGGTTGAAGGTCTTTACAAGATGCAACTCAAATACCTTAGGACCAACCGATTAGGTGCTTGCATCTATGAGGACGGCCTAGGAAGATCTGTGGTCCAAATTAAAAACCCTGACCAACCTATTGGAATTGAACATCCAGCTATCAAGTTTGAAAATGGAGCATACCTGGACAAAGAAGGAACCATATACGCAGTCACCAGTCGCCCAAATAGGACAAATGAATTTGGTAATGTGATCCCTGAAACGGACATAGGTGACCTAGAGCAAGGGAACATAGGTGGAGAGCCTAAAACACCTCGAGGCAAATCTGTTCTTACTAGAATTATCACACGAGAATGGATTCGCCAGGACAATAAGAGCATAGACTTGCTCTTAAACCGAGAGACCGATGAAGCCTTTTGGAGGTATAATCCTGATCAACCAAATGAGGTAGGAACGATCACAATCTATGAGTTCAAAGATCTTGATAGCTTAGGCAAAGTGACCTATTTAGATCACACTTCAGAAAGGATCTTTGTGGTCATAGAACGTGGTAGGCATGCCTACACTTGGAAGGGAGAAATTATTTTCCCCCAACCAAGATCTAATGTTTCTTATGGCCACCCAGGAGCTGGAACGTCCCAAGCTCATGGAGCTCAAAGGGATAGGAATAGAGATAGACCAGAAGTAAGCTTTGCCAATCCTTTGGGAAGAGAAAGGATGAGAACAGAGACAGATAGAGAAGAAACAGAGAGACCAAGAGCCCTGAGGAACCTAAGAAATGCTGAAGATTTTCCTTTGCCAAGGCCTAGGGAACACACAATAACCTTGAGGCCGAATAAATGCCGAACTATGTCTTTACAAGATTTCTTTGCTCAAAAATGAGGAATAGACAAATAGGGACGTATGGGAAGATGTGAAAAGTAGAGCTTAAAGGATAAAAGCACATGACACATCTCAAAAATCAATGAAATGGATCTGGTCGCTCATAATTATGCCATGTAGTTAAGTCCATGAAGAACTACTTCGATAGCACTCGAGACCCCTATGATCATGTGGCCGAGTTTAGGCAAGTCTTGAGAGCTGAACAAGTTGAGGACCTATTCACACAATACAATGCCTTTGGTCTAACCCTTAGGAACACCGCTCTTACGTGGTTTGAACCATTAAATGAGAGACACTTCAGGAACATAGAACAACTTTTAGAGGCTTTCATTATTGAATTCTCGAAGAGTGGCATAAGGCATAACACTTCCTCACTAATTCATAGCTTCAAACAAACCCCTCAAGAGACGGTTAGACTTGCAGGAAGAAGGTTTAGGCAATATCTAGAGAGATGTCCTGTTTCCGAGTTACCCACACCAGCCAAACAAGTGGCTTTATTCCTAGATGGACTGCTGAGTACAAAGTTGAGATCATATGTGTACTTGAAAGACCCTAGGACCATCAAAGAGTGTGCTCTTGTTTCAGCAATTCTGCATATTTCTCGATTTGAGCTTTTAATTCTTCCTGATCAATATCCGTTGTCTCTTGTTTTTCTATGGGTTGATCATATAGCAATGACTTCATGAGTTCTTTATTTCTATTTCGTAAAGTGTCATTCTCCTCCATGTATACCTTCAGTTGTGTTTCGAGCAGGTGACTCCTAGCTTTAATTCGCTCTTTGTTTGCTTCGCTGGCTTCATGTAATTTTTGTAGGTTTGTTAGCTGTGCCTGGAGTTGGTGATGCTGGGTCATCAATGTATCACATTGTGATTTTGCTACGAGTAACTCCGTTCCCTTGGCTGCAATCTCTTTTTGTGCCTGGATTAATTGTGCGGATAGTTGTTCACTCATAATTTGGAACTGATTCTTTTCCCTCATGGCTTTGTCGTAATCTACATCTGTATCCATCATCTGTTGTTGTGTATCCATGGCCGTTTATATCATCTGCTTAACCACAGGCTTTAATTGTGTGACATCCACATTTAACCATGTTTTAGGAATACTCGGTTCTGTGCCTGTTGTCACATCTTTTCCTTGTGCTATGTGTAATGTAGTGTCATGGGGCTGCCTAATGTGGAATTGTATGCTTGGCTCAGCCTCCATGTGGTTGATTTTACCTTGAGGAGTGTCATCCGGCACTTCAATTACAATTTGCTCTTCATTTTTGTGTCGGTCTGAATCTGTGTTTACTGGAGTTTGCAGTTCTTCCTTGATAGGTTGCATTACTTCTTTATTCGATATGGTAGCTTCTTTGATACTAATCTTTGTTGTCTCATTCAATTGAATGACATGATCTGGTTCCTTGGGTTCTTGGATCTTGGTTTGTCCCTGTTGGTTGTTTGGTGTGACTTCGACTTGATTAATTTCTGTCCATTCTTCCTCGTGAGTTTTTGTCCTTATGTCTGTGTCCAAAGTATCTTTCTCAGGACTAGATTCTTCGTTGGAGCTTGAATCTTCTAAGCCCAGTGCTTTGTATCTGGCGGCTTGTTCTGGGGTCTTTTCTTTACTCCGTTGTTGCTTTTCTTTACTTGCTTGTCTGTAGTGATGACCTTGAATATTTAGATTCACTTGCCCTTGCATGTATTGATGTGTCTCTTCTAGGGCTGCGGAGAGGTCTCTCTTGGTTATCGGTATTTGGGCTACAGGAATCTTAGGCAAAGTATGTGTCCTCTTTGATTGAGGTGTAGCCTGGGTTTCTTCCTCTCTGAGGCGCTTTGTACCCCTCATGGGTTTCTGGGAACTTGTTCCTACTTCTTCGACATCGATAGCTGTTCTCTTCTTCTTGGGAACCGTAGCGGACTTGGCATATTGGGCTAAACCCTCTGAGGTTGGCATCTCTCGTAGACAGTTTAAAATATCCAGTGCCTCATAGATGAGTAAGGTTAAAGCTGAACTGCCATTGAGAAATTTTTTTTGGCCCCACTTCTTCTTGGCTTCAAACAGTCGGTCTTGAACATAAGGCATCATGTTTACTTTATTACCGACTTGCTTCATAGCATGTGATAATAGTTGTACGACAATCTTTTGAGGGGCTGTGTATCTATGTATACTCGGGAAGCAAAAGTGTTGGTGCACTAAGCGAACGGCATCTTCAATATCAGTTCTGTTAATGTCCAAAAAGGATCTCTTTTTTGGATCATGACATTCCTCCTTGACATTGGTGATTCCTTCTTGATTCCATCTGAAAGCTTTGTTGATTAACTCATGAGTGAATTGAATGGTTTTCCATGTTCCCACTTTATCCAATACTCGTGCCTTGGGAACTGATATCCTATTCGTTGCAGGCTGAAGTGTGTTCATCACTTGCATGCATCTTTGGAAATCTGGCAAATAAATAGGCAGTTTTAAGAATGCCTCTATTCCTGCTTGTGTCCATACATACACCATGCGAGGTAATCCTTGTATGATAGTCTTGAAGTCTTGCGACATAATAGGGAAGTAGTGATCCCTGTCCATAATCTTGATGGTAGCCATAAAAATGAGGTCCGACACCGGTTGGTCATCCAGGAACCAATGACCTCTTGCTTTTGTTATGGATTCTAGTGGAAGAAGCTGAACCTCTTCCTCTTGAGTCGCTTCGGAATTAGTGGATGCCATGTGCACTCAATATAGAGTATGAATTAGTGGCCATATAGTATCAGAAATCCTCCTTCATTTGTCTTTCATAAGCTTGACATTGCTCCGAGTGAATGGTGTTGTCCCTTCCTCGTGGGTGTGAGAAAGGTAATACCTGGGATTTTTCAAATTTTTAGGTATTTTTATGTTTTTGTCTGAAAGAAAAACAGAAAAGTGAGTTCATAGCCGAAGCGATTATTGATTTTGTTCAGTAATTTCCTTTAAGTTATGTACAAGTGCTCTCCAATTTCCCAAAAGGAAAATGTGCTTCACTATCCTGCAATCGAAGAATATTGTGCCGAATGCGTGGCCTTGTAATGTGGCCCTATCATGCATACTTTGGATTCTGGTAACTCTAATTGCGTGCAACTCGAATTATTTGGCAGATGCATACAACTTGCTTTGTCTTTCGGCATCCAAATCTACTTTACTTTGTTGGGAGAAATCATGTTCCCAACCCTCCTGGGGATTGTGATGCTTCTCATCTGGTGCTTCTCCGTCGTCTGCTTTTTGAATCTTGGAATGACAAGTGAATTGTATGTAGACTCCAGCTCGGTCATGTAGCAGTTCATCTTTGGTTGTCTTGTCTTTAGGCCATTGATTCTCCTTATGCAATGGTTGATCCTTTCTGATGATTGCCCTTTGAGTACATGACTTCGGAATCCATATTTGAGTTCGGTCCGACTGGGCGGCTATCATCTTCTTTGGAACCCATATTCTAGCAATTTGTTGGGGACGTCGGTGTCCAAAGTAATTTGTCTCCTTTTGCAATGGATTGTTCTGATGTTGCTGGTGTTTTTGTTGTAGAAGATATGTAGCTACTTGATCCTTCCTCATCCAAGCTTGTTGAGTGTAAGGAATGGGGTATATTCTAATAGGTGCAGACTTGGGATTATTCGGAGAACTAGTCTCTCTTGTGCATGGTTCTTCGCTAAGGCTGTTTTCTGATAGAATGACACTCTTGTGACTCGCTAGATCAGAGGATGGTGTGTAAGCAGAATTTGGTGTGTCCTCATATGAAGTACTAGCCGAAGGGGTTTCCATAGTGCTAGTGAACATACATGCATCACTTTGTTCATTTGAGTGAGTTTTTGGCTCTGTACTTTCGGCTTTGATTGGCCGTTCGTCTAGCATGCTGAATACTTCACGAGGTCCTATCTTGGCTGAGATGTATCCTAAGGCCAATTGGATAGTCACTTCATATTCGTATATCCAATCTTGACCTAGCACTATGTCTTCGAGTAAGTCCTGATCATGACATACTAAGAGCTTCTGTTCCATAGTGTTGTTTCCAATATGTAGAGGTAAGGTTACTTCATCCATACATTGAGTAATTGTGCCCCCTATTCCTATCAACTGTGCCTTTGATGGACGTAATTCCTCCTTGAGTTTTTGAGTCAATGAAAGTTTGATACAACTTATGGCGGCTCCTGTGTCAATGAGAGCATCCACTAAGTGGTATTCCTTCTTTTCTGCTCCCACATTCAAATATGGTTGTGTCCTCTGTTGACCTAGGTTTTCAGTGGCTCTAAAATTAGCCATTGGGATGAGTTCTTCTCCTAGTCGATATCTCTCATCTCTCTCTCTCATCCACTCTTTTCGTTTCTTGATTTGTTCTAGTGCTTCCTATCTCGCTTCTTCTCGTATCCTTTCCTCTTCGATGCGTCTATTCTTGCCCTTGATTAATCGTGACATTGTTTCTTCAGTCAATGGTTCTAGATATTTTTTCACTTGACATCCACTGATATAGTTTGGTAGTACTTCTCCATCTAGGGTTGCTAGACTGATGGCTCCACTCGTAGATATACGATTGATGATCAACGGGCCATATCCTCTCTTCTGCAACTTCTTAGCGTGTTGTTTCAGAGTATATACCAAAACTAAATCTCCTTCCTTCAAAATTTTGTCTTTAATATGAGCATCAAAATATGCCTTTTGTTGCCTTTTAGAAGCATAAATCCCTGCTACTGCTTGTATCCTAGTTTCATGAAGCTTCTCTATTTGATCCGATTGAGCTGAGAGTTCATGTCCTGTCCACTCATAAGTTGTTGCTACTCTGAGAGTGGGTATTAAGAAATCAATTGGTAAAATAACATTCTGTCCATACACTAAGTTAAAAGGAGTAGTGCCTATGGCGGTTTTGTAGGCTAATCTGAATGCCCATAAAGCGTGATGTAATTGTTTATCCCAATCAGATCTACCATTGTTCACAATTTTTGTGAGAATTGTGCATAAGATTTTATTGGAACTCTCGGCTTTTCCATTGGCTTGTGGGTGATAAGGGGCTGATTTCTTATGAATTACTTAGAATTCATTCAGTAAGGCTTCTATAACTTCATTCACAAAGTGCATACCTCTATCACTCACAATTTCTATCGGTAGTCCAAATCTAGTGAAAACGTTCTCGAAGAGAAACTTGGCCGTAGTTCTTGCGTCATTTTTCTTGGTTGCTTTGGCTTCCACCCATTTGGTTAGATAGTCTGTGGCTACAATTATATACTCGGCGTGGGATCCTTTAGCTGGGGGGCTAATAGGTCCTATGAAGTCTATTCCCCATTTAGTGAAAGCTCTGGCAGTCATCATGGGTTTTAGTGGCATTTCATCCCTTCTAATTGGATATTTCGTTCGTTGACACATATCACATCTTTGCACATATGTTGCTGCATCTTGATGTAGAGTTGGCCACCACATACCAGCAAAGAGAATCATTTTTGCTGTCTTATCTGCAGAAAAATGTCCTCCTGCAGCTCCTGTATGTGCCATCTCTAAAACAGCAAGATATTCATCTTCATGAATGCACATTCGCAAATGATTATCTCTTCCTCGTTTGAAGAGTTGCTTTCCAATAAGAGCATAGTCCTTACTTTGTTCTACCAGTGCTCGTTTTCTTGCTAGAGTGGCTCCTTCTGGGTACTCTTGGATCTTTAAGAACTTCACCAGAGGCATGCTCCATCTTGGTGCTACAGTGGAGTAGCATAGAGTGGAGTTCTCTTCTGGATTCCATTCTTGACAGGTTGGGCAGGCTGATACATAATTATGCGCATCCCTCTGCATGGTTGGCCAATATATGCCCAATCTCCTTAGTGTTTGCCATGTTCCGTTCGCATTTAGATGAGTTTTCCATTGATTTACATGTGCTTTTTGAAGCCACATTTCTTGTTCCTCTTCTTCTACACATCTCAAGAGTAATCCACTTGAGTCTTGATGATACAAACTTCCAGCAATGATATGAAGGTTTTTAGTCTTCCATAGATCTTGAGTTCGGTTTGGTGTGATCCCATCTTTAGGTCCATGCATGAGTATAGGGATCAACTTTTCTGCCCATTGGGGACATACTTCGAGATTAAAAAGGTACGTATCTAGCAAATCATCGGGTACTCCTATGGGTGGCTCCCCATGTGTCATACTTGATAGGTGATCTGCCCTTATGTGGGTATTTCCTTTCTTGACTACTACTTCAAAATCAAATTCCATCAACAATAGAAACCATCGTACTAGTCGTCGTGTATTACAAGGCTTATTGACTAAGTACAGTAGGGCTTGATGATCAATGAAGAATTTGAATTTGTTTGCCAATAAGTAGTGTCGAAACTTTTTTACTCCATACACCATTCCTAGGCCTTCTCTTTCGGTTGTGGTATAATTGCGTTCTGCTTGATTCAATTGTCTACTTGCATAGGCTATAGGGTAATCTAACTTTCCCGTATCTGCAGGTTGAGCTAAGATGCAACCAATGGCAAACTTGGAAGCATCCACGTGAATGTGAAATGGCTTGTTCCAATTGGGTACTCGAAGGATTGGGGCTGAACTCAATCGACTCTTTAATTCATTAAAGGCTTTTTCACATTCTTCAGTCTAGTTAAACTGTGTCAATAATGCATAAAGAGGTCTAGCAATTATGGCATACATATGTATAAATCTTCGGTAGTATCCACAATGTCCCATAAATGCTTGGACTTCTTTAGCAGTCTTTGGTCTCGGTAAATCCAGAATGACTTTGATTTTGTCTTCATCTGTTGAAATTCCATTTTTAGAGACAATATGTCCTAATATTTTTCCTTGTCGAACCATGAAGACACATTTTTCTAGGTTGAGGCATACTCTATATTGTCGACATTTGGCAAAGATCTTTTCTAGTTCAGGGATATGCTCTGATCGTATAGCTAAATAAGTACATAAATCATCCACATATACCTCCATACTCTTTCTCAGGAACTCTTTGAATACATGGCACATCAATCTTTGGAAAGTGGTTGGGGCATTGGTTAGGCCGAAAGGCATAACCCTAAAGGTGTATACTCCCCATTCAGTTGCAAAGGCTGTTTTATGTTGGTCTTCACGAGCAATGGCTACCTGATTATATCCTGAAAAGCCGTCCAAAAAACTATACACTTCCTTCCCTGCCACTCTCTCCAAAAGATGATCCGTGATGGGTAATGGGTAACTGTCTCTTATGGTAGCAGCATTAACTTTTTTCAGATTTATGCATACTCTTAACTTCCCATTCTTTTTCGGTACAACCACCAAAGGTGATACCCATTCCATGTGTTCGATCTCATATATGAATCCAGCATCTAACAACTTATCTATCTCTTCCTTTATCTTTGCTGAGTACACATCATTGTATGTATACGGTCTTTGTTTAGATGGTTTGGCTTTGGATGTCATAGGGATTCTATGAGCACATATAGATGGATCTACTCCTTTCAAGTCCTTATATGTCCAGGCAAAGACATCCCGGTATTCCCTTATGAGGCGTATTAACTCTCGTTCTTTCTCCATTGAGACATCCTATCCTATGAAAGTACATCGCTCCTCTCCTTCCTCTAATGTTACTACTATCTTCTTGGTTTGCTCTTTGTTGTCATATGCTATTCCCGGTTGTGCGTCTCGTTTTGGCATTTGAATAGGAATTCTTCTCTCTTCTACTTCATATTTTTTGAAGTGTGCGGGTACTTCAAATTGGTCTTGAGGCTTGTTTTCTTCATCAATTTTTGCTTTTTCTAATCCAAGCTCCTCTTCCTGTGTTGGTTCTTGATTTATTTCATTAGCTATGACACTTATTTCTTGAGTTTCATTTTCTGTTTCCATGTGTTCTTGCTCCATTTCAATGCTCTCATAGTCTTCCTTCCATTCCTTTTCTACGACTTCTCCTTCTTCAGCCTCCTGAAGGACTACCACATATAGACTAACGTCATATCCTTCCTCATCAATGCATTGATTCATGGTTATTACTTCTTCATTTACACACACATCGAGAGTAGCTAAAATCTCCATCCAACCATGAGGTTCAAATTCTTCATCTAAGAATATTTGAGGCATATAGGCTGGATCTTGTACAGATCTAGCAACTCCTTGCCTTTGCTGCCATCCTTTTCTCCTATCTTCCTCCTTTTTCGCAGTTTGACATATCCATAGATGAGTGTCTTCGTTCATCCATGATTGATCACTTGAACCTATACTATGAATCGACTGATTATCTTCCTCCTTATGAATCTGATTCCATTGTAAGGGGGGAACATCTTGATATGTGTATGTGTGGAGATTTATTCTCGTGGTGGTTCCTTCATGATGTAAATATACTGCGTCTTTTCCCCAATCTGCACTACCTTTAGTTGCCTCATGAAAGGTCTTCCAAGTATCATTTCATAATTGCTATGCCTTTCAAATTGACAAATCGCTAAGGTGTGCTCGAACTCAACTCCGCAAGTGGTAAAAACTACTCGTTCCAATAATCCCAAGGGTCGTTCAGTGTGTCCATCTGCCATTTGTATCTTCATGTGTGTTGGTCTTAGAGCTGGTTTTCCCCATTTCTCCTAGATTTCTTTAGCTATTCCTACTCCAGCTCCTGTATCTAAAATGGCTTTGGTGGTGTAACCCCTATAAGTAATTGGAAAGTAGGTATTCCCTTCATCTCCCTCACTAAAATCTCCAACCTTATCGACTGGGATTTTTGCTGTGTTTACTTCATCAGACATCTCCTTTCTTCCGCCTTGATCTCCAATTGACTGGTCAATTTTTCCTTCAAATGTGGTTTAACCTTCAACAGTTCTTCCAATGTCAGAGTGCAAGGGATTTTTACCTTTCTAAGGTGTTGTATGATATCCGACGTTTGGACTGATGGGTTAAGTTCTTTTTTCCTTATTGAGGGAATGCAATATAATTCTGAACTATGTTTGTACTCTCCTGTGTAATTTGGCAAAGCCTTTACTCCGTCATCTTCTTTGTCACTTGGATCCATTGGTAATATTTCTTCTGAATTCACTTCAGGTATTGAATCCTCTATTCCATCTTCAGCTTCTAGCTCTTCAAAGGGTGGTTCGATTCCTTCTACTTTCTTCCACCTGTCTTCTTGGACTCTTGCCCACAAGTCTTTAGGCCATTCCCCTTCTACTTCGGGAACAATGAATCCATCCCTTTTATCCTCACAATAATTTCCATCATGTGTCTTACCTGCTTCGGGTTTCTCGTGATCATTAGCAATGACACACTCTTGGAATTCTCTTTTGGAAATTCGTGTATTCGGTAGTGGAACAACAGATTTTACTAAGGTCTGTTGAGCGACTTCTATTAATTTTTTGCAGATCTCCAACCTCTCTTTCTCTAGGTCACCTCTAGGATATTCTCTTTCATGTTGTTCTATGGTAGGTCCTGCTCTTATTCGTGCCTTGTACGCCTGAATCCACATGGCCAATTCTTCAGGCATGGGATTTGCTAATACTGATCCTACCTCTTCTTTGTTACACTTTCCATTTTTATTTTCTTCTTCAAATTTTTGTTCCTCTTTTAGATTTTGTTCGCTCTTCTCATTTTCCTTCTTCTGTAGTAACTTCTTTTCCTTTATCCAATCTCTACGGTTCTTCCATCTTTGTGTCCTTTTGCTTACAACACTTTTCTCAGGCTGTTTTGAGTCTTCAACTCTCTGAGGTGTGGGTGTGTTCATCTCTCTGTAGCTTTGATTATTTTCCTTAGTTTTGTCTGGGGTTTCTCTAGCTTTGGCTCTAGTTATAGCTTTCAATGGTAACGTGTGCTCCTTATCGCTTCCTGATGATTCTACCACTTCTATCACGTTAATCTGTACATTAGAGTTAACTTTGTTGGGGTTCTTGGGGCAATCTCTGAAAAGGTGTTCTTTACCACAATCACTACAGTATCCTTCCCAGACTCGTTGTGGTGGTGGTGGATTTGGCAGTGTACACTCTCTGATATAATGATCACCTCCGCATCTATAACATGGTCCTCTAGGTACAGGCGGTCTGTTCATAGGTCGGGGGGGTACGGATGCCCTAGGGGCTGTGTACATCAATGACACATAATCTTGCTCATATCCGTAGGAACTATCTGGCACTTCCATGCCATAGGTATATGGTTCGTACATTTGTCCATATTCTATCATAGAGCTCTCACAACTGGGATAGTTTCCTTGACTATGGTCATAAGATGAGTCATATGGTTCATTGCTAGGCAATGGTGTGGCTGGGACTATCGCTCTCTCTAGGTTTTCTTCAGGTTGCACTATTTTCACGGGGACAACATTCTGAGGATGGGGTGGCTATTGTCCTAACACCGGTTGTGGCTGATTATAACCTTGGTAAGCATATCGCAGTGGTACAGGTGCCTGCTGCTGATATGTGGGATACCTAAAGGCTTCACCTCCTTGTTCTCTCTGAGGGTATCCATAAGGTCTCATAATAGGTTGTGTTGGTCTTGATTGCGTGTTGTAGGGACAATTTTCTACACTGTGATTTGTGTATTTTTGTTCTATGCTGCAATATTGTAGAGGGCCTGGAACGGGTGGTCTATTGTAAGCATAAGCAGGTGGTGGGACTACTCCCCTAGTGCACAAATGAGATGAATGATCACCTCCACAATGCATACATCTTCTAAGCATGGGCACTCTCATTGGGTTGTTGGGGTAGTTCCTCTGTCCTTGGACATTCAGCTTCTTTGCTACTAGGTCGGCTATTTCCTCAACATTGTTCTTAGGGTTCGATGTGCTACTTGATGAATCTTCACTCTTCATACTACCTTGAGGTATCTTCAAATCTTCCACTAGATTGTCCTCTAGGTCAATACATTCCTTCATGCATTCTTGCAAGGTTTGAACTCTCTTCACATACACCAGAGATCTTAATGATCCATTCGATAATCCTTCAAAAAATAATGACACCATTTTGTTTTGGGTGGGTCTCTCTTCCACTGGACATCTATCCACATACTGCTTGAATCTTCTTGCTGCCAATCTCACTGATTCCGTAGGAGCTTGCTTAAAGCTATGGATTAATGATGACGAATTGTTTTTAATTCCAAACTTAGTGAATTCTTCAATCATTTCTTGATAGACTTGTTCCATGTTCTGAAAATCATTTGGATCTAATGGCTGGAACCAAGCTAAAGTTGTGTCCGTCAAGGTTAGACCAAAAGATTCATATTGAATTAAAAAATCTTCTACTTGTTCGGCTCTGATTACTTGCTTGAATTCAGCTATATGATTGTAAGGTTCACTAGAGCCATCGTAGTGATTTCTCATGCACTTGGCCACTTGAATTGGCCTTAATCTTCTTCCTCCTTCAGGCGGTCTAGGCATCACAAGGAAAACTAGTCTTCCGATGGGTATACCTGGTCCTCTTGCTACAGGTGGTCTAATTGGAGCAGGATTTCCATTCCATGGGTCAACAGGTGGCTGAGGACGATAGTTAGGGTTATTTGCAGGCATAGCAAACTGCACATGTGGTCTAACCGGAATTTGAGTTTGTTGTGTTTGTCCTGATTGTTGAAATGAATTATTCTGAGAGGTTCCATGTGGGTTTTGTGAAGTAGTGGCTTGATCCCTCAGGGAAAACACTGGAATGTTCTGATATTTCAACCCGGCTCTCTTTGAATCTGTTAGGGGCCAATACCTTCTCTGGTTTTTGTCCAAATATGTGATAATTGTTGGAAAGTCAGGATCTTGCAACTCATAGACAGTAACTGGATTAGGGGATGCTTCCCATATTGAAGAGTGGGCTCTAAGGAGATGCTCCATTCCATTAATCAAATACACATCCATTAAGGAGTCATCCTGGGGAATCAGGTCTCCTCTCCAACCCCTAACAACCGTAGATCTCCCTCTAGGTGTGGTCACTTGCTCTGCATTTCCTTCTTCATTAGGGTTATGAGTATTGTTTTCTTCCCCAAGTTCATTAATGTTTTCCGGATGTTCTGTAACCACATACTGGATGTCCCTTTTATCCATATAAAATCCTCTTGAATATTTAACTGCTGGTCTAGGCACTATGTAAGCATCTGAAGCTTTCTTTAGTCTGGCCACTGATCGGTTTAGTCCATCTAGGTATATGGGGATCTCATGTTGATTGGTGGTCACATATTCTAAAGATGTCCGATATTCTCCCTCAATAATTGACATCATGCCAATCATTGGTACAATGTTTTGCATATCCTCTGAAGCCATAGGAATTTCTTCTTCTGACTCACTAGAGGTCTCAGAATAATGTGAGCGGCTACTTGGTTCAGCTACACTTCCTACAGAAGAGATCACACTCCTTCGGCTTCCTAGAGTTCTTCCAGATCTCAGGTTCATCCACTTAAATGCTCTGATCAGCCCTTGCTAACCTCTAGCTTCTAGAACTCTTCACTATGGGTCAGAATTCTAGAAGAATTTGGTTGGAAAAGGACTGAATATGAAATCTCAAGTCACAATACTTGACTCAAAATTTCACGATACTTGACCTTTGAGCCAGACGATACACGATATCTGCCCAAAAGCGATACACGATACCTCAATAAAACGATACTTGATACTCAGAGAAAGACGATACTTGATACTTGGGTGAACACGATACCTGCGATATCACGATACACGATACTTGTTGAGTATTGCGATCGATGATCACACGATACTCGATATTTCAAGAAGGACGATACTCGATACTTGGATGAACACGATACTTGATTCACACGATACACGATACCTATGAAGTATCGCGATCGGGCAACGACGATACTCGATACTTGAATGAACACGATACACGATACTTTGATAAGGGGATAGATGATACTTGAGTAAATGCGATACACGATACTTGGTGAAGTATCGCGATCGGTAGTAATACGATACACGATACTTGGTTACACACGATACTCGATACACGATACTTGAGAGGTATCGCGATCAGAATACGATACACGATACTTGGTGAAGTATCATGCTCAGACAACCACGATACACGATATTTGGGAAGTATCACGATACTCAACCACAGGAGATCACGATACTTGTGAGGTATCGTGATACTCGACCGCGGGAGAACACGATACTTGACCCTTTTTCAAATTTTTTGCTGAATTTTTTTTAATTTTGATTGGAGACAACTGTTTTCCAGGTTCATCTACGCTCTCCTCACTCTCTGTATCACACAAAATACACCTTCTACCCTCTATAAGACCCTCACGATACCTGTCGCAGATCGTTTTCTTCTGAAAAGCTTGATTTATGTAATGAAGCTGAGAGAATGATACATGTGCTTACCTTAGGACTTTATCTCAACTCCCTACCCCCTCTGACTCGTTTTGCATAGCTCAGAATGCTCAGATCTTCGTCCACGATACTCGGCAACAGTTTCTCACGATACTTGCTTTGAGCACAAGTGACTTACAAAATGGCATTTTTTAGCTTTTATACTTTTGAGTTTCCTACTCATAAAAAAAAAAACAACAAGACCAAAAACTGAAAGCTACTCCAAATACTTAACCTACTTCCTTATTCCTACTCCACTCACTCCACTCACTTCCCTAGACTAATAACTCACTACACACACTCCAAGAGTGAGAAGTAGTAAGTGCGGCTGAAAGTGACTTACCAAAGAAGAGAAAATCACTACTCCTCCTCTCACTTCAATGCAAAAAGCTACTTACCATCACACGAATGCCTCGGTTTAATTTGACACTCCCCGGCAACGGTGCCAAAAAATGTGTGTACCTAAGAACCAACTTAGGGACTTGTGGAGAAAGAGACTATACCTCAATCCCCCTCAAGTGCATATAGTGGGGACTCACGCTTTAATTATCAATCCGATGAGTATCAAAACCTAGCCGAGTGTATGAAGACATGCATTCAAATGAAGATCAATGCAAATGAGTTACTCAAAGAGTGCAAACAAGGCAAAGACTAATCCAAACAAGCTTCAACTATCAGTCATGGTGTCACGATACTTGGAACAGCAGCCAACAGTAAATTGAGCTTTTCTCTCAGCTCCGAACTCCAAATATAGTAAATAGCATATGCCTTTCAAATCTCTCAAGAAGACGCATCCAATGGTGGTAGTTTCACACAATTTTGACACTCCTACTTCAAGTTATGTTGCAAAATACTGAGTCACGAGAAAAACCTTCCTACACTTCAGCACTTCCTACACTTCGCACACACCTTAACAACAGTAAACAAACACTTTCTTGGATAGACAACACTTCCCTACAATCTTTCTAAGCAATCCACAAGCATACAAGCTCACAAAGAAGAAGATACAGAGAGGAGAAGACACAAATTCGAATTTCTGTGCTCTTGATTCTCACAATGGCAAAAAGTCCTTACAAAGAGTCACAAATTGACTTATATACTTGTTCCCTAAAAATGGTCCTTTCATACAAGAGACCGGCACTTTATTCACTAAAAGACTAATTTCCTACTAATTTACATGGGTAAGTTTCTAATCTTCTGTGGGGATGCATCTAGAGGACTCCTCTAGTGCATTTACATTGGAAAATATATTACAAGAATGGTTATAATACAAAAATGGGGTGTCCAAATCGGAAAAATTTTGGGGCCCTTCTTTTTCTCTGCCTTGTGCTCTCTTTGCTCTACAACACTCTCCCCCTCTTTGTCTCTGTCGTCCCTTGACAGTCTTTACTTCTTGTCTTCAGTTTGTTGTCCACATGCATCTTTTGGTCAGTTCTGCCTACTGGTTAGACTGGCATTACGTTTTAAGGGCCCTGTCCTTGATTCTTCTTTTACATTCTTTGGGCCTGATGCATTTGTACTGCCTGTTCTTTTCTTTTCATCGCCCACAACCCTTGGTCACTTCTGCCTGTTTGTTAAACAGGTGTTCAGTTTTGATGGCCTCTTCTTGATTCTTGTTTGACATCCTCTGGGCCTGATGCATTTGTCTTGCCTTATAAGTCGGGTTGCCACGCACGCCACCAGTGGAAGGTATGAGGATGTGATGCTTCAGTCTTCGATCTGGACCTTCCAAAGATCAAGAGGTTGAAGCACCCTCTTGTGGTTTCGGAACCGCTAGATATCTTCTTGCACTTCTTCATGGATACTTTCTTGGCTTTGGTCCCTCCTTCCACCTACGTGCTTTTTCCTTGATATGTGCCCCTACGGGGCTCTGTGCAGAGATGGGTGTTGCACCCCTGCGGGGCTTCTTGCAGAGATATGTCTTCAGATATGATCTTTCTAGTGAAGCTTCTTTCGTTGTCTTCTTCTTTTGTTCTTTTTGCTTGATTCTCCCTGAACAACCATTTAATAAGAGTCAGGAGACATTTACGATTTTGATACTACGATTACAACTCTTGAAATATATAGATTTCAATAGTTATCCCATTGATAATAATGGGATTTACAAGTTCAAATAAGCTTTAGAATTAGCTTCTAACAAAGATGTATCAAAAAGAGTAGACACACATGAACTACTTAGAGTATTCTCACATCTAACTCGGTATGGTTTAAATATATCCATGACAGATGGATTATGACCATATTGAAAACAATCTGTATTCATTCGAACTATTTGGATTAAATGATATAGACTCATTTGCATTAAGTGGAGTAAATTTTGTGGATTCATTTGAACTATGTGGATTAAATGAAGTGGTATCATTTGATTTAAGTGGATTAAATGAAGTGTATTCATTTGCAATATGTGGATTTATTTGAATTATGTGGATTAAATGAAGTGGTATCATTTGAGTTATGCAATATGTGGATTTATTTGAATTATGTGGATTAAATGAAGTGGTATCATTTGAGTTATGTGGATTAAATGTTGTGGATTCATTTGAATTATGTGGATTAAATGAAGTGGTATCATTTGAGTTATGTGGATTAAATGTTGTGGATTCATTTGAATTATGTGGATTAAATGAAGTGGTATCATTTGAGTTAAGTGGATTAAATGAAGTTTATTCATTTGTACTATGTGGATTTATTTGAATTATGTGGATTAAATGAAGTGGTATCGTTTGAGTTATGTGGATTTTATGTTGTGGATTCATTTAAATCATGTGACTTAAATGTTGTGGATTCATTTGAATTATGTGGAGTAAATGAAGTGGTATCATTTGAGATATGGATTAAATATTATGGATTCATTTGAATTATGTGGATTAAATGAAGTGGTATCATTTGAATTACGTGGATTAAATGAAGTGGATTCATTTGTGTTAATGGATTAAATGTTATGGATTCATTTGAACTATATGGATTAGATGAAGTGGTAATAGGATTTATTTGAGTTATGTGGATTCTTTTGAGGTAGAATTAGTGTTTTTGTTTTGCAGATTTGAAAGTAAAACATGGCAAGAATGCCAGACGTGAATAATGACATTGATCATGCTGAATCTCCAAGGATTTTGTCTGAGTAGAATGCTCAATTTGCACAATCGGGGTTATTTTTATTCCACCAAGATTTAGAGATAGAGGGATTAGAAGGAGAACCATTATCAATGAAAGAAGTAAAAAAGCTATGTCCAAATCATTTTGTTCGTGATGTTCTCTTTCGGAATATAGAAAGGGCAAAAGAAACAACACCCTTAAAGCTTTTTGGCGTACAACATAAAGGATTATCAAAAAGTCTACTTTGATGCTTTGTGCAAGTTGAGAGATCATCACCAAATAATCATCAAATAGCACTATATTTCATTCAAAAAGTTTTTGTACAAGATATTCTTCATCGACGTGTACATTGGGATGATCATCCGAAGAATGCAGGTATCGGTTCGGGTTCTCCTCAAAATTGAGGAGAATTTCATAATCAAGGAAACGAAGGTCCTCTTCCTCAAAAGCGGCCCTACATTTTGCTACCTAAAGAACATAACCTTATACATGATTTGTCATCAGAAGGAGCAGAATTATACAACGAAGGATTAACAGTTCCTGCATTACGAAGAATGATAGATGATCAACAAAGGAGGATTAATGATCTAGAAAGTCAAGTGAAAAATTTACAAATTTCTGTGGATGCATATGAGAGCAAATATGGAAGACTCTCAGAGGCATCATCATCTTTTGATTGGTTTACTACCATGAATTATTGAATCAACAAAACACTGAATAAACAAGATTTTTTTGTAATCAAAGACATGACTATTATAAAGCCATTGATTTTGTAATTGAATCTAATCAAAGTATTCAGAGTACATCATTTTCTTCATTTTGAATATCATTATCTATGATAGGTACCATGTCATCTATTTCTTCCATGTCAAAACCATCATTGTGATCTACATCTAAATCATGATTACTCCATGAATCATTTGTTAAACTTTCATGAGTTTGAAATTCTTCAAGAGTTTTTTGTGTTGCTATAGAAGCTATCTTGGTTGGAACATGTAACAAATGCATATTACAAAACACATATACCAAATTATTAGCACGTGATACACTTAAGGGATTTCTTCATTTTGAATGAAGAAAATTATAGGCACTCCAATTACATTCACAACTACCACTTGAAGCTGCTATTGAAAGCACTCTCATAGCTATATGTTGCAACTCCACTGCTTCACCTCCATACTCTTTCCACTAAATAGGAGGTGGATGCTTTTGAATCACTTCAATGTGCCATGGATCTCCTCATTTTACATAAGCTACTCTTTGGTGGAATGCATCTTGACCATTTGTACCTAGATAACTGACATGTAGTTTTGAAGTTTGCCATGACTTCTTTGTTTGACGCTTGACCATTGAGTTGAAATGTTGGATCCAAAAATGAATGTTGTTCCATGCAAATGAGTATGCTTTTGCACCCATCTCTTCTCTGCTAACGATACAATCAGTGTTTTTTTTCGTAATGAAAATTGATTAAAGTCTTTTACTTTTTAAATAGCTTCTGACATAATCCAATAAACTTTTCCAATCACAAACTTATCAGTATCAACCATTTGTAAAAGTTCCACAAAAGGTTTAGTGGTATCAACAATGTTTTCAAGATTATGCCAAAAATTTTGTGATTGTATTAGAGACGTACACTTTGATGCCGCAACTTGATAAGAACTATACTTCTCTAGCCATGCCTCCCATCTTTGATCAGCAATGATTTCTACAAGAGCTGGCTTAACTTCCAATAATCCACTCAGCACAATATAGGAAGTTGCAAATCATGTGGCATAAAAAATATGAAGTGCTTTATTGGGAGATTTTGATTAAAAGAGCGAATATGAAAATTGATGCTCTCTGATAAATTTGACCACATGATTTTCATCTAATAAGCTTTGTTTAATGAAAGATAATCTACCTATATCTTTCAATATTAAATTTAATGTATGAGCCACACATGGAACCCAAGTAATGCCTTCATACTTGTTTTGAATTGTAATTTCAGCACTTCAAAAATTAAAGGCATTATCCATCACTATCGCAGTCACATTCTTTGGACCACCCACACACGATATAGCATATTCATATAGCTTTACAAGAAAAGCTGAAGTTTTATCTTTAAGAGAAGTATCAATAGCTTCTAAAAACATGCTTCCTTTTGGACATATAACCATGAGATTAATCAATGGTTTCTTTTGACAACTTGTCCATCCATCCAATGTTATTGTATATCCATACATGGGTACATAATCAACTATTGTTTGCTTTAAAATAGCTTCAATACTTTTTTTCACTTTATCTACATACTCTGTTTGCATTTTATTATAATCTGGCATGGTGAATCCTTTCTATGTAGTTGACATCGAAACATCTTTGAAAATGGGATTATGAATAACATTGAAAGGAATCCCACATGCTAAGAATGCTTGAGTCCATTTAAGATGAAGCTC
Source organism: Ceratopteris richardii (assembly GCA_020310875.1). Classification (NCBI taxonomy): domain Eukaryota; kingdom Viridiplantae; phylum Streptophyta; class Polypodiopsida; order Polypodiales; family Pteridaceae; genus Ceratopteris; species Ceratopteris richardii. The sequence goes on from CM035409.1 coordinate 64,010,375, forward strand.
AAGACAATCTTGCTTTTCAAAAGCTACAGGTATAATATTTTGTGATTTAGTATGGACAAATCATGGTGACATAGCATTAGATCCACCATTTTTACTACATTCACCAAGTCCACTCTTTTTTGATGCACTTGGAGAAAATGGAGTACATGTATCTTGGTTATTCTAAAAAATAGTTTGAGAGACTTGAGTAGAAATATCGTGATGATCCTCTACTGTCATTGATGCATCTACTCATTCTTACTCTACACTTGGGCTACTTTGAAAGTGCTATGAACTACTCATGCTTTTGAATCCTTCTGATGTGATATCTTGAGATTTACATTTATTTGCATAGCTTGCAAAATGTGCACATATATCAATATCTAGATTAGAGCATCCTGCCACATTATTACCTGTACTAAAAAGATGCTCTTTTATCTGAGTTGCATTTCCTACATAACAATGTCCAAAACATTTGCATTGTATTGTGGACACTGTTTTACCCTCTTGATGAACAATCACATATGACCATTCTTTTCCCTTTCCCATAGTGCTTGCAAATTGCTTTATGAAGACTATATCTACAAAAAGACAACATAAATCAACATCAAATAAGATATAGAATCAATGTAGAGTAAAAAAATCACAATAGATTTTATTTCTCGATCATACACACACATACAATTACACATAACATTATGAAATAAGAATCAATATTGCATCAAACAATCAATAGATTTTAATTCTCAATTATACACAGTGCATGCATGTAAAATAAACATTTTGAAGTCTTGCAAGAAATAAAAAAAGCTTTTGAAGAGACAATTAAGGAACTACATTCAACTAAGAACCTCCTCTATCTTTACCAATAGGTACGTTGGAGTTAGAATTTTGTGGAAGCACACAAACAACACATGGAAGAAGGAGAAGCTTGGAGCACAACACACAATACTGAATGTATTACCACTAAAATGTACAAAGATAAGTAACCCATTAGGGCTATAGGATTATATACAAGACGGGGGTAAAAAACCTTTTAAAGGGGGAAAAACCTACCCCGATAGTCCTAGTGTGTTCACACACATGAGTACCTCAATATATCAACAAATCCCCCCTGGGAGTGATGGAGTGAACAAGGATCTAGCACTCATGTATAAGGAAGTGCCAAGCTATGTGGAACCAATCCACAAAAGGAAGTAAGCCCAAAGCTTTGCAGAAAGCTTCAAACTTCTCCCTAGGTAGAGCCTCGTAAAAAGATATGCAATGTTCTCATGCGTGGGCACATATGCCAAGCTGATATCTCCAGCAAAGAGCCTCTCCTTGACATAATGATACTGCACCTCAATGTGCTAGTGCGAGCATGGAACGCATGGTTCCTCGAAACTGCCAATGCACTTTGACTGTCAGGTGAAGATGGTGGTGGCAAAAGATTGACTGACACCCAAATCACCCATAGGGAGTCTGAGCCACACACACTCAACAATCGCTATGAGAGTTGTACTATACTCAGCCTCATAACTGGAAGTGGCCACAATAGGCTACTTCTTGCTTAACCAAGATATACATGGCTACCAAGCATGAAGCAAAAGCCACTAGTGGACACATGAGTGTCATAGCAACCAGTCTAGTCAGAGTAAAAAAAAGCATGCAAATCTGGCGGTAGTGATACCCCCTTGGGATAAAACAATCCAAGTAGTTGGGTACCACTCAAGTAGTGAAATATGTGCTTAACTGCCTCCTAATGACTGACACGTGGGCAATGCATAAACTTGCTCATCTATGAGATAGAAAAATGAATATCTGGCTAAGTAATGCGTAAGTAACTAAAGCATCCAATAGCCTGTTGATAGAGAACAACATCAAATACATCTCTAGCATCATGAAGACTCAATCGTAAACCTGTCTCCATAGGAGTGGCAATAGGCTTACTGTCTTCAAGGCCAAAATGCTACAATAATGTGTGAATACATTTCGTTCGACACAAAGCCATTCCACCATCAACTTGCATAAATTGAATGCCCAAATAATGATGCGAATGCCCCAAATCAGACATATCAAATGAGGCATGCAAATCAGCCTTAAAATCAGCAATATGCTTGTCATGAGGAATAGCGAGCAGCATGTCATCAACATATACAACAATGATTAGAAGCACATCAGTAGCAAACTTAACATATAAGGTGCTCTCAATTGGATCAACAATATGCTTGTCATGAGGACTAGCGAGCAACATGTCATCAACATATACAACAATGATCAGAAGCACATCATTAGCAAACTTAACATATAAGGTGCTCTCAATTGGACTGTTCTCAAAACCATGTGCAATCAGATAGGCATGTATGTTTTCATACCGAGCATGTGGTGCTTTCTTTAAACCATATAAAATGCCTTCTTTAACTTGCACACCTGGTTTTCATGCCCTTTCCACACAAAGCCACGAGGTTGAAAAACATACACTTCTTCATGCAAGTCACCATTCAGAAATGTTGTTTTAATGTCCAACTAATGTACATTCCAACCATGATGAGCTGCAAGTGCACAGATGCTAGGAACAGTAGTCATTTGGCATGTAGGTGCAAAGGTATTATCAAAATCAATACCTCTTTCTTGCGCATAACCCTTTGCAACAAGCCTAGCCTTATACCTATCAATTGTTCCATCAGGTTTACGCTTCAACTTTTATACCCATTTAGTGCCAATGGCCTTCTTGCCACGAGGCAAGTCACATAAAGAACAAGTTCCATTCTTCATTATAGCATTATATTCAGATTGCATAGCAACCATCCAATTTTCAGAATTGTGTGCTTCATGAAATCAAACAAGCTCATTCTCATCACAGAGACTAGAGGCAGCCATAGCATAGGAATCTGATGCAAAAGAGGCACTATGAGGGCCTGATCGAGTATGATATGACAAAGGTACATATAAATTTGCATCAGAAATGGAACGATCTACATCATCACATGAAACCTACAAAGGTTGAGAAGTTGCCTCATTAGGACCAGCACTAGACTATCCACCTGTAAAAAGAGGCAACAAAGTATCATACATGTCTTTGGAGCTAACAAATGTCTCCTTCATACATGAAAGTAAAGGCTGAATAGCGTCTTCCACAAAATCAACATCGTGGCTAACCAAAATGCATTTAGTCTGTGGATGATATAGACAATAGCCTTTGCTTTTAGAACTGTACCCAACAAAAACACATTTTACTGCTTTATCATCCAATTTCTTGCGATGTTGTTCAAGCACTAATGCATATGCCAGACAACCAAAAACATGCAAGTGAGCAATAGATGGCTTACAACCATGCCAAGCCTCATATGGAGTGATAGACTGTAATGCTTTAGTGGGACACCTGTTAACTACATATGCTGCACACATGACAGCCTCAATCTAGAAACTATGTGGTAGAGCCTGACTCTTGACCATACACCTCGCCATCTCCATGAGGGAACACCCGGCAAACGCACCAAAATGATGGCTCTCTTAGTCCAAAGGACAAGATGCTCACTGAGGATGAGCTCCCCTCGCTCATGTACTAGATCTGGAGTCCGCAAGCTCGGCCAACATGTGGCGCTAGGCGAACCTATGGCACTCTCTTATAGAGACGTGCCAAGCTAGTTCCCGGCAAACGCACCAAAATGATGGCTCTCTTAGTCCAAAGGAAAAGATGCTCACTGAGGGTGTTGGTTTGCCCAAATGACTCGAAATCGACCTATCTGCCTTAGATTAACTCCTCAATAAGGCATAAAGGACACTCTCTTCCTCTCACACTTCCTGTCTCTTGCTCTCCCTCAATTGCTAGCCCCTTTCTCTTGCCCACCTTCTCACACGCATATACTTCCGCACACTCACTCACGTATGCTTAGATTTACCGTGCACACATACTTCTGTTTTCTCCCTCTTCCGCTCCTTATCATGCACACACGTGTACGCACACACCTTTTTCCCTTCTTACTCACTCTCTCTTTCACAAACCTCCTTTAACCCTCTTTTCTCTCATCCTTTTTTCTCTTATTCACCCACTCACTTCCACGTACCTTCTCGCACCTTTTCTCTCTTTCCCCTTCACTCTCACTTTTCACACGCATATACTCATGCATACACTCATGCTTTCACCCGCTCACACACATGTATTCAAATACAACCACACACACTCACTTCCCCTCTTTCCTCAAGCTCTCTTTTACTAGCATGCTCACAACCTCACACACATACACTTGCACACCTCTATCCACCCCCACATTCTTGCTTTCCCAAATTCAGATCCACTCACATGTTTAGATTTTATTTTATTTATTTATTTTTTTATATTATATATTTTTTTGAATATGATGATAACCCCCAACAAAGCTTTTAACTTCGCTCGTACATATGATGCACCTTCTAATCATAATTGCAGTAATCACCTCAAAAGAGACCCAACTTCTACCTTTGAAAAAAAACTAGAGCCTGTGCAATGGACATGGAATCGGAGTGCTAGACTCCAGTGGAGACATCTATTTTACTCTCCTTGTACTTGATCAGGCATGATACCCAGGTTGAAGCCCAACGTAAGAAGCTAGGGACCCGCGTGGTAGCATGAGCACTTGTGCTTTATATATATCTTCCAGTTAATAGTGTCAATAACCTCCGTGTATCATCCACAGATGTGCAGACATTCGCTTGATGGATGAATTTGAAAATTTTAGCACACGCATAGCAGTTACTACTGCCCCTTCTTTTTCAAAAAAAAAAAAAAAAAAAAAAAAAACTCATGTGGGCTCCTTGCATTAATCAAACAGTCCATTCATATGACCTCTCCATATGAAGAGTTATCAACATTATTAACATATACATCCCCTTGTTATGACGTTTTCCAATGAACATGATGTGAACACATGCTGCCTCTTTCCCGGGAATGTGAAGGAATCTAGCTACTGTTGTTTGATGGAGTATGGTATCCGTAGGGCTAATGCATAACACATTCAATAGTACTCAAATGTATTTTTTTCAAAAAAAATGGATGGAAGGTTGGCATGTACATGACTGATGAATGAAGTCGAACATGCATCAAAATAGTCAACCTTCCATTATCCCACACAATATGCTTATGCCTACACACTCGTGCACACATACATGCATAACCCAACAGTCAATTGTTATAAATTTGAAGGGAACACAACTTCCCTTAGAATGCGCGGACATGGAAATTCATATCATAGGTTCTAGAAAAGGGGGTTGGAGGTTGTTTCTGCTACAAGCTCAACCCTCTTAGTCATGTTCCCTCGAAAGGGGGCACGGGATAAGAGCAGCACTATCGACATAGTCGTGTCACAAAGATAGTATATAGGGTGCCATAAATATGGTTATATGTAAAATGAGTGGTCTCCATTTGAGCAGCCAAAATGAATTCATAAAATCACTATGGTTAAAAACAAGAAACTCAATTAATGGGCTGCACACCCCCAAGATTTAACTTCCCAATTCTATCTTCATGCTAGCAAAGTCGAGGTGACCTGTTCACTACATCCTAAGCACAATTCATGAGCTGCATTTTACCAGAAAACCTCTGAGCAGTTCTCTCGAATTTCAAGTTCAGTGCTTAGCTTGGTACAAAGAACGAACACATTTTCCCTTTTTGAAACAGGCAATGGGATTTAAGTTCCACTCTAAGTTCCTTAAGTTACACTAATACAATGAGAATTGTGTCTGTAGTTTCGCACGTCAGTTAAGGAATCAAACCAAAGTACAGTAAGGGTTCGAGTCATACCAGACGCCTTTTTTTTGCATAATGCTTCATCATCAGTTCACCATGACAGATTGCATGATGCCTCCTTCACTATACATGCATCTCATGGGACAAAGGCTTTATCATTCGGTAAGTAATAGAGCAGTACCTCCAAGCAAGTCTGTAGCATCCCTTAGAAGCCATACCATCATGAAATGTTATCACAGATAGGCGATAAGTAGCTGGCTCCTCCCCTCCGTGCGGGAGCCGTGGTTGAAGCCCTCAAGCAATTCTTCTTCCGTACCAATGGAAATGGCCTCCTCCTTCCTCCCATTCAGCTGACGCGAGATTCCCCCGGACACTCCCCCCTCCTTTTCAATGGAAATCTGCAACCCCCTCTTATCTCCCCATGGAAAAAATCCCGCCCTCTCCCTTCTTCGTGGCAAAAACCTAGCAAAAAACGTTTTTTTTTTTCAAATTGATTCATACAAGATATATGTGATTGAGCTGCATTCTCTACTCCATTTTGTTGATATATTTAGGTAGTGATGTGTGTGAACACTCTAGGACCGCCGGGGCACTTTTTTCCCTCTTTAGGAGGTTTTTTTCCCTCGGCTTGTATATACGCCTATTGCCCTAATGGGCTACTTATCTTTGTACATTCTCTAGTAATACATTCAGTCTTGTGTGTTGTGCTCCAAGCTTCTTCTTCTTCCTTGTGCTGTTCGCGTGCTTCCGCAGACGTCTAACTCCAACAATTGGTATTAGAGCAGGTCGTTGCTTCTTCTAGGGCGTCGTCGACACTCCTCCGTTTGCAGTCTCAGATTCGCACAAAATTTGGTGAGCATACTCAGGGTGTTTCCGAGATCAAAACAGCTTCGCTATGTGGTGCCGAAATCGCGATCTGAGCTCGTTTCGGCCTCCGAACGCACTATCGCAGTGCTTGTGCAGGCTATTTCATCCTTTTGTGCCAAAGGTATATACCAGTTTCTGTTCGCCAGTTTAAGCGTCTCGAAGTCTGCTACAGGTCTAGCAGAACTCGTCTGGGCAGTTCTGTTCAACTTTTTGAGATACAGTCAATTTTCTGCATCAAGGTATTTTAGTCACCGGCCATGGCTGAAAGCAGTGATGTATTCCGTATGTTGGCTGTTGAGGATAAGTTGGATGGTACCAACTACCCATTATGGGCTTATATGATGCGACATGTACTGGTTGCAAAAGGATTGTGGAACATTGTGCAGGGTGTTGAAAGACGTCCTATTACACCTGTAACGACAAGTACTGCAAATACAGGTGTTGGAGCTGATGAAGATGGTGTCGAAGATGATATTCCGCAGATTCCTGTTCGTGCTGCTGTTTCTGTTGCACCTACTGCAGAGCAGATTCGTTGGGATGGCAGAGATGCCTAGGCACATGCATTGATAGCTTTGTCTGTCAAACGTGCCATTATTCCTCATATTCGCTCTTGCAGAACAGCAAAGGATGCTTGGGATACACTTACCACTTTGTACCAGGCTAGGAATGAGGCTCGTGTTGCTTACCTCCGAAAACAGTTGGAGAGTGAGCACATGAATGAAGGTGATTCGATGGACAGTTTTCTTACAAAGATCAAAGACCTGAAGGAACAATTGATTTCTGCTGATGAGGTTATACCAGATAGCTCACTTGTGCAGACCGTTCTGAATGGCCTTCCTGATTCATATCAGAGTTTTGCCTCTACTCTTCGATTGATGATGAAAGGCAATCCAAATGCCTTGTCATTTGAGGAATTAGTCTCTGTTCTGTTGCAGGAAGATCAGTCCAGGCAGAACAGGTCCATTATGCGTGTTGCAGATCAAGCTTTCCTGGCTAGTCAGAAGGGCAAAGGAAAATGGAGCTCTTCTACTAGTAAGCAGAAATCTGCAAATGCTGCACAATCGAAGAACCAGGATAAAGATGAGAAGAAATCAGAAAAGCAGAAATTGTTCTGCAAGTACTGTAAAGGAAATGATCATATTATAAAGAACTGTCCAAAACTGGCTGCTAAAGAGGCAAAGAAGAAAGAGGCTGGAATGGTTGTTGCAGAGGCCTCTACACCAAAAACAGAGTCTGCAAATCTTGTGCAGGAAGAAGAATGGGCGTTTACTACTGTCTGCAGTTTTGACCCATCTTCTCATGATCAGTGCATGTCTGCAGTAGACTCAGATGTTTGGTACTTTGACAGTGGGGCGACCAAACATATTACCTCGCAGCGCAGTTTCTTCTCTTCACTCGAGCCTGCCCCTACAAGGAATACTGTCACATGCGCCAATAACTCCTCTTATCCTGTTATGGGAGTTGGTAAGATCATTCTGACTACTGCTGATGGTAGTTCTTTCACTTTGTCAGATGCTTTATTTGTGCCAGGGATAAAAAAGAACCTGTTATCAGTTTCTGCATTAGCCAAGATTGGCTTGGTTGTGAAATTTGTTGATGACAGGTGTACAGTCCATGATCTCTCAAATGGGGATGTGATTATTGCTTCTGGCATTTTATGTCGTGGGCTGTATAAGCTCATAGACTATGAAAGATCTATGAATGATTCGGCATGTGCAGTTCATGATTCTCAGGCTATGTCAGATGCAAAGCTTTGGCATGCACGCTTTGGTCATCTGAATTTTGCTAGTTTGTTACGCCTGCAGAAATCTGAAATGGTGTCCTCTTTGCCCAAACTTGAGGCACCTGGAAAACATGTTTGTGAAGGCTGTATTTTGGGCAAAATGCAGCGTTCTTCCTTTCCAAAAGATGGTTCAGTTCGGGCTATGCAGAAATTGCAGCTTGTACATAGTGATGTCTGTGGTCCTATGCAGACACCCTCTTTTGGAAATTACCTTTACTTCGTGACTTTCATTGATGATTTTTCCAGGCATGCATGGGTATATCCACTCAAAGCAAAGTCCGAAGTGTTCATGTGCTTCAAACAGTTTTTGGTTTTGGCTGAAAATCTGTCAGCATGTAAAATGGGCACCCTCCGTTCTGATCGAGGGGGGGAATATATGTCTTCAGATTTTAATGCATTTCTGGCTGAACGTGGGATAAAACACCAGTGTACAGTGCCGTATACACCTCAACAGAATGGAGTTGCTGAACGAAAGAACAGGTCACTCATGGAGATGGCGAGGTGCATGGTCAAAAGTCAGGCTTTACCACATAGTTTCTGGCTTGAGGCTGTCATGTGTGCAGCATATGTACTGAACAGGTGTCCCACCAAAGCGTTGCAGTCCATCACTCCATATGAGGCTTGGCATGACCGCAAGCCATCTGTTGCTCATCTGCGTGTTTTTGGTTGTTTGGCATATGCATTAGTGCCTGAACAACATCGTAGAAAATTGGATGATAAGGCAGTAAAATGTATTTTTGTTGGGTACAGTTCTGAAAGTAAAGGCTATCGTCTATATCATCCACAGACTAAACGCATTCTGGTTAGCCGTGATGTTGTCTTTGTGGAAGATGCTATTCAGCCATTGCTTTCATGTACTAAGGAGACATCTGTTAGCTCCAAAGACATGTATGATACTTTGATGCCTCTTTTTACAGGTGGACAGGCTAGCGCTAGTCCTAATGAGGCAACTTCTCAGCCTTTGCAGGTTTCATATGATGATGCAGATCATTCCATTTCTGATGCAGATTTACATGATGCACTTGTTGATGAGAGAGCTGATATTGAACAGGCAAAAACTATGCCAAAATGGCTAGTGCAGACTTTGCGTGACAGCAAATTAGATGCACCTTTGTCATATCGTACTCGTTCAGGCTCTCATAGTACCTCCTTTGCATCAGATTGCTATGCTATGGCTGCATCTAGTCTCTGTGATGAGAATGAGCCTGTTTCTTTTGATGAAGCACAAAATTCAGAAAATTGGATGGCTGTTATGCAATCTGAATATGATGCTATAATGAAGAATGGTACATGGTCTTTATGTGACTTGCCTCCTGGCAAGAAGGCCATTGGCACTAAGTGGGTATACAAGCTGAAGCGTAAACCTGATGGTACAGTTGACAGGTATAAGGCTAGGCTTGTTGCAAAGGGTTATGCACAGGAAAGAGGCATCGATTTTGATGAGACCTTTGCACCTACATGCCGTATGACTACTGTTCGGAGCATTTGTGCACTTGCAGCCCATCATGGTTGGAATGTACATCAGTTGGACATTAAAACAACATTTCTGAATGGTGACTTGCATGAAGAAGTGTATGTTTTTCAGCCCCGTGGCTTTGTGCAGAAAGGGCATGAAAACCAGGTGTGCAGGTTAAAGAAGGCGTTATATGGTTTAAAGCAAGCACCACGTGCTTGGTATGAGAAAATACATGCCTATCTGATTGCAGATGGTTTTGAGAACAGTCCAACTGAAAGCACCTTATATGTTAAGCGTGCTAATGATGTGCTTCTGATCATTGTTGTCTATGTAGACGACATGCTGCTCACTGGTCCTCTTGAGAAGCATATTGCTGATTTCAAGGCTGATTTGCATGCCTCATTTGAGATGTCTGATTTGGGGCATTTGCATCACTATTTGGGCATTCAGTTTATGCAAGTTGATGGTGGAATGGCTTTGTGTCAAACGAAATATATTGACACATTATTGCAGCGTTTTGGCCTTGAAGACTGTAAGCCTATTGCCACTCCTATGGAGACAGGTTTACAATTGAGTCTTCATGATGCTCGAGATGCATTTGATGCTGTTCTCTATCAGAAGGCCGTTGGATGCTTGATTTACTTATGCATTACTCGGCCAGATATTCAGTTTGCTGTCTCACAGATGAGCAGGTTTATGCATTGCCCAGGAGTCACGCATTGGAAAGCGGTTAAGCGCATCTTTCGCTACTTGAGTGGTACTCGGCTACTTGGGTTGTTTTATCCCAAGGGGGGATCACTAGCGCCAGATTTGCATGCTTTTTCTGACTCAGATTGGGCTGGTTGCTATGACACTCGTGTGTCCACCAGTGGTTTTTGCTTCATGCTTGGTAGCTCATGTATATCTTGGTTGAGCAAGAAGCAGCCTACTGTGGCCACTTCCAGTTGTGAGGCTGAGTATAGGGCAACTTTCACAGCGACTATTGAGTGTGTGTGGCTCAGACGCCTTATGGCTGATTTGGGTGTTGGCCAGTCTTCTGCCACCACCATCTTCACTGACAGTCAGAGCGCATTGGCAGTTGCGAGGAACCCTGTGTTCCATGCTCGCACTAAGCACATTGAGGTGCATTATCACTATGTCAGGGAGAGGTTCTCTGCTGGGGAGATCAGCTTGGCATATGTGCCCACGCAGGAGAACATTGCAGACCTTTTCACGAAGGCTCTGCCTAGGGAGAAGTTTGAAGCTTTCCGCAAAGCTTTGGGCTTACTTCCTTTTGTGGAGTGATTTCCACATAGCTCGGCACTTCCTTATACATGAGTGCCAGCTCCTTGTTCACCGCATCACTTCCAGGGGGGATTTGTTGATATATTTAGGTAGTGATGTGTGTGAACACTCTAGGACCGCCGGGGCACTTTTTTCCCTCTTTAGGAGGTTTTTTTCCCCTGGCTTGTATATACGCCTATTGCCCTAATGGGCTACTTATCTTTGTACATTCTCTAGTAATACATTCAGTCTTGTGTGTTGTGCTCCAAGCTTCTTCTTCTTCCTTGTGCTGTTCGCGTGCTTCCGCAGACGTCTAACTCCAACACATTTGGCCTTTGAGCTCTCTCTTTCAAACGTGTTAAATGTGTCTGTCTAGTACATTTCTCCACATTATTACGTAATGCTGCCCAAGCTACTTCATTGCAAAGCAAAGCAAGTTCTGCACCCACAAATCCATGTGTTGCTATGGCCAATGCTTCAATGTCTGAATCTACCAACGAATGACTCCTCCTTGATAATAGAGATGTTAATATTTCACATCTCCCAGATGGAGATGGAACATAACTGTGAAGAAAATAGAACACACAACCTTTGTAGCAGAAAGCAAAAGAAACTTCCTCCTTTTTAGCACTACACTCTAGTGCTTTTTCTCGTCATAACACCCACTTTCTTCTCAAGGTACCTGCAATCAAGCATGTATTCTACACAACGAAAGCATATTAGTGAAAAAAAACAACCGTTTCTTGAGCTAACAATGGCCACTCACTAAAATACCTTGATGCAGAAAAATGATTGTATATGAAAAAGTTGAATAGAACTACCCAAACGAGTTCTATTAGACTTGTAGCAGACTTCGAGATGTTTATACTGACAAACTAAAACTTGTATATATCTTTGGCACAAAAAGATGAAATGTCCTACACAAGCGCTGCAATAGTGTGTTTGGAGGCTTAAACGAGCTCATATTGCGATTTTGGCACCACATAGTGAAGTTGTTTTGATCCCCTAATCACACAGAGTATGCATATCAAATTTCTTGCAATTCTAAAACTATGACCGAAGGAGTGTCGATGATTCCCTATATGAAGTAGCGACCTGCTCTAATACCAATTGTTGGAGTTAGACGTCTGCGGAAGCACACGATCGACACAAGGAAGAAGAAGAAGCTTGGAGCACAACACACAATACTGAATGTATTACCACTAGAATGTATAAAGATAAGTAACCCGTTAGGGCTATAGGCATATATACAAGGGGGGGCACTTCCTAAAGAGGGAAAAAGTGCCCTGGTAGTCCTAGTGTGTTCACACACATCACTACCTAAATATATCAACAAGGTAAAGAAAACTTTTCAACAGGTATCTTTGTATGATCTATCAAGATTGGATGAAAGATTTAGAAGTGAAGTCATAGGGATCATAGAAACATTGAATCCTCCAATGATGCTTTGAATAAGTGGGGGCACATCCCAAAAGATCCTATGGAAGCTACAATTACAGATGAATTCACAAAGGTATCAACAAACTCTCTAACTAACTTCACAAGTCCATGTCTCTCAGTCACTATATATGGAAGGACTATAAATGGAGTAATCATAGGTGGAGGTTCAGGCATAAATCTCATGCGAGATTTTACTCTTAAAATACTAGAAATCCAATGTTTAGGTGAAGCAAAGTTTACAATTATCGAAGCTGACCAAAGTCAAGTTACCACTTGATATTGTAGACAATGTAGTTGTACAAATGGACGGTTTGACTTTTTCTTTAGATTTTTTGGTGCTAAATCTACTATAGGTCAACGGAGGTTTTCCTCTACTCATAGGAAGGCCATGGCTAAGGCACATCCAAGCCATGCATGATTTGGGGGAATGATACCATTTTGTTTAACCTACTAGGGAAATTACAAAATCAAGTACAATTAGACTGAAGATGATCTCATGGAGGTGATGCTCATTCTTTCACTATTATTTAAGAACAAAACAACTGAACTTGAAATCAATTATGACCAAGATCTTTTGGAATGTCTAGAAGCTACACATTCATCCTACCGATGTTATGGAGTATCTATTTGTGAGGAGGATTGTGAATAGGTAGAAAATATTGGGCTTGGGGAACCTGCCATGGACTTTAAGGGGGGAGAGGAGCTTCTAAATATTTGGCCCAACTTGGGAAGGGAAAAGAGAACAATATAGAAAAAGTAAATGAATCAACTATATCATACGACATGCAATGGACAAAAGAGCTTTCAACTTTATGGACACAAGAAAAGGAATCAAGGGTCAATGTAGATAAATCTCTAGCTTATCTTCAACACATTTGAGAGGATGAAAATAAAGAATCAACCACGATATTTTAGCCTGTAAGGAAAATCAACCTTGGTAATGAAGAACATTCACAACCAATTTTGCTAGAAACTTGGCTATTGGATCACCCGGCATTGGCATAATAGGTAACCGCTTTCATGCAAAATTTCAAGGATGTGTTTGCATGGATTTACCATGATTTAGAAGGAATTCCTATCTATCTTGGAGAACATTCTATTCCTTTGATTAATGATGCTAAACCAATAAGAGGAAGGATTTATTGACTTAACCGATAGTATGGAGTAGCAATCAAGCATGAAATAGAAAAGCTATAGGAAGCAATGATCATGTCTGTTGTAGAGTAAAAGAGCACAAAAGAGGAGCCCAAAAATTTCAAAATTATGGGCACAATTTTTCTTCTTCAAAATCTTATGAAACTCCATTGAAGCTATGTAAATGCACTAGAGGAGTCCTCTAGATGCATAAACCCCAATCATTGTATCATAATCCTTGTAAAATATTAGGAAAGTAGATTTAGTCAATAAAAGTGCCAGTCTCTTGTGTGAAAGTACCATTTTTAGGGCACATGTATATAAGTCACTTTGTGAGTCTTGTAAAGAACTTTTTGCCATTGTAAACTTTGAAGAAGATTTTTGAATTTTCTTCTTTCTTGCTAATTTCCTCCTTCTCCATGATATGTTGTGTGTGTGTAATGCTTGAAATGTGTGTGAAGGACTGTTGTCTACTCCTTCCCATCACTTTTGAACTATTGTAGTGTGTGTCTATGAGCCATTCCGAGTTGTGGAGCGAGTATTGGTGTTTCCTACCATTCACTGTTTTGCTCATAACTTGAAGCTTGTTTGTCAGATTTGAGTGAAGATACAATCAATAGATGCGTCTCATTGAGAGCTTTGAAATGAACTTGCCATTGACCATATTTGGAATTCAGAGTTGAGAGAGAAGTTCAAATTTGTGCTTACTACTGTAAATGGTATCGCGGCATGCATTTTGAGAGGATTAGTGAGTTGGAGAGGTAGTTGAGACTAGTCACATGCATTGTAGATTAGATACTTCACTTATCATCATATGTGCACATGTCTCATACACTTGGTTCATTTGGTTCCTCGGATTGATAATTAAACATGTATTAATCCACCACTATATGCACTTGTGGGGCGATTGAGGTACAGTCTCATCGACACAAGTCCCTAAGGCTTCTCGACTTAGGTACACACATTTTTGGCACTGTTTTTGAGGAAAAAGACCTAACCAAGGTGCCTTCATGATGGTTATAGTTCTAGGGTGAAGGAATCGTACTTGTAGAGGTGAATTCATTCAGTGGCAAATCATTAGGTATTTCAGCACTTGTTACTTCACACTTTTGGAGTGTGTGTAATGAGTTTTTAGGTTTAGGGTTAGGAGTGAGCAAGTAAGAGCAGAGTTAGGGTAAGGAAGGAGAGAGGAGTAGACTAGGGAGAAGTAGAACACCTCAAGAAAAACCCAAAAAAAATTGTCAAATTTAGTTCAGTTTAGGCACTAGGAAACACAAGACTATAAAAACCAAAAAATCAGTTCATTTAGTCACTTGTGTGAACAAGTATCATGGGAGAGAAGTGACCAGTATTGCCGAGTTAGTATTGTGCTAAGCAATTGATTAAGTGACTTTGTGAGCCCAAAGCTTGGTTAAAGCATCCTTGAAGGTGATTTCTTCAAATATTGTATCTCAAAAACATCACTAGAACACACACATACACATGTGATTGAATCACACTCAGTATCGCGGGGTAGAACAGAGAATTTTTTAAAAGTTGTTGAGTGATACAGGGGGTCAAGAGTGAAGGGGAGAGAGAAATAAGCATTTTGCATACAAAAAATTTTAGTTTTGATCAATTTTGGCTGTAATATCACGATCGGTTGAGTTTTGGTATCACGATACCAAAATTCCCTAGTATCGCGATACTCGTCCGATATCGTATCCTGCACACCCACTTGAGGTATCGCGATATTGTCAAGGTATCGTGTATCATCAAGTGTTGGTATCACGATCACGGTCACCCAATGCTATCATATCACGATCCACCCGATATCATACTGTGTCGATCACGGTATCGTATCATTGACTGAGCATATCGTATCATTGATAGAGGGGTATCATATCATTGATCGAGCGGTATCGTATCACATGCATGATTGGTATCTTATCACCAACCTAGTATCATATCATCTCTTATTCTGGTATCATATCATGAGGGGTAGTATCGTATCATGTAAAACCTGGTATCATATTGTCCAGAGAATTTTGGTATTATATCGTCCTATCGTCGGTATTGTATCATGGGGATTGGTATCGTATCGTGTATTGAGAAAGTATCGTATCGTCAACTACTTTAGTATCGTATCGTGGGTTGCAGAGGTATCATATCGTCTACAAGTCTAGTATCGTATTGTGCCACCCAACATTATCGTATCGCCATGGTATCATATCGTGCCAAGAGTGGTATCGTATCGCCTGTGTGATATCGCCAAAAGTGATATCGTCCAGAACAACTCAGGCTAATTAGAGGTAAAAATTTCAAGTGATTGAGGAGATAACTAAGGGGAAGGGGAGAGCAGATACAGACTCATAGGGGTGAATGAACTTAAGATCAGGATGGGTGCTAAGTAGTAGGAGAAGTGTCATTTCGTTGGTAGGAAGTGCAGCCCAAGCAAGCCACCACTCAATCTACTTAGACACCTCTAGTGACTCGGAGGAGGAACTACCCATGGCCTCAGAGGACATGCATGGTTCTGTTCCCAGGGAGAATTTTATGTCAATCGTAGAGGATGAATACCGCACCTCTCTAGAGTATGTGTCAACTAATCGGCAAGGAATCCCTATTTAGCTAGATGGCATAAATAGGTCTGTGACGAGAATGGTAAACTCTACCGAGTCAGCTGTGAAGAGATGGATAGGTATGTGCTTGAAGATGAAGAGGTGTTGCAAAATCCTTGATCTACACCAGCCAAATGAACTCCAGGAGTATATGGTGGGCCCTTTTAGCTTGCCAATGGATGTATTAAACACTCTATGTACCTTGGAAGATCACTCACAAAAAGATAGATAAAAAAAGATAAGTTGGAGTTAGCTCAGAGGTGAAGAACTTGCTATTCTTGGTTCATACACCTGTCCAGTGTTTTGCATAATTCTCTGAGCACAGTAGCAATTAACTTAATTCCTCTTAGGGACGCCTAGATTACTTAAAGAGCTAACTTTCAAGAGTAATCTCATAAAAAATAATAAACCACACATTGAGAATGACTTTTAACAAGTGATGAAATCATCCCGATTTTCACGGGTTGCTACAGTTTGAGACCAGTGAGCAGAAAAATGAACATAACTCAAAATGTAGGAATTCAATGATTATGAACATTTGTATGGTTATACTAGACAGTAATTTGAATCCAACAACCTTTAAATCATTGAATTTAAATAAGTAACCACTGAGAAATGGCTCTGACAAGGTGAGTGAAAAAGTCGGGTACTTGACAGAGAAGTGAAAATGACAGATAGGGTTGACTTCAAATGAACATAACTGACGATTTCAACATTCAAATCACATGAAAATTTGTGAGTGTATAGTAGACTTATAGAGCTAACGTTACCAAGTTAAATCACTGAAAATGATGCACCAAGCTCAGAGAAAACATCTTGGCAATCTGACTGAGAAAACTCAGAGTAATGGCAGTGAGTAGTACACTTCACAAGAACATGGAAATATGAACCCAAATGATAATGAAAATGAAAGTATATTGCTTGTAAAATACAATGGATTTACTGATACATATGTGTGCCATCTATTTATAGTTGAGTTTGGGAGGCTAACTTCCCTCAATCACTCTCCAATCAATTGCTGATTGATTTGATTCTCTATCTACCACAAATCATGAATTCGTGGCTCCTCTTTCCCTTTTTTGATCAAGTCGACTCAACCACTTAAGATTCTTTCACTTTTACATTAAGTAAACTCTTCAAAAGTTACAAGAGGTAGTTCACAAGTGAACTTTACATAGTTTTCATTTTAAGGCTTCTTTTATGACTTTGTGGAACTCAAGACAATACTTAGGCTTGTCATAGACTTGCTCCAATAGCTCCCCCTCAAGCCAAGTATGCTTGACGTCTTCAATCTTCAAAGATTACCTGCAAACCTATCATAGCCTTGAATTTGCAAAGCTTTGTACCATCCAATGCTTTGGTTAGAATATCTGCACATTGTTGATGAGTGGACACATATGATATTTGAATCTCTTTGCTTAGAACCTTTTCTCGTACATAGTGATAATGAACTTCAATATCGTTAGTTGTTACATGGCAAGGGTGGTGTGGATTGACCGGTTGCTAGCATATTGATTATGAAAATATGATTGTCAAAAAATGCATTTTTCTCTTAATCAATGAATTGTTGGGTGTGGTCATGCTCATGAAGATGTGTGCACATGTTAAGTATGGATAGGTTCTGGAGTGCATGATTGCAATAGGAAGGTGAATGTGTGAGCATGAGAACATGTAGGTACATATGTGTCTGTAAGAAAATGAATGGAGCATACATTGATTACGATGTGGGGGTATCTTGAAGTTGTTTTGCGACAGACACATGTATGTCAATAGGGACGATGCATGTTGCATACCTGTGGCGCTTAGAAGTGGGTAGACAATACACTATTAGACCTTAGACCTTGGATTTGAGAGTGATCTGATGCTGGTATGATGTGGTATCTTGAAGTGCAATGGTTTCCATGTATGCTCAACATGGGCATGGAGAAGTGGTTATGAAGTTTTTTATTAGATGCACCAAAATAATTTTATGCCAATTAAGACAACAGTAATCGTGGGTTCTTTTGGGTGCAGGTCCGCAGGAAGAGATCCAGGTTTTTTCGCTTCTTCCTATTCCCCTTAGTCTTGGTTGGCCAACCTTCCCTTTAATGATAATTTTGCAATGGTTTTAAGATTTCTTGTACACATATTTTATATGGTGGCAGAGAATCCGTGCGAGGGTTGAATGTGAATGGGAGTGGCTGACAGTCACCTGCACCTAAAATGTCATGGAAGAGAGCGTCCAAGGGTGGTTGCATGGGTGTTGTCCTTTAATCAGTAATGGAGAGGAGACGGGGGGTGCTCCTCGTGTTTTTATGTTTTTTGAGGGGTCGATTGCTATTTTTTGGCTGACACAGTAAAGGGGGGGGAAGAGCCAAGGAAGAAGCTTCTCTCCCCTTTTCTCTAGTCTCATCACTGTGAAGGGGAGGTCTCTCAGGGCTATCTTTGAAGAGAACTAACGACACATAAATGGAGGATGCTCCGTAGTCGGAGGACTCGGTCTCGTCGTTGCGCTTGATCATCAACAACTCGTTGGGCAATCGTCTCCTTACCACAGCCAAATTCCAAAGCCATAGGTAGCAAATGACACAATACGATGCCATAAACATGTCTGTGAGAATCTGAGATTTTGAATTCTCGCATGCAATTAAGCGTGCAACCTGCATCATGGAAATTTGGGCCTTGACCATTTGGGTCATTCCCAGATCTAGAGACTCTGTAAAAAGACTTCTACTTTGGAACGATGTACTCATATGATCCATTTCGTCTTTTGTCTGAATGCGACACTGAGAAAATCAAGAGAGATTTTAGAGTTTTCTCGCCATCTTTGGATTTCCTCCATTCTAGGGGAAGAAGGAGCTCTTTCCTCATAGCTTTGGTCACTGAAATCAATAAATTGAGGACGCTGAATGAAGATGGAGTTCAAGACATAGAGCAGATTTTGCAGTTCTTCATGGAATCCCAAAATGAAGCAATAGGTGTTGGTGCAAATTTGCTGTTTTTGTCTGAAATGCCTTGTTTCACCACCATCAGATTTGCAACCGTTGCTAGATGCAGGACTTCTTCCTCGCCTTGTTGGGGTTGCTGTATAGTGTGCTTGGACAGCCATAATCAGAAGATTGGTGTACTGTAGGAACCCAAAAACAAGGACATGTCAAGGTCTGGTGAGGAGTGTGTTGTGGCATCGACAGATCAGTGGTATCTGCTGTATGGGTAAGATGAATGGAAAGCGAAGCCTGAAGAGTGTCTTGCAGATATGGAGCTATATCATGAGGAGACAAAACATGTATTTGAACATACCATGGGATGGGTGAATCAGTGGGCTTGGTTTAAGATCCTTCGTCTTGGGTAGCCGCATCCCTTGGGATTAGCAGTTTCTCATAGAATCTTGATCCGACTCCACCAGTTACATGGCATATTACACTATAGCTCATATATTGCAGAAAGGGGATATCTATGGGCGAGCTGCTGGGAATGAAACGGCTGGTGCCTATAAGTTGCCATTGAGAATAGAAAGAGGCCATCCACTCTTGCCCTCTCTCACCAAAAGCTTCCTCAGTTGCCTAGCACATCTATCCAAGGGGTGGAGAAGGGAAGTCATATTGTCAGTAATAACTCCACTACAAATAAGCCGCGGACATTGCTTGTAATGGTGCTGAAACTACCTATAAGGAAGGTGTTGGCATACAAGTCAGATGAAGAGCATACTAGTGCAACGGAGCAGTCATGCACAATACGGCAACAAGGCCCAATCATTTTTTCCATGGACCATTTACAACTCAAGTGATTTTAATCACTACACAAACATTGTAAATTCCGTTTTTGGTAGAATAGACTCCATTTTGTGCAAGCCGAGGAGTCCTTGAGCTTGAGGAGTATTAGAACTAGCTACATATCAATTTTCATAATTTTTAGACTCTGTTTGAGCCCTCAAATAGGCTCTAGAACCTAATTTTTAACTAGGCCGGACACTAGGTCTGGACAAGACCAAAGCTAGTTAGAAAACTATAAAAAGAGCTAGAGAGCTCATTTTTGGGGTTAGATTGTTTGTGAATTGAGCTTATGTAAGAGAATTTTTTTACTAATGCAAAGAATTCCATTGTTCCTCTCCTTGTTCTTGCCTTGTGTGCGCGTGTGTGTATGTGTGTGCATGCTTGTGTGCTTCTCACTCACACACTTGTGCCTTCACTTGCTCATAGTCTTCATACTAGTCCTCACGTCTCCACGGATTGACAATTATGAGGTGAATCTTCTCACGTTGGTACTCACCATTGTGCTAGAGTGACACCAAATTTGGCGCCGTTGCCGGGGAGAGAGGTTCGAGGACGAGCGTGTGATGGTAAGACGTCGAGTTGAGACATTGGACTTATAGGTAATATCTTTCCTTTTCTTCATTTTTCTTCATTTTTTCCTTACTTTCGCATCACCATCATCACCATCATCATCCCCACCATCTCCCACCTCCATCTCCATCTCCACAAAAATTTCAGTTTTTTGGTCATACTACACTCCCCACCTCAATTCCCTCATTTCATTGTGAGAGAGAGAAAGAGAGAGCTTGCATGCTATCTGTTTTTGGTGTGTTTTTGAGCTTTTGTTGCAGGAACTAGCTGTACCATCATCTGCAGCAGCTTGCGCAGGTACGACACTCTACACAGGTCCCGGGACGACGACCTCTGTCTGTCGCGACAGACAGAAAAACTTAATATTTTGTGAATGCGTGTTTGGCACGGTAACCTACACCATTAGAGCACTCCAAATCACTAGAAGTTTCTCAAAAATTTGCGTTTTTTCAGTCTATCGCGACGGACACCGTCTATCGCAACAGATAGAGACCCACGATAGACCCCGTCTATCGCGACAGACACCGTCTATCGCGACAGACCCATCTATCGCGACAGACACCGTCTATCGCGGCAGACCCATCTATCGCGACAGACACCGTCTATCGCGACAGACCAAATTCCACGACAGATCCAGTCTATCGCGACAGACACCGTCTATCGCGACAGACCACTCTATCGCGACAGACCCATCTATCGCGACAGACACCGTCTATTGCGACATACCCATCTATCGCGACAGACACCGTCTATCGCGACAGACCCATCTATCGCGACAGACACCGTCTATCGCGACAGACCACTCTATCGTGACAGACACCGTCTATCGCGACAGACCCATCTATCGCGATAGACACCGTCTATCGCGACAGACACTGTCTATCGCGACAGACCACTCTATCGCGACAGACACCGTCTATCGCGACAGACAGCCCCCCACGACAGCTTGTGTCTATCGCGACAGACACCGTCTATCGCGATAGATAGACATTTTCGGCAAAAAAATTAAGGGGTAAATTTTTTGGAAATTTAGGCCAAATTTTGGGCATATTTGCACTCTCAAATACTCACACACTTGCAAAGGCCTTAGAAAAATGCATTAAAACTCCTGAAAGGTTCTGTTTGTCTGTTTAACCCCCTAAACCCTGAACGGTCATAACTTTTTCATACGAAATCCATTTTTTGAGCTCTAGGGCTTGTCAGAAAGCTCGTGGCTTGTCAGAATAATGCGTTGACTTTCAGATATGATATTTGGAAGTTGACACACTGAGGGGTAGGAACACCAAGGGAGCTCTAGAGGAAATTTTTAGCAATACAAAAGGGGGAACAAGGGTCATTAAAAAAGTGTCAGAAATAAATTGTCTGTCAATTGAAGGATCAAATTGAAGCTAAACTTGGGATTCTTACAGGATCATCGAGAGCTCTTGGAGAAAGCAAAGTAAGTGCCAGGGCGCACAAGCTTGGGAACGTGCTTCCTGGGTAGACCAGCATCGCCAGGAGGAGCGACTTGAGGTTGGAACATCACTTAACCCCCTCAGGCTATTCTTAGCATAGGCTAAGTGCGAGTAGTTGTTCTGATTGACTAGGGGTACGATAGGAACGCTCAAGTTTGAAGAGCCCTTAATTTCTCAAGTGCAAGGGTAGGCTAAATTGTAGTCAAGGGATAACTTAAAGGAAAAGAACTTAAACTAAGCGGACGCAGAACATCAAGTACGACACACGAAAGTGCTCTTGATGACGCTTAATTAAAAACAAGAAAACACGTCCAAAGGAACTTAAAAGGAACAAGTGACTGGTACCAAAGAATCAACAACGTACAAAGGGCATATGAACCTTAGGTCAGGTAGACACCTAGGGAGATACAGACAAAGTCTTAGATCTTCAGAGGCTAGTGTCAATCATACTGCTAGGTCTTGGGCCCAGCAGTTGAGCCATCATTCGTATTACCCTAGTTCTGAGACTAGCGAGTCTGAGATGTCCCACGGTATGGAGAGACCTACCGGAAGTTCTGGGGTGCCATATTTACATAGGGTGGAAGGCCCTTACAAGATGCAACTCGAGTACCTTAGGACCAACCGATAAGGTGCTAGCATCTATGAGGACGGCCTAGGAAGAGCGGTGGTCCAGATTAAAAACCCTGACCAATCCATTGGACTAGAGCGCCCAGCTGTCAAGTTTGAAAATTTAGCATACTTGGACAAGGAAGGGACAATATATGTAGTCACTAGTCATCCCGATAGGATAGATGAATTTGGGAATGTGGTCCCGGAAACGGACTTAGGTGACCTAGAGCAAGGAAACATGGGCGAAGAACCTAGAACCCCCCGAGGCAAATCTGTTCTCACGAGGATTATCACACCAGAGTGGGTTCCCCAAGATAATAAGAGCATAGATCTCCTCTTGAACCGAGAGACGGAAGAAGCCTTTTGGAGATATAGACCTCATCAGCCGAGTGAGGTAGGAACAATCATGATATACGAGTTCAAAGATCCTGATATTCCAGGAAGAGTGACCTACTTGGATCACTCTTCAGAGAGGATCTTTGGGGTTACAGAAAATGATAGGCATGCTTACACTTGGAAAGGAGAATTTATCTTCCCCCAACCAAGATAGAATGTGGCCTTTGGTCTCCAAGGAGCTGGAACATCTCAAGCTCATGGGACTCAAAGAGAAAGGAGTCGAGAGAGACCTGAGGTAAGCTTTGCCAACTCTTGGGGAAGAGAAAGAACGAGAACGGAAACGAATAGAGGGGAACCTGAGGGACATAGAGCCCCAGGGAACCGAAGAAATGCCGATGATTTCCCTTTGCCAAGACCGAGAGAGCACACGAGGACCTTGAGACCGACCCAGGTAGTTAAGTCCATGAAAAGCTGCTTCGATGGCACTGGAGACCCCTACGATCATGTAGCTGAGTTTAAGCAAGTCTTGAGAGCTGAACAAGTTGAAGACCTGTTCACGAAGTACAATGCCTTTGGTTTAGCCCTTAGGAACACCGCCCTAACATGGTTTCAGCCACTAAACGAGAGGCAGTTTAGAAGCATAGATCAACTTTTAGAGGCATTCATTATCGAATTCTCTAAAAGTGGCATAAGGCATAATACTTCCTCATTGATATACAGCTTCAAGCAGACCCCGCAAGAGACTGTGAGACTTGCAGGAAGAAGATTTAGGCAATATCTTGAGCGATGTCCTGGTCCTGAGTTACCCACGGCCGCTAAGCAAGTGGCTTTATTCTTGGATGGATTGCTAAGTACCAAATTGAGATCATATGTGTACTTGAAGGACCCCGGGACTATCGAAGAATGTGTACGCATGTGCATCGATATTGAGGATAACCTAGGGGAGGAGTTAGAGCTTTCCAAAATCTACAAAGATTCAGATAGTACCTCTAGCCTCTCTTCCTCACAATCCACATCAATTGAGGAACTTGCAAAAAAAGTAGCTCAAAAATTAGGTGTCTCTAGTAAACAAATTCCTAGATTTTCCCCAGTAAAGAGGTGCTATACTTGCGGTGGTGACCATATGGCAATTGCATGTCCCATCACGGCTCAACCCCAAGTGAATCCTAGCAGCCAATATTGCACCATAGAGCGAAGGTACACAAATCACTCAGCATAGGACTACCCATACAATAAGCAAGCGGTTAGGCAAACCTACCCTCAGCCATACCCTCAACAAGGCAGATACCAGAGTCAATATTCACCACAACAGTATACTAGGCCTCAACAAAATTACCAACCGCAATAGTTCTGACTTCCCTGTTGAACACTTTACAAAACTGACCTTATCTCCGGTTCTCGAATCGGAGACTTTTGTTGCGTTTTGCGGGGTTCTGTTGCCTCAGCTTTTTCCTCCGCGTCCAAAGCCTACCGAGTAAGTACGAGTAGGAGAGCACTCATCCTGGGGTGGGCTTCCTACTTAGATGCTTTCAGCAGTTATCTGCTCCACACTTGGCTACCCAGCGTTTGCCGTGGGCACGACAACTGGTACACCAGAGGTGCGTCCTTCCCGGTCCTCTCGTACTAGGGAAAGGTCCCCTCAATGCTCTATCGCCCGCACCGGATATGGACCGAACTGTCTCACGACGTTCTGAACCCAGCTCACGTACCGCTTTAATGGGCAAACAGCCCAACCCTTGGGACGTACTACCGCCCCAGGTGGCGAAGAGCCGAAACAGGCCCAACTGAGACCCCAGCCACTGCTAGCACAGCAACCACCTGCTCCTACTAATGTGATTCCGGTAAAGTATGCTGCTGCAGAAGAAAACCTGAATAGAGCTATAGTCCCAGTAACACCATTAATCTCAGAAAGTGATCCCAGTGACCATAGCTTTGATTCTACACATGTTGATAGTCCCCAGGCTTACTACATGCAGTCTCCTGAACATGGTGAGTCTTACTACAGTGAGGAACCGAGTGAACCTATTTGGGAGACAGAGTATGTGAATGTCATGTACGCGAACCCCAACCCTAGACCTCAACCTAGGCAGGTAAGACCTCCATTTCCTAGAGGGCCATGCTATAGATGTCAGGGAGATCATCTCATTCGTGATTGTCCCTTGCCTCCACCGACACAACCCCAATCAGTGATAATCTAGGGCTATTGCCAGGAGTGTGGAAAGGAGCATCTCTTACGAGACTGCCCAAAGAATCTTAATAATATGCCAAAAATCACTCCTATCAATGTGATTGGCTTAGTGGTAGACTCCACAGGAAGTGTGACTTCCACAGCCCCAGTACAAGTCATCACGAGAGCCCAGACACTTAAGCAAAACCAAGACTTAGGCCAGGAAAAGAATGCGGAGGTTAGTGAGACGGAGAGCCAGAATAAGAAGAGGACAAGAGCTTGGAGAGATAGCCGTGAACGTATGAAAAGGCAATGGGCAAGAAAGATGAGCGAACTTGAGGAAAGCCTACGAGAAACCAAAGCCAAAATCATAGAAATCACATCTCAAATGCACTCTCACACATCCCCGCCACTACCATCCCCTTCACCCTCCATTCCTCCACCCACCAATCCACCACACGTAACCCAACCACCACCCCGAGTAGGATCAGTCTTAGCCGATCCCACTCCTGAAGATCTAGACATGATGCTTAAAGCATATCAGGCCAGAATTCAAGAAGGGCCCAATGTAACAGATCTTGAGAAATGTTACCCTAGAGCCGATCTAGAGATAGAGCGAACAAAGCTTTGTGCTAAAATGGTCAAATTGGCGCAAGCCATGTTTGAAGCTAGTCGTTTGTTCAATGGCTCTAACCCCATCAGAACACCATTGCACTTTGATGGTCTATTGGATAGATTGGAGGGGTTACTTGCAAAGTCTGGAAAAGGAGCCACCTCCCAGGCTAAGGAGAGGGCAAGTGATAGAATAAGCATTCCTCCTAAGGAAGCTTATGTGCCTAACCCCACTGAACCAGACACCTCTTCTTCTATGAATCAATACACACCAGAATTCTTGCGAGAGATTCAAGAAGAGAAATGGGCTAAAGAGAGTGAAGTTCCTCCTCCCATTGAACTTGTGGATGACACACACGATCAATTCCCACAAGACCTTCCTTCCATTTATGGAGAGCAGGAGAGTGCCCAATCTCAAGAAAGATTAGACTTCGAGTCTAATTCTTTACAGGAACTACCCCATTTCACAGGCCCATGGGAAGCAAAGTCCACTTGTATGAGAGCACCTACAGTCATGGTAAGAAACGAAGATTCAGTCATACCTAGGAACACGGAGGTAGTGAAGAACACCAAAGTGCACTGCAATCTCACTTTGGAAGAGCTGCTCAAGGTTAGACCAGAAGTGTGGAAACATGTAGCCAATCAAGTGCCCGAAGTAGCAAAACCACATTTCCAGGTAGGATCTCAAAGAACAGTGCCAGAAATACCCTTGGACAAGATAGGAGACATGAGCGAGGGAGAAGAAGGAAACACCTATCTCCCCATCACTCATCAGGGCTACACAACCAAGGCCATTTTGGACTCAGGTGCAGGAGTTGCAATTGTTACCACTTCCTTATGGAAACGATGGGGCAAGCCAGCTCTCAGGCCAACGAGAATGAAACAGATGGCTGACGGGCACATAGAAAGACCCTTAGGACTACTAGAGGGGATAACTCTCACTACTTGTGGTGTAGAGTTCGAGCACACATTTGCTATCTGTGACTTTAGCAAAAATCATGCCTATGAGATGATTTTGGGAAGACCATTTATGCGGCAGTTGCAAGTGGTACAAGATTGGGGAACCAATTCCTTGTATTTGAAGCACTTAGGTGTTACAACCAAAGTCAATCTCAAGGATTACTCTCATAGAGATGTCCCTCCTATCCAATGGAACCCCATCCATAGAGCCAAAGATGATATGGAATTGGTGCATTCCCTAGGATCAGGATCCTCATGGATGCATGAAGACACTCACTTATGGATGTGTAAGGTAGTAGTAGAAGAAGAGAAGAGAGAAAAATCCAGGGAGGTAGGTGCAAAAGAAACCCATAGATCAATCCAAGACCCAGCCTATGCACCTGTAGTTTTTCCGGACGAAGAATTTGAACCTCACGGCTGGGCAGAAATTCTAGCAACGATGGATGTAGCCATCAATGAAGAACAATGGACACCCCACTGCGATGAAGATGGCTATGACATTTTAGTCTTCTCCATAGAGCCAATCATGGGAGAGGCAGTTCTAGAAGAGTGCGAACCTAGTCCTGATGCATTTGAGGATGCGAGTGACTCCGATCTAGAGTCAATTATTATTGACCCACCTTTTGCATCAGATGAAGAATACTTCTATGAAGTGGAATTTCAACCCCAGAGGCACGGAGAGCTTACAAACGATGTAAGGCTAGCCACACATGTAACCCCTAAGGAAGAAGGAAAGAAAAGGAAGAAGAAAGAAGTCACACCAGAAGAGGAAGAATCTTTGTTTGAGGTCCCAGAAAATTTTAAGAAGTATGAGATAGACGACAGGAGAGTCATGATTAGAATGCCTAAACGAGAGGCGCAATCGGGGGAGGCCTATGATAACAAAGAAACCACCAAGAAAATAGTGGTAGCCATAGAAGAAGGGGAAGAGAGATGCACGTACATAGGCCATGACCTGACAGAAGAGGAAGAACAAGAGCTAATAGCCTTGCTAAGAGAATACAAAGATGTATTCTCTTGGAGTTACAAGGATTTGAAAGGAGTGGACCCGGACATATGCTCACATACGATTCCCATGACTACAGAGGCCAGACCCTCAAAACAAAAGCCATACACATACAATGACAACTATGCTGCCAAGATCAAAGAAGAGATAGACCGCTTGGTTGAAGCTGGATTTATCTATGAAATTGAGCACACTGAATGGGTATCCCCCATTGTAGTGGTGCCTAAAAAGAATGGTAAATTACGTGTATGCATAAACTTGAAGAAGGTTAACGCAGCCACTATCAGGGATAGTTATCCGCTTCCTATCACCGAGCATTTATTAGAAAGGGTAGCTGGCAAGGAAGTGTACAACTTCCTAGATGGGTTCTCTGGCTACAATCAAGTAGCCATTGCACCAGAAGATCAGCATAAGACGGCTTTTGCCACAGAGTGGGGCATATTCGCTTTTAGGGTAATGCCATTCGGGCTTACCAATGCTCTCGCAATCTTCCAGAGATTGATGTGCCATGTGTTTAAAGAGTTCTTGAGAAAGAATTTGGAAGTCTATGTTGATGATCTATGTGCTCATTCCAACATTAGACAAACACATATACCTGAACTCAGGCAAATCTTTGACAAGTGTAGAGAGTATCAAGTCTGCCTGAACCCAAAAAAGTGTGTTTTCATGGTCAGGCAAGGCAAGATTTTAGGACACAGTGTCAAAGAACGGCATCTCCACTGACGAAGAGAAGGTGAGGGCTATTGCAGAACTACCTAGGCCAAAGAATGTCAAGGAAGTGCAAGCTTTCATGGGGCATTGTGGTTATTACTGACGTTTCATTCACATGTATGCCATCATTGCAAAGCCTCTGTACGGACTTCTGACAAACTTTGAGTGGACTGAGGAATGTGAGAACTCTTTCAATGAGCTCAAACAGCAATTATGCTCAGCACCAATCTTGACTACACCAGATTGGAATAAGCCCTTCCATGTGCATGTGGATGCATCCAATTATGCCATTGGATGTGTGCTTGCACAACCTATTGGTGAAGGTAATATGGATCTTCCCATTGCCTATGCGAGTAGACAGTTGAATGCAGCTGAGCGAAACTATACCACTACCGAACGAGAGGGGTTGGGCATGGTGTATGCGGTTAAAAAGTTTAGACATTATTTGCTTGCAAATAAGTTTAAATTTTTTACTGATCATCAAGCTCTACTATACTTGGTAAACAAGCCATGCAACACAGGTAGATTGGTGAGATGGTTCCTCTTACTAATGGAATATGACTTTGAGGTAGTGGTGAGAAAAGGCAAGACTCATTTGAGAGCAGATCATCTCTCTAGGCTCACATCCGGAGAAGCCCCACAAGGAGTATCAGATGATCTTCCCGATGCTTACTTGTTTAATTTGGAAGTAATACCTCAGTGGGCTAAGCCATTAGTGCCAGTATTGACATACGGGCCTAACCACCCAGTAATAAACACTCAGGGTAGAGAGGTAGTAAAAGCCCAGAAGTACTACATCATGGCAGGAAGCATGTACAAACAGACAGATCAAGGGATCTTGGCTTGTTGTGTAGAAGAGGACGAGTACACTAAATGGTTGCATTTAGCACATGTAGGTGCATTAGAGCAACACTACTCAAAGCAACGAACCTTACAGACACTAAGGAGACTCGGAGTGCATTGGCCGACTATGGAGGCTGATGTCCAAAAGTTGTGCAAGGAATGCCCAATCTGCTGCACTAAACCACCTGTGGAACATGCCACTCTTTATCAAGTGTCCATAGTGCCAGATTGGAGTGAACCACTAGTATCCTTCTTAAGGACGAAAACATTCCCTCCAGACATGACTCTGGCTAGGCAAAGGAGTTTAGAACAAGAAGCCGAGGATTATTCACTCATTGGTGATAATCTATACAAGCGTGGTAAAGATGGTTACCTGAGACTATGTGTCCATGAGAGTGAATATCTCAAAATCTTGGATACTACTCACCAAGGTGTAGCAGGGGGACACTTTGGACCAGATCGGGTAATCAAGGCAATACTATTTGCGGGCTTTTGGTGGCCAACCCTTCACATGGATGCACATACCTATGTGAAACAGTGTGATGTTTGTCAGAGAACTCAGTACCCTATACGCAAAGATGAGATGCCACTGAAGCCTATGATGGGCGGACGTGCGTTCTCTAAATGGGGAATAGACTTTGTTGGTCCTATTAATCCCCCAGCTAAGGGTTCACATGCTGAGTATATCATCGTGGCCACAGACTATCTAACCAAGTGGGTAGAAGTGAAAGCTACTACAAAAAATGATGCTCAAACAACAGCAAAGTTCTTATTTGAAAATGTATTCACGAGGTACGGATTGCCAATAGAGTTGGTGAGTGATAGAGGCACACACTTCTTGAATGAAGTAATTGAAAACCTTCTCCAAGAATTCTTGGTGATACATAAGAAATCGGCCCCCTATCATCCACAAGCTAATGGCCAGGCGGAGAGCACTAATAAGATCTTATGCAATGTAATAACTAAACTAGTGGACAATAAACGCTCTGATTGGGACAAACAGCTACACCATGCTGTTTGGGCATACCGAGTAGCCTATAAAACGGTACTCCAAGCCACGCCCTTTCAGATGGTGTTCGGCCAAAATGCAGTGCTACCACTAGACTTTTTGATACCTACGTTGAAGGTAGCACAAGAGCATGATTGGACAGGCCATGAACTCTCCTCTCGAATCTTTGATCTTGAACTTCTAGGCGAAACACGATTGAGAGCTTCAGCAGGAATCTATGCAGCGAAGAAGAGGCAAAAGGCATATTTTGATACACATGTGAAGGATAAAGGCTTGAAAGCAGGCGACCTAGTCCTAGTCTACACATTGAAGCAGCATGCACGGAAATTAGAGAAAAGAGGTTACGGGCCAATGATTATCAATAGAATCTCCACAAGCGGCGCAATTCAACTAGCCACTCTAGAGGGCGATATTCTACCAAGTTACATCAGTGGATGCAGAGTCAAGTTATATCAAGAACCCCTCACTGAAGAGATGCTAAATCGACTCAACACTGCCAAGAAACGTAAAGAAGAAGAGAAACGAATTAGAGAAGAAGCACAGGCAGAAGCTTTAGAACGCATCCGACGAATGAAATTGAGCAGACAAGGCAGAGACCCGCCTATGCCTGACACTCAAGAATCTGTAGGCTATCCTATGGCCATGTGCGAGGCTTCAGGTGGACGTTCCCATAGAATAATCGATCGACGACCTTTTGTAACCCTAGAAGTAGGACAAGGAAAGGGTGCAAAGACTGTAAGAGCTTTGATTGACTCAGGTGCATCCACTAGTGCTGTCAAATTGTCTTACTGCCAAGAATTGAATTTAACTGTCAATCCTATAGAAGCATATCTCATAGGATTGGGAGGTGTGGAAACCCCTTGCATGGGCGAGAATTAGACGGTGAGGAATAAGTACAAAAGACCAATGCATATGGGACCATAAACAAAACTGTCCATTCAAAGAAAACAATAGGACCGAGATCAAAGTTGGGAAGGAATCAAGAAATAAGTTAACGAGATTGGGAACGTGAACCACATTAGTCAAATTGTGGCTTGAGGAAAAAATAAACTTAGCAAGTTACGAGAAATTGCATAGAGATAGCTAGATACAAGTGCAATCAGTTGCACATTTTCGGGATTAAGACCTTATCCATTCGTCCTTGCATGAAAAATAGGATTAAGCCAAATGAATAGAACTCATATTGTCACCAAAAATAGTTGGAGTTCCAAACTCCAATCCAAGATCTTTGAATAATGTCTTCATCCACATAGCTTCCTGAGTAGCTATGGCAAGACCTCTGTATTCAACTTCAGTAGAAGAGAGAGCAACTGTGGGTTGCTTCTTGGATGACCATGAAATAAGCTTTGAACCTGCAAAGGTAAGATAACCTGAAGTGCTCCTCTATCTTCTTTGGAGCCAGCCCAATCTGCATAAGAAAATAGCTTCAAACCTAAATCAGATACATAAGGATAATAAAGTCCTTCATTTATGGTTCCTTTGAGATACTTGAGAATCCTTTTGGTAGCATCCATATGTGGTTTCCTTGGTGTGTGCATAAATTGACTTAGCACACTCACACTGTAACATATATCTACTCTTGTCAATGTGGCATAGTTGAGACTACCCACTAGACTTTGATATGATGTGATGTCCTCTATGAGTTCACCTTCATGTGAGCTCAATTTGTGATTGACCTCCATTGGAGTACCTGCAATCTTACAATCTTGCATCTTGAATTTTGCCAACATGTCCTTAATGTACTTTCTTTGAGTGAGAAACAAACCATGATCTTTGTAGACAACTTCCAAACCTAGGAAGTAGGTAAGTGAACCCAAATCACTTATCTTGAACTCTTCTCTCATCTGATCTTTGATCTTCTTCATACCATCTGCATCATTTCCTGTCAATATAATATCATCTACATATACACATAGGTAGATGAAACTCTGAATTACTCTTTTTAATAAAGAGTGAAGGATCTGCCTTGCTTGGTTGAAAGCCTTTATCTTGCAAGAATGAAACAAGCCTGAAATTCCAAGCTCTTGGAGCTTGCTTGAGACATACAATGCTTTGTTAAGTTTACACACATAATCAGGATGAACTTGATTCTCAAAACCATGTGGTTGTGCCATATATACCTCTTCTGTTATCCAACCATTCAAGAATGCATTCTTTACATCTAGTTGAAGTATCTTCCAATTCTTGGAAGAGGCAATACTAAGCAAAACCCTAATAGTAGGCATCTTTGCCACAGGAGAGAAGGTCTCCTCATAATCAATTCCCTGAGTTTGTGCAAAGCCTTTTGCTACAAGCCTTGCCTTATACCTGTTAATGGAGCCATCAGAATTCTTCTTGAGTTTATAGACCCATCTTGAGCCTATTACCTTCATGGATGAAGTCTTGGGCACCAAATCCCAAGTGTTGTTTTCCTCAAGTGCTTCAATCTCTTCCTTCATTGCATGCTTCCATTCTGTTTTTGCTTTGGCCTCTTCAAAGGATGATGGCCCCTCTTGGTTTATATCCTGTGCTATGTAGATAGAATGTTTAGTTACTAATGAGGTGTCAAACCCATACCTTTCTGGTTTTTTCTTTTCCCTCATAGATCTTCTTAGGCCATGATGTGATGATTCTGCCTCATGTCCAAGTTCCTGCAATTTTGCTTTACCTTTAGACTTCCATGCTTTGATATTTTCCATCTGAGATTCTTCATCATCCTCCGAGGTGTCTTGTTCTTCAATCTTTGGTTGTTCTCTACCAAGCTTTGGAAAATCTCCTTCAAGATCATATGGTAAACTGACCTTCCTGCATGAATCTTCATACCATGAATTGTTCTCATCAAAAACTACATCTCTGCTTACCAAGAATCCTTTGTTGGTAGGGTTGTATAACCTGTAACCCTTTTGATTGTTGTCATATCCAATAAATACACACGTTTCTGCCTTTGGATCCATCTTGCCTCTAACCTGTGAAGGAACATGAGCAAAAGCAATACATCCAAAAATTTTACAATGATCTAAGCTTGGTCTTCTTCCATTCCAAGCCTCATATGGAGTCATCCCATCAAGGGATTTTGAAGGCAACCTGTTAATCAAGTAAGTGGTTGTAGATACAGCCTCAGCCCATAGATAATTAGGCAAATGCTTTTCATTTAACATGGACCTTGCAGTTTCAACAATTGTCCTATTCCTCCTTTCTGCCACTCCATTTTGCTCAGGAGTATACCTTGTAGTTACCTCTCTTTTGATTCCTCTTTCTTGAAGAAAAGAATCAAACTCATGGGAGAAGTATTCTCCCCCTCCATCTGACCTTAGCCTTTTTAGTGATTTACCTATTTGATTCTCCACAAGAGCCAAATATCTTTTGAAACATGAAAAAACTTCATCTTTGTGTTCCATAAAGAATAGGATAGTTCATCTGCTGCAATCATCAATAAAGGAGACATAATACCTTGATCCAGATATTGAAGCTTCCTTGCTAGGTCCCCATACATCTGTATGAACCAACTCCAAGAGATCTCCATGCATATAACCTTTCTTCATGAATGGTAACCTGTGAGACTTTCCAAATTGACATGCACTACACTTATAAATCATATGTTGTTTTGACAAATTAGGGAGTCCAAGTACACTTTGGTCCCTGCAAATTTGCTTTAATGACCTTTCACCAATATGTGCTAACCTTTTGTGCCATACTTCCAATTCTGTGAGTGTCTG
Source organism: Ceratopteris richardii (assembly GCA_020310875.1). Classification (NCBI taxonomy): domain Eukaryota; kingdom Viridiplantae; phylum Streptophyta; class Polypodiopsida; order Polypodiales; family Pteridaceae; genus Ceratopteris; species Ceratopteris richardii. Next base: position 64,044,325 of record CM035409.1, read on the forward strand.
ACTACCATAATTAAAGAGAGCAATGTTTCTAGTGTCTTGTAATTCAAATGTGAACAATCTACCTGTCTTTTCACCTTTTGCAATTCTTCTGAATCCTTGACTTGGATCTTCAACAAATGCTCCTGCTTTTGTGAACCTGACTTGCAGCCCTTTCTCTACTATCTGCCCAACACTTATCAAATTCTTTGTAATGGTAGGGACAAAGAGTACCTTACTGAGTAGGTTGATGTTTCCATCAGGTGCTTTGACATTGCCTATTTTCACCATAGGATGTTTTGTATCATCTCCTGTTTGTACCTCATGCTTATTCCTTGGATCTTCTAAATCTGATAGGAGTGCCACATTTCCTTCCACATGATTTGAACAACCTGAATCTATGTAGAAAACATGCTCATCAGATTTACCTTGTGGCATAGCCATGTTCATGATCAATAATGAATCCTCTTTGTTTGAGTCTTCTGCGTAGTTATTGAAGTCTCTCCTTCCTTTGTAGCCTCCTTGATAGTTTGAATGATTTTAGTTGTTGTAGTTGCCATTATAATTGTTGAACCTTCATCTTGAGTAGCCATAACTTCCTCTATTGTATCCTCTGCCTCTTTGATTCCTGGAATTCCTAAAGCAATTTTCAGTTGTATGATTAGTTAATCCACAAATAGAACATGGGTTGGAGTCTTGGGATCTCCCCCTGCCTTGTCTACCTCCTCTTCCTCTACCTCTTCCATGTCTTCCTCTACCTGCATAGTTAGCTTGATATGTATCTGCTTCATCATCCACTTTCTTTGCCTTTCCTTTGTTATCTTTGGACTTGCTTTTATCAGTGTATAAAGCTGAAGATTGATTACCTTTAGAGCTTTCTCCATTTTTTATAAGCTTTGCCTCTTGAGTAAGTAGTTGTCCAATGAGTGTATTGAAATCAGGTACATGCATGTCCATGTACAAATCCATAGCTGTGGTGAATGCTTCCCACTTGTCATCTGCCTTTAAGCCATTGATGACCTGCCTTACAATTTGCTCTTCATCTATTACCTCTCCAATGATTCCCAACTGAATTGCTATGTCCTTGAGCTTTGTGACAAAATCAGTCACATTTTGTTTGGGAGCCTTCTTGAGAGTTGTGAAATCCAGCCATAGTTGATGCTTCCTAGCTTTAGTACTTGAAGAAAGAAAAGCTTCAAGTGCATCCCACACTTCCTGAGATGTCTTACAACTTCTAATGTGAGGCAAAAAAAAATCTGAGATAGAGTTGAGGAGATAAGACCTTTCAAGTGCATCCTTGGAGCACAATGTGCTCAATCTTTCTTGCTCTTCTTGTATTGGTTGACTTTTGTTCCTGAAACTTGGCATAACTTCATCTCCAGCCACATAACCATATAAAATTCTACCTTGGAGATAAGCTTCCATTCTTAGTGACCAAGCTGAGTAGTTACCTCTGTCCAATTTGTCAATTGATGGAGGAAATCCATCTGCCATGTTGTCCAACCTTGCTCTGATACCACTGTGAAGAGATGGATAGGTATGTGCTTGAAGATGAAGAGGTGTTGCAAAATCCTTGATCTACACCAGCCAAATGAACTCCATGAGTATATGGTGGCCCTTTTAGCTTGCCAATGGATGTATTAGACACTCTATGTACCTTGGAAGATCACTCACAAAAAGATAGATCAAAACAGATAAGTTGGAGTTAGCTCAGAGGTGAAGAACTTGCTATTCTTGGTTCATACACCTGTCCAGTGTTTTGCATAATTCTTTGAGCACCGTAGCAATTAACTTAATTCCTCTTAGGGAAGCCTAGATTACTTAAAGAGATAACTTTCAAGAGAAATCTCATAAAAAATAATAAACCACACATTGAGAATGAGTTTTAACAAGTGATGACATCATCCCGATTTTCACAGGCTGCTACAGTTTGAGACCAGTGAGCAGAAAAATGAACATAACTGAAAATGTAGGAATTCAATGATTATGAACATTTGTATGGTTATACTAGACAGTAATTTGAATCCAAAAACCTTTAAATCATTGAATTTAAATAAGTAACCACTGAGAAATGGCTCTGACAAGGTGAGTGAAAAAGTCGGGTACCTGACAGAGAAGTGAAAATGACAGACAAGGTTGACTTCAAATGAACATAACTGATGATTGCAACATCCAAATCACATGAAAATTTGTGAGCATATAGTAGACTTATAGAGCTAACGTTACCAAGTTAAGTCACTGAAAATGATGCACCAAGCTCACAGAAAACATCTTGGAAATCTGACTAAGAAAACTCAGAGTAATGGCAGTGAGTAGTACACTTCACAAGAACATGGAAATATGAACCCAAATGATAATGAAAATGAAAGTATATTGCTTGTACAATACAATGGACTTACTGACACATATGTGTGCCTTTGAATCACACCTTGATATGGCATAAAGCACAGCTCTTGGAGGTCTTCACATAGGTCTCTCTAACCATGACTAAAACTACCATCTATTTATAGTTGAGTTTGGGAGGCTAACTTCCCTCAATCACTCTCCAATCAATTGCTGATTGATTTGATTCTCTATCTACCACAAATCACGAATTCGTGGCCCCTCTTTCCCTTTTTGATCAAGTGGACTCAACCACTTAAGATTCTTTCACTTTTACATTAAGTAAACTCTTCAAAAGTTACAAGAGGTAGTTCACAAGTGAACTTTACATAGTCTTCATTTTAAGGCTTCTTCTATGACTTTGTGGAACTCAAGCCAATACTTAGGGTAGTCATAGACTTGCTCCAACATCAGCAATAGTGCCCAGACCCGAAGTTAAGTAAGAAGGAGGAGTGTACATGGATAAGTTAGGTCAAATCTACACAGAGACTCAGCAAAAAGAGCACAACTCAATGGACAAGGGAATTTAGGGAGATCTAACCCTGAAGAACTTGTGACTATCCCAAGGGGCAAGTCTGTGGTGACTCAAGTCTTGAGAGGGGATTTGATACCTCAAGATGACTACTTGTTGGACATATATCTGATTCATGGATGAGACCTACTATTATAGATAGATTCACCCATCCGAGGACAAGAAGTGAGCCCAGTGATCATCTATGAGTTGAAGGATCTGGAAGATGAGTCTAGGGTCACATACCTAGACCAAAACCAAAGAAGGTAATGGCCAGTAGATGAAGTCAATATGTCTCAATTGAAATACATGGGGTTGTCTGTATTCCCTCCTCGAGAGTTGGCAACTACCTCCCACAATCCTTTTGGAACCCATCAGGGAACAGAATGTCAAGACAAACAAGCCAACAAAGTATCCCCAACTGAACACGTGCAGTTCACAATGCCAGGAACACATTCACACAACTAGACCAACTCAAGGGTAGGTAACATGACTCGACCATTGGTTAGACCAAGGCCACAACCTGGGGTGCAACCAAGAATGCATCCAATTAGATCAACAATTGTTGTAATGCCCAGACCACCAGAGCTTGTAAGAAGGTTGAGACCAATTCACATTGCTAAATGTATGAGAAATCACTATGATGGAACGACATAACCATATGACCACACAACAGAATTGAAGCAAGTGTTATGAGCTGAACAAGTGGATGACTTCTTTGTGCAGTATGAGTCCTTTGGACTAACCCTCACAGGAATAGCCTTGACTTGGTTCCAACCATTGGATCCAAATCATTTTGGAAATATTGAATAATTTTTCCAAGAGTTCATTGGAGAATTTACTAAGCAAGGGATTAAACACAACTCGTAATCCTTAATCCATAGTTTCAAACAAAACCCAAATGAAACCGTAAAAATAGCTGCCCAAAGATTTAACCAATATGTCGATAGGTGCCCAGTAACAGAAAGACCCTCTCAACAAAAAATGATATCACTATTCTTAGATGGATTGACTAATGGAAACTTACGAACTTTAATTTATGTAAAACGGCTCCAGACATTGAGTGAGTGTCTCCAGGAATGCATTGATCTAGAAGACAACCTAGCTGATGACCTCAAAAGTACACCAAGCCCTACTAAATCAGAGGACACTAGGAGTAAAGTGATGACTAGTTCTAGTAATGTGGAGTAGCTAGCAAAACTAGTAGCTAAAAAGTTGGGAGTCCATGGATAGAGAAATTACCAGAACCCACCAATGAGAATGCCAATGCTAAGGAGATGTAGCGTGTGTGGTGGAGATCATCCACCCCATATGTGTACAAGAGGAGGAGTAGGCATGCCACAATCTTATCCATACAATAGGTAGCCACCCTAAGGACCCAACCTATACTATCATATTGAGCAAAAATACACCAATCATGCTATTGAAAATTGCCCATTTAACAGGCAATCAAGGCGAGTGAATCAACCCCAGTATAGGCCTTATGGATACCCTCCCAGAGAACAAGGAAGAGAGATTCTGAGATGGAATCCCTATCCAAGCCCACAAGGAGCACCCAGACCTTATGGCCAAGGAGGATATGGACAACCATAGCCACTATTAGGACAACAACCACCCCTTCCACAGAATGTAGTACTAGTCAAATATACTCAACTAGAGGAGAACACGGAAAGAGCCATAGTACGAGCTACAGTTTTAGGTAGTACCAAAACAATGAATAAGGGATACGAGCAAACCCATGGAGAATACCATCCCTATGACACCAATCTTGCGGAGTATGATCAAACTTATGACCAACACTACTATGGTTATGAAGGACACGACAATCCTTATGGACCAGAGTATGTGAATCTGATGTACATTGCACCTAAGGCACCAACACCAATGAGACCACCCATTAGACTACTTGTCCCAAAAGGACCATGCTATAGATGCGGAGGAGATCACTTCATAAGAGAATGAACTTTGCCATACAACCCACCCCTACCTAGAACATGGGAAGGGTACTGCAATGAGTGTGGAGAGGAACATCTATTCAGAGGTTTCCCAAAAAATCTCAATAAGACTCATAATATAACACAGATCAATGTGATCCAAGTGATTGAATCATCAGGACGTGATAAAGAATACACAGTACCATTAAAAGCCATTACTCAAGTGCAAGCCAAAAGACAGGAGATAAAGAAATTAGATCCCAAACAAGAGATGTGTAAGGATCTAGAGTCAAAGACACATGTATTGGAAGATTCGGAAGATCCACGTGAGAGTAACCAAACAAAGAAGACACAAAGTTGGAAGACTAGAAGGGAAAAAGTTAGAAATAAATGGATGAAAAATAAAAAGAAAGAGGACAAGAAGAATGTAAAAGATAGTAGGAAACTGCTGGAACAGGAAGTGCAAGATAATACACCCCCTAAATCCCAAACCCAGAAACTAGATAAACTAGGATCCATCCCAACGGATCCAGTACCGAAAGACCTGGACATGTGGCTGAAAGCTTATCAATCCAGAATCATGACGGGACCAGATATAGAGCAGCATGAGAAACTCTAACCACAAGGGAAACTAGAAAAGGAGTGATTGATGATATGTAGAAAAATCATAGAGGTAGCTCAAGCCACTCTAGAAAAGACTGTCCCAGTCCTCCCAAAAACAAGAATATCTTAGAATCAATTCAATGATTGTTTTAAAGAGAACAATAAAAAACTAACAAGAACACCTAAAAACGAGTGTAGTAGGGAAGAACAACAGAGCACTCAAAGCAAACCAACTTCAATAATCCCAGAACTAGAAGCCAATCAGCCACAAGACTTATGGGCCAAGATCTAGGAAGAGCGATGGAAAAAGAATGAGAGTTCAAGACCACTCTTTGAGGAATTAGACATTGGGGAAACCCAATCGACTCCAAATTTAGAAGAAGTATATGAGGAAGTTTCTATGTTAGACATAAATAGGGAGGAAGTACACAATTTTTCCACTCTACCTAATTATATGGGAGAATATGAGAAAGATTCGATAGTTTTCCATGCTCCCACAATTCGAAGCAAGGGAGATGGGTCTTCAGGCAAGATCTCACACAACTTAGCAGCGCGGGACAATTGAAACTAGAACCTAAGGAGACTGAAAAGGAGAATAAAGAAACTGAAGTTCCATCTAATATAAAAATACATCTGGATAAAGCTAGAGAATTTAGTGAGGGAGCATTTTCATATAGGGATGTACCCCCACTACAATGGAATCCCATACACAAGGAAGAGGATGATTTCTCAATTCACAGTGCAGGTTCTAGTGGCCAATTATAGATGCACGAAGATGCTCAATTATGGATGTGCAAAGAAACAAAAAGAGAGGAAAATAAAACTCAAATATGGCCTATTGGACATCAAAATTACTGACATGTAGATGATCCTATGTATATGCTTCAATTTTTCCCGGATGAAGCATTCGAGCCACACATTTGGATGGAGATTCTAGCCACCTTAGATGTGTGTGTAAATGAGGAGGTATCAACCATGAATGGATGCGTAGATGAAGAAGGTTATGATGTGAGTTTTTACATGGTAGCTGCAATTGTCTATGTATTGTTTGAACCTTCTAGCAGCTAACCTGACTGATTCTTTTGGATTCTGTTTGAATGTGTGTATGAGGGTGGAAAGATCATGTTTAATTCCTCTCTTGGAGAATTCTGTAATGAATTCCAAGAAGATTGCTTCAATGTTATTGGCAAGTGGTTGAAACCATTTGCTAGCTGATTCCTTCAATGTTAGCCCAAAAGCTTGGTACTGAGTGAAGAAGTCTTCTACCTCTTCTGCCTTGAGCACTTGCTTAAATTTTTCCACATGATCATAAGGATTAGTGGAACCATCATATTGGTTTCTCATGCTCTTCACCACTTGAGACCCATCCTTCTATACTATCCTCCATTCCTCTCTCTATTGTTCCTCCCTGGTATATCAAGATTGTGTATCTAGGGTTTGACATTCCCATGGTCCCTAGGCTCTAGCTCTTGATTCCTATTCGCTCTGATGCGTGATATGGATGGAGGTTCTTTCTGTCCTCCCCCTGACCTTTTCCCTGCCTGATTACTTGTCTCAACAGCTTCTCCAAACTTTTCTCCTCTTTGAGATTCAAAATTATATGAGTTCAGGTGTCCTTGCTCCTCTCCTAACTCTTAATTGGTGGCATTCCTTCTAGGAAAGATAGGTTGGTTCAGGTGGGTGTATGAGCTTTTCAATTTATCTACCAACTTCGAGAATATTTTTCTTTCCTCATTCATGAAAGTAGGTGACTCTCTAGGTTCTTGTAATTTTTAAGAATTTTCATGTTCATTTGTGATGGTGCGTGGTAGGTGTCTATGTTGGCTGCCCAATAGACATTTCCTGTGCTTGGGTTCATGTGGAGCAAAGTATCAGTTTGATCACATGGGAGTCTAATGACTTGCTTTTGGTGTGTACAGATAGATTGTCCTTTGGGAGTTAGGGCTTCTTCGAGGTCTTCCCTCACTACCTTCTTGTTGGGCACTTCTCCTTGGCCATTCACATTTTTTGGATCTCTGGTAACCATATAAGTAGTCTCATCTCTCTCTACGTAATGTCCATTATCAAATTGGGTGATAGGTGTCATGTTGAGCAAAGAATTTGACCTAAGCCTCACCACATATCTCTGAATCCCATCCTTATATATGTAAGCTCCAAATCTATTGGTAAACTCAAATATGAGCATGTTTTTGAAATCCCCATTAGTCTTGCTCTTCTTGCATTCTGTTGGTAGTGGCTTCCTAGTCCCCTAAATCTTGAGTCTAGTCCAAATTAGGGTTAGCGTTGGGTTCAGGGATGACTTTTCCTCCTTTCAACTCCATGGAGAAATCTGGCCTACTCTTCTTGATTTGTTTCTAAGGATAACGTTTTTCCAAGTGTTCTCCCCTTACTATACCCATGCTATCTCTTTCAATGGTCAACTCAGAGAATAGCGATTCTCTGGCAGGGATTCACAATTTTCTAAAGCTCCAAAGTCCAGCAATTATAGCTTCTTTATTTCTCTTCTCCTTCTAGTTGCCCCAATCTCTTTCTTGTTCTCCTCCCTTCAAGTATGCCTTGGAGAATTCCTCATAAAATTTTCTAAGGCAAAGGTCAAAGAATCACGATTTTTTGGTAGAGAGTTGTGATTTTCTGCCTCCTTATCTCTATTTATGCTATGTAGTTGGACAATCTTTCTTGCAAGTGGTTTCCCTTAGAAAAGTCAATTATTTTTTACTTGGAGAGAGTCGCGATTTTCATGAAGAAATTCGCGATTTTCTCATAGTGAACTCCCAATTTTTTTCTAAGTATTTAAGCAAAAATTTGCGATCTCCTCAAAAGCCTTGCTCAAAGATTTGCGTTTTCTTTTAGAAATCCCTATTTTTTTTGTTTTTACTCAGGCAGAGATTCGCAATTTTTTGGGAGAAATCTTGGCAGAAATTTGCAATTCTCTCCCCCAAGTCTAGGCAAAGATTCGCGATTCTCTTCGTTCAGTTAGGCAGAAATTCATGACATTCTCAAATCCTACACTTTTCTTTAGGAAATCGCAATTTCCTGGAAATCCTAAGCTTGAGAAATTCACGATTTTCTTGCCAGATATCCCGATTCTCTAGAGTTGGTTTTCTCTAGAGATTCGTGATTTTTGACCAGAAAACCCCATTTTCTGCACTTCAACAATTTCCTCCTATGTGGTCAATTATGAGAAAATCCCGACTTTCTCATATCATTAAAAAAAAATTATTTTATTATTTTTCTCCTATTGAGTTAGCACTTCTCCCATGATTTTTTGTCTAAGGTCAACTCAAAGGATCACGATTCTCTGAAGATGACTGATACCAAGTTTTTGTCCTTGCAAATAAAATCCAAAGAGGCACCTTTTACTGCTTATTAAGTTTTCCAGTTCTAAATCAACATGCAAGTGGTCCAAGGCCCCCAGAATTTAAAAACAAAATGTCGTGATTTTCTGTATTGATTGAAAATGCCACTTTTACACATGCATTGATTGCCTAATCATTGGAAAATCATGTAGAAGTATCGCCTGAAGCTTCTTGGATACTCTGAATGCTTGGAAAAGTAGCTAAGTGTGTGCACTCCAAACTCTTAGAAAATCACACTCCTTTGTATCTCTCTCACTCTCACACACTCAAAAGTGTCTAAGTCCTAGAATGTTCTAGGTTTTATAACCTGAAGAAATTTGCAATTTTTTTCGAATCCACAAATTCACAATTTTCTCCCTGATCTCCTAAAAAATCTTCCAAGTGTAGAGAGTCGCTTTTTCTCCCCAAAATAGAAGAAATTCACAATTTCCTCCCCCTTTCGAGGTAAAAAAGTTACGATTTCCTCTAATTTTTTTTTCAAAAAGACAAGTGTAGAGAATCGCTTTTTTTGCCTCCTAAGCCAAATCTCAAGGATCCACAAAATCTGAAAAAAATCTCCAACCAAATCTCAAGGATCCACAAAATCTGAAGAAAATCACAATTTTTTCTCCCAATTTCTAGAGCAGAGAGTCGTGATTTTCTAGCAGAAAGTCGCACGATTTTGTGGGAGAAAGTAGCAATTCTTTCAAAGAAAGTCACGATTTTCTACAATAACTTTAATTCTTTGACATGTTGTCACCATAAATTGGAATGGTCTCTACCTGCACATCAAAATCAGCCAAGATCTTCTTAATCCACATAGCTTCACAAGTTGCAAAGGCTAATCCTCTATATTCAGCTTCTATAGATGATAGTGCAATAGTAGGTTGCTTCTTTGAGCTCCATGTGATAGATTTGCTACCTATCATGAATACATAATCTGAAGTGGATCTTCTGTCTTTCTTCGAACCATCCCAATCAACATCACTAAAGCCCTTCACCTGCAATTCTTCATCATATCTATAAAACAAGGCATGATTGATTGTGTGCTTCACATATCTTAACACTCGTTTGATTGAATTTAAATGTTCACTTGTTGGAGTTTGCATAAATTGAAAAAGAACTCCAACGATATAACACAAATCTGGTCTTGTGATCGTAGCATAGATCAATGAACCTATAATACTCTTGTATGTAGTTACATTATGTAACTTCTCTCCATCATTTGAGCATAGCTTCACATTTGTGTCCATAGGTTGAGTGAGTGGTTTGCATTCACTCATTCCAAATCTGAAAAGAACATCCAAAATGTACTTTCTTTGCATCGAATAAATATTATCTTTCCCATAGATTACCTCAATGCCTAAAAAATATTTCAGCTCACCAAGATATAAAATTTTAGACTCCTTACCGAATTTTCTTTTTATCTCTTGTATTCCTGCAACATTACTTCCTATTATGATGAGATCATCAACATATATGCAGATGTATACCTGCTTGCCTTCTTCTTTCTTCATGTAGAGAGAAGGATATGCACTACTTGGACTATACCCACACCTTGTAAGGTACTCAACCAATCTTTGGTTCCAAGCACTGGTGCTTACTTCAGCCCATATAAAACTTTTTTCAATCTACAAACAAAATCTAGATGCTTTTTATCTTCAAATCCAATCGGTTGACTCATGTATACCTCTCCTTGAAGTTCACCATTGAGAAAAGCATTTTTTGTCAAGTTGATACGATGGTCATGTCCTTGCTACACTCATTGCTATCAAGGTTCTAATTGTTCCCATCTTTGCAACCGGGCTAAAAGTCTCTTCATAGTCGATGCCATGAGTCTGCTTGAATCCTTTTTCTACTAGTCTAGCTTTATGCCTAGCTAAAGAACCATTATCATTTCTCTTTATTTTAAATACCCATTTATTTGGAACAATCTTCATACCTTCAGCCTTAGGATCTAGCTCCCATGTGTGATTGTCCTTGAGAGCTTTTATCTCTCTTGCATAGCTTTCTTCCATTCCTTTTGTGTACATGCTTCTTCATATGCATCTGGTTCTTTGTCTTTGACCACCTATGTCATATATGCAAAATGCTTTGCAATAAAACTATCATAGCTCAGCCTTTGAATTGGATACCTTGATCTTGAAGATCTCCTTTCATTTCCTTTTGAATATTGCTTCTTCAACCGGTTCAACTTTACCTTTGGTGTAATCACCTCTTCATACTCTTCTTCACTTGCATTTGAATCATTGTTTTGGGAAGCACTTTTAGCTTTAAATCTTTCATAACTTGATGTTGGTGATGATGAATGACTTCTTAGTCTCCCCTTCCATGTTGAGCTTTCTCCATGTGATGTAGAAGCTTCTAGACCTAACATTTGAGTGCTTATTTGCTGAAATTCTTCTTGGACAGCACCTCCATCATCTTTGCAATCCTCTTCAAGAATCTTCTCTTTCCCTTTGTCTCCAAACCATGGTCTTAGCTCATCAAATATCACATCTTGTGAGACTCGTAGCTCCTTTGTCACCGGATTATAGCACATATATCCTTTTTGCTCTGATGAATATCCAATGAAAATACATTTTGCTGACTTTGGCTCCATCTTTGTCCTTAGCTCCCAAGGAATGTGAAGATAACACACACATCCAAAAACTTTGAGATGTGTAAGGCCAGGTTTCTTACCGAAATAAACCTCCTCGAGAGTTAAATTATGCACTCCAGCTCTTGTGCACTTGTTCATCAAATAAACAGTCGTACTAGCTACTTGAACCCAATAGTTTAGTGGCACCTTCATCTCATTGAGCATGCATCTTGCAACTTCTGTGATATGTCTATTTTTCCTTTCAATAATTCCATTTTGCTGAGACGTGTGCCTACATTGTTGATATATTTAGGTAGGGATGTGTGTGAACACACTAGGACCGTCGGGGCACCTTTTTCCCTCTTTAGGAGGTTTTTTTCCCCCGGCTTGTATATACGCCTATTGCCCTAATGAGCTACTTATCTTTGTACATTCTCTAGTAATACATTTAGTCTTGTGTGTTGTGCTCCGAGCGTCTTCTTCTTCCTTGTGCTGTTCGCGTGCTTCTGAAGACACCTAACTCCAACAATTGGTATCAGAGCAGGTCGCCACTTCATCTAGGGCATCGTCTACAGCTCTCCGGTTGCAGTCTCAGATTTGCACGAAATTTGGTGAGCATACTCAGGGTGTTTCAGACATCAAAATTGTTTTGCTCTGTAGTGCCGAAATCACGATCTGAGCTCGTTTCGGCCTCCGAACGCACTATCACAGTGCTTGTGCAGGCTATTTTGTCTTTTTGTGCCAAAGGTATATACCTATTTTTGTTTGCCAGTATAAGCCTCTTGAAGTCTGCTACAGGTCTAGCAGAACTTGTGTGGGCAGTTCCGTTCAACTTTTTGAGATACGATCAATTTTTTGCATCAAGGTATTTTAGTCATCGGCCATGGCTGAAAGCAGTGATGTATTCCGTACATTGGCTGTTGAGGATAAGTTGGATGGTACCAACTACCCATTATGGGCTTATATGATGTGACATGTATTGGTTGCAAAAGGATTGTGGAACGTTGTGCAGGGTGTTGAAAGACGTCCTGTTACACCTCTGACTACATGTACTGCAAATACAGGTGTTGGAGCTGATGAAGATGGTATCGAAGATGGTATCGAAGATGATATTCCGCAAATTCCTGTTCGTGCTGATGTTTCTGCTGCATCTACTACAAAGCAGATTCCTTGGGATGGCAGAGATGCCTAGGCACATGCATTGATAGCCTTGTCTATCAAACGTGCCATTATTCCTCATATTCGCTCTTGCAGAACAGCTAAGGATGCTTGGGATACACTTACTATATTGTACCAAGGTAGGAATGAGGCTCGTGTTGCTTACCTCCGAAAACAGTTGGAGAGTGAGCACATGAATGAAGGTGATTCTATGGACAGTTTCCTAACAAAGATCAAAGACTTGAAGGAACAATTGATTTCTGCTGATGAGGTTATACCAGATAGCTCACTTGTGCAGACCGTTCTGAATGGTCTTCCTGATTCATATCAGAGTTTCACTTCTACTCTTCGATTGATGATGAAAGGCAATCCAAATGCCTTATCATTTGAGGAGTTAGTCTCTATTCTATTGCAGGAAGATCAGTCTAGGCAGAACAGGTCCATTATGCATGTTGCGGATCAAGCTTTCCTGGCTAGTCAAAAGGGCAAAGGAAAATGGAGCTCTTCTACTAGTAAGCAGAAATCTGCAAATGCTGCACATTCGAAGAACCAAGACAAAGATGAGAAAAAATCAGAAAAGCAGAAATTTTTTTGTAAGTACTGTAAAGGGAATGATCATATCATAAAGAACTGTCCAAAACTGGTTGCAAAAGAGGCAAAGAAGAAAGAGGCTGGAATGGTTGTTGCAGACGCCTCTACACCAAAAACGGAGTCTGCTAATCTTGTGCAGGAAGAAGAATGGGCGTTCACTACTGTTTGCAGTTTTGACCCATCTTCTCATGAGCAGTGCATGTCTGCAGTAGACTCAGATGTTTGGTACTTTGACAGTGGGGCAACCAAACATATTACCTCGCAGTGCATTTTCTTCTCTTCACTCGAGCCTGCCCCTATAGGGAATACTGTTACATGTGCCAACAACTCCTCTTATCCTGTTATGGGAGTCGGTAAGATCATTTTGATTACTGCTGATGGTAGTTCTTTCACTTTGTCAGATGCTTTATTTGTGCCAGGGATCAAGAAGAATCTGTTATCAGTTTCTGCATTAGCCAAGATTGGCTTGGTTGTGAAATTTGTTGATGATAGATGTACAGTTCATGATCTATCAAATGGCGATGTTATTATTGCTTCTGGCATTTTATGTCGTGGGTTGTATAAGCTCATAGACTATGAAAGATCTGTTAATGATTCAGCATGTGCATTTCATGATTCTCAGGCTATGTCAGATGCAAAGCTTTGGCATGCACGCTTTGATCATCTAAATTTTGCTAGTTTGCTACGCCTGCAGAAATCTGATATGGTGTCTTCTTTGCCCAAGCTTGAGGCACCCGGAAAACATGTATGTGAAGGCTGTATTTTGGGCAAAATTCAGCGTTCCTCCTTTCCAAAAGATAGTTCAGTTCGGGCTATGTAGAAATTAGAGCTTGTACATAGTGATGTCTGTGGTCCTATGCAGACATCCTCTTTTGGAAATTACCTTTACTTTGTGACTTTCATTGATGATTTTTCCAGGCATGCATGGGTATATCCACTCAAAGTAAAGTCCAAAGTGTTCATGTGCTTTAAACAGTTTTTGGTTTTGGCTGAAAATTTGTCAGCATGTAAAATGGGCACCCTCCGTTCTGATCGAGGGGGGGAATATATGTCTTCTGATTTTAATGCATTTCTGGCTAAACGTGGGATAAAACACCAGTGTACACTTCCGTATACACCTCAACAGAATGGAGTTGCTAAACGAATGAATAGGTCATTCATGGAGATGGCGAGATGCATGGTCAAGAGTCAGGCTTTACCACATAGTTTCTGGCTTGAGGCTGTCATGTGTGCAGCATATGTACTGAACAGGTGTCCCACTAAAGCGCTGCAGTCTATCACTCCATATGAGGCTTGGCATGACCACAAGCCATCTGTTGCTCATCTGCGTGTTTTTGGTTGTTTGGCATATGCACTAGTGCCTGAACAACATCGCAGAAAATTGGATGATAAGGCAGTAAAATGTATTTTTATTGGGTACAGTTCTAAAAGTAAAGGCTATCGTCTATATCATCCACAAACTAAACGCATTCTGGTTAGCCGTGATGTTGTTTTTGTGGAAGATGCTATTCAGCCATTGCTTTCATGTACTAAGGAGACATATGTTAGCTCCAAAGACATGTATGACACTTTGATGCCTCTTTTTATAGGTGGACAGTCTAGTGTTGGTCCTAATGAGGCAACTTCTCAGCCTTTGCAGGTTTCATATGATGATGCAGATCATTCCATTTCTGATGCAGATTTACATGATGCACTTGTTGATGAGAGAGCTGATATTGAGCAGACAAAAACTATGCCAAAATGGCTGGTGCAGACTTTGCGTGACAGCAAATTAGATGCACCTTTGTCCTATCGTACTCGTTCAGGCTCTCATAATGCCTCCTTTGCATCAGATTGCTATGATATGGCTGCGTCTAGTCTCTGTGATGAGAATGAGCCTGTTTCTTTTGATGAAGCACAAAATTCAGAAAATTGGATGGTTGCTATGCAATCTGAATATGATGCTATAATGAAGAATGGTACATGGTCTTTATGTGACTTGCCTCCTGGCAAGAAGGCCATTGGCACTAAGTGGGTATACAAGCTGAAGCGTAAACCTGATGGTACAGTTGACAGGTATAAGGCTAGGCTTGTTGCAAAGGGTTATGCGTAGGAAAGAGGCATTGATTTTGATGAAACCTTTGCACCTACATGTCGTATGACTACTGTTCGGAGCATTTGTGCACTTGCAACCCATCATGGTTGGAATGTACATTAGTTGGACATTAAAACAACATTTCTGAATGGTGACTTGCATGAAGAAGTGTATGTTTTTTCAGCCCCGTGGCTTTGTGCAGAAAGGGCATGAAAACCAAGTATGTAGGTTAAAGAAGGCATTATATGGTTTAAAGCAAGCACCACGTGCTTGGTATGAGAAGATACATGCCTATCTGGTTGCACATGGTTTTGAGAACAGTCCAACTGAAAGCACCTTATATGTTAAGCGTGCTAATAATGTGCTTTTGATCATTGTTGTCTATGTTGACGACATGCTGCTCACTGGTCCTATTGAGAAGCATATTGTTGATTTCAAGGCTGATTTGCATGCCTCATTTGAGATGTCTGATTTGGGGCATTTGCATCACTATTTGGGCACTCAGTTTATGCAAGTTGATGGTGGAATGGCGTTGTGTCAAACGAAATATATTGACACATTATTGTAGCGTTTTGGCCTTGAAGACTGTAAGCCTATTGCCACTCCTATGGAGACAGGTTTACGATTGAGTCTTCATGATGCTGGAGATGCATTTGATGCCGTTCTCTATCAGCAAGCTGTTGGATTCTTGATTTACTTATGCATTACTCAGCCAGATATTCAGTTTTTTGTCTCACAGATGAGCAGGTTTATGCATTGCCCAAGAGTCACACATTGGAAGGTGGTTAAGCGCATCTTTCACTACTTGAGTGGTACTCGGCTACTTGGGTTGTTTTATCCCAAGGGGCGATCACTACCGCCAGATTTGCATGCTTTTTCTGACTGAGATTGGGCTGTTTGCTATGACACTCATGTGTCCACCAGTGGTTTTTGCTTCATGCTTGGTAGCTCATGTATATCTTGGTTGAGCAAGAAGCAGCCTACTGTGGCCACTTCCAGTTGTGAGGCTGAGTATAGGGAAGCTTTCACAACGACTGTTGAGTGTGCGTGGCTCAGATGCCTATATGGCTGATTTGGGTGTTAGCCAGTCTTCTGCCACCACCATCTTCACTGACAGTCAGAGCACATTGGCAGTTGTGAGGAACCCTGTGTTCCATGCTCTCACTAAGAACATTGAGGTGCATTATCACTATGTCAGGGAGAGGTTCTCTGCTGGGGAGATCAGCTTGACATATGTTCCCACGCAGGAGAACATTGCAGACCTTTTCACAAAGGCTCTGCCTAGGGAGAAGTTTGAAGCTTTCCGCAAAGCTTTGGGCTTACTTACTTTTGTGGAGTGATTTCCACATAGCTTGGCACTTCCTTATACATGAGTGCCAGCTCCTTGTTCACCGCATCACTCCCAAGGGGGATTTGTTGATATATTTAGGTAGTGATGTGTGTGAACACACTAGGACCGTCGGGGCACCTTTTTCCCTCTTTAGGAGGTTTTTTTCCCCCGACTTGTATATACTGCCTATTGCCCTAATGGGCTACTTATCTTTGTACATTCTCTAGTAATACATTCAATCTTGTGTGTTGTGCTCCAAGCTTCTTCTTCTTCCTTGTGTTGTTTGCGTGCTTCTGCAGACATCTAACTCCAACATACATGTAAATTGTTGTTTGATGCCATTTTCATAAAGAAAATCTGAAAATGCTTTGGAGAAATAATCTCCTCCTCCATTAGACCTCAAGCTCTTTATGTACCATCATGTTTTAATTTTCTACCTGTGCTTTAAATCTCTTGAAAATAGAGAACGCATCTGATATCCATACTTTTCTTTGAATGATCATCAATAAAAGTGACAAAGTATCTATTAACAGCTATCGATAGATGTTGTGTTGGTCCCCATACATCTGTGTGTATCAAGTCGAGGACATTCCTTGCCACATAGTTTCTCTTCTTGAATGGTTGTCAAGTTTGCTTTCCTAGTTGACATGCTTCACAAAGCTCATGTAGTTCAGCATCATTGAATCTTGGAGACCTCTTACCAGTTCGTGGTTGCTCATGTCCTTGAGCTTGGGAATGTTGATATGTCCAAACCTTTTGTGCCACAAATCAATTTTAGCAATCCTCTTGTTTCCAAACTGAATATACCTCACCTTTACATGTGGTTGTTGAATGTCAAAAGTGAACATCCTACATTCTTTCCTTCCTTGAGCAATGACCTTGAATCCTTCTTTTGGATTCTTTATAAAGCAACCTTTTTCATTGAAGATAACATGATATCCTTTCTCTACCACTTGACCTATTGAAATCAAATTTTTTGCAATAGTAGGAACATGAAGAACATCAATCAATACCTTTTTGTCTCCAAGCTTGATTTCTCCAACATGATCAATTGTGTGTTGAGTTTTGTCATCGGTCTCCACACATCCTTTTCCACTTGGAGCTTGTAGATTTGTGAACAAATCTCCTTGGCATGTCATATGATTGCTGCAACCTAAATCTATAAACCATTTTTGGTCATCACTTCTTGAATTGTTGTACTCATGCTTCATGGAAAGCATGGTTTGCTTGTCTCCTTCACGTGATGTACTCGCATAGATATTTTGGCTGCTTTGGTTGCCTCCATTCGGCCTTCCATTATTTTGCCAACAATAATTTGCATAATGTCCTATTTTACCACAATGATAACATGTTATACCTTTATGAGGATTGGATGAACCTCGACCTCTTCCTCTATTTCTTCCTCTACCTCTTCCATATGTGTTGTCATTTGAGTTGTCCTTGTTTTCCTCCGAGTTGTGTTGGCTGAAATTTGTGTTGTTATAGCTTCTTCATTTTCCTCTCAAGCCTCCTCTTGAGTTCCTTCCTCTACCTCGACCTACATATAACATTTGGCTATGGTTGTCCTTACCTTTATTGCTTTCTCCTTGTTGAGCAACTTCTTCAGCCATAAGATTTCGTATAATCTCCTCAAATGTTGGTAGAGGATCTTTATAAAGAATGTTTGTGATGAGGGGCTTCTAGTTCTCTTTACTCCTCAAGCCATTGAGGGCTGTTTGGACGACGTCGTCCTCTTCTATTTTGCATCCGAATAATGCTAGCTAATCTCGAAGCTCCTTGATCTTCAATGTGTACTCACTAATGCTTTGGTTTGAACTCTTCTTCATGTTTTTTACCTCGTTCTTGAGTTGCATCTTCTGAGACCTTGTTGAGGTAGCATACATCTTCTCCAATGCTTCCTAACTTCCTTTGTTGTCTCTAGCCTTTTGCACATGACCAATCATAGTGTTGAAAATAACTCGTGAAATGAGAAACATCACCCTTCGATTTCTCTCTTCCCAATCAGCAAATTGTCTCCTTTGTGCTGGAGTAATCTTGGGATCTTGAAGGTCCACTAGTTATGGATCATCTCCAGTAACTAGACTCCATGAACCTTTACCTTTAAGGTAATTTGTCATTTTATACCTCCAAGACATAACATTGTCTTTATCTAACTTCTCAACTTGTCCTAAAATAGCCATTGAAGACTTCCAAGTTTGAATTTTACCTTAGTTATGTTATGGTGCTCTGTTTTGACTTTACGAAGCTCCCCCTTGATTTATAGCTTCTCTTTTGCTTTACTCCAGCTCCAATGTTTTGCCTCTTCAAGCTCCAATGCTCTATTGTTGAGCTCTGATACCAACTGCTGGAGAATTCCTCTCCTATGCATAGCGGAAAGTGTAGAAGGCCTTCTCAGGATCAAGACTTTTACCTATAGTTGAATGTTAGAATGAAAACTCGTATCAATTGAAAAAGAGAATGAACTTGAAAATTTTGTTACTCAATCTATGTCACGAGGAAGGAGATAAGGAAGAGAGCTCACACACACACTCTCACTCTCAAGGAGAAGCACACACACAGATTGAGGCAAGGAAGAATTATCTTCTTCTTCTTCTTCTATTACATAAAAGGAATGTACAAGAATGACCTAAAAAACAAGAATACAACCAGTGCAATATATAAAGACCAGTACATAAGGAAAAACCTAATGTCCGCGAATGAGTGAGCTGGCAAGAAACAAATGTGCCATCACTCTCGGTAGATAAATCTAATAAAGCTCAATGAAGTATCCCTGACATATACCGGCGTGACCACTATACATGTCAAAGAAACGAAAAACTGGTACGTGTCATCCTGGATCATCACATGTTGAGCTTGATATCTCAACACTCCCCCTCAAACTCAATGCCATATCCTGTAATCCAAGCATCTTCCAAAACTTCTTCAACTTCTCAGCTCCAAGTGCTTTGGTGAAAATATCAGCAACCTGCTCATCTGTTCTCACATAAACAAGATCAATATCACCTGCTAATACCTTCTCTCTGATGAAGTGATAATGTACCTCGATATGCTTTGTTCTAGCATGGAAAACAGGGTTCCGTGCTAACTGTATGCTGCTAAGATTATCACAATAGATAGTGATAGGCTTTTGCACTTCCACACCTAAATCTGCAAGTAACATCTCCAGCCATGATGCCTCACATGCTTCCATTGCAGCACCTCTATACTCAGCCTCTGTACTCGACAAAGCAACAGTGGGTTGCTTCTTACTGCTCCATGTAATAGCTGCACCTCCAAGTGAGAAAAGAAAGCCACTAGTAGATCTTCTATCTGGAGTACTACCAGCCCAATCTGCATCGGTGTATCCATGAACCTGCAAATCTACACCAGCTTCATAAAATAATGCATAATCCAAAGTAGCACTCACATAACGTAGAGTGCGCCTCAGAGCATCCAAATGTGGCTTCCTGGGAACCTACATAAACTGACTTTCAAGTCCAACAGTGTAGCTTAAATTAGGCTTTGTAATTGTAAGATATATAAGACTTCCCACAATTTTCCTATACATAGTAGCATTTTCCAATGCTTCACCTGATGTAGTATCCAATTTCAAATTCTGATCTAAAGGCATAGAAATTGGCTTACAATCAGCCATACCATACTTTTGCAGCATATTCAAGGCATATTGCCTTTGTGACATCCATATACCTGTTTCTTTATGTATAAACTCCATGCCCAAGAAATTGCGCAGCACACCAAGATCTTTCATGTCAAATTCCTCCATAAGAAGTTTCTTTACTTCTTTGATGCTTTCTTCATTATCACCACCTACAATCAGATCATCAACATAAATAGCCACAATAGTGATGCCGTCATTAGCCTTCCTTGCATATAGTGAGTGATCTGCATCACACATAGAAAACCCAATGTTGGTTAAGTAATCAGCAATCCTTGCATGTCATGCACACGGAGCCTGCTTCAGCCCATACAAAGCCTTTTGCAACCTGCAAACATATTCTAGATGCTTTGAATCTTCATATCCTTGTGGCTGGTCCATATATACTTCTTCCTGTAACTCACCATGTAGGAAAGCATTCTTCACATCCATCTGATGCAAAGTCCATCCTTTTCCTGTAGCTAATGCAACAAGTGTTCTGACAGTAGACATTTTAGCTACAGGGCTGAATGTTTCCTCATAATCAATGCCATATGTCTGTGCATAACCTTTAGCTACCAATCGTGCTTCATACCTGCTTATGCTACCATCAGCATTATGCTTTACCTTGTAAACCCATTTGTAGCCTATGGATTTCTTTCCTTGCGGCAATGGAACTAGCTTCCATGTATCATTTCCATAAAGTGCAGCCATCTCCTCATCCATAGCTTTTTCCCAATCTGCATTACCAATTGCATCTTCAAAACAAGAAGGTTCAGCATCTTGTATTACCTTTGTCATGTAGGCACAATGGCGAGCCATGTAACTATCATATGTCAACCGTTGCACTGAATTACGCATCCTCCGAGATCTTCTTGGTCCTGGGTCACTTCTTCTTGTATCATCTGCATGTGCCCTTCTTACTCCTGGAGTCTTCACAGAGGGTAATCCAAGTTCCTCATCAAGACTCTTTTCTGAACCGCTTGAATCTCCATCAATGTCTTCAAAACCTGCACCTGTTTTACTACCAGCAGAAAGCTTTTCTTTACCTTTCTTGGATGTATTTGATGAATTTTCTGGACTGAAATTTCCACGCAATCTTCCACTCCATGGATTTGAGTTGGAACTATTGCTTGGTGATGCATCCGGTCCACTCAAAACTTGAGATTCTGCACTAGATTTTTCAGCATTTTCTTTGTCATTTGGTTCAAGATTCAGTCCTTCTTTGGCATCTGCATAGAAGCTTGACATTTCATCAAATACCACATCTCTGCTCACCTTCACTTGTCGTGTGAGTGGGTTATAACATTTGTACCCCTTTTGCTCAAGGGAATATCCAATGAAGACACATTTTTCTGCTTTCGGATCAAGCTTCGCCCTCAACTCATCTGGAACATGTACATATGCAATACAGCCAAAAACTTTCAGATGTGATAAGTTTGGCTTTTTACCTCTAAACTTCTCTTCACGTGTAACTTGATGTACAGCAACAGTCGGAGTTCTGTTCATGATGTATACAACAGTATGCACAACTTCTGCCCAATAACAATGAGGCATATTCTTCTCAGCCATCAAGGCTCTTGCTATTTCTGCAATATGTCTATTTTTGCGTTCAGCAACATCATTCTGTTGTGGTGTGTACCTGCATGAAAACTGACGCCGAATTCCATGATTTTTTAGAAAACGGCTGAACTCATTTGACATGATTCACATCCTCCATCAGATCTTAATGTTTGAATGTACTTCCCTGTCTGCTTTTCCACCATAACTTTAAAATTCTGGAAGTGAGTAAACACCTCGCTCTTCTCTTTCATGAAATATACCCATACTTTGCGTGTATGGTCATCAATGAAAGTAACATAAAACCTGCAACCGCCCATAGATGTGGTCTTTGCTGGACCCCAAACATCTGTATGTACTACTTCTAGTACATTCTCACTAACATGCTTGTCATGTGGAAATGATGCTCTTGATTGTTTACCAAAGTGACATGCTGCACATACCTTTTGCATTTCTGCAACTTTGAAATTTGGTAGTCCATGGACAATCTCCTTTGACTGCATCAGTTTCAGCCTTTGCAAGTTTGCATGTCCAATCCGTTTGTGCCATATCTCTATATTTGCAATAACTCCTGCACCTTTCGCAAACATGGCTGCATTTATTTCAGGAATCTTCACATTTAAGGTGAACATCCTACCCACTTTGTTTCCTTTGGCAACCAATCGTCCATCCTGCTTGTACTCTTCTACATATAATCCATCAGCATTGAACCTGACTTGTAATACCTGGTCAACCATTTGTCCAATAGAAACCAGATTCTTCGTTATATTTGGAACATGCAGCACATCAGCGAGATGTTTTACCTTTCCGTCCTCCATCGACAATGCTATGTTTCCTGTATGCTCAATAGGATGTGATGTGTCATCACCTGTTTCAACATATCCAGGAACTGACATTTTCTGCAAACTACTAAACCATTCTGCATGACTGGTCATGTGATTTGAAGCACTTGAATCAACATACCAGACATTATCATTCGACTTTGAAACACCAGCAGACATCGTATTCATCATGTGATGTTGAACCATAAACAGCTTCTCAGAATCATCTGCACTTGTGGATGCATAGTTGTTTTGCTGCCTTCTGTTATTTTGATTCTTTAACCTGCAATCACGTTCAAAGTGTCCAGGTTTACCACAATTCCAACATCCTTTACTATCATTACCTGAATCATTTCTTTGGAAATTTTTGCGACCTCTTTGGCTCCCCTTGCCTCGAAACTGTCCTCTTCCTCCTGCATGATTCTGTTGTTGACCTTGGTCTTGGTTACTTTTTCCTCTTCCACTTCCAAAACCTCTATCTCTGCCTCTTCCTCTGCCAGAGTAGAATACCTGCTCAGAACTAGGCTTTCCTTGGGAGTTTGAATCCCCACCAAGATTCTTTTCTTCAATGATCAGCATAGAGACCAAATCAGCAAAATTCAGAATATTTTCCTGGTTTGTATAGAAGTTCTGAACTTCTTATATGAAGCTCATAAACCACGAAGGCACACTTCCACCTTATCATCATCATCTACATTCATGCCAATAGATGCAAGTGACTCACATATGCTTTTGATTTTTAGAGTGTAGTCACTTACCGACATGCTCTTTTTCTCCAATGTATGTAGCTCGTTCTTGAGTTGCAATTTCCGTGCCTTTGTATTGGTCTCGTACAAAGTGACCAAACTGTTCCAAGCCTCTTTTGGAGTCTTGGCATCCTGTATGTGTCCAATCATGCTATACTGTATGCTATCAGATAGCCAATACATTACCTTTCGTGCTCCTTGATTCCATTCCTCATATGCTCTTAACTGTTCTGCAGTCCTATTCCTTTCAGGTAACTGCGGAGCATTTTCATTCTCTCCTTTGATGTACTTCCAGTAGCCTTTTCCCATCAGGAAATTTGTCAATCTGAATCTCCAAGCATGGAAGTTGTTCTTGTCCAGCTTATCGCTCATAAGCTAACTCATTCCATCTACATTTTCCATTTCTGCAACAATTCACAACACTGCAACACACTACAAGCAGCACTTCTGCTTGAACACTGTCGCACTATGACGTGACAATTCGATCTCAGAAAAACACAATTTTCGTGTATCAACAGTACACGGAATCGCTTGAAATTCTGAATCTGGAATATATGAGTCTTGCCGAACACAACGCAAGTTAGAGTTTCTGAAACTGACCTGGTTTTTCTGTGGGCCCCACCTTGCGGGCTCGAAACGGAGGTCGAGATGGCTCCGAAACTTCGATCTGACAAAAACGAGTGATCCTAAAGGGATAACTCACAAAAATATTTTGAGGTCTTCTACCTTCACGAAGATTTTCGTAGCAAACAGAGGCCGTTTGTGAAATCACGTTTTCTCCACGCCTTGCCGCGTAGTCTTCACCGTCGCCTTCTCCACGAGCTCTCTACAGCCAAGCTGGCTCTAATACCATGTCACGAGGAAGGAGATAAGGAAGAGAGCTCACACACACACTCTCACTCTCAAGGAGAAGCACACACACAGATTGAGGCAAGGAAGAATTATCTTCTTCTTCTTCTTCTATTACATAAAAGGAATGTACAAGAATGACCTAAAAAACAAGAATACAACCAGTGCAATATATAAAGACCAGTACATAAGGAAAAACCTAATGTCCGTGAATGAGTGAGCTTGCAAGAAACAAATGTGCCATCACTCTCGGTAGATAAATCTAATAAAGCTCAATGAAGTATCCCTGACATATACCGGCGTGACCACTATACATGTCAAAGAAACGAAAAACTGGTACGTGTCATCCTGGATCATCACATGTTGAGCTTGATATCTCAACAATCTAGACACTAATAACTTTCAAATGAGCTATGAAACACTCAAATTTCGAGTAGTTTTGGTTTGGCAACTCTTTGCCTCAAAATAGGTTGCTTGTCCACTCAGTTAGGCTGAAAATTGGACTTCACGAAACAGTGAATAACTCACAGATCATGGCGAATTTCATAAAACTGCTCTTAGATAAACAAAGTACAAAGATAAGCTTTCGAATGAATGTTCAAACTCTAAAAATGGATACATAGATTGAGAGGTATGACTCTCGCAATTAGGCTACCCAAAAATTGGTATGCCGTTGGACATAGTCTATGAGACTGTAGACAATGAAATGACTAAAACCAAATGAACTACCTACATGGGGACAATAGTGCCTTCTTCCTCTATTTTTGATTGTCCTCCCTTCCTCTTTTGTAGCCAAATGACCACGAGCTCTCATGATGAGTTTGAGAGCTCTTCTCCATAACTCCTCCACTACTTTGAGAAGCCACTCTTCACGTTCGCTTTAATTTTTGGATTGATTCTCTTTTGGCCTCCACTACTTGCTGAAGCAAATGCTTCCATTTTTCGTTTTTGTATTTTCCTTCTATTTGAAGAAAATCCTATGTTCTGTTTTTCTATTTTTTTGGTATTTTGGTTTTTTACAAAGTTGCAGAGAGTAGAAAGTCGCGATTTTCTGACAGAAAGTCACGATTTTCTGACAGAAAGTCACGATTTTCTGAGAAAGAAATTCAAAAGAGAATAGAAGTTTTGTGCTTCAAAAAGTTGGTTCCCCACACTCCCTACTCAGTTTTTCCCTTGATCCTATCTTATAGAAGGTCCTCCCAACAGAGGCAAAAAGTTGACAAGAAATGCAAACTTTCAAACCATTCAGCCAAAGTCTCCATTTTGAGTGTGCAAAACTCCCACATGGCTAACATTCCACTTCAATTGACTTAAACTTCACAAGGGCCACACACACTTGATCTCCTATGCATCAAATGAAAAGTGCATACCTGACTTGAGCTTCCATCAATCTTGGAGCTCCCTTAGTCTAGCTTGTCCAAATGCAAAGAGGAAAGTGGTACTTGTGGTTTTGACACCTCCAATCTAGGTAACTCGTCCCCGGCGACGACGCCAAAAAAGAGCTATGTTGACATCCCTACCTTCATCTTCCAACCAATCTCTATCCCATTCAAGCAGGGACTTGATGACAAAGAAGTGGGAAAGGGAATCCCTTTTTAATTTGTCAATCCAAGAACAAACTAACCCAATTGGTGCTTTAGAGACTAGTGCTTCACAAACCACACATCAACCATGCACAAAGGATGCAAGCAAGCACACCTGTGAGAAGATCCATGAGGAGTGATGACGGATGATGAAGATAGATAAAAACATGATTTTCTGGAAAAGACGACTCTCTGTAGACATGAATCACAGAAGTGATGACAGAAGATAGAATTAATAGAGATCACTCCTCCAAGACCTCACAAACAAGTAGAACATGCATCCATAGCTACATTATCAACCAAATAGCACAACGCCACTTCCATAGAACAGAAAGAAGACAAAGGAAACACGAGATAACACAGGAATCACAGCCAAAGGAGCTTCTCTTCTCATTATTGCAAAAGATACAAGAGGAAATGGCCCAGAATCCCTCTCATTGGTGTCTTTTATACCCCTTTTTGAGAGAATTGCGATTTTCTGTCTATTGGGCAGAAAATCACGATTTTTTGCCCAATAGAGAATCGCAATTTCTTGTAAATCTCTTTCCAATACCAATTTTGAAGGGTTTTCTTCCTATCTAGTTGGGGTTGGATGCTCCTGGCATGAAGACTCTTCCTGAGAGTTACAAAATTGGAGCTTCTATTTACAAGACAATGAGATAAAACACAAAGTTTGAAGTGCTTCATCAATAGAGGGCATTAGATTCAATAGCTACATAGGGATTGATAATTCTACCACCAAGTAACTCTGATATAGCCGCACAAACCACATTTGAGGTGTACCAATTTATCAAGTTCTCATTGTAAGTAGAAGCTGCAAAAAAAAAAAAAACTTTGTGACCATTCAATGATCATTTAATGCATCTCGAAATGCTAGGAAAGAAGTACAATTTTAAGTCACGGACGTGGTATAGCAATAAACTCACTTAAGTCTCCTCACAATTGGCCTAGAGTTCGTCTCATTTTCGAGAAAGGTGAAGGATTTCAATAATAAAAGCTTGCATTTTTTTCAGTAGAGCTTTAAGATTGCATGATAAATTAATGGATGCTGCAAAAATTCTGGTTGTATCTACAAAAAAAGAGCAAACTTATATAGTAGAAGCAGCTACCAAAGTATCTGATGATCTCTCTTTTCCTTGATGTGTGATTCCGATCCACTGCTTGTTCACTATTCAGGAATGCTATCTGATTCTCCTTCCGAAAGCAAAAGCGATTCAAACTGTTTGGCAAGATGAATAGAGAAGCTATTCAAACTGTTTGGCAAGATGAATAGAGTCTTACATTTTGAACAAAAACATTCTTCCTTATCATGGCCAGTACATTTAGCATGGAAGTTCAAAAAGTTGGTGTGAATCACTCATTGCTGAACTAATGATGCTACATTGGTCTGAATCACTCATTGCTGAACTAGTGAATCACTCATTGCTGAACTAGTGAAGCACCAAAATGTGTATGTAATGTGAGAGAATTATTGCTAGAGTATAGCCACATTTACCAATGTCTCTTGGCTCAAACTTTCCAGTTATGTGTCTACAAACCTATAATGTACCTATAAACCTAGAACATGCACCTTCAAGAGTAGCATGTTATCTGAGATCATCACCCTCTCATGTTATACAAGGGACAAATTAGTCATCAAACAACATTTGAGTTCCACTTCCCAGCTATATTTAGCGAGTTTCCTAAATATTTAGCGCGTGCGATGGAGCTGAAAGTTTTGTATAGCCACACCCTTTTCAACTAAGGAAAGTCTGCAGCTGCTTCTCCATTGACATCCCACTTTGCTTTTCACTGCACTGCTTGATGAATGGGTAGAAGAGTCTGCCTTTTATTCTTTTGAGATCTAATCTCCAGATGGGAAACTGACCGAGGATTGTTCCTACATTCCTTCACATGGCAGGCGTTCAATTAGATGGCTATCGTTCAAACGAAAACATTCAATTTATTTTTCATGCCTGCCTCATTTGATCAGGTAAGAAACGTTCGACAAATGTAAAGTAATTATCGCGGAAATTTGCGGATCTCTTGGCTTAACATCGCACTTTCTTTGAATCTCTTTCTTCTTTCTAGAAAGTCCGACTCATAGGGAAAACATCGCTCGAGGGGAATGATTGCACTTTCAAGTAATGAATACCTTAACAACAAATCAAAACTCTTATCAGCACCAGCAGACATGTGAATCATGATTTGCAAATGAAGCATGCAATACTTGTGTATATGAACACGCTAAGAACACGATCTCAACTTAATACTATTCCGGCCCCAACGTTCCATATAGAGGGCAGCTATTATGATCTGAATTCAGTTGAGGTAAAACTCATGAAGTGTCTTTGTCATCTCAGAGCGAAATTGCAAAACATTCTTCATATGATTCGAGATGATGGTCTCCTATGTATCTCTCAGACAATGTGAATAAAGGAAGACAATCGATCCAATAAGATTCAATGACCCAAAGGAAGACAATCATTCCATTAACATTCAGTAGTCCAGCATGCATCTTCTACAAAAATGTAGATGGTAGCAAGAGTCATGAATGCTGTGGCAACATTTCATCAGTACGAACCAGTTTCCTTGTCTACCCTTAGAAAATCCTTTCCAAATTCCTATCCTTAAGAGGACTTCCGGGCTCTGTTCATTGCTAGTAGGTGGTAGGTAGGTGTTTTACCCCTGCTTGTATGGGATTCGGGAGGTCCTGTGGGTACTCTACCCCTTCGTTTTAATGTCACATCCTACTTTCAATCATTTAAAGCCTTGGGAATGCAGACGTAAGATCGAACTTCCCCTTTTCTGAAAATTATATATATACCAAGATCCTGGACCCACTTTTGTTAAGAAACAGCCAAGTTATACTACAAAATAATACACTTGAAGCGTACCTAACATTAGGAAAAAGAGGTTTATATGCTTCACAAAACCAGTGCAATTTAACAGATCACACAAATGAAGGATCCCTTGAAAGCACATAATGAACAATGGAAAGCCCTCTTCAATGTGTTTTGCGAAGCCCTCTGATGCAAATTATCAAGGCTTACTTCCAACGTTTTCTACCAAAACTGGTTACTCTACAATTTGGATCACACACTTTATCTTGCCTTGCTTTGCATCGGGCAGAGTCCACGAATCAGTTTCCTAGTTTCCCGTAAATAAATTTCTAGTTCATATACTTTGACCGACAAAAAGTGCTACTGAAACTGCAAAACAGTAGCATTGGATCGCACAGCAATGAAGGAAGGAGTGGTCGGGGTAAATTCAAGAAAAGCTATAAAGCTCCAGTCACATAAAAAACAAAAACCCTTAAATAAATAGAAAGTAAAAACAAAATAACGGCCGCATCAGGGACCTTGGGTCGCTGTGCTGATGAACAGTCTTCTTACAACAGCGAAATTCAACCAGCTTAACAGCATAGATCAATTTCATTATCCCCAGGCAAATAAACAAAAAAAGGGAATGAAGTCAGAGGAATCAACTTAGCAATACACAGAAAATGAGACGTGGCTATCAATTATGATGAATAAAACCAAGATTCTTTACAATTTCACGTGACTCATGAGCGAAACAATCCTTCATCAGTCGTTTAACTTTTCATCCTCCAAAGGGATCGCAAGGGAGTTGAGCTTGTACTGCCATTGATAATTTCATAATCAACGGGAAGATTTAAAATGATTTGATATTGACCAAGCTTTGAGGATGCTGTATACCTAATCGCCCCTTCACCACCATCTGATAAACTATGACAATTATGCACCAACCACTTCAACTGAAGCTGTTATTTTAACCATTATGACATATAGTTTGACCACACCTTAGTATTTGTGTATATGAGACAGATTCACCCTTCATCTTGTGATGTACGACGATGATGTGTGCAGAAACCCCTCCCTCCGCCACACCAGCAACTTGAGGGTTGTGCTTGCATCCGACAACAGCTTCCTCTTGAAATTCCTTGAACCTGGAATCTCTCTCTCTCTCTCTCTCTCTCTCTCTCTCTCTCTCTCTCTCTCTCTCTCTCTCTCTCTCTCTCTCTCTCTCTCTCTCTCTCTCTCTCTCTCTCTCTCTCTCTCTCTCTCTCTCTCCCCCCCCTCCCCCCCCCCCCCCCCCCCCCCCCCGCTTCTCTCTCTCTCTCTCTCTCTCTCTCTCTCTCTCTCTCTCTCTCTCTCTCTCTCTCTCTCTCTCTCTCTCTCTCTCTCTCTCTCTCTCTCTCTCTCTCTCTCTCTCTCTCTCTCTCTCTCTCTCTCTCTCTCTCTCTCTCTCTCTCTCTCTCTCTCTCTCTCCCCCTCCCGCTTTTCTCCCCCCCCGCCTTCCCCCCCTCCCCCCCTCCCTCCCTCCCTCTCTCTCTCTCTCTCTCTCTCTCTCTCTCTCTCTCTCTCTCTCTCTCTCTCTCTCTCTCTCTCTCTCTCTCTCTCTCTCTCTCTCTCTCTCTCTCTCTCTCTCTCTCTCTCTCTCTCTCTCTCTCTCTCTCTCTCTCTCTCTCTCTCTCTCTCTCTCTCTCTCTCCCACCCCCCCCCCGCTTTTCTCCCTCCCTCCCTCCCTCCCTCCCTCCCTCCCCCCCCCCCCCCCCTCTCCCTCCCTCCCTCCCTCCCTCCCTCCCTCCCTCTCTCTCTCTCTCTCTCTCTCTCTCTCTCTCTCTCTCTCTCTCTCTCTCTCTCTCTCTCTCTCCCCCCCCCCCCCCGCTTTTCTCCCTCCCTCCCTCCCTCCAACCCTCCCCCTCTCTCTCTCTCTCTCTCTCTCTCTCTCTCTCTCTCTCTCTCTCTCTCTCTCTCTCTTGACATCTGAAAGGTAAGATAAAATGATTTTGATGTTACTTGACGCCACCAAATTTTTTTTTCAAAAAAAGAGTAAAGATACCATGATAACAATAGCATTATGTTCATAACAATAGATTATTATGATATGATATCAAATAATATCACAATTACATTGTTGTAATTTGTGAATTGTGGGCATACGACTATAGGCTAAAAGCTATAGCTTATAGGCTATAGGCTATAGCCAATAGCCCATAGTCACAGGGGGACGCGTCCCCGGGCCTGAGGGACGCCGGGACGCCGTCCCCCCATTCAATTTTCTTGGGACGCTCAACCGGGACGGCTGGCGTCCCAAAATTTTTTTTGATACATGGGTCCATCCCCGGGACGCCGTCCCGGGATGGCTGCTTGTTATGACGGTGAAACGGGGATGCCAAAAATGGCGGGAGCTGAAAAAAGTTCCAGAAAAATTTGAAAATGAATTTTTAAAAATTGCATCCACATTTTCTCTCTAATAAGGACTCATGGGGCCCCAAAGCAACTATAAAAGGAGCCCTTGCTCCCCTCAAAACACACATCATACTTTTAGAATACATTGAGGGAGTGGAGATTCACATTGCACCATGGGCTACCACCTCTACTGATGTAGGACAAACTCCCCACTTGGATTCTACTTGACAATGCACACTTGAGGCTTGAGTTATCTTAGATCTATCATGATTCATCTATGCCTTGTGGGCCATGGCTGTATCTTTTTGGTTTTATTCATTATATGTACTCATTTTGATATATAGTAGCAATCAAGATGATATGATGATTGAATATTAATCCTCCTAAATCGATGTAATCTTTTTTGACGAGATCATTGTAATATGGATGTGCTTCATTGCTTTGGCCCTTTAAATTTAAATATTGTTTATGATGTACGATGTTTATGATGTATGATAGCTTGATCATTGACCAAATCATATGACATAAATCAATGCTCAGTGTATATACTATAACAACAGTATTTGTGCTCTTATAAGCTAACAAAATCTTATGAATGGTTTTCGTTTAAAATGCCTTCAAATCAGCATTTTTTAGTGCCGTCCACGATTGGCGTCCCCGAGACGGTCTAGGTCCCGTCCCCGACCCCGGGACATCACTGTCCCCAGGACACGTCACCGTCCCCTGGTGACTATGCAATAGCCTTCTACCTACCAAAGCTGAGTATGTACTATGTAATGAGTCCAACTTTTTGGAGTGTGTACATCATACATGTCAGGAGCTGTTGGGAGCAACACATAGGAGTATATTGTATACATTAATGATTACAAAAACATCACTTTACACAGGAGATAGTTCTAAGTCTTCAAGATTATTCAATGCAACGCAACGGCTCCAACACTCAGCAAGGTCATGAGTCATTTGTGAGCTACAGAATGGTTGAAGTGTAGGGTACCTTCAGCCTTAAGCTTCAAGGATATGGACTCAGAAGTGTAGCTTGTAGTGGGGCAGAGCCAACGGGCTGCAGATTTATCTATGTGGACAGTGGAAGAAAAGCTTGCATGCACAAATTGGAGCCTTTGTGGTGATTCTAATGCATGCACTGGTTGCTCTAGTTGGCTTGAATGAGGCTCATAGCAGACAAGTCACTTTGCACAAAATGGGTGCTTCCAAAAAAGTCTCTAAACACATTAGTCAGGAAAAAATTCCCCCTGCAATACTCACATCAGCTACTCATAAATTAAGTCGGGGTCAGGTACATAACATATTAAATTACAAAATCAATTACAAAACTAATCGAGAAATTCCATAAACTCCTATACATAAACATAAATAGACTATGCCCAGTGGAAGAGTGCTTGATACTATTATATGCAAACTCTACTATGGGTAAGCACTCTTCTCAATTAGTTTGCCTTTCATTTACATATGCTCGAAGCATCTTTTTTAAGATTTGGTTAATCCTCTCTGTTTGCCCATCCATCTTTGCATGTTGGTCCATGCTCATGCTAAGTTTAGTATCCAACCTCTTGAAGATTGCTCTCCAAAAGTAGCTAGTAAACTTCCTATCCCGATCTGAAACAATGTCTAATGGAAGACCATATAATTGGTATAGATTCTCAACAGATAATCTAGCTAACTAAGGTGTCTTCCGTGCACACTGTGTCAGAATAAACCTAACCATTTTGGCCAACCTATCCATAATTGAGTCATTCTCTCTCTCTCTCTCTCTCTCTCTCTCTCTCTCTCTCTCTCTCTCTCTCTCTCTCTCTCTCTCTCTCTCTGTGGTAATCCTACTATAAAATCCATGGAGATACTCTCCCACTTACCATTGGGAATATCCAATGGGTGGCGTAGACCTCCTATCCTCAAATCTTTCAACTTTATTGACCTGGCATTTTGTGCATTTAAACGCATACTCTACGATGTCCTTATGAAGTCTAGGCGAGTAAAACTTCCTCTTAACAGGATCATAAGTCTTGTTAACTCCTGGATGTTCAGCACTAGGTGTGTTATGACACTGGTGCAATATATGTCGTCTCAAAATCTCTAGGGACACACACCTTATCTTTGTATAATAGATATCCTTCCCGGATACTGTAATTCTTTCACTTGAATCCTTCTTGAGTACGTGTCAATACTATATCCTCATTGAAAACTATCCGCTTTCTCTATGGCCTCTCAAATATCGGCATATGTAGGATCAAGCCTGCCACTTCCCTCTGATGGACTTAAGTAGCTCACTAGTTCTCTGAGAGTAAAACTCGGTCCACTGATAGTAGGCATGCAGCTAAGCGAATCAGCCACCACATTTAACTTTCCCTTTGTTGGAATTTGGGTCGTTCCAATACTAAAACCTTTTGCGCATACACACTTAATTAATCAAGATGATATGTGAGAAATAGAAAGAGAGAGATCTTGAGACAAGAATAGGGAAGGTAAGCAGGATGCTTACTCACTAAAAAATAGATGTCCAAATTACAACATGGGAGTACTACTCAACCATCAGATGTGGTGCACTCACTAATGGAAGAATAGCCAAGAAGATGATGATACAAAATTCAGATTATGCTGTTATAATCTGAGTGTGTGTGAAGTAAATGAGCAACGAAGTGAACCTAATCTCACAAGAAAGTGCATCAAATCTGAAAATCAGCAAACCCTAATTCTGAAATTAGGGTACAGAAACCCTAAAAACAGAATATAAGGCTAACTTACAAAAGATAGCTGCCACCACCTTGTAGAAGACTTCTTGCTTCAAGAGAGTAGCCTCTCCTTCACCAAATCTTCACCTTGAAAGCTTCAGAATTCCAAAACTCTAGCTTGAGTAATTGTAAATAGTGTCTCAACATGCTCCTTATATAGTTGAGTCCTTCAAAAATAAAGCTATGCGAAAAATTGGCGAAAAAACGGCTTTTCTGGCTCCAAAATAGCAATCACTAATTTTTAACGCATGCGTTTGCTTTTCGTTAATTTTAAAACTCCAATAGCTAGAATTAGCTTTATTTTAATTTGATCGCCCAAAAATAGTTGCTTTTGACCATATTGATAATATAACTTAGCTTTTTTAAAGTTTGGACCTCATAGACTGCTTTTCCTCCATTTTGAGCTGAATTAGGGTTTGGATTATCTCCCTCTTCTGACCTTGATGAAGAAATAAAGCATACCACTAGATAGCTCTTACCAAGCTCTATCATCTAACCTAAAAAAGTTTTACCCAAACTGTACAAAAAATATGCTAAGTCCAAAATATAGAATTGCTGGAATGTGGACCACATGTACATTGACTTCCAACAATCCCTCCTTCAATGTCATATTGGTACAAGCTTCAGTGACCTGCACATCTTCTCATGACTATCTCTAATCAATGCTTTGGTAAATATATCTGCAACATTCTCACTAGAAGGAACATAAACTAGCTCAATATGCTTCTTTGCTATCTGCTCTCGAATATAGTGGTACTGTACCTCTATATGCTTTGTCCTTGCATGATGCACTGGATTCTTTGCTATAGCTATTGCACTCTGGCTATCTAAAAATATCTGAATGGGTTCATGTACTCTCACATCTAGATAACTGAAAATCTTCTGCAGCCAAACTGACTCTAGAGTAGCTGTAAATGCTCCATGATATTCAGCTTCACACGATGAAGTTGCAATAGTGGGTTGTCTCTTCGAAAGCCATGAGATAAGACAATCTCCAAGATAAAAAAAAAATCCACTAGTACTTCTTCTTGTGTCCTATCACTTTCCCAATCAGAATCTGAAAAATCCTTTTAGTAACAAATGTGTAGATTTCGAAAATACCATAGCATAATTCGAAGTTCCCTTCAAATATCGGAAGATCCGTTTTACTGCATATGTAACATTGTCGGATTCTGCATGAACCTTGATACTTGAGAAATTGCAATTGTATATCAGGACGTGTATTAAAAAGATAAATCAAGCACCCAACTGCTTGACTATATGAAGTAGCAGCAAATGACTCTGCATCTGCTACCATCTATAATGATGTGTTCTGATCCATAGGTGTTTGCATAAGTTTAGAATCACTCATCTGAAACCTCTCTAAAAGTTTCTCAATGTACTTCTGTTGTGTCATATAGATACACTCATCCTTAAACAGAAACTGAATCCGAAGATAATAATGCAAGATTCCCAAATCATTCACATCAAATGTTTGCTTCAATTGTTCTTTGAACATCTACAAATCTTCATCTCTGGGACCTGTGACTATAATATCATCCACATAAATGATTGCTATAATCATCGTACCTGGTTCAGCTTTGACATAAAGAGTTGGAGCTTCATCTCTGTTATGGAAATCAATGGATAAAAGATGTGTGTATCTTTTCATACCATGCTCTAGGTGCCTGTTTTACACCATACAAAGCTTTTATAAGCTTACATACCAAATGTTCTTTACCTGTCTCTTCAAAACCTTCAGGCTGCTGAATATACACATCCTCATGTAAATCACCATTTAGAAAAGCACTCTTTATGTCAAGTTGATATATATGCCAACCAAAATGTGTTGTTAAAGCAAGTATTGACCTAATAACAATCATCCTAGATGTAGGAGCGAATGTCTCATCATAATCAATACCTTTTTGTTGTGCATATCCTTTAACAACCAATCTTGCTTTGTACCTGTCAATAGTACCATCTCCTTTCCTTTTGATTTTGAAGATCCATTTTACACCTATAGCTTTCTTTCCCTCTGGTAACTCACATAGCTGCCAAGTTTGATTCTTGTGAATAGAATCAATCTCTTCTTGCATAGCTTTTCTCCAAATAGGAATGTTAAGTACATCTTTAACACATGCAAGTTCATCTTCAACTGTCGTAAGTTCCAAAATATCATGAATCTCAAAGTCTTCAGCAAAATTACATGATCTTTTTGTTGTTGTTGTCTAGTCTGACTCCTTGTTCTTCCTCTAAAAGTCTGTATACCACTATCTTTCCTAGTCTAATATAACCATGTAGGTGTATCCTTAAATAGTGGTGATACTCTTTCTGACGCTTCAGCTTCCACAGGTTCTTGGACTTGTCCTTCTAAGGTACTAGGACTTTCTGGAACTCTAGTACTTTCTTCCATTTCTGGAACCAAAGTCTCATGTGGAACTGACTCTATAGAAGGTTGTGAAATTCCTCTTTCTTCAACTCTTTCTTGAATCCTAGGAATTTTAACTCCCTCCTGATATGGTTGAGCATGTAAATCCAAATTCCTTCTAAAAATCCATAGTCATTTTCACTAATGAACTCTGGAATCTCTGCTTCTTTATCATAAACCTTATTTTCAGCAATATAAGCATTACGTGAAAGAATAACTTCACCTGTCTCTGGAACATAAAACCTGTCTCCTTTGCTCTCAACAGGATATCCAATAAAAATAGCTTTCTTTGCCTTTACATCTAGTTTGCCTCGATCCTTTTTCTACACATGCACATAAGAAAGTGATCCAAACACTCTGAAGTAACTCACATTAGGTTTTCTACCATAATAAGCTTCATAAGGTGTGATTACGTTTAAAGCTTTTGTAGATGACCTATTCAAAATGTGATTAGCTGTATGTACTGCATCAAACCAGAATTTTGGTGAAAGCTTCTTGGATGCCATCATGATCCTCATCATTTCAACAAGTACTCTATTTTTTCTTTCTGTAACACCATTGTGTTGAGGAGTATAAGCAATAGTAAGGTGTCGAGTAATACCTTTCTCATCAAGAAATGTCTGGAACTCATTTGACAAGTATTCTCCACCTCTATCACTTCTGAGAATCTAGATAGTTTCCTGACTTTCATTTTCAACCATAGCTACAAATTTCTTGAACATAGGAAAGACTTCCGACTTCAACACCATAGATCCATGAGTATCTCGTAAAATCATCAACAAATAGAACAAAATACCTGAAACCTTGAATAGAGTCTACTCTCATAGGTCCATTCACATCTAAATGAATAATCTGCGATTTCCTGGTAGTTGTAATATGACCATGTTTCTTGAAAGGTAGTTTATGCATCTTACCTTCAAGACAACCTTCACATATATCAGAATCATCTGGTAGCTTGAATGAGGGTACACTCTCAACCATACCTCTATCTTTGATACTCTTGAGAGCTCCAAAACTAATATGTCCAAATCTTTCATGCCATAGCTTCATATCTTCCACTGGTGACGAAGATTTGACCACATATGCCTCACTGATTTTTGACAAAGCAAAAATCCCTCCTTTATGCTCACCTTGCAAAATACACTTGTCTTCTTTGTGTGATAAGATCTTACAAAGATCTCTCTCAAATACAACTTTAAAACCATCACCTAAAGATGCAGATATAGATAGCTGATTTTTCTTCCTTTCAGGTACATATAAAACATCTGAAATCTGAAAATTACCACCTTCTCTTGACTTTAGGGTTACTGTACCTATTCCCACAACATCCAAATCATCTCCATCTGCAATAGTAACTCTTCTACCTGTAGAATAGGAAAGAGAAGAAAACACATCTCTGCAACATGTCATATGCTTTGTAGCACCTGAGTCAAATATTCAAGGATTTGCTGAAAGAACTTGTAAAGCTCCCTGATCAAAAGCTACTTCCTCAATGGTGATACAGGCATAAGAATCACCTCAAGATTTCCCTTTTTTATCATCTTCTGGAACATTACCTGATGCCTTTTTCTTTTCTGTTGCAATCCTTTTATAACATGCTGACTTAAAATGTCCAGGTTTCTTGCAGTAATAACATATTACTTCCTTCTTCTTAGAAGACTTCTCTTTAGATGTAGTAGAAACGGAATCTGAAGTAGGTGAAAGGGACTTACTTTCCATCTTGGATTGTTTTCCCTTCTTCTTTTTACCCTTTGATGAAGATAAAAGTGCTTCTTCATTCTCTTCCATTCCCTTCAACTGATCTTCATCTTGAAGTAACAAAAACTCTAACTCTTCAAATGTAACCTCTCTATCTCTTGTGGTAAGGGTAAGAGTGGTTATGAAAGACCGATATGAAATAGGAAGTGAATTAATCATCGTATTTACCATTTCTTCATTAGATATCTCAACTCCTACATTTAGAAGTTGATCTCTCAAGTCAACAAGTCTCGTAATGTGGGTTTCAATTGACTCACCAGTCGTCATCCTTATATTTGCTAGTTGTCTCCTCCTCAAGTGAGCTTTCCTAGCAGGATTTCTGCTTTGAAAAAGATTCTCAAGCTTCAACCAAGCTTTTCTAGAACTTCTACAAGATCTGATCTGTGGTAGAATATGCTTTTTGACACTCATTGCTATGAATGAGAGAGCTAAAGCATCTCCAGCATCCCATCTTGCCTCATCTTCAGTAGGAGGAACTGTAGGTAAAGATCTACCTGTGACTCTGGATGTAGAAGTGGTTACCTCTTCTTCAGTTGGTTCTGTGATAGTAACTCCAGTACCTCTTGAAGCTATTGTAGCCCCTTCTTCGTCTTTTCGTCTTGGTCTTGTTAAGGATCCATTGACGATACTCCATAAATCCTTTGTCACTAACAAATTCATCATCATGAAACTCCACATGGGATAATTAGAAGATCCATCCAACTTGTCCTCAATCTCAATTCTAATCTCACTCATCTTAACTAAGTGTGTATGTCAATTATGCTCTGATACCACGTGTTGGAATTTGGGGCCCCAGGATCGTTCCAATACTAAAACATTTTGAGCATACCTGTGTGTGTGTGAAGTGAATGAGCAATGAAGTGAACCTAATCTCACAAGAAAGTGTAACAAATCTGAAAATCAGTAAACCCTAATTCTGAAATTAGGGTACCGAAACCCTAAAAAACAGAATATAAGGCTAACTTACAAAAGATAGCTGCCACCACCTTGTAGAAGACTTCTTGCTCCAAGAGAGTAGCCTCTCCTTCACCAAATCTTCACCGCCAAAGCTTCAGAATTCCAAAACTCTAGCTTGAGTAATTGTAAATAGTGTCTCAATATGCTCCTTATATAATTGAGTCCTTCAAAAATAAAGCTAGGCAAAAAAACAGCTTTTCTGGCTCCAAAATAGCCATCGCTAATTTTTAACGCATGAGTTTGCTTTTCGTTAATTTTAAAACTCCAATCACTAGAATTAGCTTTATTTTAATTTGATCGCCCGAAAATAGTTGCTTTTGATCATATTGATAATATAACTTAGCTTTTTTAAAGTTTGGACCTCATAGACTGCTTTTCCTCCATTTTGAGGAGAATTAGGGTTTGGATTATCTCCCTCTGCTGACCCCTGATGAAGAAATGAAGCATACCACTAGATAGCTCTTGCCAAGCTCTATCTATCTAGCCTAAAAAAGTTTTACCCAAACTGTACAAAAAATATGCTAAGTCCAAAATGTAGAATTGTTGGAATATGGATCATATGTACATTGACTTCCAACACCCTTCATATACCTAAGCTCATACTCAAATCTCGAAGGGTCTCTATCCAAGTGGTCTTACAACCTTTAATGTCTGCTTGATTAGAGAGCTACTTAATGTTATCTTGATCAAACACTATCATAACCTTGACAAGCAGCAAGGGAACTATGCTAACTCCTCCAAGAAGAATGATGAGAAGGAGACCCTCCTAGCCATGAGACATATACCTTCATAAGTTCAGAGATATCCAAACTTACGAACTCAAGATATAGAACACAAACACATACACATTGGAGGGGAGAGAAGGGGGGAAAGAAAAAAAAACACGCACAACAACAAATAAAAGCAAGAGACTTAAGATCGATATAAGACATGAAAATAATAATAATACAAACAAGAAAGAAAATCAATACAAACTGAGAGACACACACACACACAAATAAATAAATAAATAAACAATAATAATAATAATGAAAAATGAAAAGAAGTAATAATAATAATAATAATAATAATTTTTAAAAATTAAAAACAAAAATAAAAGTAAAAATAAAAAATACATAAAAGTAAAAATAAAAAATACATAAAAGTAAAAATAAAAATAAATTAAGTAAATAAATAAATAATTTAAAAAATATGTATATATATATAATATATAATTATAAAAGATAATAAATAAAAATATATAATAATAACATAAATTTAAAACATAAATAAATAATATATATAATGCAAATTAAACAAAAACAAAACAAAACAAAAAGTGCATCATCAACTTCTATGTTTGTCCTAAACAAGAAGTATCAAGACTTTAATAAAGAGTCTTTCTAAATCAAGATCTCAATCAAAGTCAACGGAGTTTCTATCACTTCCGGAAGTGAAGGGCAAACTCAGCCATGATAAAGTCTTGCACAAAGAACAAACAAATCATAAGAAGAAAGGAATTAAAATAAGAATTATAAAAATTAAATTTAATATATATATATATATATATATATATATATATATATATATATATATATATATATATATATATATATATATATATATATATATATATATATATATATATATATATATATATATATATACACACACACTAATGATTAATTTGAACACATGGAAAGAAGAAGAACCATAAATAACCTTGTTACGAAGTAGGAAAGTCCTTATCTTTCTTTGAAATTTCCTTGAATAAATACCCTTTTTGAACAAGCAAAGAGATTAGATGCCAACATTGAACTACAAATGAAGACAAGCTTGAACATAGACGAGAAAATCTTAACAATTGAGAGCAAACAACGCCATACTTTGCTAAATGAGAAATATTTGAATCAATATGAGACATTCGTATCATGTTAATGCTAGCAAATTCCGGTTCTAATCTTTTATCATAAATGTCTACTTCCAAACCAGAAGGAGACTAAAATATTTTTAGATCTAAAAAAGGACAAGAATCACCATGTGAAGTACAATTGAGCTCACAAAAAGTTTTGGGATAAATACCACTACCAAAAGCATCATTGTCTAAATACATAAAATCTTTAAAAGAACTAAAATCAGGAACAAACAGATCATCTATAAAGCGTCTAATATTAGAAAGTTTGTGTATAATGATAGGGAGAAGTATTAGCTAAAACAAGCCTTTCCATAAATTCAAATTCATAAGTAAAAAGATAAAAATTAGTTAGAAAGTTTGTGCATAATGATAGGACAAGTATTATCTAAAACAAGCCTTTCCATAAATTCAAATTCATAAGTAAAAAGATAAAAATTAGCAAGAAAGACAACACAATTTGTACCCATAGGGATTCCAATACATTGTTTGAATAAAGTATCACCAACTGAAATATACATGTTTTCTAAAAGAAAATCTAACCAAAGAAGAATGTCAGTTTCATCTACTATTCTAGTGTAACGTTTCTTTCGACTATCTATATCTACAGACTTGGATTTCAACCATAAATAATCAAAATGCAATGCAAACTTTTCTACTAAAGGAGCCTTACATCTATCTTTGATGAATTTAAAAGAGAAAACTTTCCTAACTAAAGAAGAAATCCTATGTTTTAAATCATTCAAATCTAACTTTGTATACAAAGTGGTGAAATCAAAAGTTTGAAGCCCCAAAGGAGCACATTTTTCTTCTAAAGTTCTTGAAGAGTTGAGAGACTTTATTCAGGAATAACACCTAGTAAATTATCTAAGATCCAACTAGAGGAAGTTGGCACATCTGCATCTTTGAGTAATTCCTTCCAAATATCATGAATAGTAGGTAAAATGGCTTTAAAACAATTCCTTAACCATTTGGAAACATCCGTAAGAGAAGTATTACAAGATGCAGCTAATAAATCTCGGTTTGATGGGGTTCTTACGGAATTTCCAAACTGTATATAAAAATGGTAAATTTTGATACAATTTGAAACCATAAGATTTACAAAAATCTTGATGACTTGCAATAACTTCTGCAGAAGAAACATTGCAAAACTGATATGTTGAGGAGTGATTTTCTTTTATAAGCCTCTCTACATAAAACTTTTTACAAGTAAAAACAAAATTATTAGGACATTTATCCACATAAGAAATCACAAAGTTTCTATGAAAAATTTTTAGTGAAGTCAAATCACTTACGGATAAGCGCTCACTAGTGATCCCAAGGACACAAAGTGGTACATAGACTCTAGATGCTCTAATCACATGTCATGTATGGAGGAATCTTTTGTTCATATGCCGATCTCAAGCTCAAAACATTGTGTGGACACTGAGCATTCCATTACACATGTGGGAGATGTGAAGCTAGGTGAAGATAAATCTGTCAAGATTCTTAAAGATGTGCCCCATGTTCCATCCATTTCCAAGAACCTTATCTCTATAGGACAGATGGTAAAGAGAGGTATGTAGGTTATATTTGATGCAAAAGGATGCATGGTGAAGCAAGGAGGCAAGGTCATTGCCAAGGGAAGGAAGGTATGTTACCATTCTCTTATTCTGTTGAGCTTGTTACTTGAT
The DNA here is from genome assembly GCA_020310875.1 of Ceratopteris richardii. NCBI lineage: Eukaryota > Viridiplantae > Streptophyta > Polypodiopsida > Polypodiales > Pteridaceae > Ceratopteris > Ceratopteris richardii. Next base: position 64,086,618 of record CM035409.1, read on the forward strand.
AAATAGGGTTCCAACAGGTGGTATGCACAACTTGACTCCACACGAAGTTTATTATGGCAAGAAACCAACCATGGAGCACCTCAAGGTATTTGGATGTGTATGCTTTGTTCATGTTCCTAGTGAAGTGAGAACAAAGCTAGAGCCCAAGAGTGAGACGTGTGTTTATTGGCTACTCAAATGAGCAAAAAGGCTACAGGTGCTATATCCCTCTCTCAAAGAAGCTATATGTGTCAAGAGATGTTGTGTTTGATGAATCAAGGAAGGTCATGGTATGGAGACAACGACAAGGCAAAGTTGGACGAAGAGGATATGCAAACTTTGATGTGCAGATTCAACCTCAAGAGTCAATCACAATTAGTGGACCAAAGGCTTCTACATCTAAGGTATACTTATATGATCACTCTTACACTTATGATTATGAAGGATCATCCTATTTCAAAGTATAGAAGGCTACAAGAGACAGACTATGACACTAGGGAAGCTCAAGAGGGACCAGACAAGGAAGATCTTGAGGAGGTCATTACTCCTAATGTAAAGCTCAATAGACTCAAGAAGCAATATCCCAAAGGTCAACAGAGGAGGCCTATAATGAAAAAGGCACCCCCACAAAGGTATACATATGGTTCTTTCATGGCAAAGCACTATGCATACATGATGAATGTCATTGCAGATAAAGAGCGAGATTCTTATGAGGAGGCAAAGACCAAACCAGAGTGGAGGAAGACTATGTAAGAAGAATTCAAAGCTCTTAAGAAGAACAACACTTGGGAACTAGTACCCAAGAAGGACGGCATGAAGATAGTCCAAAATAGGTGGGTGTATAAGACCAAGAGGAATGCAAATGGTAGCTTGGCAAGGTACAAGGCTAGATAGTAGCCAAAGGCTTCACACAAACACAAGGGTGGATTATGAGAAGACTTTTAGCCTTGTGGCAAACAAGGCTACCATTAGAGCTCTCATAACCCTATGTGGAGCGAGGAGGTGGCCTATCTACCACGTGGACATAAAGAATGCTTTCTTGAATGGTGAGTTACAAGAAGGTAACAACCTTAAGGATACAGGGTAGTCACGTCCTGTCCAATACAATGCGTCTAGTACGGTTCACGTACGGTACGGGATGGTACTAAGCTTTCGGCGTACGATGCATACAATGCTTACGATACATATATATATATATATATATATATATATATATATATATATATATATATATATATATATATATATATATATATATATATATATATATATATATATATATATATATTACACAAATAATCACATTATTATGTATGTCACATAAATTATAACATATTACACAAATTCATAAATTTGAGTCTTGACAATTAAAATTTCAGCATTTCAATTTTCAACTTTGCCATTTGCATACATTCAAGAATCACCATTGTATGAAAATTTCAAGAATCACGATTCAATTTAATTCAAAACAAGATTCAAGAAGCACATTTTTCATTACATATCACATAAGTCATAACTATTAACATCATACATGATACAGATGTCATGTAAAACAAGTAAACATTAATAAATGTAACATGTTCAAAATACATTGTCAATTTTGCAAACTCCAAGTTTCAAAATCATAGTGATGATCACTACATGAATCTCCATCATCTTCAATAGAAGAAGCAATAGATGCATTCTCATAATCCCCATCACTAAGAATGTTGCCATCATCATCATACGATAGCTCTCTAAGATCTGTGTCAATGACCACATTCTCCTCTTCCATAGTTGATGGAGTAGATGTACTACTCGATCCGCATCGTGAATATGCAATAGTGGAGCATCCATGCCTCTGACGGGACCGTGAACGACGAACTACGATCTTTGAGTGAGATCATGTGCGACTCACTCTTCAATCAATCTCCTCAAGCTCTAGATAAAGTTCACAGAAAATCTTTTCTTCTTCATTTCTCTCTCTTTGAATATCTTTTAGTCCCATCCCTTTTAGGTGTGCTCTCCAAAATATCACTATAAAAGATAGGAAAAAAAAAGCATACACATTGATAAGCAATAAGCATCAAATATTATAAATTTTAAAGACACGATTCATGAAGTTTTTAAACTTTAAAGTAACAAGGTCATACTTATACTTACCATGATGGATCAACCGACTCATCAAGGATAGTGCACTTTTGAATTTCATTTATTGCCTCCTTCATAAAGTGGTAAAGTACACCAATTGTTGCTCCCTCCATATCGGTCATGCGTAGAACTTTATACAGTGGTAGTATAGCAACGAAAAGACCATGAACACTTCTCCAAAAAGACTCTTTCAAATACAATCTTTGCATAGCCTTTGCATCTTGTTGTTGGGCAAAGGGCTCTCCATGCAAACATTCCTTGAACTCTTCTGAAACAACCGTCTTTTGAAGTTTATTTTCGACTTCAAAAAGATGGTCTAAAAGTATCCACATGGCTTCAAATCTTGTCTTTGATGGCTTTTTTAGCTCCAAATCTGAATATGAACGATATATAGCAAGCACCTTCACCTTGGCATTTATGAAGTCCACAATGCAGATAGCTATGGCTGATCAATAACCTCAAGGCTCAATGGTGAAGAGGTCCAAAGCTGAGGGCTCCAAGAAGAAGCTCGAACAACGCTCAAGAATGCATAAAACAAGCCTTCATTATGTATGAACTAAAGAGAATACCCTAAATAAAAGTCGAACGGCTGCGGCAGTTTTTTAATCGTACGGATCGTACGACATCTCACCGGACGGGACTGGACGGGACGGCTCGTATGGAATGACCCGTTCGACGGACGAGCGCAAGCATGCAAGGGTATGTAGATCCCGAGCATCCTACCTATGTTTGCAGGTTGAAGAAGGCCTTGTATGGCCTAAAGCAAAGCCCCAATGGCTTGGAATCAGAGGCTAGTGGACTTCTTGAAGAGATGTGGTTTCTCCCAAAGTGATGTGGATCCAAGTGATGGAGATCCATCCTTGTATATGAAGAAAACAAATGACAAGATATGTTTGATATTCATATATGTAGATGATCTTCTTGTGAGAGGTGATGATGATGCAAGGATAAGGACCATCAAAGAGAGGCTTGGAAGAGAGTTTAAAATCTCATATTTAGGTGTGCTTAAGTACTTTCTTTGCATTGAGGTGATCTATGGGAAGGAAGGTATCTATCTCTCTCAAAAGAAGTATCTTCTAGATGTGTTGTTTAGGTTTGGCATGACAGATTGCAAACCAATAGCTCAACCTATGGATTCAAATGTCAAGTTAAGCAAGGAAGATGGTAAGAAGCTAGAAGACCTTACACTATACACGAGCATTGTGGGATCATTGATCTATGCTACACTCACAAGACCTAAATTCTGCTACATAGTTGGAGTTCTATCTTAGTTCATGCATGCAACCATAGATACACATCTCAATCATGCAAAGAGACTGTTAAGGTATGTAAAGAGTACAGTTAATTATGGGTTGCTATACAGGTATGATGAAGAACTTCAACAAAAATCTAATCGAATCTAGGGAGGTATATTAACCATCCTCAAAAGATAGAACACTTACTATCTAGACCTGGTATGTGGAGGCTCTTGTGGGAAGATAACATGTCATCCTTTTTCACATCTATCATAATCCAAGGAGGGATTAGGAGCCACTTTATAGTCTCATACACAATGGGAGCCTATAATACTCAAATTGAGAAGCTTGAAAAGAGCAATTACCAAGCTTGGAAATTTAGAATCTCTAACTTTCTCATGGAAAAGGGTCTTTTGGGGCTAGTTAGTGGTACTGAGGTGACGCCATACATAGATCCACATACGCCTACTAAGAATCAAAGGAGAGCCATTAGAGAGTGGGAAGAAAGGGATAGAATAGTGATCTTCATTCTATCTCAACACATAAGCAACTCCATGATAGGTCTTTTCACATCTATCATAATCCAAGGAGGGATTGAGAGCCACTTTATAGTCTCATACACAATGGGAGACTATAATACTTAGATTGACAAGCTTGAAAAGAGCAATTATAAACCTTGGAAGTTTAGAATCTCTAACTTCCTCATGGGAAAGGGTCTTTGGGGGTTGGTTAGTCAAACTGAAGCCATACATAAGCAACTCCATGATAGGTCTTTTCACATCCATCATTATCCAAGGAGGGATTAAGAGCCACTTTATAGTCTCATACACAATGGGAGACTATAATACTCAAATTGAGAAGCTTGAAAAGAGCAATTACCAACCTTGGAAGTTTAGAATCTCTAACTTCCTCACGGGAAACGGTTTTTGGGGATTGGTTAGTGGTACTGAGGTGAAGCCATTACAGAGTGGGAAGAAAGGGATAGGATGGTGATCTTCATTCTATCTAAACACATAAGCAACTCCATGATAGGTCATATCCACGACCTAGATACATCCAAGAAGGTTTGGGAGTGTTTAGAAAGGCTGTACTTATATCTACAAAGGCTAGAAAAATTCAACACAACAATGAGCTCAACAACCTTAGGAAGTCATTAAATCATAGTATTAATGACTTCATACTCAAACTAAAAGGGATCTCTGATGCACTTGGTTTGATAGGATGTGCCATTGCCCACACACTTAATGGGCTTAGAGAAGATGACAAATGGAAGGCATTCACAACCTCTGTGTATGTAAGGGATTCACTACCAGATTTTGAGCAACTTGTCTTATGGTGACTGAGGAGCTCAACCATGGAGGCAACAAAAGTCAAAGGGAAGCCAAGATCAACTCTTCTATGCAGGCAAAGGAGGAAGAGGCAAAGGAAACAGAGGTGGTTCAAGAGGAAGAGGTAGAAGCAACTGCAAACAAGGAAGCTAAAGCTATCAAGGGAGTCAATCAAGCCAAGATGAAGGTCAATCATCAAGAGAAAGAGGAAGAGGAAGAGGAAGAGGAAGAGGAAGAGGAAGAGGTAGAGGAGGAAGATATGGAGGTAGAGGCTACTCCAACTCAAATGGATGCTTCAATTGTGGGAGGCAAGGACACTATGCCAAAGACTGTTGGCAAAAGCAATGTGGGAACAATTACAAAGGGAAAGGTAATTATGCTAACTCCTCAACCAATTCACATAATTGAGCATTTATTAGCTATGAAGCATGGTAGTGAAGGTCAATCACATGATGAGGTGTGGTATAGAGATAGTGGTTGTAGTAACCACATGGCGAGCAAAGCGGAGTACTTCAACAATCTTCAAGCATCCAATAACCACAAAGCAAGAGGACTATATGAGATATTGCATGTTCCTACTATCACAAAGAACTTAATCTCTGTTGGACAGATGGTTGAAAAGGGATACCAAGTAAAGTTCAACCACAAAGGATGCTTTATTGAAGACCCAAGGAATGGCTATGAGCTGATAGCAAAAGGAAAGAAGGAAGGATGGATGTTCATTCTTCACATTGGTAAAGGACAAAGCAACAAAGCAGTGTTCATCACCTATGGAGACAAAAAGATTGGAGACTTGGATTTGTGGCACAAAAGATGTGGTAACATCAATATTTAAAGGTTGAAAGACATGGAAAAGAGGCAATTGGTAAAGGGTTAACCACATTTTTCATTACAAATGTTGCATGAGATGTGTGAAGCTTGTCAACTAGGCAAGTCTACTAGGAAGCCCTTCAAGAAGAGTATGTTAGACTTTGTGCACACAGACGTCGTATGGGGGCCAACCAAAGAGCCCTCTCTTGCAAGTGACAAGTACTTTGTAACCTTCGTTGAAGACTACTCAAGAAAAGTATGGTTGTATTGTATAGACCGAAAATCAGATGTGTTTGATGTGCTCAAAAGATTCACGGCACTGGTTGACAAGGAGACAGGTTGCTACATCAAAACCCTAAGGTCGGATGGAGGGGGAGAATACTTCTCCCATGCTTTTTGTGATTTCTTGCACGACCAAGGTATAAAGAGGCAAATCACTTGCAGGTATACTCTCCAACAAAATGGGGTAGAGAAGAAGAATAGGTATATTGCTGAAATCGCTAGGAGTATGTTAAATGAAATGAATGTGCCTTTAACATATTGGGCAAATATTGTGTACTTGATGAATAGGTGTCCCATGTCAAGGGTACAGGACATGCCACCTCAGGAGGCATGGAATGGAAAGAAACCAGAGTATAATCTTTGGGTGTGTATGCTACATACATGTGCCACAAGAGTTGAAAGGTAAGATGGATGCAAGGGCTAAAAAGATGTATGTTTATTCGTTATGCTATGGAGCAAAAAGATTACACGTGCTATAACCCTAATACAAAAGAGTTAAAGGTATCTAGACATGTAGTGTTTGATGAACTCAAACCATGGTATGCTTCCAAAGTTCCATTGCAAGATTGAACATATTCAAGAGGCAGAGAGGAGATATGAAGCTAGGTTTCAAGATAGCTTGGAAATCAGTGGCCCAAGCATACAAAGAAGGTCAGGCATGGATTCAGCCCATCAATCAGTGAATAAAGGAAAGCCACGATTGTTAGAGCTATGATGAAAGGTTCATTCCACCAAAAGGAGAAGAAAGGAGGTCAACAAGGGTAAAAACATCCAATCTCAAAGATTGTCTATGATAGTTATATGGCTAGGCATTATGCTTTCATGACTAAGGTTATCAAAGATAATGAACCTTCTACCTATGATGAGGCCAAAGACACGAAGGAGTGGCAAGAAGCTATGGAAGAAGAGTATAAAGCCCTTGAAGACAACAACACATGGAGTCTAGTTCTAGACAAGAAGGGATGAAGTTAATTGGAAACAAGTGGGTCTATAAGGTGAAAAGAAATTCTGATGGTTCAATTGCTAGGTACAAAGCAAGACTTGTGGCAAAGGGATTTGCTCAATCCTATGGGATTGACTATGAAGAAACATTCTGCCTTATGCAAAGATGACCACAATTAGGGCAATCATTGGGGTTTCCACATCCAAGAGGTGGCCCATATATCGACTGGATGTAAAGAATGCTTTTCTTAATGGTGATTTGTAGGAGAAAGTTTACATGATTCAATCATTAGGGTTTGCAAACCCTAAATATTCAGATTTGGCTTGTAAACTTAGAAAAGCATTGTATGGTTTAAAGCAAGCTCCTAGGGCATGGAATCAAAGACTTGTGGAGTACTTGTGCAGGTGTGGATACAAGGCAAGTGATGTAGATCCCTCCCTATACCACAAGAGGGAAGGAGGACTAGTTGTATACATATGCATATATGTGGATGACTTGATTATAACAGAAAGTGATGATCCAGGTATCAAATGGATAAAGGCTAATCTTGGGAACAAATTCAAGATTTCGGATCTTGGAGTGCTCAAATATTTTCTTGGAATCGAAGTTATTTATGTAGAAAACGGTGTTTACCTAGCTCAAAGAAAATACTTGCTAGATGTACCTTATAAGTATGGTATGAGTGGCTGTAAGCCACTCACACAAACTGTGGATCCAAACACTAAGTTATGTGCAAGTCAAGGGAAGCCTCTTGAAGATATTTCAAGATATAAAAGCATAATTGGAAGCCTAAATTATGCTACCATCACAAGACCTAACTTGCGATATGTTGGAGTTCTTTCTGAATTTTTGAATTCACCAACTGATGTTCATATGAATGAAGCAAGGAGAGTGCTTAGGTACATCAAGCATGTTGAAATTTATGGTACTTCTGCAAGCTCCAATTGTGAGGCTTGGCAGATACTCACCTCTCATTAATTACCTCTTCATCATTTATTTATTTTTCGTAAGCTCAAAAGCAATCTAAGCCTAAAAATATAAAGAGTACACTCATAACCTCAAAAGAGTGTGTTGAATTAAAAGTGCAAATCTATTTATGGCTTAGATAAAAGACAAAAGATGGAATACTCAAACAAGACGTGACCTTATCCACATGGAGTGATTTGGAGTACCAAAAGTCACCCAAGGCAATGGAAGGACAAAGGATATGAAGTAAAAGGTCAAGACCTGAGAGAAGATGCAACGATAGGCGAAGAGACACACACTCCCATGCACATATCTCTATATATAGAAGTCATTCGAACGTGAAAATTTGTGGAGATGACAAGGAGATGGTGTAGAAGGATATGCTGGTCATTCTCTCACCAATGGACATCAGAAGGATCCTCAATATAGTGCTAGACGGCACAAAGGTATTCCAGCCACATGCCATTCTGTACACACCCACTCTGTAAAGGTGATATCTCTCTATATACTTATCCATTTAATGCATATGATATTTTGTTGGAAAGCTTATCTCTAATACTCTCTATATCTCAAATATCTCTATGAGATTATTCTCCATTAGTGGCTGGGAATATTTCTTGTGAACCTCAGTTTTCTGCTTAACCTGAGTTGGACAAGTAGTCTACCTTTAGATAGTCAGTTGCCTAGCCATATGAACTCCAAATGGAGTGTTCTATAGCTTGTTAGAAAGCTAAGAGAGTCTACAATGGAGAAAATTGCAGAGCCATTGGGTCTCTGAGTTGTGACTCAATCAGGTTTTAGTAAGCATGTGTCTTACAGGGTAGTTTCTAGAAGAGGGTTCTCTAACTTTCGTTGCGTATATTGGAGTCAAATTTCTCCACAAAGCACAATGTCAACCAAGGGTTGTACTACCCTTATGGAGATGGATTACAACCTCAAGGCTTTAGTGATGCTGATTGGGCGGTTCAAAAGAGGTTAGAAGGAGCACATCTGGCTATGTCTTCATGCTAGATGAAAGAGTCATCTCATGGATGTCCAAGAAGCAACCTGCAATTGCATTATCATCTACTAAAGCTGAGTATAGGACTTAGCACTTGCTACATGTGAGAACATGTGGCTGAAGAAGCTCTTCAAAGACTTGGATGTGGAGGTCAAAGAGCTTACTTTATTTGGAGATATAACATATCAAGCATTCATATAGCAAGCAACCCTATGTTGCATGCAAGAAGCAAGCACATAGAGATACATTATCACTTCATCAGAGAGAAGGTACTAGCAAAGGAAGTGGACATTAAGTACATCAATACAAATGAGCAACTAACAGATATCATGAACAAATTCATGGATGCAAGCAAGTTGGAGAAGTTCAAGATCAACCTTAACATGAAGGAGATATGGAGACTAACTCTTGTGCTTGAGGGGGAGTGTTAGAAATGTACAAGCTCAAGTGTGTGTGAACCAAGGCTTAACCCAAGTGCCACATCATTTCACTTTTTGGTAAAGTCTACTTATTCTACGATCATCTTTCCACAAGTTTTTCAGCTCAAGATTTCATCTATCTTGATTGAGAAAAACGGAGGATTTTGGAGGCATGATTTGAATTCAAATTCTACACCAACTTTTGGAAGATCATATAAGGAATAGCTTGAAAGAAATTCGTGGCCATCCTCTTCATTCATCTGTGCATTTTTAAGCTCTCATTTGGAGAGTATACTATGGGTCTAAGCTACCCCCTAGCTAAGCTAGCCCTTTGCTAGCTCAAGTTTTCATTTAGGCTCAGATTTTCAATCATCCATATCTCGTTGTGCAGTTGTTTCTTCATGCGCAAGATAGCTCAACTTGAAGCTCTTGTTGTAAGCTTTATTTTGATTATAATCTTAGTCTCAAGTGTTCTTTATCCTTGTGTATATTGAGCTTGAAAGCTCTCTAGTCTACCTCTGCATATTCCCCAATATATGTGTGAAGAGGCACACATAGGTATAAGCTATCAGTTTGGGTAAATTTTGGTCTATCTCGTACAAGAAGGTTGACATAGATCACATTGTCCAAATCGAATGATCTATGGCTTGTTGGAAAGCTTAGAGAGTCTATTGTTACTGTGCAAAATTTCATAGGTTCAATTTTCAGATTGCGACATCCATTCAATTTTTTATGGATTGTGGTAGTGAACTGTTTGGCCCTAGGAAGGGGCTATCATTCTTCTGTTGCAACTAGGAGTGGATGTACTCCATCAGTATGATGGTGATTGTTTGCAGGCTGCAACTTACTAATCATTAATATCATTAATATCATTAATATCAAGACTCACGATTCATCAGAGTTCATGGATGATGGTGATCATTGTATGATTTATCATTTATGATTTGAATTTCTATCAATGTTTATGTAGTTATGCAAGTATTTTGAGTTATGCAATATAAATGATTTCATTTCATGGAATATATATAAGTACTTCATATATAAGAAAATAAAATTCTCTCCAGATGGATAAAATTTTCAAATTTTATTTTTGGTATGAACGAACTAAACAAATTAAACAAATAATTCTTGAATCAATTCTCACGAATTAATTCTCTCGTTCGTACTATGGATTCAATTAATTCAACAAGCTTTACTGCATGGTGATTTAACGAACAATGTCAAGAGAAAGAATCATGAGCGAAGAGGACAAGAAGTTTCTGATTCCAAAAAAGAAATGTATATTGGAATGATCACTCTATGTATGTTCCCATGGAAGCTAAGATTTGAAGTACTCCATGCATATAATATTACCCAATGCGACACTTCAGAAATAGTAAGACCTTAGATCTTACTTCAAGAGACTTCTGGTGTCCCATGTTAACAATTATCATATTTTAAACAGGTCAAGCACAAAATCAAATAAGCATGATTCTATTCTTCCAGTTACAAACACTATGCAAATTAACATTGTCCCTAGTAGCCAACATACAAAGATGATGCAAAAGTAGCACCTCTAAGGCACAACCTTCAAACATTAAGACGTTGTACTAACTTTGGTCATCCAAGGTTTGGGCATTTCCTTATCCTAGACCAAATCAGTCTAATTACTTATGGACTCCAACTTCCTTTGACTTTGAAAATTCACCAATAATTTTACACTAAAATTCACCCAATTCTTTTGCACTATGAAAATTCATCCAGTCTCCTATGTTTCCTTGCTTGATCCATAACACGATTCAATATTAAGGGAGAGAGAAAATCATCCATGGACCATCACCCATCCAAATGAAAGACCATGTAAACAAAGTTGCATGTCATAGATTTGAGGATCTCTCTAAGCCGATTGGAATATCTTGCTCAATGGAAGGAATATGAAATCAATAATTGCACCTAGGAACCTATAGCATGTTTCTAGAGGACACTTCTCAAAGTGGAACAATTCCACATGAAGAATCCAATAAAACTTGCAACAAGAACCAATCTTCTTAGACTTTTCACCTCAAGATCAAGTGATGTCTTGGATACATAGGTATCTTCTTGAATCCATTTTAAATTTCATGCAGTTTTACCATACTTCAGCATTGGTGCAAAATTTGAAGATTCAAAAATCACCATTACGATGGATCTATGCGAAACCCCAAGAACAACTATCTATCTGCCATATTTTGACACTCAAAAGGCCCTAATCTAACTTGATCACATCAAACCGCAAGAACTTGATCACATCAAACTGCAAGAACAACTATATATACACCCTACTATTTTGACACTCAAAAGGCCCTAATCTAACTTAATGACATCATAAATGATATCTCGAGATGAAACCACCCTACTTAAACATACTTGAGTCCCTATATAAGGAAGAACTCTAGTTATATTGTCTAGTCTAGTCTAGTCTAGTCTTGTTCCAAAGACTTAAAATTGCATCTACAATTATTTCTTGTATCTTGTTCATTCTTATTTGAGGGACTTCTTGTAATCCTAATATTGTGTGACTATGCCTATGGGTCCAAAAGTATAGGATCCTTCAATCTAGTTGAATCTTGTCATCTACACATATGTTAACTGTGCATGTACAATATCCAATTTGTTTGCACATGCATAATATGTCACTTTATGAGCATTTAGAAGGTATGCATAAATTAACATATTAGATAGTGATTTTCTATGTGGACAGCATGTCAAATCAAAGTTACAAGGATCAGATGGCATGAACATCGGCGTAAGTTATGTCAAGTTATGTCAAATTAGAATCTTCGGCCATAGTTTATGATTATCAAACAAGAATTATGCCCGTACAGAAAATGCATCCAAATCTCTAGATTGATGTTCACTAGAGGATAATCATGTGTATCAAACTAAGAACTTGACGAAGTACATTTAAACCTTTATGCACAAAAAGATATCCACCTACTTGAGGATTCTCTTCCTCAGGATCTCCATGCAAATCATCCAATAAAAATGATTTTACGCACCTGCAGAGACCGATGCAGACAAAAATGTCGTCTGAACCAATTTTTTAACATCCATTTCTGCTTCTTCTTTTTCTTCTTATGTGTTCCTGAGGCAAGCCTTCCATCCTGCTCCTCTGTTTTTGATTCTTGGGCTGACGCATTATCCTGAACATGTGCAGAATTCATCCAAAACTTCCAGGCAGAAGATATAAAAAATACACCACAAACACAGCTAAGCTTAAACTATGCCATATTTAGTTAAGTCGTAAACAGAATCATCGAGTTTTCTAATGCACTATTTCCAGCTGATAATGCCTTCCACTTCTTGGATATCATTAGTGCAGTAAACAAACCTCAAAGATGAAAATGCAAAAAGCCACAAAAAGGTTCAATGTGATCAGAGCAAAATAAACACAGAATGTGATGCAGAGATGAGACTTAACCGTGTAACTGTCAAGGCACAGCTCCTTCAATTTTATTTCATTCGGATCATGATTCCCAAAATCTTTGACTGCCTCAACATGTCCTTTAAGTGATGATGCATGTGAAAAATTACAGTCTTGTTTCTCTAGATTAAGGTCTTTTAGCATTTGATGGCTGCATTCATCATTTGATTCCATCCAAGGACTGCATGAACTATCGTGTACCATACTCAGTTGTTGGGCACTTTCACTCCATCTTGCAGAAAAGACCCTTTGTAGCTGAAAAGAGCAAAGCATTGACAAAGGAGAAAGCTAGTCAGATAACCTTCATCATAAAACTAATTAGATTTGCATGTAAGTACAGATTATCTAGGGGTGTGGATGAGTTGGCAACATTTCTTTTTGGGGTTTTGGGTTCCCCCCCTTTCTTCATTTTTCTTTTTTGTTTTTTTGTTTTTTGGAGAGGGGGAGAGCACACTTGAGAGAGAGAGAGAGAGAGAGAGAGAGAGAGAGAGAGAGAGAGAGAGAGAGATGTTGGAGTTAGACGTCTGCGGAAGCACGCGAACAGCACAAGGAAGAAGAAGAAGCTTCGAGCACAACACACAAGACTGAATATATTACTAGAGAATGTACAAAGATAAGTAGCCCATTAGGGCAATAGGCGTATATACAAGCCGGGGGAAAAAAACCTCCTAAAGAGGGAAAAAAGTGCCCCGGCAGTCCTAGAGTGTTCACACACATCACTACCTAAATATATCAACAAATCCCCCCTGGGAGTGATGCGGTGAACAAGGAGCTGGCACTCATGTATAAGGAAGTGCCAAGCTATGTGGAAATCACTCCACAAAAGGAAGTAAGCCCAAAGCTTTGCGGAAAGCTTCAAACTTCTCCCTAGGCAGAGCCTTCGTGAAAAGGTCTGCAATGTTCTCCTGCGTGGGCACATATGCCAAGCTGATCTCCCCAGCAGAGAACCTCTCCCTGACATAGTGATAATGCACCTCAATGTGCTTAGTGCGAGCATGGAACACAGGGTTCCTCGCAACTGCCAATGCGCTCTGACTGTCAGTGAAGATGGTGGTGGCAGAAGACTGGCCAACACCCAAATCAGCCATAAGGCGTCTGAGCCACACACACTCAACAGTCGCTGTGAAAGCTGCCCTATACTCAGCCTCACAACTGGAAGTGGCCACAGTAGGCTGCTTCTTGCTCAACCAAGATATACATGAGCTACCAAGCATGAAGCAAAAACCACTGGTGGACACACGAGTGTCATAGCAACCAGCCCAATCTGAGTCAGAAAAAGCATGCAAATCTGGCGGTAGTGATCCCCCCTTGGGATAAAACAACCCAAGTAGCCGAGTACCACTCAAGTAGCGAAAGATGCGCTTAACCGCTTTCCAATGCGTGACTCCTGGGCAATGCATGAACCTGCTCATCTGTGAGACAGCAAACTGAATATCTGGCCGAGTAATGCATAAGTAAATCAAGCATCCAACAGCCTGCTGATAGAGAACAGCATCAAATGCATCTCCAGCATCATGAAGACTCAATCGTAAACCTGTCTCCATAGGAGTGGCAATAGGCTTACAGTCTTCAAGGCCAAAACGCTGCAATAATGTGTCAATATATTTCGTTTGACACAAAGCCATTCCACCATCAACATGCATAAACTGAATGCCCAAATAGTGATGCAAATGCCCCAAATCAGACATCTCAAATGAGGCATGCAAATCAGTCTTAAAATCAGCAATATGTGTCTCAATAGGACCAGTGAGCAGCATGTCATCAACATAGACAACAATGATCAGAAGCACATCATTAGCACGCTTAACATATAAGGTGCTTTCAGTTGGACTGTTCTCAAAACCATGTGCAATGAGATAGGCATGTATCTTCTCATACCAAGCACGTGGTGCTTGCTTTAAACCATATAACGCCTTCTTTAACCTGCACACCTGGTTTTCATGCCCTTTTTGCACAAAGCCACGGGGCTGAAAAACATACACTTCTTCATGCAAGTCACCATTCAGAAATGCTGTTTTAATGTCCAACTGATGTACATTCCAACCATGATGGGCTGCAAGTGCACAAATGCTCCGAACAGTAGTCATACGGCATGTAGGTGCAAAGGTCTCATCAAAATCAATGCCTCTTTCCTGCGCATAACCCTTTGCAACAAGCCTAGCCTTATACCTGTCAACTGTACCATCAGGTTTACGCTTCAGCTTGTATACCCACTTAGTGCCAATGGCCTTCTTGCCAGGAGGCAAGTCACATAAAGACCATGTACCATTCTTCATTATAGCATCATATTCAGATTGCATAGCAGCCATCCAACTTTCTGAATTTTGTGCTTCATCAAAAGAAACAGGCTCATTCTCATCACAGAGACTAGAGGCAGCCATAGCATAGCAATCTGATGCAAAGGAGGCACTATGAGAGCCTGAACGAGTACGATATGACAAAGGTGCATCTAATTTGCTGTCACGCAAAGTTTGCACCAGCCATTTTGGCATAGTTTTTGCCTGCTCAATATCAGCTCTCTCATCAACAAGTGCATCATGTAAATCTGCATCAGAAATGGAATGATCTGCATCATCATATGAAACCTGCAAAGGCTGAGAAGTTGCCTCATTAGGACCAGCACTAGCCTGTCCACCTGTAAAAAGAGGCATCAAAGTATCATACATGTCTTTGGAGCTAACAGATGTCTCCTTAGTACATGAAAGCAATGGCTGAATAGCATCTTCCACAAAGACAACATCACGGCTAACCAGAATGCGTTTAGTCTGTGGATGATACAGACGATAGCCTTTACTTTCAGAACTGTACCCAACAAAAATACATTTTACTGCCTTATCATCCAATTTTCTGCGATGTTGTTCAGGCACTAATGCATATGCCAAACAACCAAAAACACGCAGATGAGCAACAGATGGCTTGCGGTCATGCCAAGCCTCATATGGAGTGATAGACTGCAATGCTTTAGTGGGACACCTGTTCAGTACATATGCTGCACACATGACAGCCTCAAGCCAGAAACTATGTGGTAAAGCCTGACTTTTGACCATGCACCTCGCCATCTCCATGAGTGACCTGTTCTTTCGTTCAGCAACTCCATTTTGTTGAGGTGTATATGGCACTGTACATTGGTGTTTTATCCCACGTTCAGCCAGAAATGCATTAAAATCTGAAGACATATATTCCCCCCCTCGATCAGAACGGAGGGTGCCCATTTTACATGCTGACAGATTTTCAGCCAAAACCAAAAACTGTTTGAAGCACATGAACACTTCGGACTTTGCTTTGAGTGGATATACCCATGCATGCCTGGAAAAATCATCAATGAAAGTCACGAAGTAAAGGTAATTTCCAAAAGAGGGTGTCTGCATAGGACCACAGACATCACTATGTACAAGCTGTAATTTCTGCGTAGCCCGAACTGAACCATCTTTTGGAAAGGAAGAACGCTGCATTTTGCCCAAAATACAGCCTTCACAAACATGTTTTCCAGGTGCCTCAAGTTTGGGCAAAGAGGACACCATTTCAGATTTCTGCAGGCGTAACAAACTAGCAAAATTCAGATGACCAAAGCGTGCATGCCAAAGCTTTGCATCTGACATAGCCTGAGAATCATGAACTGCACATGCCGAATCATTCACAGATCTTTCATAGTCTATGAGCTTATACAGCCCACGACATAAAATGCCAGAAGCAATAATCACATCGCCATTTGAGAGATCATGGACTGTACACCTGTCATCAACAAATTTCACAACCAAGCCAATCTTGGCTAATGCAGAAACTGATAACAGATTCTTTTTGATCCCTGGCACAAATAAAGCATCTGACAAAGTGAAAGAACTACCATCAGCAGTAGTCAGAATGATCTTACCAACTCCCATAACAGGATAAGAGGAGTTATTGGCGCATGTGACAGTATTCCCTGTAGGAGCAGGCTCAAGTGAAGAGAAGAAACTGCGCTGCGAGGTAATATGTTTGGTCGCCCCACTGTCAAAGTACCAAACATCTGAGTCTACTGCAGACATGCACTGATCATGAGAAGATGGGTCAAAACTGCAGACAGTAGTAAACGCCCATTCTTCTTCCTGCACAAGATTTGCAGACTCTGTTTTTGGTGTAGAGGCCTCTGCAACAACCATTCCAGCCTCTTTCTTCTTTGCCTCTTTAGCAGCCAGTTTTGGACAGTTCTTTATGATATGATCATTGCCTTTACAGTACTTACAAAACAATTTCTGCTTTTCTGATTTTTTCTCATCTTTGTCTTGGTTCTTTGAATGTGCAGCATTTGCAGATTTCTGCTTACTAGTAGAAGAGCTCCATTTTCCTTTGCCCTTCTGACTAGCCAGGAAAGCTTGATCTGCAACACGCATAATGGACCTGTTCTGCCTGGACTGATCTTCCTGCAACAGAACAGATACTAATTCCTCAAATGACAAGGCATTCGGATTGCCTTTCATCATCAACCGAAGAGTAGAGGCAAAACTCTGATATGAATCAGGAAGACCATTCAGAACGGTCTGCACAAGTGAGCTATCTGGTATAACCTCATCAGCAGAAATCAATTGTTCCTTCAGGTCTTTGATCTTTGTAAGAAAACTGTCCATAGAATCACCTTCATTCATGTGCTCACTCTCCAACTGTTTTCGGAGGTAAGCAACACGAGCCTCATTCCTAGCCTGGTACAAAGTGGTAAGTGTATCCCAAGCATCCTTTGCTGTTCTGCAAGAGCGAATGTGAGGAATAATGGCACGTTTGACAGACAAAGCTATCAATGCATGTGCCTGGGCATCTCTGCCATCCCAACGAATCTGCTCTGCAGTAGGTGCAACAGAAACAGCAGCACGAACAGGAATCTGCGGAATATCATCTTCGACACCATCTTCATCAGCTCCAACACCTGTATTTGCAGTACCTGTCGTTACAGGTGTAACAGGACGTCTTTCAACACCCTGCACAATGTTCCACAATCCTTTTGCAACCAGTACATGTCGCATCATATAAGCCCATAATGGGTAGTTGGTACCATCCAACTTATCCTCAACAGCCAACATACGGAATACATCACTGCTTTCAGCCATGGCCGGTGACTAAAATACCTTGATGCAGAAAATTGACTGTATCTAAAAAAGTTGAACGGAACTGCCCAAACGAGTTCTGCTAGACCTGTAGCAGACTTCGAGACGCTTAAACTAGCGAACAGAAACTGGTATATACCTTTGGCACAAAAGGACGAAATAGCCTGCACAAGCGCTGCGATAGTGCGTTCGGAGGCCGAAACGAGCTCAGATCGCGATTTTGGCACCACATAGCAAAGCTGTTTTGATCTCGGAAACACCCTGAGTATGCTCACCAAATTTCGTGCGAATCTGAGACTGCAAACGGAGGAGTGTCGACGGCGCCCTAGAAGAAGCGACGACCTGCTCTGATACCAATTGTTGGAGTTAGACGTCTGCGGAAGCACGCGAACAGCACAAGGAAGAAGAAGAAGCTTCGAGCACAACACACAAGACTGAATATATTACTAGAGAATGTACAAAGATAAGTAGCCCATTAGGGCAATAGGCGTATATACAAGCCGGGGGAAAAAAACCTCCTAAAGAGGGAAAAAAGTGCCCCGGCAGTCCTAGAGTGTTCACACACATCACTACCTAAATATATCAACAAGAGATTATATATTGATGCCAAAATGCCCTATACAGCCCAAAAGTTTGAAGATGGAGAACCTGATATAATTTGTGCGCGCTAAAGTAAGTAAACTATGGGTGCAGAATGGCAGTGGGAATAAACTCAAGAGAATGAAACATCATCATTAATACACCAGAATGAATCCAGGCAAAAACCCCAAATTCACTCGCAAATGAAAGTACAACTATAAGCTCATGGTAGTTAGATCCATTATCCATAGTATCAACTCCATATCATGAAATGCCCACTAACCTAATCAATGCCCAATAGTGAGAATAGAACTAAGAATGAATACATGCTCACACACACACACACACACACACACTCCACAATGCACACATACAACCAGCATGAACTCACACGAAGCTCCGCAACCTGAG
The DNA here is from genome assembly GCA_020310875.1 of Ceratopteris richardii. Lineage (NCBI taxonomy): Eukaryota > Viridiplantae > Streptophyta > Polypodiopsida > Polypodiales > Pteridaceae > Ceratopteris > Ceratopteris richardii. The sequence continues at coordinate 64,105,217 of CM035409.1, forward strand.
TTTCAATCACTTCTAGAAGTGATTGGCAAACTCAATCATTGTGTGTGCATATACATACATACATACACACACACATACATACATACATACGTACCTACGTACATACACACATACATACATACATACATACATACATACATACATACATACATACATACATACATAGTTGAATCGGATGGGAATCGGACGGGTTGGAAAGCGTGAAACAAGATCGGAAAAGGGTTTGGATGTTCTCAGCTGTGAATTTATTTTCCAAAAAAAAAATCACAAAAATTATTGCAGATACTCTAAATGAAATTAGAAACATAAATCAATGATAATTAAGCATAAATTCAATAAACACAAAAGAGTATTAACCTCAAAATAGATAGTGAACTCATATATGCTATAGCAAACAACCAAAAGTCTATGAATATGACTACAAATTCATGTCAAAATATGCACTTTATCATGTTTGATCAGCTATCACCTTCCTCCACATACTACTACTCTTCCTCCTCCTCATCTTCATGTTGAGGGTTCTCTATTACAATACTAGAACTCTCTTCTATATGTGTACGTGATGTGGAAGGCATCGTTCTTCCTCCCAAAGATCCTTGTTCCTCAATGTTCTCTTGCAATTTCAAGAGTCTATCATTATCTTTCTCTTTCTCAATGCAATAATTGAAAAAACAAGCAACTCCATATGCAAAATGACACTAATTCAGGGATTTTATCCACTCAAGCAATTTCTGAAAAATACGAGTTCAAAAAGGGTTTCGGACTCGGATGTCTAAAACCAAGTCCGATAAGTCCGGAAAAACAAATCAGACACGTCCATTTCCAACTATGCATACATACATACATACGTTGCAGCGGCTTCTTCAATATTCCCAACTGTATGTATGTATGTATGTATGTATGTATGTATGTATGTATGTATGTATGTATGTATGTATGTATGTATGTATGTATGTATGTATGTATGTATGTATGTATGTATGTATGTGTGTGTGTATGTGTGTATGTGTGTGTGTGTATGTGTGTATGTATGTGTGTGTGTATGTATGTATGTATCATGTATGTATGTATGTATGTGTGTGTATATATATGCATGCATGCATGTATGTATGTATGTATGTATGCATGCATGTATGTATGTATGTATGTATGTATGTATGTGTGTGTGTGTGTGTATATATGTACGCATGTATGTATCACGTCACATACACAACAGCCGTTACTCACACATGTCACACGTAGGATAGTTGTCCGTCACACATCTCACACAATCACATGTTTTGCGCAATGACACAACGTGCACACATGTCACATGAGAGAGAGAGAGACACAACATCACAGATGATGGTCAAGGGTCACACACAAACACACGTTGTAAAAAGAGTGTTTGTGCTTTAGTAATGAGATTTGTATCACATAGGAGGTACCATGGCAGCATGATTTGAATTTGATACCACAACCTCCAGGTGACAACTTGTATGTACGCAAATTCCAAATTCCATACACACACACCCAAAAAAAAATGCCACATATAAAAGCACATAGTTGATACATCCAGATTTCACACGCATCATTGTGCACACACACATACAAATTCTTTTTCGAATTCCCCTTAAGTTTTTTTTCTAAATTCTCTTAAGCTTATGAAGTATGCATTGTACAGTAGGACTAATGTCTTATGGGTTTTAGTTTCAGGAACAAGGGCATCCATTATCCTTCGAAGTTGCTAGTTCCATTATTCGAAGACCCATAATCCATTATCTTTGTTAGACATCACGCCCTGAAGATCTTCAATATGGGATACCCACACTTTGAGCCACCTACCTATTGGCAAACACTCGTGGTTCTAGTTCAAGCACATGGAAATGGATATGCAAGTATTGTGATAAGACATTTGCACTACTGCCACCTATCTCATTCGTCATGTGTCAGGTCTAAGAGGTCTCGGTATTAGTGCATGTCCACAAGTCCTCTCAAACATCGCACAAGCCGTGTGAAATGAACATAACCTTGCACAATCTCAAATGGAAGCATGTCGTCATGAGCTTGCATCCTCTTCTTTGGATATATTAGATGATCCTCTTCATTAGATGTATTAGATGAAATGGATCCGACTCTTGGTATATCTAGTGCCTCTCAACCCATTGGTACATCAAGCTGGACTTGTTCTCAAAGTGATGTTGAGAGTGAGTCTTTTCATCCTCCTAGAGATGAACCTCCATCCCAAAGGCCTAGGCAAGTGTCTCTTCACTCATCTTTCTTGACCGTAAGCTTGAAGAAGAAGCGACAAAAGATTCTTGAGATAGAAATATCACATTGCATCTTATAATGTGACCTCTTTCAATGTAGTTCATACGGAAGTTCATAAAGAATGATCAAACCCATAGTTCAAGTAAGTCCATGTGACGATTGGTATAGCGTAGAGTACCATAAATTACCTAGATCTATGCTACTTGAGGAAAAAGCAAGGATTGATATTCTTTTAGAGCTCATCTAAATAGAATGGAAGATATATGAATGTTTCGAATGTTCCATACTACATGATTGTTGAAGCGACATTAGATGTAGCCATATCATCAATATTATGGTATCATCATGCATAGGCATCTATTTTCTCGAAAAATAGATTGTAGTGCAGTATGTATTAGAATCACTAGGGAGTATATCCATGAACACATGAATTATACCATAGATGAAGTTTGGGGAGAATATGGTACATCGATCAAAGTCAAATGCTTGCTTCCAACTATACAAGGATGGGAGACTTAATCAAGGGCGAGCACCCATCCATAGTATGGACCTCATGGACAATCCATTGATTAAATCTTCTATTTGAGGATAGAGGTAAGCTGATGTGGATCATTTCTATTATTACTGATGCCAAACGTGTCATCTCATTCATATGCAAGGACCACCACACACACATTTTTTTCATAGTCGACGCGAAAGCAAATGAGCTCGTATATCAGAGACATGGTTTGGCTATGTTTATTATGCATTAACCCCATCTATTACTACATAGATGCCTTGTGCATGATAGTTTTAGGCACGAGATGGAGCATCATGGCAAGGGGTCAAATAGATGGTGCAAAGTACGTGTAATGCAAGGTTCTTAACATGGACTTTTGGACCAAAATACAGACTATCATCCCCGGCTTGAAGTTCATTCATATTTCCCTTAGTGTTGTTGATATGGAGGGATCTACAATAGGCCTCATATGTCACTTATTTTTGTGTATGCAATGGGTGATTGCTGAAGTTGCGTGTTTATCGAGCTCCAATTATGGTCTTTTTTTTAATGTATATTTCTTTAGTGACAAGAAAACATTAGCTTCTTTTATATTATTCATTATTGTTTTGATATAAACAAAAAAATGATGTTTTACGTGCTTTGGATTCATGATGGGATTTACTATCATGTCTCATCAATGGATTTGAAGCACTATTATATCCGTACTTCAATAGTCTTGATGGTCAAAAGTTAGTCTTCTCTACATGACGAATATATATATGAAGTAGATTATAATTTCTGATGAGTAGTTTCATTTAATATCGATTTCTCGGCTTACATGGGGAATATTGGCATCGTGTACACTACGACCACTTCTTCATATGTCCGACATGACAATTGTAATGATGAAACCGTTACAGCCGGGCATCCGTTATGTCATGTTACTTTCTCTGAGATAATCTTAGGTAATTTGTATTTTCCACTATATTTTGATTTGTATTTAATTTATGATTTCTAATTCATCATTACATTATTTTTTAGGATTCATATGCAAGTTTACGTGAATGAAATCGAAGCAAATTTTCACTTGTGTGCACCAAGCTTAGGAATCGCTTCACTGTTGCACAATTAGAACACATGGACTTTTATAAAGCTAATTTATGCTTACTTAAGAGTATAAAGGACTTAAAGGGTCCAAAGCACGTATAAACTAGTACTTATAGAGTTCGATATGAATTTACATTTTTGAGGTAATAAGTTAGATTAAATGATAATGAACTCTTGTTACTTGCATGCAATTTTAGATCTCATGAGTTGCATTCAAGACTCTTTCCTGAATGTTTGTTGGAAACAATGCCAAAATAGCACAAAATCCTAATTTCTAGCGCTCAACTTCTAGGTCAAGGAAAGCACTCTCTCATGTTCAGCTAGTGCATAAATGGACAGATCATAGCTAATTTTGATCCGAAAATCACTTTTACGATAATTTTCCTAGTAAATTTTCGTGGATGAGCCATAAGGCTATATAATGAGAGGTCTAGGGTCACTTGAATCAATCAACGCAAGAGGACTCAAGGTCAATACTTTCTTGGAGGTGCTCTCTACACTTGGAGGAGGTGTACTCTATATTTGGTGCAACATTGGAGGAGATTTTGGCAGCCAACCATTAGCATCTTGCTGAGTATTGTGAGTAGCAAGTCTAATTTCAGTTCTCCACTTGCTGGTTCATTAGTTTCTGATTTAGAAATTCTCAAACCCATTGGAGGAGATTTTGGCAGCCAACCATCAGCATCTTGCTGAGTATTGTGAGTAGCAAGTCTAATTTCAGTTCTCCACTTGCTGGTTCATTAGTTTCTGATTTAGGAATTCTCAAATCCTAATTTCAAAATTAGGGTTTGCTGTAAAACAGGTCTAAATTGTTCATATTCACCCCATTCTCACATACACACTTTCTACATACCTCTTAGGCACTTTACACACAAACTCTTGTATCTAGTTTCCAAAATTCTGCCAAGATTCAGATTTTGTATCCAATTTCAGCATACATTCAGTTTCGTATCATCTACAAACATTGTAATTCGACACTAATATTAAGATAGTGTAGGTAAGCATTCTAGCTTTACCGTTACACTTGGAAAACTTGTCTTTTCTCTCTCTATCTATCACTCATCTCTTCTGGAGTCTTAAGGTGTGTATGTTAAGGTTCATTTGTTGGAAGATCCTAAAACCTGTGATTATTATTATTGAGGCCCACCCCTCTTCCAACATTTGGTATCAAAGCATAGTTGAATGCTTGAAGGAATGTCTAACTATCCAATGTGGAGTTTTATGATGATGAATTTGTTAGTATCTAAAGACTTGGAATATTGTCAATGGCACTTATCCAAGGCCAAGACAAATAGGAGAACATGTTACTTCATCGTTTAAAAGACCTGCTGTACCAATTTCTGCTCAATAGGAGGTTAGTGAAGAAGAAGAAACTCTTTCATCATCCGGAATCCGTGGTACTACCAGATTACTTCATAGAGAAGAGCAATCCAAACGGGATTCAAGGGATGCGCAAGCACTTTCATTCATTGCTATTGAAGTCAAGAGGCATAGTATACCACAAATCAAGTCATGTGGGACCTCTCCTCAAACTTGGTTGGAGTTAGAGAATAGGAAAGCTCATCTAAGGAGACAGCTAGCCAACACAAGGATGGAAGTTGATGTGTCTCAGTCACATATTTTGAAGCTCAGACTTACGTGATCAGTTACTCAATGTTAAGAGTCAATATTTCATATGAAGAGATGATAAACACACTGCTAAACTCGCTTCCATCTTCATATCGTGCTTTTGTTCCTTCTTTATCTCACTCTACAAGAGAGAGAGAACTTTCATTTGAAAAGTTGAAGTTCCTATTACTTCAAGATGAAGATCGATAAAAGAGTATAGAAGAGAATGGTGAAGCCATGTTATCATCATCAAAGGTTAAGAAGAAGAAGGAGATCACAAAGAAGGAGAAGAAGAGACAGTAAAGTAAAAAGGAAAGTAAGTCTTCTACTGCTAAACATTCTAGTCCTTCCCCTATTTCTTCCTCTACACCCAAAGAAAAGTCCGCTACTACATCTACTTCAAAGAAAGGAATTTGCCATTACTGTAAGAAACCAGGTCATTTCATAGCGGAATGTAGAAAGAGGATTTATAACGAGGAAAAGAAAGCATGACGTAATAATGTTGAAGATGAGTCAAAACCTAAGTCTATTAAGGAAGAATCTTATGCATGTGTCAGTATTGAAGAATTAGCTTTTGATCAAGCAATATTGAAGATTTAGCTTTTGATCAAGCGGCATTAAATGCAATCTCTAATAATCCTTGGATTTTTTATTCTAGAGCTACTAAGCATATGACAGGTTGCAGAAATGTATTTTCTTCTCTTAGTAACTCTTCAAGGAGACGAGTGACCATTGTAGATGGTCATGATTTGGATGTTGTAGGTAAGTCAAAAGCAGATGGAAAATTCACAATTTCTAATTTGCTTTATGTTTCAGAAATGAAGAAGAATTTGCTCTCTATTTCTACTTACTTGTCAAATGGTTTTAAAGTTGTTTTTAAGAGAGATTTATCCTCTCACCTAATGAGGAGCATTGTCTACTTCAAGGTGAAAACAAAAGTAGCATGTTTGTGTTATCCAAAATTATTCATATTAATGTTGGTAGGTCTTCTACACCTAAGGAGAACATAAAGTTATGGCATGCTAGATTTGGTCATATTAGTTACAAAACTCTCAAGCACATCAAAGATCGTGGTATGGTAGAGAGTTTTCCTACTTTTGCTTTACCACATGATGCATAATCATGTGAAGGATGTCTTGAAGGAAAGCTTCACAAACTTCCATTCAAGGGCCACAAGGAGGTTTCGAATCATACATTTAGATATGAATGATCCTATTCGAACAGATTTCATTCAAGGTATCACGTATTTCGTTACTTTCATTGAGGATTTTTCAATATATTCATGGATTTATGGTCTTAAAGCAAAGTCAGAGGTCTTTCCTACTTTCAAGAAGTTTTTAGCCATGGTTGAAAATGAAACTCGGACAAAAATTCGGAGTTTGAGAAGTGGTAGAGGAGGAGAGTACATGTCAAAAGATTTCAAATCTTTTCTTGAAGATAAAGTTATCTTTCATCAACTCACTATTGTTTATACTCCAGAAGAAAATGGTGTTGCAAAGAGAAAGAATGGAATATTTGTTGAGATGATGTGTAGCATGATGTCATCCCAAAAAGATTTCTCTTAAATTTTGGTTTGATGCAATACATACAGTTAGTCACATTCTAAAGAGGTCTTCCACAAAAGCCTCAAAGGTCATGACAGCTTATGAAGCTTATTATGGTAAGAAACCCAATGTAAGTTACTTCTCCAACTTATGTTCACATTGAGAAGAAGGATCGTGATAAGCTTGATGTAAAACCCATTAAATCTGTCCTTATTGCTTATGCTATTGAAAGCAAAGGATACGGATTCTATGTTCTAGAAACAGGTGATATCTTACTCTCACACTACATATATTGTAGAAGGTCAGAGTTTTTATAAGAAATTAGAGATTCCAAATTTCATAAAAGAAGATGATTGTGCATTTTTAAAAGCAATTTGGATACTTACATTCAGCCATACAAGAGAGGTGGTGAACCTTCTCAAACCCTAAAAATTGCACTTCATAAAGGTGAAGAGAAAGTTTCGTATCCTACATTTGTAACTAGTCCAGCATCAGTACTTCTTGATGTTTCAACTTATGGAGTTGAAGAAGGTTCCTGAGTTCCAAGAGAAAGAGATATTGAAGAACCAGAACAGATTTCACCACTTTTCAAGAATACTCCAAGGTAGTTATATCAAACTTGGAAGGACAGCGGTATAAAGAACTTCACATGATGAATCCGAAGTCACACAAGGAAAGAACAAGCAGATTAGGTAAATTACAAAGAACATTTTGAGATTCATAACATTTTAGCACTTAGTTCAGTTGAGAATGAACCACTTAATGTTAAAGATGCACTACAAAGCTTTGCATGGAAGAAAGCTATGCAAAAAGAGACTGATTCTATTCATAAGAATTAAACATGGAAGCTTTGTGAGTTACCAAAAGGTAAAAAAGGAATTGATTTAAGTGGATCTTCAAAATCAAAAGCAGATTGTACCATTGATAGGTATAAAGCAAGGTTAGTTGTCAAAAGTTATGCACAAAAGAAAGGAATTGACTATGATGAAACTTTTGCACCTACTTCTAGAATGATAGTAGTTAGAACAATACTTTCTCTTGTTGCATTCTTTGGTTGGAATATATACCAGTTAAATATCAAAACTACCTTTCTTAATGGAGATCTTCATGAAGATGTCTACATTCAAAAGCCAAAAGGTATTGAAGAGACAGGTAAAGAACATTTAGTATGCAAGCTTATTAAAGCTTTGTATGGACTAAAGGAGGTACTTCTAACCTTCAGTATTTTAAAGCACAACTTAAGCATATATATTTGATGTGGATGATTTAGGTATTTTGCATTATCATCTCAAGATTGAGTTTATGTACATGAATTAAGTGTATCTACATAAACCAACAGAGAAATAATTGGAAAGCTTTGAAATGACAAATTCCAAGCCTATGCAAACACCTATGGATGTTAATGTGTCATTAACAAAACCTTTTGATGTTACTCTATATAGTCAAGCAATTCGTTGTGTGATCTATTTATGTAATAAATGTCCTCACATTCAATTTGCAATTTCTCACGTATCTAGATTCATGCACAATCCGCTCAAGATTCATTGGAAAACAGTTGAGAAGTATATTGAGACATCCGAAGTTTTGCAGATTCATGCAGAGTCCCCTCAAGATTCATTGGAAAACAGTTAAGAGGTATATTCATACATCCGAAGTTTTGCAGATATCCAATGTTTTGCAAACATTCGAAGTTTTGCAGATTATTAAACCTAGTACCATTATGACATTGGAATGAGGATTGTTTGAAACAATGTCATAATAGCACAAAACACTAATTTCCAGCAACCCTAATTTTTGTGTGCTTAACCAAATTCTGATCACAGAAGGTCAAAAATTTTTATGGATCCATTAGATAGTACTTCATGAGAGCTTTCATTTGGTATATAACATTCAATCATCAGAGGTCAAGATTGATAGAAAACCCTAATCCTAATTTCTGCTAAAAATAGGTTTTTACCTCATTTTGTTCCTCTCAATTTCTAGGTCAAGGAAAGCACTCTCTCATGTTCAACTGCTGCATAAATGGGATTTTGTTCCTCTCAACTTCTCGGTCAAGGAAAGCTAAATGGGCATAAATGGGCAGATCGAAGCTAATTTCGATCGAAAAGCACTTTTACGATAATAAAAACTCATCCCTAATTTAGTAGGCCAAAACTAGCCAAAGCTTTTTGCTTTCTTGCTTTTCGTGGTAAATTTTCGTGGATGAGCCATACGCTATATAATGAGAGGTCTAGGGTCACTTGAATCAATCAATGCAAGAGGACTCAAGGTCAATACTTTCTTGGAGGTGCTCTCTACACTTGGAGGAGGTGTACTCTATATTTGACGCAACATTGGAGGAGATTTTGGCATCCAACCATCAGTATCTTGCTGAGTATTGTGAGTAGCAAGTCTAATTTCAGTTCTCCACTTTAGTGTTGCACTCGTACGTCGTACGGGTCCAGTCGTACAATTTCACACGTCAGTCCCGTCTTGTGCGAACGCGTACGACTCGTCCTTAAAAAATTGCAGATCGATTGTTTCATTTTATTTAGGGCTGTGGCCGTTTATGCTGATATTATCAATTTCAATAACTTCCCTTGAACACCTATATAAGGAGGGCTTGGCCACATAAATCCTACTTCTTGCCAATACAAGTCTTGGAACCTTAAAGAGCCGCAATCTCCAAGTAAGTGCTTTCCAAGTTCGAGATCCAGTTTGTCTTGTTACTTGTACTGGTCTTGTCTAGTCTAGTATCCTGGACATCCTATCTTTTCTTGTAATCTCGAAGTACGTGATCCTGTCCAACTATTTCTTGTACCTGATTCATCTCAATCAAGGGAGTTCTTGTAATTCAGATATCTTGTTTTGTAGCTACGATCCCGGGTTGTGAGATCTCTTGTATCTTGTCTAGTCAAGTTATCCATACCTATCGGACCCGGGTTCTAGGATTTCTTGCAACAATTCTACATTCTTCTATTGTTTCCCCTCCATGGGTGAACTTGTTGTCAGAAGCATATTTTTGAAATCGCCCATTTTTCCAACTATAAAGCATGGTTGATTGACCCCACCCATGTTAAATGCAGTGCCCAAGTCGTGTTCATCCTTCATGAAGGCACCAAAATTTGCATGCCAAAAAAATTTGATGGTGTTCGCATGAAGTTCCACGATTTTTGCATCTTAGAATATTACCAAGGAAACTACACCTTTGTAGTCATGATTCCAAGATATGTTTCAATGTAATATCAAGTCTGATAAACCCTGTTATTCTTGGGATTCCCTGGCTAAAGATACATAATCCAGACATTGATTGGGAAAAGAATAAAATCACTCGTTGAGATGTCCAGAAGAACAAGACATATGAAGGAGCCAAAGCCTTCATACATGGAGTAAGGAACCAACATATATGATCTATGCTATACCAAGTCAAGAGTCCAAGAAAGATGATCAAGATGTTTTTTAAAAGAAGAATGCAGATATCCTCCCGGAGCATAGACCTTATGATTGTGCCATAGAACTTCAAGAACCACAACCCTCTTTTGGGCCAATCTATAGACTACCGAACGTGTGTAGACTATCATGGATTGAATAAAGTCACTATAGAAAACAGTCTTTCAACATATAATGAATGATATATTTTGGAAATGTTTAGATGACTTCGTGGGAATATACCTAGATGATATCATAATAATCTACAAAGATAGAGGAGCATGGAAGATAGTTTTCGAGAAGCTTAGAAAAAAGGAAAACTGGAGAAGTATTCTCTCCATTAGAGAGAGGTGGAATTCTTAGAATATAGTCTCTCAAAAAAAGGAATATTCATGGATCCTAAAAAGATCAAGACAATCCTTGATTGGCAACCACCTTCATGTGTAAAGATATGTACAATGTTTTTTAGGCTTCGGGCAACTTCTATAGAATATTCATCATGGATTACTCAAAGATAGTGGCACCACTTACCAAGCTTACAAGAAATGTGAAATTCTCTTGTAGCAAAGAAGCATAAAAAGCCTTTCATACCCTGAAATAAGCATTCATCACTTCTCCGATTCTAATTCATCTTGATCCTACCAAGCCTTTTTTCTTAGAGACAAATGCATCAAACTTTGCCTTGGGATCTATTCTATCTCAAGACGGGAATAATGGACACTTACATCGGGTCCTATACCATTCAAGGGAATTCTCCCCTCCCAAGATAAATTATGAAATCCATAACAAAGAACTTGGCATACTCAATGCTTTTGATACATGGCGACATCATTTAGAGGAGGTAGCCCATGATGCTAATGTGTATACATATCATAAGAATCTAGAGTACTTAATGACCAACGTATCCTCAACACAAGGCAATTTTGATGGAGTAACTTTTTATCCAGGTTCAACTTTGTCATCACATATAGCCCTGGATGGAAGCTATCTCAGCCAGATGCCTTATCAAGAAGAACTTACCTTTCTTTGAACAAGAAAGCATAAGACTCAAGCCAAATCTCCATTTAGCATCTATCTCCTCAAGCCATCAAACTTAACCCGTCTAATTCGTGAGTCTCTACCACACGAAAAATTATTTTGTAATGTCAAGCAAAAAATTCAAGAAGCGAAAGATCATGAAGTAAATGATTCCAAGAAAACGACGGTTTCTATATTATAAGAAGATGCTATATGCCCCTCCACGAAAGGTCAGAATCCAAGTACTTCAGTAACATCATGGTAGCCTAGGAGAAAGACATTTTGGAGTAAATAAAACAATAGAACTTGTATCTAGATTCTAAAGACTTTTGGTAGCATCAAATGTGATACTTGCAATATCTAAACCTGTGATACTTGCAATAGATCTAAAGTACCGCACCATAAATCGCATAGCCTCTTGTAACCTTTACCTATCTTAGAAAGGCCATGGTCTTCATTATCTATGGATCATCACTGACCTATCAAGGTCCGATAAGTATGATGCCATTCTCGTTATAGTGGATAGATTCAAAAAGGTGGCACACTTCATTCCAACTACCAAGGCAATTAGAAGTGGAGCCACTGCTAGACTTTTTCTCAGATACATCTTTAGGCTTCATGGATTTCTTGATGATATTGTCAGTGATCGAGGTCCACACTTCGTATCTAGCTTTTGGAACATTCTTTGCAAGCTCCTTGGTTTTCAAGTTAATTTATCTACAACCAATCATCCACAGACGGATGGAGAAACAAAACGGGAGAATCCACTCCCAAAACAGTATCTCTATTGCACCATCAACTATCATCAAAATGATTGGTTTGAGCTTTTACCATTTGCAAAGTTTGCCTATAACAACAACATTCATACATCTACCAAGCATGCTTCCTTCATTGCAAATTATGGACGACACCCAAGATGGATGTACAACTCTCGAGCTACGAGAGATAAGGCCCAATACCTCATGGATATTAACCAAGAACTCAAGCAAGAGGTCCATAGAACTCAAGAACAATATAAGTATTATGCAAATCAACATCTTGGTCAGAATCCATCTTATCACATTGGGAATAAAGTGTGGTTACTCAAAAATAATTTGCAAACTTCAAAGCCTTGTGCGAAGCTAGATCATCAGAGATTCCGTCTTTTCATCATCTTAGCTGAGATTAATCTAATCACCTTATGCTTGAGTTACCAAATACCATGAGAATCATCCAGTTCTTCATGTATCCATGTTAGAACCATAGCAGATTTCGCTATTCTTGAGAAAGAGACCTAGTCCTTCACCACCAATGGAGATTGATGATCATGAAGAAATCGAAATCGAGCATGTCCTAGATTCAAGAATATTCGGAGGAAGATTTGAGTACCTTGTTCATTGGAAAGGGTATGACATCAATGATTTTACTTGGGAACATGTAGAAAACATTCAGAGAGCACCAATCAGGGTTCTAGAATTCCACAAGAAGAAGCCAATGAAACCAAGAACAAAAAACATGACCACTCCTATTCATCGCTTGAGGGGGAGGTGATATCATGGACAAAGGAAACCATCCCTAACCTCGGATTCCATATGACTTTCTCTATCTCATTGTTGGTTGAGAATTTCGAGAAAGTAATGCTTCCATCACGTCTAGTTTGTTCCAACACCCCAAGTTCGACTCTCTCTTTGCTTGATTCCGACATTCAGAGATCTTGTTTCGGATTATTGATATCATCTATGATATCATCAATTCATAACTTCCCTTGAACACCTATACAAGGAGGGCTTGATTACATATATCCTCAGTCTTGCCAATACCACTCTTCAAAGCTCAAGGAGTCATGATCTCCAACTAAGTACTTTCTAAGTTCCATTCTAGTTCTAGTCTTGTTCCTTGTTCTAGTCTTGTCTACTCTAGTATCCTGGACATCCTCTCTTGTCCCCTTGTAATCTCATAGTAAAAGCTCATATCCAGCTATTTCTTATACCTACTTCATCTCTCTCAAGGGAGTTCTTGTACTTCAGATATCTTATTTCATACCTACAATTCCGGTTTGTGAGATCTCTTGTATCTTGTCTAGTCCATCTATCCATAGCTATCAATCCCCGGTTGTGCGACTTCTTGTAACAATTCTATATTCCTCTATCGTTTCCCCTCCGTGAGTGATCTTGGAATCAAACGCATATTTCTGAAATCTTGTTCATGTCTAGGCACAGGGCATCATCTCGTGTTCCCCTAACAGAATACATAAATGTGTATCTGTATTTGTATGTGTATGTATGTGTGTGTCTATCTATATATAGACACACACACATATATATATATACACACACACACACATACATGCATACGTACACACACACACATATATATACACACACACATACATGCGTGCGTGCACACGCACACATATATATACATACATACATACATACATACACACACACATACATATACATACATACATACATACATACATACATACATACATACATACATACATACATACATGTACATGTACGCTTACGCATATGCATACGTGTACACGTACCAGTACTAGTACAAGTACACATCCATATACACATACATATCCATATGCGTGCATATATACATACATACATACACATACACATATATACACACACATTTATATACATATATATACATACATGATACATACATATACATATATACACATATACATACATGCACATACAGACATATATACACACATACATACATGCACATACATATATGCATACACTTACATATGCATACACATGCATATAGGTAGATGGATAGATATGCATGCATGTATGTATGTATGTATGTATGTATGTATGCATGCATGCATGCATGCATGTGTGCAGGCATATGTATATGTATGTATGTGTGCATGTATGTATCTGTATATGTATATGTAGATATGTATGTGTGTATCTATATGTATATATTTATATATATGTGTATGTCTGTGTGTGTGTGATATATATATACATACATACACATACACACACACACACAAACACACACACACACACATATATATATATATACACACACACACACACACACACACACACATATATATATATATATATATATATCTATATATATATATATATATATATATATATATATATATATATATATATATATATATATATATATATATATATATATATATATATATATACGTACGTACGTACGTGTGTGTGTGTGTATGTATGTATGTATGTATGTATGTATATGTATATATACACAAATGTATACACACACACACACACACACACACACACACACATATATATATATATATATATATATATATATATATATATATATATATATATATATATATATATATATATATATATATATATATATATATATATATATATATATATATATATATATATATATATATATATATATGTGTGTGTGTATACATATACGTACATACGTACACACACGCGCACACACGTGTATGTATGTATGTATGTATGTATGTATGTATGTATATGTGTGTGTGTATGTATATGTATGTATGTATGTACACACACATACTCCCTCTCCCCCCCTCCTCTCTCTCTCTCTCTCTCTCTCTCTCTCTCTCTCTCTCTCTCTCTCTCTCTCTCTCTCACACACACACACACACACACACACAACGGCCACATCATGCAAATTATTCAATCCTTTAGCCCTTTATCTTCCACACAATCATTCAATCTGTTATCATATGTGTTGAATAGTTTCAAGCATTCAACTTCCAACTTTGAATTCCAGTCTTAATCTAAAAATCATATTCAAGTTTTTAGATTCAAGGTTTATACAATGAAACGTAGTAAAGTTTAAGATTTCTCGTTAAAAATAGAAACGTTCAATTATAAAGTTTTAAAGATTGTAATTTCTTTAAATATATAGACAATAGGTTTCACATTCAAAAAATCTGCGTATTCATGTAGATAAGACAAAAGCAATAATAACTTAAAAGAACTATATACACCCACCCATGGTTCCGTATTATCACAATCCAACCCAAGTCTTCACTGGGCTTAGCAAGGCGTTCTCTACATATCTCAACTTTGGATGTTTCTGTTAGGTTTTGAAGGATCTCTTCTTCATGCGGCCATTATCCATATCTTGTTATTGCTTATTTTTTACGTTCAGCATATTGTGTACTTTCGACACTTACCCAAAATATTTTCAATTTTGAATGGCTATATCAACGTGCATCTTCTTCAACCTCAGTTTATTCATAATCCAATCTATGCTCAGCTTCTATATGCTCATATTCGAGGTCATCAAGCATCTATATCAGCATACTCTCAATTTTCAACATCTATATCTATATGGATGTCTTTCAACCTCATTTGCTTCATTATTAACTTTATGCTCAGCTTTGTATATGCTCATATTGATTCTCACTGAACGTTTGTAATTCTCTCCATATGTATTCATATTGAGTCATCACTCCACTTATACAACAAATCCTATCGTGTGTACCTATCTTGTGTTTTCTTATCCCCTGCACTCTCTAAGCTCTTGGGTAAAGGAAAATCCAATGATAAGTTGCAAACATCGTATCATCTTTAGCTCACTTCATTTGCAATCAGAAATCCGTTTTTAGTTGCTGCACATATCTTCCATATTCAAGAAGCACATGCCTACGTATATTTATATATATACATGTAACCTTAAGATTGTATGTGTGTGTGTGTGTGATCTCATTTACATATTTTACTAAGAAACAATTAACATTGCAATGCTTAGCACTAGTTTGTGTGAACCTAAAGAAAAGAGTAACCTGCATAACCCGATTCTCCAGATCAGAGACCCGTTCCACCAAGGTGCCTCTCTTTTGGACCTCTTCAAGCACAAACTCTGTGGGTTTCCGTCTTTCATCCAAGCCAAAAGGGGTGTTCAATGGAGACGAAACATGCTTCAATTGAGGACTTGTTTTTGATGGACTATTCAATGGCTCTGATAATTCTGATGGAGAAGTTTTTTCCATTATGGCCACCTTCAAGAAGAAATGTTATGAATATCAACATCCTGTTGACCTACACGTTTGATCCATAAAGGTTGCAAATAGTTCTTTTATGCAAGGCGATGCAAGCGCATGACTTAGGTGACAGCATCACGATGCAATTCATAATGCGAAGCAGAAGTTCAAACCGTCCTTGACGGAACACATACAGTTGCATCAAGTCGCCCGATTCGGTTAAGCAGAGAATCGCTTCGAACATTCAAAGAGTCTGTAAATCCATTATGTAGCTTGGGGACCTTTCCAGCTTCCATGAGGCTATCATCTTGCCGATCACTATTTGCCTCCTTCGATTCTGCCATATGTCACGCTTGACTCAAGTGGAATTACGAAAGACTCACCAAAAAAGGTTCGTACAGGTTCCGAATTCCATGCCTGAAGAAAATGCAGCGTCTATTTACTGCTCGAGTGTAAAGTACAAACGCAGGGACCTTCTAATATTCAACTTCCCATTGATCTTCACGATTAGAGAAGTAGCTCACAGAATTCCTAGCGAAATAAGCAACCGTAACACGCAGAAGTTCACGCATGAGCTAAGAAATTCAGGACTACAGAGGAAAAAAGAGTAAAACACATGGAACCTGACTACAAGCAAGAAGAAATCCCACCATAAACTTGCAACTTCTGTGTTTTCTGGAAACGAGTGAGACACAACAGAAGTATCATGTCTTCTTCGCGAGATGAAAACCACCCTGGACACTAGAGGCTGCGACTCAGTTAGCATTTTACACACGTTCAACAAGCAGATCCACGTGGCAATCATGAGGATGTAGCAGATACGACAGAAGGACTGGTTGATAGATAAGGCGCAAAGTCCAAACGTATCTACTGTCGCCATCGATGATGGAAAGATCTAGTCTTTTATTGCTATATGCTGTTTTTGGCAATGAAAAAGATTATTAAATCTTGGGACTCTCGGATCTCATCTCTTTTGCTTTTTTTTCTGTTGATGCCAACAAAAAATAAATAAATTTTCAGTGACTGGGACTTGAATCGAGGCACTTTGCTCCACATTATATACTTAAAAAAACAAAAATAAAAAATAAAATAAATAAATTAGGTTGGGTTCACACAGAGGGCGAACAAACACTCAAAAGTGCACTATTTCAAGTGGGACACTAATAAATTAATTAATCTGCCATTCATGTGTTCACACAAGAAGGTGGAACTGTGCAAAAGCTATTTTTGTGCAGCCGCCTTATGTGAACACATGAACAACGGAACAACTACTTTTGATCTTGTAACAAGGAGAGTACAAGATCATAAAACCCAAAAGGAATAAGGTTTAATAGATGAACAATGACAAAAATCAAGATAACGTGAATATGATGGTGCCCTCTAAGGTTCGATTGCAATTGATAATTGAAAAGATGACGCATATAAGATGGAAGTAAAGTCAAATTGGCTTGACAAAGATCATATGTGGTGGCAAGTTGTTGATAATTTTGAGGCATCCAAAGAGCCTACAACTTTGTGCTTCTATAGAATATGATGCATGTTGCATGCTTCATAGGGACATAGGTGCTCCATAGCATGCATTCATGCACTTGCGATGACAAAGGAGTGCTTATGAGCATTTCATCAATGGAGATGAATGATGAGGTTTTTTTTTACCTGTAATTGCGAAGAGTTCAATGTTGTAATCGATGAGGTCTTCTTTTTTTGCGTTGAAAATTTGCAGCTTTTATTGATTAAAAAAGCAAAAACTGATGACTCACCCGTATGTGCCGTTGAGGGGCGAGCTTACCCCCTCGGCACTAAAATCTATAGTTGGTGTCGTGCGCTTGTAGTGAAGGACATGATCAGCCGCTGCCCACTCTGAACAGAGGGTGACAAATGGATTGCTATAATTGGATTAGAAGCATGACTCAAGTGTACCATTGCCCTGTCTGAACCTAGTCTTAGTACACGCTTTGAAACCTTGGTCTCTTGAGGCTGGAGTAAGAGTTCAACCTTTGCCAATGGAGGCAGATATCTTATGGGATTTAAGCAGTTTGTATCCTTTTTATGGTTTGTATCCTTTTCTAGGGTCTCATATATCTAACCCCTCCTTTGTGGGATACCACTAGTCCAATAAGTATTATCCCACTTTCACTTGTATAGTTGTTCTTTTTATTAATTAAAGCTATCCAAAAGAGTGTGCTTCGGTCCAACTTCCTTTGGAAAAAAATTAATTAAAAGAACAAACAAGGACCCAAAGAATACAAAGAGAAAGACTAGTAAAAAAAATGAGCTTTTAGTATATGTTCCACTCTTATTTTCTCTTGAGAGGCATGGCATACTTTGTTTTGCTTCATGTTCCACACATATGTGTGAAGAGAAAGCATTAAAGCTTTGAAAGGAATTCTACTTGGAACCACGCTTATAGACTACAAAGTTTCTTCCCCCAATGTGCAACAAGCCTCCTCATGCACTCATAAGTCATCAGAAATCTTAACCTAAAGTACTCAAGTGGATCTAACTTTGTGGTTTCACATTGAGTGGTGGCACTCTTTTTGGAGATGAAAGATATTACCATTTGGTATTTCTTATTCAGATTGCATAGTGGCGGCACACATGTTTTTATGCCACCTCATGGAATACTTTAGATTGCACAGTGGCGGCACACATGTTTTAATGCCACCTCATGGAATACTTGAGAGTCATTTGTTTTGGCCTCCCCCTAAGAACGAAAGAATTCCACACTCCAAGTACGAGTGGTGAATTTATTTGTATTTATTGGGCATGAAAGGCATGAAAGGTCAGACATCAATAATCGGATTTATAGTTTATATAGTTTGTAAATAAACCCACGTAGAAGGTTCTATTTTTACATAGCTAGTAAAATTAGTGGTTAGGATAGTTATCATTGTAGATCGTGATTTTTGTTATTAAAAGCAAAGGCTCTCTTAAAAGAGACCAACTTTTACTTTCACGCATGCTTTTTGAAGCTGCTCTCATGTAACCATTATTTTTGACATAATAGAAAATCCTTTAAATACATGCACTCTGTGGACTATCGAAACAGAGTGCATAGGAGGAGAGTGCACCCAATATTGCATTCTGTCTCATCTCCTTGTGTATCTATTCTCCTGAGTGTTTTCAACATTCATAACCTCTATGTGCGCATTAATTAGGATCCTGATGACAGTGATACCAGAGCCCTGCGTGCATCACTACACAGGGGTCTGTTTCCGTTCATTTTGGCATTTGATCTATGTTTCATTGTTCTCTGTTCGCGATTCCAATTTCGTCTCCATCTCCATCAGTATCTCCATTTCCGATTCCTATTCCGGTTCTAGTTCGAGAACCAGAACCTACATTTACACCTATGTTTACAACTTCGACTTACTCCAAGGCATCGACTAAGGCATAGAACTTAGGCATAACTAAGGCATTACTTTGGCATCTTTGGCACCCATGGCTCCCTTCACGATCGTTGGCAGTCATTGGCTATGCACGAACCAATTTTAATTTATGAATGGCAATAAGGAGTTTTATATTCACCAAGGAGGCAGGATTTGAACCCACAACCTCACTCTTACAAGGGAAGTGTCTTACCACTACACTATCTCTTTGTGTTGTCACTTTAGTTCTCTTTTCTTATAATTAACACAACTTGCATCTCTTTCTTACTTTTTCAATTCCCAAGAACAACCCTTCCTTTTGCATTTTAATTCAAGCAATCTCAAAATTGTTTTTACATATCTAGCAAGAGGGTTTCGTTCTCTACATACCCATGGACCCTGCAAACATCATGGAGGATTTCAGTGAGTCACCTCTACTCAAGGTAACACTCAAGCAACAGCTCGAGCTCTTGAAACACGAACTTCAAGGTGCTCAGAACGAGATCCGACAACACAATGAAATACTTCAGAAGATGTAATCTAATGAAGATAACCTTGCAAGGGTGATAAAAGCTATTGTCTCTACCCAATCTGACCGCATGCAATCCAAGATTAGTGTTAAAAATTAATAGTTTCTACGGTTTGATGGCCGTAAGGATGGCCCTTTTGTTCTTTCATGGTTATCACAGTTTGATGATTTTTATACTGATGAAACATATGCTGAAAGTGAAAAAGTCAAATTTTCCACTAACTATTTAGTAGGAAAAGCTTAGCTCTAGTGGAATTTCTTGCATCACACCACATATCGTCCAACAACATGGAATGCTTTCCAAGATAAAGTGAAGGATACTTTTCTCCCTCCTCAATATCATTACATGTTGGACATGCATGGACAACCTTTACATGGAAGGAGGGTGACACTGTTACTACCTACACGGAGTGGTTCTGGCAATATTTATTATTGGTTCGAATGCTTGAAGATGTATCGGAGGATATCTTGCAGCAGAAATACAAAGAAGATGGATTGAAGATGGGAATCCAAGCCAAGCCTCACACCCTATGGCCTACAACCCTCAACGAGGCTATCTCTTTTGCCTATGATTCACGGAAGGAATTCTAGTCCATAATCAAGTCGATCCATCTACAACAACTGCGTCAATGGCCACCTTTTGTTCAAACCAACTTTTCCTATGAAACATAATTTTAATACTCCATCTTACTTTAGTTTTCCTCGTCCTCCGTGATCCAACTACTCAACCACACCTGTTGTTTCTTCTCTCCAACCTACCAAACCACCTACCTTGCAAACTTCAACGGTAGATGCCCAACATAAGGGACCACATATCACCTGCTAGAATTGTGGTAAACTTGGACATACAAAAACGAAGTGCCGATTGCGACCTCTTCATATGAAATCATCTATAGCTCAATTGCATAACATGGAGGCCGATAGTGAAGAAATTCCTCCTGTTTGGATAGAGGAAGCATTGGAGAAGGACTTAAGTACCTTGGGTAATGATATCTCTATTCATTCTTTACTTTGCGTGCAGGGTACTATCAATAACAAACTGGTTCATATTTTACATGATGATGGTAGTTCACATGACTTCATTTCACATTTATTAGTACAAGAACTTAAATTAAAAACATTTCCTTTGTTGTATAAAGTGGAAGCTACATTTCAAGGTAGTCTTTATAATGTAACACAAGAAGTGCAAGATGTTATGATTAGCATAGGCTCATATGTAGATGCACAAACATTTTTAAGTGCACCTTTGCAATCTTAAGATGTTATACTTGGTATGCCTTTTCATCATCATTATAACCCATGCATTGACTACCATACACATACCTTTAGCTTTGAATTTAAAGGTCAAATCATTACTTTGACTATGCAGCATGATTTCCAACCATTTCCATTGATTAGTCATACTCAAGTAAAACATGCATTTAGGAAAGAAAACAATTCATGCATTGTTTTTGTCAATGTCATAAATGATTATACTCATACACTTCTGGATGCACATAAACCTTACTTGACTACTTATAAGGATTGGTTTATGTCTCAGTATCCCTCTGAACTACCACCATCTCGAGGATCCTTTGACCATAGCATAGACTTAACTCATGGTAGTTCTCCTCCTCGTAAAGCACCTTATAGACATGGCCCACTACACCAAAGGAAATAGAAAACCAAGTGAAAGAATTACTCCACAAAGGACTTATCAGGCCTAGTTCTTCCCCATTTGGAGCACTAGTTCTCTTAGTAGAGAAGAAGAATAAAACTTATCGAATGTGCATTGATTATAGAGCCCTTAACAAGATCACAATAAGAATAGATATCCTATTCCTTGAATAGATGATCTCTTAGATAAATTACGAGGAGCTCGTGTCTTTAGTAAAATTGATCTTAAATCATATTACCATTAGATTCATATGATGCAAAGTGATATTTTTAAGACTGCATTTCGAACTCAAACTGGCCATTATGAATTTATGGTAGTATCCTTTGGACTTACTAATGCTCTTGCTACATTTTCACAAATGATGAACAACATTTTTTTTTATTACCAAGCTTTTGTTCTTGTATTCTTCCACGATATACTTGTTTACAGTAAGAATGATAGTGAGCATGAGAAGCATCTTAAAATAGTTTTCCATTTGCTATGAGAGAACACACTTTACGTTAATCCGAAGAGTTACTTATTTTAATGTAAGCTAGAATATCTAGGACATGTTATTTCAAGTGAAGGCGTGCATGTGGATCCAAAAAAAAAATCAAAGTTATAGTAGAATGGTCTACACCACAATTAGTCAATGATGTTCGTTCTTTTCTTGGGTTGGCTAGTTTCTATAGGAACTTTGTTTGAAATTTTTCTTATTTAGCATTGCCTCTTACCTTGTTATTGAAAAAGAAAATAAAATTTGCATGGGGACTTACCCAACAACAATCCTTTGAAAAAATCAAACATGCACTTTCACATGCACTTTCACATGCACCAGTTTTACAATTACCTGATTTTTTCACAACCATTTCATGTCGTTACTGATGCTAGTGGTTCAGGAATAGGTGTTGTTTTAATGCAAAATGATCACCCCATTGCATTTGAGAGTAGTATGATTAAGCCCTCAGAAAAGAATTATAGTACATATGATAAAGAATTGTTAGCAGTTGTGTATGCTTTGTGAATTTGGAAACGGTATCTTATGGGATCTGAGGTCTTAATCAAAACCGATCAACAAGCTATTAAGCATTTATTAAATTAGCCCTTAATTTCTGATTGACATCTTAAATGGGTTTCATTCATTCAAAATTTCCAGTCCATGATCCAATATTAACCTGGTAAAGCTAATGTCATAGCCGATGCTCTTAGTTATTTTCCTTCACATTCTGTTGTTTTGCATAATATTTTTGCAATCCAAATTCATTCTTTTCAAGAAATGATTTCCACTTATGCATCTGATTTGTATTTCTCACGTGCATGGCATGAATTCAATAGTGGTGCACCTTTAACTAATGAACATTACACATTTCATCATGGGTTACTTTATTTTCAACATAGATTATGCATAACCCAAGATTTTAAAGATTTTGTCATCAAAGAAATGCATGAACCATCTTACATAGGTCATAGAGGCATACAAAGCACCATTTTTGCTTGCAAAGATTTCTTCTTTTGGCCCCACATGGAAAAAGATATTTCACACTATGTTTCTCAATGCATTGTACGTCAGCAACATCTTCATGGTAAACCATTTGGATTATTAATGCCACTTCCCATTCCGAACGAACCGTGGGAGCAAATGTCTATGGATTTTATCACACTTCTTCCTATCACTTCAGCACATAATGATATGATTTGGACAATAGGTGATAGGTTTAATAAATATGAATATTTCATTCCTTGTAGAAAAACTTTGTCTGCACCTAAAGTTGCAAAATCATTCATTACATACATTTTCCCACATCATGGATTTCCTAAAGTAATGGTATCTGATCGTGATGTTAGATTTTTTTAATCATTTTTGGGTTGCCTTATTTCAACATTTTGGTTCTAAAATAGATTGTTAACTCTGCATTTCATCCCGAAAGTAATGGACAAAGTGAGGCGACAAACAATACTATTCTTGATTTATTGCATTGTTATTCATTAGGTAGTCCCACTAATTGGGATGAAAAGTTACCATTGCTTCAATTTGCTTTCAATAACATTGCACACACCACTACTGGTCATGCACCTTTTGAAATTGTTTATGGTAAAAAGCTTCCCACTCCCATGTCACTCACTCAAACTGACATTCTAGTGGCTGATTCTATTGCTCAAGATCACAATTCTATACTTCACAATGTTCACAAGCACATTAGGAAAAGTCAAGAATGTTATACACATAATTCAATACAGAAGGATTAGCCAAGGATTTCAAGGAAAATGATCTTGTATGGTTGTGTATCATTAAAAGACGTCTCAAAAATATTTTGCAGCATCCTAAAATTAAACTTGCGCCATGCTATTATGGACCGTTTTGCATTATACAAAAAATTAATGATAGTTCATTCATATTAGATATACCATCACATTGGAATATACATAACTCTTTTCATATTAGTTTACTTAAACCATTTAGAGGAACTTTACCACTCACTCTACTTCTTAATGACCCTCCTTTAATTGAAGAACAATCAGAAATCTTAGCTCCTGAGAAAATCATTGATCATGATGTCACTACTACATGCACAGGTACTCAGTATCATCGATATTTAGTTAAGTACAAAAATCACTCTATTGAAGAATGTCAATGGACACATAAAACACAATTAACACCCCATTATAATCACTTAATTTCTGCATATCATACACATACACATTAATATAACTCCTCCATGAACATTTCCATGCATGTGTTTTTACATGGAACATGCTTATTTTTGTTTAGTGATGGAACATGTGATTGACCATCCATGTTTAACTTTATTTTATCAACTTAGGCCAGTTGCTTTTTCAACTGAGGGGCATGTTATGAATTATGGAATGTGTTGAACAAGGAATTGTTGGAGTGTTAATTTATTAATGTATTAATGTGTTTTGGTGTTTTGATATAGCAATTGAAGGTTCGTGAGGATGTGAAAGGCCTGAAAGGATGGACATCAATAATCAGATTTATATTTTATATAGTTTGTAAATAGAACCACGTAAAGGGTTCTATTTTTACACAGTTAGTAAAATTAGTGGTTGGGATAGTTATCATTGTATACCATATTTTCTGTTATTAGAAGCAAAGGCTCTCTACAAAAGAGACCAACTTTTACTTTCATGCATGCTTTTCGAAGCCGCTCTCTATAAATACATGCACTCTGTGGACTATCAAAACAAAGAGTATGGGGCGAGATTGCACCCAATACATGCATTCTGTCTCGTCTCCTATAAATACATGCACTCTATGGACTATCAAAACAAAGTGCATGGGGGGGATTGCATCCAATAGTGTGTTCTGTCTCGTCTCCTTGTGTATCTATTTGTCTGAGTGTTTTCAGCATTTATAACCTCTGTGTGCGCATGAATTAGGATCCCGATAACAAAGAAATTGAGGAAAGTGTTGCTAACATGTTCGATTGCATTACATCTACTACATCTGACATTTTTGAATTCATGTTTAAGAGTTCTCCACGTTATCCCTTTTGCATGATGAGCCAAAAAAGATAGCACTTTTCTCCATGTCCCATAGGTGGGTTGGTTTAGCACTAACCTCTTCATGTGGAGTTCTTGTGTTCAACCTCTAGGCTGGACATGTAATGGCTTTGGCCAATCTAAACCAGTTGTAACTTTGTCTAACTTGTCTAACCCCTGTTTTGTGGGATACGGAGGGTCCCATGGGTACTATGCTCATTCACCTGTATAGTTGTTCTTTCAAAGTTAAATCTCGGGGGAGTAGGTGCTTGTCAAACCTCTATTTTTTTCAAAAAAGAAGAAGATATCTCTTTTTAATATCCATAGGGAAGCTCCATATGCACTTCCATTGTTTAGTGCTCTGATTCACATGAGTTGGGGCTTAAGGTGTTTGAGGGGGCCTTCATCTTTTTCCTCCTTTTTTAGATCCATTTTGTTTTACTATCCAAGGAGATAACATTACTTCTATAGTAGTCAACAATGGACTTTCAACATCTATAATTATTTTCTTCACTTCTATCATTCTTTCCCTTGATGTTCCTTGTCTTATCCTCTCTTAAGGACCCACTATGTCAACTTTTTCATCCAACTTTGAACACTTTTTTGGTCAAACCTATCAGTTTCTCATTCTTGAGGATCCACCCACACCATAATGAGCCTTGCAAAAGAAAAGAAACGAAGGATGACCTCTAATACATTTAAGAACAATTGCTTTTTTATTCATCTTAAACCATGACATCCACATTCTCATATTCCATTTGCTTCCCACAACAAAAATGATATTAAACTTGCTTCCCACAAGAATGTTGATATATTTAGGTAGTGATGTGTGTGAACACATTAGGACCACTAGGGCACTTTTTTCCCTCTTTAGGAGGTTTGTTTCCCACGGTTTGTATATACGCCTATTTCCCTAATGGGTCACTTATCTTTGTACATTCTAGTGGTAATACATTGAGTATTGTGTGTTGTGCTCTGAGCTTCTTCTTCTTCCTTGTGTTGTTTGCATGCTTCCACATACCTCAAACTCCAATAATTGGTATCAGAGCAAGTCGTCACTTCATCAAGGGCATCGTCAACACCTCTCCGGTCACAGTCTTAGAATCGCATGAAATTTGGTGAGCATACTCAAGGTGATTAGGAGATCAAAACTGCTTTGCTCTATGGGCTAAAATCGTGATCTGAGCTCGTTTTTGCCTCCCAACACACTATCGCAGTGCTTGTGTAGGCTATTTCATCTTTTTGTGCCAAAGATATATACAGGTTTTGGTTCGCTAGTATAAGCATCTCAAAGTCTACTACAAGTTTAGCAAAACTCGTCAGGGTATTTGTGTTCAACTTTTTCAGATACAATCATTTTTCTAGATCAGGCTATTTTAATTAGTGGCCATGGTTGAAACTAGTGATGTATTTTGTATGTTGGCTATTGAGGATAAGTTGGATGGTATGAATTACCCATTGTTGGCTTATATGATGCATAATGTATTTGCAAAAGGACTATGGAATATTGTGCAGGTTGTTGAAAAACATCCTATTACACCTGCAAATACAGGTACTGAAGTTGATGCAGATGGCATCGAAGATGGTGATATTCTGTAGATTCTTGTTCAAGTTGTGGTTCCTGTTGCACCTATTGTAGAGAAATTTTTTTTGGGATGGAAGAGATGCTTAGGCACATGCATTGATAGCCTGTTCTGTCAAACATTCCAGTATTCCTCACATTTGTTCTTGTAGAACAGCTAAGGATGCTTGGGAGACACTTACCACATTGTACCAGGAAAGGAATGCGGCTCGTGTTGCTTATCTCCGAAAATAGCTGGAGAGTGAGCACATGAGTGAAGGTGATTCTATGGATAATTTTATCACAAAGATCAAAGACTGGAAGGAACAATTGATTTTTGTTGATGAATTTATACCAGATAGCTCACTTGTGTAGATCGTTTTGAATGGTCTTCGTAAGTCATATCAGACTTTTGCTTCTACTCTTCATTTGATGATGAAAAAAAATCCAAATGCCTTGCCATTTGAGGAGTTATTCTCTGTATTGTAGGAAGATCAGTCTAGTCAGAACACGTCCATTATGCATGTTGTAGATCAAGCTTTTTTGGCTAGTTAGAATGACGAGGTAAATGGAGCTCATCTACTAGTAAGCAAAAATCTGGAACTGTTGCACATTCGAAGAAGGAAGACGAAGATGAGAAGAAATCAGAAAAGGAGAAATTCTTTAGTAAGTACTGTAAAGAAAAGGATCATGTCATAAAGAACTAGCTACAAAAGAGGCAAAGAAAAAAGAGGCTAGAATGGTTGTTGTAGAGGCCTCTACACCAAAAATAGAGTCTGCTAATCTTGTGTAGTGAAATGTATTTTTGTTGGGTACAGTTCTAAAAGCAAAGACTATAGTCTGTATCATCCACATAGTAAATGCATTTTGGTTAGCCGTGATGTTGTTTTTATGGAAGCTGCTATTCAGCCATTACTTTCATGTACTAAGGAGACATATGTTAGCTCCAAAGACATGTATGATACTTTGCTACCTCTTTCTACTCGTGGATAGTCTAGTGCTGGTCCTAATGAGGCAACTTTTGAGCCTTACACGTGTCATGTGATGATGTTGATCCTTCCATTTCTGATGCAGATTTGCATGATGCACTTGTTGATGAGAGAGTTGATTTTGAGGAGGCAAAAACTATGCCAAAATGGTTGGTGCAAACTTTGCATGATAGCAAATTAGATGCACCTCTCTCATATCGTACTTGGTCAGGCTCTCATAGTGCCTTTTTTGCATCAGATTGCTATGTTATGGCTCCCTCTAGTCTCTGTGATGAGAATGAGCTTGTTTTGTTTGATGAAGCACAAAATTATGAAAATTGGGTGGTTGTCATGGAATCGAAATATGATGCTATCATGAAAAATGGTAACTGGCCTTTAAGTGACTTGCCTCTTGGCAAGAAAGCCATTGGCACAAAGTGGGTATACAAGCTGAAGTGTAAGCTTGATGGAACAGTTGACATGTATAAGGCTAGGCTTGTTGCAAAGGTTTATGCATAGGAAAAAGGCATTATTGTTTATGAAACCTTTGCACCTACATGCCGAATGACTACTATTCATAGCATCTTTGCACTTGCAACTCATCATGGTTGGAATGTACATTAGTTGGACATTAAAACAACATTTCTTAATGGTGACTTGCATGAAGAAGTGTATGTTTTTTAGCCTCATGGATTTATGCAGAAAGGGCATGAAAACCAGGTGTGCAGGTTCAAGAAGGCATTATATGGTTTAAAGCAAGCACCACGTGCTTGGTATGAAAAGTTACATGCCTATCTGATTGCACATGGTTTTGAGAGTAGTCCAATTGAAAGCACCTTATATGTTAAGCGTGCAAAGGATGTGCTTCTGATCGTTGTAGTGTATGTTGATGACATGTTGCTCACCGTTCCTCATGAGAAGCATATTGCTGATTTTAAGGCTGATTTGCATGCCTCATTTGAGATGTCTAATTTAGGGCATTTGCATCACTACTTGGGCATTCCTTTTATGTAGGTTGATGGTGGAATAACTTCATGACAAATGAAATATGTTGACACATTATTGTAGCATTTTGGCCTTGAAGACTATAAACCTATTGCCACTCCTATGGAGACAGGTTTATGATTGAGTCTTCATGATGTTGGAGATGCATTTGATGCTATTGTCTATCAGCAAGTTGTTGGATGCTTGATTTACTTATGCATTACTCAGCCAAATATTTAGTTTGTTGTCTCACAGATGAGAAGATTTATGCATTGTCCAAGAGTCAAGCATTGGCAGGCAGTTAAGCGCATCTTTCGCTACTTGAGTGGTACCCGGATACTTGGATCATTTTATCCCAAGGGGGGATCACTACCGCCAGATTTACATGCTTTTTCTGACTCTCATTGGGTTGGTTGCTATGACACTCATATGTCCACTAGTGGCTTTTGCTTCATGCTTGGTAGCTCATGTATATCTTGGTTGAGCAAGAAGCAGCCTACTATGGCCACTTCTAGTTGTGAGGCTGAGTATAGGGTCTTGTTCATAGCGACTCTCGAGTGTGTGTGGCTCAGATGCCTTATGGCTTATTTGGGTGTTGGTCAGTCTTTTGTCACCATCATCTTCACTTACATTCAGAGCGCATTGGTAGTTGCGAGTAATCCTGTGTTCCATGCTCACACTAAGCACATTGATGTGCATTATCATTATGTTAGGAAGAGGTTCTCTGCTAGAGAGATCAACTTGGCATATGTGCCCACACAGGAGAACATTGCATACCTTTTCACGAAGGCTCTCCCTAGGGAGAAGTTTGAAGCTTTCCGCAAAGCTTTGGGCTTAGTTCCCTTTGTGGATTGATTCCACATAGCTTGGCACTTCCTTATACATGAATGCTAGCTCCTTGTTCACCGCATCACTCCGAGGGGGGATTTGTTGATACACCTAGCTTGCCCTCGAACATTCTAGTGGTAATACATTCAGTATTGGTGTTGTGCTCCAAGCTTCTTCTTCTTCTTTGTGTTGTTCACATGCTTTCGCAGACCTCGAACTCCAACAAAGAACAATGCTCCTTAGAGAAGTTACTATATCCAAAAGGAATAGATTCCTCCATTGCTTATATACTTGAAGGTGAAACTTAGAAATATCCATATGTATCAATGACAATGATTAAAATCAAGATAAGATTAGGATCTAATCAAATATTAGAAAAGGCATAAGCTTAACCTAGAGGTTAAGTCTCCTCAATGGGAAGGAAGAGGTCTTGGGTTCACTTCAAGTGCATCGGGTATTTTTCCAAAGACTCTCTAGAACCTTCTACAAGCATCCACTCATTAACAATTAACTCGAGTATGTTGAGACTCGATTCATGTGGCTAGGTACACCTAACATGTGTAGTCTCTAGAGAACTAGGAAACTTCTCGAGTGGAGATCTAGTTGTGATTACACATGCAATGATGGATGTTATGCATGTATATGTGAAGTCAAGTTAACTACATAGTTCACCCTCAGTTTAGGAATCTATATAATAGCCAATTGGGTGGAGAGTTGCAAGACATTTTCTCATATCTATGGAGAGATTTTCTAACAATGGTATCATAGCTATGTTCCTCCTGAAGTTATGGAGTTTATGGAAGCTTGTGAAGAAGATGGTGGAGCTCATGGATCTCAAGTAGTGTCATTATCCTAGAGCTCATTCTTTCGATGATCTCATGAGGTACATAGCAGTTGTGTGCGCCAAGCTCTTTCTGTTTCTTCTTGAAAAAGGAGGGTTTTAGGAGCCTTGCGAGGTGTGAACACTACCTAAGGAGGTCCACTACAACCCGGCATGCAATATAAGGTTCAATGTGCACAACAAGGTGCCCATGTGAAACTCGCCTACCCATCCAACTAACCAATCATTTAGATATGTGCTTAAGAGGATGTTCTTCCTCTGCTTGGACTTGAAAGAGTGTATAAATAATGTTGCGCTTGTAATGGAAACTATTTCACAATAAAAGAAATCAAAAGGAAATATTCCAAAGACTTCGCATAAAATTAGTACTTTTTTCCCTCGTTTTGGAAAACCCTTTAAAGCAATATACATGCTTTTAGAAAATGAGGAAAAGATGCTTGAAACTTTAACAAGTTTGAAAAAAGAAAATTTGAAAAAGGCCAATATTTCCTCTCTTTTAATACCAAAGATATTATTTATTTTTGCAAAAATAGTTACACGATTGAAAAACACCACCAAAAGTTTCTTTTTTTGGTATTATAAATATAACGGATTGTTAATATCATATTTTTACTTGAAAAATATTCCATCAATGAAGCACTAACATTAAAATATCAAAGCTTGATCTTATAAGTCTACATGTTCTTCCTTCAAACTACAAGCACCTACGAAAGTAGATATGGTAGCATTTAAACCTTAATTGATCTCATCTTCTTCTTTATATGCAATTCAAAAGCCATCTTCATCCAAGTGCATGATAAAGTTGTTGGGATAGACATTGAACCTCTTTTTTATCTTTGATTTTTTTTCTTGATCAACATGTTTTTCATAAGCATGTGAATTGTTTGTTTCCTCAAATGACATGTCTTTGCTAATGTAAAGACATAGAGAAGAATTGCAACCTCATCCAAATTAAGCTTTGATGTCCTACGACTGTTCTTTCTGCCTTCTGATCCTCTATGGTGTCATCTCCAATGTATATTTATCTGTATAAGCATCCTTACTTTTGGTATTATACCAATAAACAATAATAAAAGCTATCTTATTTTGATGTTCAATTCTTGTCAAGCTTAATACTTTAGTGATTCAAAATGGCCTTCCTAAATCATCTCCAATAGCTATGGTTTCCACATGTCCCTAATGGGTCACCAATAACCCTAATGGGTCACTTATCTTTGTATATTCACTTGGTAATACATTCTTTATTGTGTTGTGCTCAAGGGTTATTCTACTTTCTTCTATTGTTTGTATCCTTCCATAGACCTTGAACTCCAACAATTGGTATTAGAGAAGGTTGGTGCTCTCTCTATGGTATTGTCCATACCCCTTTGGTCATAGTCTCCGAATCACATAAGAATTGGTGAGCATATTTGCAGCAATTAGGATTTCAAAATTAGATGTAAAGGAGCCAAAGAAAAAAAAGTTAAAATGGTTGGTTTAGAAGCCTCTACACAAAAAACAAAGTCTTCTATTCTCATTTAGGATGAAGAATGGGCATTTACTATTGTTTGTAGTTATGAGCTATCTTCACGTCTATTTTAAACTCAATTGTTTAGTACTTTGAAAGTGATGCAAACAAACATATTACATCACGGCATAGTTTTATTAGTTCACTTGAGTCTACCCCTACTAGGGATACTATCACGTGTTGAAAACTCCCCATATCCTATAAGGGAGCTGAAAAGGCCATTCTGACTTCTGCTTGTGGCAATTCTATCACATTGTCAAGTGCCTTATATATGCCACAGATCAAGAAGAATTTTTATCAGTTTCAACATTAGCCAAGATTGTCTTGGTTATCAAATCTATTGATGATAGATGTACAATTCATGATCTACCGAATTGTGATGCTATTATTGCTTCTAGCATTTTCTGTTGTAGGTTGTACATGCTAGTAGACTATGTGAAACCTGTGAATAATTTAGCATGTGTAGTTTATGATTTTCAAGCTATCTCAGATGCAAATCTTTGGCATGCATGCTTTGGTCATCTAAATTTTCCTAGTTTTCTATTCTTGCAAAAATTTGAAATGGTATCCTCTCTGCCCAAACTTGAGCCAGCTTCTAAGCATTTGTGTGGGGGGGAATTTTTGGCAAAATGTAGGCTTCCTCCTTCCCAAAAGATGCTTTAGTTAGATCTACTCGTACATTGTAGCTTGTTCATAGTGATGCCTTTGATCCTATGGAGATACCTTCATATGGGAACTATCTATACTTCATGGACTTTAGTGATGACTTTTCCAGGCATGCAAAAGTGTCTACATGTCTTTGGTTGTCTTTCATATGCATTAGTTCTTGAACAACAACACAAAAGACCGGATGATAAAGCAATGAAATGTATTTTTGTTGGGTACAATTATGAAAGCAAATGCTATCATCTACATCATCCACATACTTAATGCAATCTCATTAGCTGTGATGTTATTTTGTGGAAGATGCAATTCAGCCCTTACTTTCGTATACTAAGGAGACATTTGTTAGTTCAAAAAATGTGTATCAAACTTTTCTCCCTCGTTTTATAGGTGGATAGTCAAGTGCTGGTCCAAAAGAGGCAATTTCTCAACCTTTACAAGTTTAAAAGAATGATACACATCATTCCATTTGTAATGCATATTTACACGATGCACTTGTTGATGAGAGGGCTAGCATAGAAGAGGCAAAAACTTTGCCTAAATAGATGGTGCAAACTTTGATATATAACAAATTTTATGCATCTTTTTCCATATCTTACTCATTCAGGCTCTCATAGCGCTTCCTTTGCATCAATTGTTATGCAATGGATGTATCTAGTCTTTTGTGATGAGAATGATCATGTTTCTTTTGATGAAAGCGGATAATTCAAAAAATTGGATGTCTGCTATCGCAATCAAAATATGATGCCATTATGAAGAATGGTACTTGGCCTTTATGTGATTTGCCTTGAGGAAAAAGTGTTGGAGTTAGATGTCTGCGGAAGCATGCGAACATCACAAGGAAGAAGACGAAGAAGCTTGGAGCACAACACACAATACTGAATGTATTACCACTAGAATGTACAAAGATAAGTAGCCCATTAGGGCAATAGGCATATATACAAGCCGGGGGGAAAAACCTCCTAAAGAAGGAAAAAAGTGCCCCAGTGGTCCTAGAGTGTTCACACACATCACTTCCTAAATATATCAACAAATCCCCCCTAAGAGTGATGCGGTGAACAAGGAGCTGGCACTCATGTATAAGGAAGTGCCAAGCTATGTGGAATCAATCCACAAAATAAAGTAAGCCCAAAGCTTTGCAAAAAGCTTCAAACTTTCCCCTAGGCAGAGCCTTCGTGAAAAGGTCTGCAATGTTCTCCTGCGTGGGTGCATATGCCAAGCTGATCTCCTCAGCAGAGAACCTCTCCCTAATGATAATGCACCTCAATGTGCTTAGTGCGAGCATGGAACACATGGTTCCTGGCAACTGCCAATGCACTCTGATTGTTAGTGAAGATGGTGGTGGCAGAAGTTTGACCAACACCCAAATCAGCCATAAGGCGTCTGAGCCACACACACCCAACAGTCGTTGTGAAAGCTACCCGATACTCAGCCTCACAATTGGAAGTGGCCATAGTAGGCTCCTTGTTGCTCAACCAAGATATACATGAGCTATCAAGCATGAAGCAAAAACCACTAGTGGACACACGAGTGTCATAGCAACCAGCCCAATCACTATCAAAAAGATCATGCAAATCTTGCAGTAGTGATCCCCCCTTGGGATAAAACAATCCAAGTAGCCAAGTACGACTCAAGTAGCAAAACCCCTTAATCGCCTACCAATGCTTGACACCTGGGTAATGCATAAACCTGCTCATCTGTGAGACAACAAACTGAATATGTGGCTGAGTAATGCATAAGTCAATCAAGCATCCAACAACCCGCTGATAGAGAACAACATCAAATGCATCTCTAGCATCATGAAGACTCAATCGTAAACGTGTCTCCATAGGAGTGGAAATAGGCTTACAATCTTCAAGGCCAAAACACTACAATAATATGTCAATATATTTCGTTTGACACAAAGCCATTCCACCATCAACTTGCATAAATTGAATGCCCAAATAGTGATGCAACTGCCCCAAATCAAACATCTCAAATGAGGCATGCAAATCAGCCTTAAAATCAACAATATGCATGTCATGAGGACCAGTTAGCAACATGTCCTCAACACACACCACAATGATCACAAGCACATTGTTAGCACGCTTAACATACGCTTTAAACCATATAATGCCTTGTTTAAATTGCACACCTGGTTTTCATGCCCTTTCTGCACAAAGCCATGGGGCTGAAAAACATACACTTCTTCATGCAAGTCACCATTCAAAAATGTAGTTTTAATGTCCAATTGATGTACATTACAACCATGATAAGCTGCAAGTGCACAAATGCTACAAACAATAGTCATACGACATGTAGGTGCAAAGGTCTCATCAAAATCAATGCCTCTTTCCTGCACATAACCCTTTGCAACAAGCCTGGCCTTATACATGTCAATTGTTCCATTAGGCTTATGCTTTAGCTTGTATACCCACTTTGTACCAATGCCCTTCTTGCCAGGAGGCAAGTCACATAGAGACTAGGTACCATTCTTCATTATAGCATCATATTCATATTGCATAGCAGCCATCCAGTTTTCTGAATTTTGTGCTTCTTCAAATGAAACAGGCTCATTCTCATCATAGAGACTAGACGTAGTCATAGCATAGCAATCTGATGCAAAAGAGGCACTATGAGAGCCTGATTGAGTATGATATGATAGAGGTGCATCTAATTTGTTGTCACGCAATGTTTGCACCAGCCATTTTGGCATAGTTTTTGCATGCCCAATATCAGCTCTCTAATCAACAAGTGCATCATGTAAATTTGCATAAAAAATAGGATGATCTACATCATCACATGAAACCTACAAAGACTGAGAAGTTGCATCATTAGGACCAACACTAGACTCTCCACTTGTAAAAAGACCCAACAAAGTATCATACACGTCTTTGGAGCTAACAGATGTCTCCTTTTTACATGAAAGCAATGTTCGGAGGTAAGCAACACGAGCCTCATTCCTAGCCTGGTACAATGTGGGAAGTGTATCACAAGCATCCTTAGCTGTCCTGCAAGAGCGAATGTGAGGAATAATAGCACGTTTGACAGAAAAAGCTATCAATGCATGTGCTTGAGCATCTCTGCCATCCCAACAAATTTGCTCTACAATAGGTGCAACAGAAAGAGCACCACGAACATGAATCTACAGAATATCATCATCTTCAACACCATCTCCATCAGCTCCAACACCTGTATTTGCATTACCTCTATTCGCAGGTGTAACATGACGTCTTTTAACTCCCTACACAATATTGCATAGTCCTTTTGCGACCAATACATGATGCATCATATAAGCCCATAATGGGTAGTTGGTACCATTGAAAGATCCCAATGAGCTACTTGCCACTCTCCTCCCAACCTTAAATAGCCCTTGCCCTTGGCAAATCTAGAATCTTCTCTAAGGTCCGAACACTCCTCATATGGCCACTCTGAGGAGATGGAATAACCTCGAAGATTTGTGCTAGAGCCTTGACTCCCTCCAGCTCTGGTCCTTGACCCGGCTAGGGTCCTCGACCAAATGCAGTAGACCAATGGTAGACCATGGAGGTCTAAATAAATCTAACACTCTCTCCCCCTTCTAGAGATCATTGTCCTCAGTGATCAAGGAAATAAAGTGTTTGTGAATCAAAGCTTCTAATTCCCAAGTAGCATCTGTGAGTGGATGGCTAGCTCATGCTACTAAATACTCTAGTATGGAGTGATTCTGTCACTTTTGCTCACTCTTATCAACAACCTGAAATGGAACATCTGGTTGAGATGTTCTATTTTCTAAAGCAACTAAACCATCTACATAATTCTCGTCTCGAGAAATGTATGGTCTCAACTTGCTACCATGAAAAACTGGGTGAACTTTGCAGTTATCTGGCAATTGCAATTTATATGTGACCTCACTAATCTTCTTGATTATTGTCCAAGGTCCACAAAATCTAGGGGATAATTTGGGTTTCTGACCCACTATTAATGATGAACCAAGTGGAACCTGTAAAGACACATGATCACCCTCTTGAAATGTTCGTGGTGTTCGATGTTGATCTACAAATGTTTTCATACTTTCACCAGCTTGCTGGAGATTGAGCTGAGCTATTTTTAAGTTAGCTTGCATATGTGTCAAAAACTGTGAAGCTCGGAGATTTCCTGGGTAACCCAATGGTAGCTGGACTATGTGGAATAAATCCATAAATCACCTCAAAATGTGTCAGTCTAGTAGTCTTGTGCTTCCAACTATTATAAGCAAATTCAACTAATGGGAGAAAATTATCCCAATCTGTTTGCTTTTCTGAAACATATGCCTGTAGCATATCTTCCAGTGTTTAATTATCACAGCACTTGTGTAGGCTATTTCATCTTTTTGCACCAAAGGTATATACCAGTTTCGGTTCACCAGTATAAGCATCTCAAAGTCTTCTATAGGTCTAACAGAATTCTTCTAGGCAATTCTGTTCAACTTTTTGAGATACAATCAATTTTCTGCATCAAGGTATTTTAGTCACTGGCCATGGCTGAAAGCAGTGATGTATTCCATATGTTGGCTGTTGAGGATAAGTTGGATGCTACCAACCATTATGGGCTTATATGATGCGACATGTATTGGTTGCAAAAGGACTGTGGGACATTGTGCAAGGTGTTGAAAAACGTCCTATCACACCTGCAACTGTTACAACTACAGGTATTGAAGCTGATGCAGAAGGTATCGAAGATGATGATATTATGCATATTCCTATTCCTGCTGCTATTTCTGTTGCACCTACTGTAGGGCAGATTCGTTGGGATGGCAGAGATGCCCAGGCACATGCATTGATAGCTTTGTCTGTCACACATGCCATTATTCCTCACATTCGCTCTTGCAGAATAGCTAAAGATGTTTGGGATACACTTACCACATTGTATCAAGCTAGGAATGAGGCTCGTGTTGCTTACCTCCGAAAATAGTTAGAGAGTGACAACATGAATGAAGGTGATTCTATGGAAAATTTTCTAACAAAGATCAAAGACTTAAAGGAATAGCTGATTTCTACTGATGAGGTTATACCAGATAGCTCACTTGTGCAGACCGTTCTGAATAGTCTTCCTGATTCATATCAGAGTTTTGCTTCTAGTCTTTGATTGATGTTGAAAGGCAATCCAAATGCCTTGTCTTTTGAGGAGTTAGTCTCTATTTTGTTGCAAGAGGATCAGTCAAGGCATAACAGGTCCATTATGCGTGTTGTAGATCAAGCTTTCATGGCTAGTCAAAAGGGCAAAGGAAAATGGAGCTCTTCAACTAGTAAGCAAAAATCTGCTAATTTTGCACAATCAAAGAGGGCATGTAACAAAGAGGGCACAATCAAAGAGGAGTTGTTGGCGCATGTAACAGTATTCCCTATAGGGGCACGCTCGAGTGAAGAGAAGAAACTGTGCTGCGAGGTAATATTGTTATGGGAGTTGGTAAGATCATTTTGAATATTGCTGATGGTAGTTCTTTCACTTTGTTAGATGCTTTGTTTGTGCAAGGGATCAAGAAAAATCTGTTATCACTTTCTGCATTACCCAAGATTGGCTTGGTTGTGAAACTTGTTGATGACATATGTGCAGTTCATGATCTATCAAATGGCAATGTGATTATTGCTTATGGCATTTTATTTCGTGGGCTTTATAAGCTCATAGACTATGAAAGATCTATAAATGATTCGGCATGTGCAATACATGATTCTCAAGCTATGTTAGATGCAAAGCTTTGGCATGCATGCTTTGGTCATCTGAATTTTGCTAGTTTTCCTATGCCTACAGAAATCTGAAATGGTGTCCTCTTTGCCAAAACTAGAGGCACCTGGAAAACATGTTTGTGAAGGCTATATTTTGGGCAAAATGCAGCATTCGTACTTTCCAAAAGATGGTTTAGTTCGGGCTACTCAAAATTGCAGTTTGTACATAGTGATGTATGTGGTCTTATACAAACACCTTCTTTTGGAAATTATCTTTGCTTCTTGACTTTCATCAATGATTTTTCCAGGCATGCATGGGTATATCCATTGAAGGGAAAGTCCGAAGTGTTCATGTGATTCAAAGTTTTTGGTTTTGGCTGAAAATTTGTAAGCATGTAAAATGGGCACCCTCTGTTCTGATCCAGGGGTGGAATATATGTATTCTGATTTTAATGCATTTCTGACTGAACGTGAGATAAAACACCAGTGTACAGTGTCGTATACACCTCAACAAAATGGAGTTGCTGAACGAAAGAACAGGTCATTCGTGGAAATGGCGAGGTGTATGGTCAAGAGTCAGGCTCTACCACAGTTTCTCGCTTGAGGTTATCATGTGTGCACCATATGTACTTAATAGATGTCCCACTAAAGCGCTGCAGTCTATCACTCCATACGAGGCTTGGCATGACCGCAAGCCATCTGTTGCTCATCTGCATGTTTTTGGTTGTTTGGCATATGCATTAGTGTCCGAACAACATCACAAAAATTGGATGATAAAGCAGTAAAATGTATTTTTGTTGAGTACAATTCTGAAAGTAAAGGCTATCGTTTGTATCATCCATAGTCTAAACGCATTTTGGTTAGCCGTGATGTTGTTTTTATGGAAGATGCAAATCAGAAGAAGAAGAAGCTTGGAGCTCAACACACAATACTGAGTGTATTACCACTAAACTCTACAAAGATAAGTAGCCGGTTAGGGCAATAGGCATATATACAAGCTGGGGGGAAAAAAACTCCTAAAGAGGGAAAAAAGTGCCCCGATGGTCCTAGTGTGTTCACATCACTACCTAAATATATCAACAAATCCCCCCTGCGAGTGATGCGGTGAACAAGGAGCTGTCACTCATGTATAAGGAAGTGCCAAGCTATGTGGAAATCACTCCACAAAAAGGAAGTAAGCCCAAAGCTTTGTGAAAATCTTCAAACTTCTCCCTAGGCAGAGCCTTTGTGAAAAGGTCCGTAGTGTTCTCTTGCGTGGGCACATAGGCCAAGCTGATCTCCCCAACAGACAACCTCTTCCTGACATAATGATAATGCACCTCAATGTGCTTAGTGCGAGCATGGAACAAAGGGTTCCTCGCAACTGCCAATGCACTTTGACTGTCAGTGAAGATGGTGGTGGCAGAAGGCTGACCAACACCCAAATCAGCCATAAGGCGTTTGAGCCACATACACTCAATAGCTGCTATGAAAGTTGCCCTATACTCAGCCTCACAACTGGAAGTGGCCATAGTAGGCTGCTTCTTGCTCAACCAAGATATACATGAGCTACCAAGCATGAAGCAAAAGCCTCTAGTGGACACACGAGTGTCATAGAAACCATACCAATTAGAGTCAGTAAGAGCATGCAAAGCTGGCGGTAATGATCCCCACTTGGGATAAAACAACCCAAGTAGCTGAGTACTAGTAAAGTAGCAAAAGATGCGCTTAATCACCTACCAATGCTTAACTCTTAGGCAATGCATAAACCTGCTCATTTATAAGACAGCACAGAGAATATCTGGCCGAGTAATGCATAAGTAAATTAGGCATCGAATAGCCTGCTGATAGAGAACAACATCAAATGCATCTCCAGCATCATGAAGACTTAATTGTAAACCTGTCTCCATAGGAGTGGCAATAGGCTTACAGTCTTCAAGGCCAAAACACTACAATAATGTGTCAATATATTTCATTTGACACAAAGCCATTCCACCATGAACTTGCATAAAATGAATCCCCAAATAGTGATGCAAATGCGCCAAATCAGACATCTTTCAAATGACGCATGCAAATAAGTCTTAAAATCAGCAATATGCAATCAGATAGGCATGTATCTTCTTATACCATGCACGTGGTGCTTGCTTTAAACCATATAATGCCTTCTTTAACCTGCACACCTGGTTTTCATGCCCTTTCTACACAAAGCCATGGGGCTGAAAAACATACACTTCTTCATGCAAGTCACCATTCAGAAATGCAGTTTCAATGTCCAACTGATGTACATTCCAACCATGATGGGCTGCAAGTGCACACATGCTCCGAAGAGTAGTCATACGGCATGTAGGTGCAAAGATCTCATCAAAATCAATGCCTCTTTCTTGTGCATAACCCTTTGCAACAAGCCTAGCCCTATACTTGTCAACTATACCATCAGGTTTACGCTTCAGCTTGTATACCCACTTAGTGCCAATGGCCTTCTTTCTAGGAGGCAAGTAACATAAAGAGCAAGTACCATTCTTCATTATTGCATCATATTCAGATTGCATAACAACCATCCAATTTTTTGAATTTTGTGCTTCATCAAACAAAATAGGCTTAGTCTCATCACAAAGACTAGATGCAACCATAGCATAGCAATATGATGCAAAAGAGGCACCCCTAATGGGCTACTTATCTTTGTACATTCTCTAGTAATACATTCAGTATTGTGTGTTTTGCTCCAAGCTTCTTCTTCTTCCTTGTGCTGTTCGCGTGCTTCCGCAGATTCCTAACTCCAACAATTGGTATCAGAGCAGGTCGTCGCTTTATCTAGGGTGCCGTCGACACTCCTCCGTTTGTAGTCTCCGAATCGCACGAATTTTGGTGAGCATACTCAGCGTGTTTCCGAGATCAAAACAGCTTTGCTATGTGGTGCCGAAATCGCGATCTGAGCTCGTTTCGGCCTCCGAATGCACTATCGCACTGCTTATGTAGACTATTTCGTCTTTTTGTGCCAAAGGTATATACTAGTTTTTGTTCGTCAATATAAGCGTCTCAAAGTCTGCTACAAGTCTAGGAAAATTTGTCTCGGCAGTTCTGTTCAACTTTTTGAGATACAGTCAATTTTCTACATCAAGGTATTTTAGTCATTGGCCATGGCTGAAAGCAGTGATGTATTCCGTATGTTGGCTATTGAGGATAAGTTGGATGGTACCAACTACCCGTTATGGGCTTATATGATGCGACATGTGTTGGTTGCAAAAGGACTGTGGAACATTGTGCAGGGTGTCGAAAAACGTCCTATCATACCTGCAACTGTTACAACTGCAGGTACTGAAGCTGATGCAGAAGGTGTTGAAGATGATGATATTCTGCATATTCCTGTTTGTGTTGCGGTTTCTGCTGCACCTACTATAGAGCAGATTTGTTGGGATGGCAGAGATGCCCAGGCACATGCATTGATAGCTTTGTCTGTCAAACGTGCCATTAATCCTCACATTTTCTCTTGCAGAACAGCTAAGGATGCTTGGGATACACTTACCACATTGTACCAAGCTAGGAATGAGGCTCGTGTTGCTTACCTCCGAAAACAGTTGGAGAGTGAGAACATGAATGAAGGTGATTCTATGGACAGTTTCCTAACGAAGATCAAAGACTTGAAGGAACAGTTGATTTCTGCTAATGACGTTATACCAGATAGCTCACTTGTGCAGACCGTTCTGAATGGTCTTCCTGATTCATATCAGAGTTTTGCTTCTACTCTTCGGTTGATGATGAAAGGCAATCCGAATGCCTTATCATATGAGGAGTTAGTCTCTTTTCTATTGCAGGAAGATCAATCTAGGCAGAACAGGTCCATAATGCGATTTGCAGATCAAGCTTTCGTGGCTAGTCAGAAGGGCAAAGGAAAATGGAGCTCTTCAACTAGTAAGTAGAAATCTGCTAATTCTGCATATTCGAAGAAGGAAGATAAAGATGAGAAGAAATCAGAAAAGCAGAAATTGTTTTGTAAGTACTGTAAAGGGAATGATCATATCATAAAGAACTGTCCAAAACTGGCTGCTAAAGAGGCAAAGAAGAAAGAGGCTGGAATAGTTGTTGCAGAGGCCCCTACACCCAAAACAGAGTCTGCTAATCTTGTGTAGGAAGAAGAATGGGCGTTTACTACTGTCTGCAGTTTTGACCCATCTTCTCATGAGCAGTGCATGCCTATAGTAGACTCAGATGTTTGGTACTTTGACAGTGGGGCAACCAAACATATTACCTCGCAGTGCAATTTCTTCTCTTCACTCAAGCCTGCC
The DNA here is from genome assembly GCA_020310875.1 of Ceratopteris richardii. Classification (NCBI taxonomy): domain Eukaryota; kingdom Viridiplantae; phylum Streptophyta; class Polypodiopsida; order Polypodiales; family Pteridaceae; genus Ceratopteris; species Ceratopteris richardii. Next base: position 64,147,930 of record CM035409.1, read on the forward strand.
CCTACAGGGAATACTGTTACATGCGCCAACAACTCCTCTTATCCTGTTAGTGGAGTTGGTAAGATCATTTTGACTACTCCTGATAGTAGTTCTTTCACTTTATCAGATGCTTTATTTGTGCTAGGGATCAAGAAGAACCTGTTATCAGTTTCTGCATTAGCCAAGATTGGCTTGGTTATGAAATTTGTTGATGACAGGTGTACAGTTCATGATCTGTCAAATGGCGATGTGATTATTGCTTCTGGCATTTTATGTTGTGGGCTGTATAAGATCGTAGACTATGAAAGATCTGTAGATGACTTGGCATGTGCAATAAATGATTCTTAGGCTATGTCAGATGCAAAGCTTTGGCATGCATGCTTTGGTCATCTGAATATTGCTAGTTTGCTATGCCTATAGAAATTTGAAACGGTGTCCTCTTTGTCCAAACTTGAGGCACCTGGAAAACATGTTTGTGAAGGCTGTATTTTGGGCAAAATGCAGCGTTTGTCCTTTCCAAAAGATGGTTCAGTTCCGGCGACTCAAAAATTCCATCTTGTACATAGTGATGTGTGTGGTCCTATGCAAACACCTTCTTTTGGGAATCATCGATTTTTCCTGGCATGCATGGGTATATCCATTGAAGGCAAAGTCCAAAGTGTTCATGTGCTTCAAACAGTTTTTGGTTTGGCTGAAAATCTGTCAGCATGTAAAATGGGTACCCTCTATTCTGATCGAGGGGGGGAATATATGTCTTCTAATTTTAATGCATTTCTGGCTGAATGTGGGATAAAACACCAGTGTACAATGCCGTATACACCTCAACAGAATGGAGTTGCTGAACGAAAGAATAGGTCACTCGTGGAGATGGCGAGGTGTATGGTCAAGAGTCAGGCTTACCACATAGTCTCTGGCTTGAGGCTGTCATGAGTGCAGCATATGTACTGAACAGGTGTCCCTCTATAGCGCTGTAGTCTATCACTCCATATGAGGCTTGGCATGATCCCAATCCATCTATTGCTCATCTGCGTGTTTTTGGTTGTTTGGCATATGTATTAGTGCTTGAACAACATTGCAGAAAATTGGATGATAAAGCAGTCAAATGTATTTTTGTTGGGTACAATTCTGAAAGTAAAGGCTATCATCTATATCATCCACAGACTAAACACATTTTGGTCAGCCGTGATGTTGTTTTTGTGGAAGATGCTATTCAACCATTGCTTTCATGTACTAAGGAGACATTTGTTAGCTCCAAAGACATGTATAATACTTTGCTGCCTCTTTTTATAGGTGGAGAGTCTAGTGCTGGTCCTAATGAGGCAACTTCTCAACCTTTGCAGGTTTCATGTCATGATGTAGATAATTCCATTTCTGATGCAGATGTACATGATGCACTTATTGATGAGAGAGCTGATATTGAGCAGGCAAGAACTATGCCAAAATGGCCGGTGCAGACCTTGCGTGATAGCAAATTAGATGCACCTCTATCATATCGTACTCGATGAGGCTCTCATAGTGCCTCTTTTGCATCAGATTGCTATGCTATGGCTGCATCTAGTCTTTGTGATGAGAATGAGCTTGTTTCGTTTGATAAAGCACAAAATTCAGAAAAATGGATGGCTGCTATGCAATCTGAATATGATGCAATAATGAAGAATGGTACTTGGTCTTTATGTGACTTGCCTCCTGGTAAGAAGGCCATTGGCACTAAGTGGGTATACAAGCTGAAGCGTAAACCTGATGGTACAATTGACAGGTATAAGGCTAGGCTTGTTGCAAAGGGTTATGCGCAGGAAAGAGGCATTGATTTTCATGAGACCTTTGCACCTACATGTCGTATGACTATTGTTCGGAGCATTTGTGCACTTGCAGCCCATCATGGTTTGAATGTACATCAATTGGACATTAAAACTGCATTGGACATTAAAACTGCATTTTTGAATTGTGACTTTCATGAAGAAGTGTATGTTTTTCAACCCCGTGGCTTTGTGCAAAAAGGGCATGAAAACCAGGTGTGCAGGTTAAAGAAGGCATTATATGGTTTAAAGCAAGCACCACGTGCTTGGTATGAGAAGATACATGCCTATTTGATTGCACATGGTTTTGAGAACAGTCCAACTGAAAGCACCTTATATGTTAAGCGTGCTAATGATGTGCTTCTGATCATTGTTGTCTATGTTGACGACATGCTGCTCATTGGTCCTATTGAGAAGCATATTGCTGATTTTAAGGCTGATTTACATGCCTCATTTGAGATGTTTGATTTGGGGCATTTGCATCTTTATTTGGGCATTCAGTTTATGCAAGTTGATGGTGGAATGGCTTTGTGTCAAACAAAATATATTGACACAGTATTGCAACGTTTTGGCCTTGAAGACTATAAGCCTATTGCCACTCCTATGGAGAGAGGTTTACGTTTGAGTCTTCATGATGCTAGAGATGCATTTGATGTTGTTCTCTATCAACAGGTTGTTGGATGCTTGATTTATTTATGCATTACTCAGCCAGATATTCAGTTTGCTGTCTCACAGACGAGGAGGTTTATGCATTGCCCAGGAGTCAAGCATTGGCAGGCACTTAAGCACATCTTTCGCTATTTGAGTGGTACTCGGCTACTTGGGTTGTTTTATCCCAAGGGGGGATCACTACCGCCAGATTTGCATGCTTTTTCTGACTCTGATTGGGCTCGTTGGCTCGTGTGTCCACTAGTGGCTTTTGCTTCATGCTTGGTAGCTCATGTATATCTTGGTTGAGCAAGAAGCAGCCTACTGTGGCCACTTCGAGTTGTGAGGCTGAGTATAGGGCAGCTTTCACAGCGACTGTTGAGTGTGTGTGGCTCAGACGCCTTATGGCTGATTTGGGTGTTAGTCAGTCTTCTGCCACCACCATCTTCACTAACAGTCAGAGCGCATTGGCAGTTGCGAGGAACCCTGTGTTCCATGCTCGCACTAAGCACATTGAGGTGCATTATCATTATGTCAGGGAGAGGTTCTCTACTGGGGAGATCAGCTTGGCATATGTGCCCATGCAGGAGAACATTGCAGACCTTTTCACGAAGGCTCTGCCCAGGGAGAAGTTTGAAGCTTTCCGCAAAGACTTGGGCTTACTTCCTTTTGTGGAGTGATTTCCACATAGCTTGGCACTTCGTTATACATGAGTTCCAACTACTTGTTCACCGCATCACTCCCAGGGGGGATTTGTTGATATATTTAGGTAGTGATGTCTGTGAACACTCTAGGACTGCTGGGGCACTTTTTTCCCTCTTTAGGAGTTTTTTTCCCCCGGCTTGTATATATGCCTATTGCCCTAATGGGATACTTATCTTTGTACATTCTCTAGTAATACATTCAATATTGTGTGTTGTGCTCCAAGCTTCTTCTTCTTCCTTGTGTTGTTCGCGTGCTTCCGCAGACGTCTAACTCCAACAAGCATCAGTAGAAGATAATGGTATAGTCAATTGCTTCTTACTAAACCAAGAGAAAAGCTCAAATCCTAAAGAAAATACATATCTAAAAACTAAGTTTTTGGTATCAATATCTCTTGCCCAGTCTAAGTCATAGTTTCCAACCAGAGAAGACCCTTCTTTATAGAGAATACCATAATCAATGGTTCATTTTACATACTTGAGTATCCATATGCTTGTCTTTCAATGATGTTGGCAAGGCTTATTAAAGAACTTGCTTACTACTCCAATAATATAGGAGATATTTGGTTTGCTATTGCACAAGTAGATGAGACTTCCAACTAACTTTGATTATCTTCCAATGTCTATTGAAGATGAAGCATCTTCAATAGATAATTTTTTATTCAACTCCATAAGTGTAGAAATCTCCTTGCAATCCTCCATGTCAAATTACTTCAAAATTTTCCTTGCATAATTTTGTTGAGACATGAAAATCTTCCCTGGTTCATGCCATACTTGAAGGCCTAAGCAATAATACATTAAGACCAAGTCGATCATTTCAAATTTTGAACTCAAGGCATCTTTGATTTGTTGAAGAAGAGCATGATCATTTCTTGTAATCATAAGGTCATCTGCATAGAGTAGAAGCATAAGTGTCTGCTCCCACCACAACCAAAACATTTCAAGAACCCTATAGATTAACTAGTGTGGCTGAAAGCACAACCCAAAAGGTGAATATTTGTTGTTGAAAAAGTACAAGGAGCACTCTTCTTGATGTTCTTGTACCTCTATGGAGAGAAGTATGCAAGAAGATACTCCAAAATGGCTCCAAAACTCACCCCAAAAATGCTTCAAAAATAGGTTTTGAAAGTAAAGAATTAAGCTTTGAGGGCCCAAAACTTGTTGAAGATAATGTGAACCTTAGTCTTTCCCTTTCTTCAAGCATCACAAGAGTGTATCTTAGTGGCAAGAGATTGCCACCGTTAAGCGAGCTCTAGGGGGGAAGAGTACTGGGATGGGTGACCTCCCGTGAAGTATTGGGAACCTCCGTCTTCCTTGATCATTGAGGTCCTCCCTTGCGAACAACCAATGGTGCCAATGATGACTTCCGTGACTTAGATGAAAAGGTATGCCAAGGTCTATGCCTTGATCGCAACCTTAGTCATAGGTGGGTGGGTGGGTGCTCGTTTCGCTCGCACAAAAGGAACAGAGCTTTTGCATCGAGACACTCTGATACCAGTGAAGTTTTTCGATGGCGATGCACCATAGTGCACTCTCCTTCTCAAGAGCTTCACACCAATATCTTCGAAGTAGAAAACTGAGCTCCAAGTGCCGCACACGGTACTCTGCATAGAGGCTGCAGAATACGCAGAAAAATCTAGTACAAAGGGAGCACGAACATAGACTGCTTAGGTGTTACAAATGTGGTCAAACTTATATCCTATGGCTAACCAGGCCACTATATGTTTTATTAAAGGACATATAAAAAAGTGTTTAGTGGCCATTTGGGCTTTCACGTGGACACTAACGATAATATTGTGCTCCAAACTTCGTCTTCTTCCTTGTGTTGTTCGTTTTCTTTTGCAGACCTTGAATTCCAACATTGCCAAAAATTTGAATCTTCATGAAAGCCAAGTATTTTTTATAAATGGGAATTATTTCTCCTTCTCTTCAAAACTAGCCATCACATATCAAAAATGGAATTCGGATGAAAGAGATAAAACCAAAAAAGTATTGGATCCTATGCATGTAATCTCTTTGAGACGGGCGAGTAGAAGTGATGGAAGGGGTATTTCAGAGAGCCAAAATTCTTCTCCTCAAAAAAAATTGAAGTTAGGAGTTCATACATTCTAATACACATACATATGGTTTTCCCCTAAATCCCTTGTTCAATCCACTTACCTGTCCCTTTCCCAATTTAATGCGAACTTTGTAAAATTTAGTTCCTTCAAACTTTTCAAGCTGGGAGAGAGAAGTCCCATCTCCTCCTCATCAAGATGTTACATGCTACTGCTTGCATGATCTTTAGGCCGATAAAGGCATTGAGAACATGATGGCTCCTTCAAATTGAAAGGAGAGGTGAAGAGAAAATTCATCTCCTCTCTTCTTTGCACACATGCGACAACATGGGGGAGGGGGGAGATGTGTGTGAGAGAGAGAGAGAGCTTTTGTCTTGCTCTATCTCTCTACCCATAGCTTCCATTTAAGCTTTTTTAGAGCGCTTCTCTAATGGCTATAGCGAAAGAAAGCCTCTCCCATGCTTTGATACCATTTTTGGTTACAACCAATCTTTTGCATACCAAGGCCTCCATAGAAGATCACATGCCGATGCCACATCGAACACACATAGACACATCTCTTGGATCATCCTTCTATCCGCTTCCACCTCTCATATGTAAGATGAGACTCACCAAAAGAGTCTCTTAAACTCTCTCCTAATTCATGTGGGAAAGTTCCTTGAAAATTCCCCTTATAATAGTCATCCAAAATTCTTCGAGGAACTACTTAACTTGTTGTGACAGGGACAACATAAGTAGCAACGTAGATCCAACCAACCCACATTGTGAATTCCTTATAGCAAGCCAAATACAAGCCATGTGGTTGTTTTTTTTTTAAATCACTATTTCTTCTTATTATAATAAAAATAGAAAATTCCAATGAAGTTAGATAATTTTGTGTCGAATTCATAATTTTGCAATTCTCCTTCAAATAAAAGCATGCTATTGATTGAGGAAAGTTAGAATGTTAGAAAGATCAAACATATGTAGAATAAATGAGTTGATCAAATTCTCAAACATATTCAGTACATGAAAGAAGTAGGATGCACTCTTGCTATTAATGAAAGTATAACCTATATGTAGATATGCTATACTTCCTAGTAAGGGTTATTCTTACTTGGATAAGATCCATCAACATCACTACTTTGAGTTTGCAGAACTTTCCAGCTGATGTTGGTAGAGAAATTCGCAGGTGAAGACGGTGATAGTGAAATCGCAACTAGAAGGAAGAATGGCGGCGACGAACGGACATAGTGGAATTCGCGGCGATGGAGAACAAGCAGGTGCAGTCGATGGATGAAAGCGCTTACCATTAACTGCAATGCGATGTGAAGTTCAAAGTGGATGACAACATCTGACGATAGACAACAACACAGTGCCCTTTGTGTGATGATCATGGCGCCCTTTGTATGACAATGATTCCAGTTTGAATCATCGCGCATTGCCCGATAAGCTTCCATCACGACTGGCAATATCTTCACGATTGACGACTTGCATCCGTTGTGACTGACGACCTGCGTAGCGACTGATGGCACCCTCGCGACTGACGACTAGCGTCGCGATTGACGGCACCCTCGCGACTGACGACCAGCATTGCGATTGACGGCACCCTCACCCTCGCGGCACCCTCGTGACTGAGGACTGATGGCACCCTCGCGATTGACGACTGACTGATGACGGCCTGCGACTGACGATTGACAATGACTTGCGACGACTGACCACCAAAACAGCTCATGTATGCGCCTTAACTTTTCGCAAATAGGACCTTGTCCTTATTCAAAGATTAGATGCAAAGAAATGAGGAGTTCTTAGATGATACTGGTCTGTTTTAGTAGCAACCTGGAAAAAATGCATTTGCTTTTATTTGCCTCAAATCTCAGCGATTCTCTTAAATCTTTGGAGAGATCTCTAAAAAGCCATTCTTAATTTTAAAATAGATCTCAATATAGTCAACTTAGCTCGGTGATAGACCATCAAAAAATTACGGAAGAAAGTATGTGCCCTTTGAGATAGTGTGACTGTGACCTGTTTGTTGGAGTTAGATGTCTGCGGGAGCACGCGAACAGCACAAGGAAGAAGAAGAAGCTTGAAGCACAACACACAATAGTGATTCTATTACTAGAGAATGTACAAAGATAAGTAGCCCATTAGGGCAATAGGTGTATATACAAGCCAGGGGAAAAAAACCTCCTAAAGAGGGAAAAAAGTGCCCCGGGGGTCCTACTGTGTTCACACACATCACTACCTAAATATATCAACAAATCCCCCCTGTGAGTGATGCGATGAACAAGGAGCTGGCACTCATGTATAAGGAAGTGCCAAGCTATGTGGAGATCACTCCACAAAAGGAAGTAAGCCCAAAGCTTTGCGGAAAGCTTCAAACTTCTCCCTAGGCAGAGCCTTCATGAAAAGGTCTGCAATGTTCTCCTGCGTGGGCACATATGCCAAGCTGATCTCCCCAGCAGAGAACCTCTCCCTGACATAATGATAATGCACCTCAATGTGCTTAGTGCGAGCATGGAACACAGGGTTCCTCGCAACTACCAATGCGCTCTGACTGTCAGTGAAGATGGTGGTGGCAGAAGACTGATAAACACCCAAATCAGCCATAAGGTATCTGAGCCACACACACTCAACAGTAGCTGTGAAAGCTGCCCTATACTCAGCCTCACAATTGGAAGTGGCCACAATAGGTTGCTTCTTGCTCAACCAAGATATACATGAGCTACCATGCATGAAGCAAAAGCCATTAGTGGACACACGAGTGTCATAGCAACCAGCCCAATCAGAGTCAGAAAAAGCATGAAAATCTGGCGGTAGTGATCCCCCCTTGGGACAAAAAAACCCAAGTAGTTGAGTACCACTCAAATAGCGAAAGATGCGCTTAACTGCCTTCCAATGCTTGACTCCTGGGCAATGCATAAACCTGCTCATTTGTGAGACAACAACCTGAATATCTGGCCAAGTAATGCATAATTAAATCAAGCATCCAACAGCCTGCTGACAGAGAATAGCATCAAATGCATCTCCAACATCATGAATACTCAATCATAAACCTGTCTCCATAGGAGTGGCAATAGGCTTACAGTCTTCAAGGCCAAAACGTTGCAATAATGTGTCAATATATTTCGTTTGACACAAAGCCATTTCACCATCAACTTGCATAAACTGAATGCCCAAATAGTGATGCAAATGCCCCAAATAAGACATCTCAAATGAGGCATGCAAATCAACCATAAAATCAGCAATATGCTTCTCAATAGGACCAGTGAGAAGCATGTCGTCAAGATAGACAACAATGATCAGAAGCACATCATTAGCACGCTTAACATATAAGGTGCTTTCAGTTGGACTGTTCTCAAAACCATGTGCAATCAGATAGGCATGTATCTTCCCATACCAAGCACGTGGTGGTTGCTTTAAACCATATAATGCCTTCTTTAACTTGCACACCTGGTTTTCATGCCCTTTCTGCACAAAGCCACGGGGCTGAAAAGCATACACTTCTTCATGCAAGTCACCATTCAGAAATGTTGTTTTAATGTCCAACTGATGTACATTCCAACCATGATGGGCTGCAAGTGCACAGATGCTCCAAACAGTAGTCATATGGCATGTAGGTGCAAAGGTCTCATCAAAATCAATACCTCTTTCCTGTGCATAACCCTTTGCAACAAGCCTAGCCTTATACCTGTCAATTGTACCATCAGGTTTACACTTCAGCTTATATATCCACTTAGTGCCAATGGCCTTCTTGCCAGGAGGCAAGTCACATAAAGACCAAGTACCATTCTAAATTATTGCATCATATTCAGATTGCATAGAAGTCATCCAATTTTCTGAATTTTGTGCTTCATCAAACGAAACAAGCTCAGTATCATCACATAGACTAGATGCAGCCATAGCATAGCAATCTGCAAAAGAGGCACTATGAGAGCCTGATCGAGTACGATATGATAGAGGTTCATCTAATTTGCTATCACGCAAGGTCTGCACCAGCCATTTTGGCATAGTTCTTGCCTCCTCAATATCAGCTCTTTCATTAATAAGTGCATCATGTAAATCTGCATCAGAAATGGAATGATCTGCATCATCACATGAAACCTACAAAGGCTGAGAAGTTGCCTCATTAGGACCAGCACTAGACTGTCCACCTGTCAAAAGAGGCAACAAAGTATCATACATGTCTTTGGAGCTAACAAATGTCTCCTTAGTACATGAAAGCAATGGCTGAATAGCATCTTCCACAAAAACAATATCAAGGCTAACCAGAATGCATTTAGTATGTGGATGATACAGATGATAGCCTTTACTTTCAGAACTATACCCAACAAAAATAGATTTTACTCCTTTATCATCCAATTTTCTGCGATGTTGTTCAGGCACTAATGCATATGCAAAACAACCAAAAACACGCAGATGAGCAACAAATGGCTTGGAATCATGCCAAGCCTCATATGGAGTGATAGACCGCAGTGTTTTAGTGGGACACTTGTTCAGTAGATATGATGCACACATGACAGCCTCAAGCCAGAAACTATGTGGTAAAGCCTGACTCTTGACCATACACCTCGCCATCTCCATGAGTGACCTATTCTTTCGTTCAGCAACTCCATTCTGTTGAGGTGTATACGGCACTGTACACTGGTGTTTTATCCCACGTTCAACAAGAAATGCATTAAAATCAGAAGACATATATTCCCCCCCTCGATCAGAACGGAGGGTGCCCATTTTACATGCTGATAGATTTCAGCCAAAACCAAAAACTGTTTCAATCACATGAACACTTCCGACTTTGCCTTCAATGGATATACCCATGCATGCCTGGAAAAATCATCGATGAAAGTCACGAAGTAAAGATAATTCCCAAAAGAAGGTGTTTGCATAGGACCACAGACATCACTATGTACAAGCTGCAATTTTTGAGTAGCCCGAACTGAACCATCTTTTGGAAAGGAAGAACACTACATTTTGCCCAAAATACAGCCTTCACAAACACGTTTTTGAGGTGCCTCAAGTTTGGGCAAAGAGGACACCATTTTAGATTTTTGCAGGCGTAGCAAACTAGCAAAATTCAGATGACCAAAGCGTGCATGCTAAAGCTTTGCATCTGACATAGCCTGAGAATCATTTACTACACACGCCAAATCATTTACTGATCTTTCATAGTCTATGAGCTTATACAGCCCATGACATAAAATGCCAGAAGCAATAATCACATCGCCATTTGACAGATCATGAACTGTACACCTGTCATCAACAAATTTCACAACCAAACCAATCTTGGCTAATGCAGAAACTGATAACAGGTTCTTCTTGATCCCTAGCACAAATAAAGCATCTTGATCCCTAGCACAAATAAAGCATCTGACAAAGTGAAAGAACTACCATCAGCAGTAGTCAAAATGATCTTACCAACTCCCATAATAGGATAAGAGGAGTTGTTGGCGCATGTAACAGTATTCCCTGTAGGGGCAAGCTCGAGTGAAGAGAAGAAACTGCGCTGCGAGGTAATATGTTTGGTTGCCCCACTATCAAAATACCAAACATCTGAGTCTACTGCAGACATGCACTGCTCATAAGAAGATGGGTTAAAACTGCAAACAATAGTAAATGCCCATTCTTCTTCCTGCACAAGATTAGCAGACTCCATTTTTGTGTAGAGGCTTCTGCAACAACCATTCCAGCCTCTTTAGCAGCCAGTTTTGGACAGTTCTTTATGATATGATCATTCCCTTTACATTACTTACAAAACAATTTCTGCTTTTTTGATTTCTTCTCATCTTTATCTTCCTTCTTCGAATATGCAGAATTAGCAGATTTCTGCTTACTAGTTGAAGAGCTCCATTTTCCTTTGCCCTTCTGACTAGCCAGGAAAGCTTGATCTGCAACTCGCATAATGGACCTGTTCCGCCTGGATTGATTTTCCTGCAATAGAACAGAGACTAACTCCTCAAATGATAAGGCATTCGGATTGCCTTTCATCATCAACCAAAGAGTAGAAGCAAAACTCTAATATGAATCAGGAAGAGCATTCAGAACGGTATGCACGTGAGCTATCTGGTATAACCTCATCAGCAGAAATCAACTGTTCCTTCAAGTCTTTGATCTTCGTTAAGGAAACTGTCCATAGAATCACCTTCATTCATGTGCTCACTCTCCAACTGTTTTCGGAGGTAAGCAACAGGAGCCTCATTCCTAGCTTGGTACAATGTGGTAAGTGTATCCCAAGCATCCTTAGCTATTCTGCAAGAGCGAATGTGAGGAATAATGGCACGTTTGATAGACAAAGCTATCAATGCATGTGCCTAGGCATCTCTTCCATCCCAACAAATCTGCTCTACAGTAGGTGAAACAGAAATCGCAGCACGAACAGGAATATGCAAAATATCATCATCTTCGACACCTTCTGCATCAGCCTCAGTACCTGTAGTTGTAACAATTGCGGGTGTGATAGGACGTTTTTCGACACCCTGCACAATGTTCCATAGTCCTTTTGCAACCAACACATGTCGCATCATATAAGCCCATAACGGGTAGTTGGTACCATCCAACTTATCCTCAACAGCCAACATACGGAATACATCACTCCTTTCAACCATGGCCGGTGACTAAAATACCTTGATGCAATAAATTGACTGTATCTCAAAAAGTTGAGCAGAACTTCCTAGACGAATTCCACTAGATTTGTAGCAGACTTCGAGACGCTTATACTGGCGAACAGAAACTGGTATATACCTTTGGCACAAAAAGATGAAATAGCCTGCACAAGCACTGCAATAGTGCATTCGGAGGCCGAAATGAGCTCAAATCGCGATTTTGGCACCACAGAGTGAAGATGTTTTGATCTCAGAAACACGTTGAGTATGCTCACCAAAACTCGTGCCATTCTGAGACTACAAACGGAGGAGTGTCCACAGCACCCTAGGTGAAGCGACTACCTGCTCTGATACCAATTGTTGGAGTTAGATGTATGCGGGAGCACGCGAACAGCACAAGGAAGAAGAAGAAGCTTGGAGCACAACACACAATAGTGATTGTATTACTAAAGAATGTACAAAGATAAGTAGCCCATTAGGGCAATAGGTGTATATACAAGTCGAGGGAAAAAAACCTCCTCAAGAGGGAAAAAAGTGCCCCGGCGGTCCTACTGTGTTCACACACATCACTACCTAAATATATCAACACTGTTGCCTATGCCCAATCGAATATATAATTTTGCAACCGCGGTAAAGCTAGGCTATAGACATGATGGATCAACACCTCCGGTCTCTCCTTCTCGTTCTAGGGTTTTTATCTAAGAGAAGATTTGAAGGTTCAAGGGGTTCTTCTCGGTCTCTCCTTCTCTTTGTGGAGGGGCTTTTGATCTAAGAGAAGATTTGAAGGCTCAAGGGTTCTTCCTTCTCGGTCATTGGAGCATGGGCGGTTTGGTTCTATGAATTCTTAGCTCCATTCTCCTTGAGGCCACCTCTATGGATGTGCGGGTCCCTTCCCTCGTTATCAGTAATTTACCTCGTGCTCTCTTTGGTGAGGTGAATGTTGCCCCTTGCTCCTCACGGACTGTGGTGGCCCCTCGGGTTGCACTTAATCGCGAGGCGATCCTTTCAACGCAAGAAGAACTCAAGAGAACTTGCCTCGTCGGTCAGTTGTTTGGTCCCAGATGCCCGCTGGATTTTGTGCGCCAGTGGTTTCGCAAAGAGTGGTTCCCTCGTGGTTTAGTTGTGTGTAAGTGCCAATTCCTTGCTGCCAGACACCTCTTGTTAGTTTTTTAGAACGAAGAAATGGCACTCCAGGCCCTCAGTGTCGGGTTTTGGCAAGTCGGGTGCACCACCCTTTGGCTCTTCAAATGGGCCCCCAATTTCGTGCCCGACAACTCTAAACCCCTTCGGTACCCTCTCTGGGTGTAGCTCCCCAATCTCCCATACTTCCTTTATGGCTTTTTGTGGGATATTGTCTCTCCGATTGGCAAGCCGCTAGCCTGGCGTGGAGATGTTGGAGGCTTCATTTATGAGGGCTCGAAACACACATTTAATGCTCGTTGGCATCCTCAAATGTGTGTGGAAGCAGACCTCAGCAGACCTCTCCCCTCGCAAATTATTGTTGACTTGGGTGAAGGGGAATCTTGGGTTCAAGAGATCACTTATAAAAATCTTCCCAACGCTTGCTTTTAATGTGGCCATCAAGGACATAGAATTAAAGATTGTCCCGTGAAGCAGAAGAATAAGCAAGAAACAGCCAACAAAGCCCAAACTCTCAAAGGGTAGTAGGTCAACCCAACCGTGGAAGAGAAAGACAGGGTTGAACGAATCCCAGAAACCGACTCAAAAGGGTTTACAGAAGTTAAAAGAAGAAGGAAAGCTAGCCTAGGAGAAGCTCAAGCCCAAGGAGACACTCAAAGAAGACCCGCACACCAGAAAAGTCACTCAATAACCTCTATTGCAACCTCGAGAAGGAGGTCAATGAGCTAGATTATCGGGGGGTCGAGGACTTTGCGGGCACAAGTAACTTACCCTTGGAGTGGCCCCCCTCGAATGAGGTCAATCAAGAGGATTACATAACTAGCAAAGAAGACGGCTTCACCACAAGTAACGAGGACAATTTGGATAGTGAAAGTTCCATCATTGGAACAAAAATTCCAGAAACGGCCTCTCCAACTCCCCCACAAGAGGCTTCCCGCAAGGGGAAACAATTGGTAGGTATGCCCTGGAAAAGCCCCATTAAAACAAACGCACATGGATGGAACCATCCCCCCTCAAGAAAGAAAGAAGACTCCAATAGGAAAAAAGAAAATCCCCACTCTCAAAATGAGGGAAGTTCAAGAAAATGATCATCGCCTCACTAAACACTAGGGGGCTAACGGACCCCACAAGAGCCACCATTATTGGTCAATGGCTCTGTGACATAAGCTTAAACCCAGATTTCATTTGTCTTCAAGAGATTAAAATTGAAGGAGAAGATCTTCAAAAAAGACTTAAGGGCATCTCTCAGTCCCATGTGTGGTTTTCCACAACTCATCAGCGTGGTTCTAGTGGAACTTCCATTAGTATCAATCACTTTTGGGCTAATAAGCTTGACTACACTAGCAAAGATAGAAATCATAGGTGGATGGAGGTTACATTTTGCACCCCCTTTCAATTCTCCCTGATCTCTATATATGCTCCAAATGAGGATGCAGCGAGGATCGACACTTGGGCCTCCCTGGACTTGTTTTCTCATAATGTAATGATCTGTGGTGACCTCAATATGGTGGAAGACCCCTCTAATAGGTGGAACAACAAGGGTAGCATCATTGCTGGCCAGGAGAAAGACACATGGGACAAAACCAAACTGTTTTTGGATCTGTTTGAAGTCAAGGACTCGAATGGTTTCTCTTGGTCCAATCTTCAATTGGGTGGGGACTTGAGGAAAACGAGACTCGACAGATGCTACATTTCGCAGAATCTCATCCATCGAGCCCCCCCACCCTAGCGCAATAAACCAACCTCACCGTCTCAGACCATTACCCAATGGTGCTCACCTTCCCTCCTCTATCTAAAAGTTTCAAGGCAGCTTGGTTTCAGGCCAGTCCTTTTGTCTTCGCACTTCCCTCTATCCATTAGGAAATCACCAATGCTTGGCTTGAGGCCTTCAGCGTCTACACCTCCCCGGCCAAGTGTTGGAGAAATGTAGTGGAAAAGTCATGTCAGATCTTGATTAGGACCACGAAGGCTCTCAAATCCATCCGGAGAAGATGTAGAGAGAACTTATACCGTCGGCTCCGGACACTCAAAGAGGAAGTCAACAAAGGGAAGATTCAATCTCAGAAGGGACTCCAAAACATCAGAGGAAGATTAAGATACGAGGAGGAGATCAAAAGGAAAAATCTTCAACTTTTTTTTAAGGAATGGTGGGTTGGTAAGGTTGATAGGCCTTCCAAAGAGATGTGCAATATTCTCAAAAGAAAACAAATTAAAGACGAGATCCCACTATTGCTTGACAAGAATGGGGTGGAATGTAAGATAGAGGAAGAGAACATTCGCATTATAGAAGCGCACTTCAAGTGTCTCTTGGGTGGTGCATGTCCCCTCTTCCCCTATAGGCGGGATTGCATGGCCACCATCTCTCGGATGGCCTCGCATAGAATCCCACGCAACTTGGGTGCTCTACTTGATGCCACCATTTCCAAACAAGAGATCATTGAAGTTATTGACTCGCTTCCAAACGGCAAGAGCCCGGGGCCTGATGGGCTCACTAATGAGTTCTTTAAATCATTCAAATTTGTGGTGGCCACCCCCTTGCATCTTGTCTGGCTTGAGGCACTCAAGTTTGGTGCTCTTCCCGCTTGTCTCAACAACGGCATCATCAAACTTATTCATAAAAAAGGGGAGAGGAATAGAATTTGAGAACTGGAGACCTATCATAGTGCTTCAAACCGGGTATAAGATTCTTGCTAAAGTTATTGCCAACAGGATATCCTGCCATTTAGACCAGTGGCTTAGCAAAGACCAAAAAGGATTCATTAAGGGAAGGTCAATATTGGAAGTCATCATTGATATTTGGGAAGGCGTGGACTTCGCAGAAGAATCCAATCAAGGCATTGTCTTTCTCAAGATCGACTTTGACAAAGCCTATGATAAATTGGAATGGGACTATATTTTACAATCACTGAAAGACCTCCGGTGTAGTCGGAGATTCCTCAGGATGATCTCCACTCTCCTTGGTAATGCTTCGACCAAAGTCAATGTCAACGGGCAACTTTCAAAGACTATCAAACTGAAACGATCCATCAGGCAAGGTTGCCCGTTGGCCCTGCTACTCTTCGCCATCGCCACAGAAGGACTTAGCCAAATTGTGGAGCGCCAGATGGAGCTCGGTCATATAAGAGGTATCACTCTGCCACATAACTCTGGTCAAATGACCATGAGGCTCTTTGCGGATGACACAAATGCCTTTGTCCACTGCGTTCAAGGCTATCAAAGGGAACCAAACCAATCTTCTTAATGTGTAGGGATGCCAAAGCATTCAATCGGGTCAAGTCATTTGCATTCTTGGTATTCCCATGGGATTCAGTGTTACTCTGGAACAAAGCTGGGCCTGGGTCCTCACCAGACTTAATAACAAGCTTAACTATTGGAGGTTCTACAAATTAATCTTGCTAGTAGCATGGCCAATAAACTTGCAGCAAAATGGATGATTAAGGCCTCGTACAACAGAGATTCCTCTTGGGCCACATTAATTTTCAAAAACACGAACACGATCTCTCTGCCTGGATGGAAAAACCTCGACATCCTCACCCTCTTATTCTCTCCCATTCCTGTCTCACCCAAAGGATTGAGCCTAGTAAGATCCTTCTGGTTGGGTTGGAACAAATTCAAACCCCACATTAGAATCAGTGAAGATTGGAAGTGGGTTGCGGGTATAAGACAAAATGACTCTATCTAGTTCTCGATCCAAGGCATGAGAAGCGTAGAGTCTTGGAATGTCTTAAGTTCCAAGAGACTCTGGAATAAGGGATTCAAACAATGGAAGCACCTCTAGAAACAAGACACGAATAGATGGGTGGACTTTGAGGGCCTTGACCATAGTGTTGCGATCACGTTCGAGGAATGGAATGTCTTATTGAGTAGAAGCCATGCTTGGGACCGCTCTAAAATCGGACTACTTATGGGACAGGATGCCCCGGACCTAAAGGGCCTTAAATGGTATAATGGTAATATCACCTCTCCAAGCTACCATATGTCGAAGCTCACAATGACATTCATATCAGTCTCAACAAGAAATGGTGTCTCAACTGGATGCGGCTTCGTTGGGATTTGAAATTCATGTCTATCTGGCACACTCTCATTGAAAACAAAAAGTCGGTCCTCCTATGGCAAATCTTACACCATGGAAAATGGACCAATGCAAAAGCTAACAAGATCTGTGGTGTTTCGCCCTCCTGCAAGCGATGTTGCCATAGCAAAGAGGATATTGGTCACCTTTTCTTTGCTTGCCCTAAATCCCTTTGGTTATGGATGATCCTTGGTCTCTCTCTGGGACTCCAAGAACAAATCAATTGGAAGCAAGCACTTATAGGTGAAGCGATCGGCTATTCTGCGGTGGTATGGATTGCGATCAGGGGAGAGATCCTTTGGAAGATTTGGCAAGAAAGATGCGCTCACAACTTTGGTAATACCCCCAAGGAGTGGTCGATTGAGAAGTCCCTATTCCTTCTCGGCAAAAGAATTGTGAACTGTAAGAAACCCCCCCCCCCCCTTCAGACATCACAAAGAGCTACATTATGTCAACAATAAGCTTAAAACCAAGTGGGCTCCACATGAAGGGGATGCGAGGTTTATCAACCTCCTCTATAACTTCATGTAAGCTTCTGTTGCTTCGCGTCTCTCTGGAACGCCATCAGAGGGAAGGGCCTAGGGATGCTCTGGCGGGAAAGATGTGCTTGTATCTTCGGTCAATTGAGAGACCACTATCCCTCCTTGGCTTATTGTTAGAAACCCCCCCTTCGGGCTTCATCTTGTACAATGAGCTAAACCCCAAGTGGGCCCTGCTTGAGGGTGATCTCCCGTCTGTGTAATGCCATCTAAACTATGTAAAAGCTACCCCCCCTCTGTGGGATTCGGGGGATCCCGTGGGCACTAGTCCCCTTTTCTTGTACTTTCCTTTTAATTAATTCAAGTCCGAGAGAGTAGGCTAAGGCCGAACTTCCTTTATTAAAAAAAAAAACACTACTTTTTCCAATTCGTCTAATCGTATCGTATCAAAAAACCATAACATTATCTAGCGGACTCCAGCAGGTGTGGTTTAGCGGATGTGCCTTGTACTCCTAGGCAGATGACTAAGGTTCAAGTCCCACCCGAGGTTGGATGCTTTAGAGCTCCCCAAGATGGGTGCCTCTACCTTATGAGGTCTGGTGTGTGTGTCTTTCCAATTCATTATACTCTCAAAAAAAGAAACCATAGCATTCCCCCATTTTCATCAATCTTGATACAAAATATCTTGTATGGTGTAACAGTTGCCCTAAATTACAATGAGAACCCATTTTTTCACTACATACTATTTTAATAATTCTTATGTAAGATACACGTTATTACCAAATTGTTTTGAAATGTAGAGATCAATTAAAAATGATATATTCTGATTGAAGTATCATTACTCCACCACCTCTAACCCTTTATTCTTCAGTCACCATCAATATAGTGATTTTTTATGCTTAGTATAAGTGAGATCTTTTACCCTAAGTTCCTCATCATGTATTCCAAGTTTCATAAATTGTTCTTATTGCGCAATCACGTAGAACAAATAAAAATAAACCATTAGAATGATGGAAAGATCGAACACATAACTCCTATTAAGCACATGGTATGGTGATAACCAATTAATTAGCAAGGTACCCTTGAATTTGCAACCTAAGGTACACTACAAGGAACATGGGCCCATAGTGATAGTTAATGCGATACAATTTTTGTCGCTATAAAATTGCATAAAGCATTGCAACAAGCATTGAGTGTGGAATGTTGGTTAAACGACAAAAAATTCGATGTTTTCATGGATGTGTGGTGCGACAAGATATGCAACGGTTACATCGAGTGTCGACAAAACGACGATTAAAAAAAATCATCGCACAAGCGATGCTAATTTACATCGCATAAGCGACGCTAATTTGTGTTGCATAAGCAACGCTAATTTGTGTTGCATAAGCAACGCTAATTTGTGTTGCATAAGCAACGCTAATTATCATCGCGTATGCGATGCTATCTGCACAGGCATTTATGACGCTTTAGCATCGCTTACATGATAAGTTTTTGAAAAAAAAAAATAAAACATTGGAGGCTCTTTGATCGGCATCTACATGCATCTGATCGAAGAGCTCTCCAACGTTCACAATTATGCTACGCTTATGAGCTGAAACAATTGCTTGCAGAATTGTTGTTTTATCTAATCTCTATCTTATTGTCTCTCTCTCTCTGTTTCTCTCTTTCTACCTCTTTCTCTCTTTGAATTCTCTCTCTCTCTCTCTCTCTCTCTCTCTCTCTCTCTTTATTGCAAGTTATTCAAGAAGCTAACCAAGCAAAAGATATGGCTAACTATTGTAAGTGCAATTTCCATTCTTTGTATATCATTTGAATTGTGTTATTTTCATTAGTTAGCATACTCACACTTATTGATATGCACATATACAATTATACATGATGAAGATGCACGTTCACACATATACACATATGCACATGCACATACACACACATACATGTGCACATACACTTACACATACACATGCATATGCACAAACATTTCTACAACCACATAAAAAGACCTACATGCATGCATTATTGCATATATACATACACATACTTAAATACATGTATATGCACATCCACATGCATGCACATTCACATGAATGCATTATAAACATGGATGCAAATGGAAATGCATCCACATGCACATGCATGTTTCATACATATACACATGCATATACATACACTTGTATATGCTTATACACATACACATGCATATCCATATATGTACATATACACACACATACACATATATACACATATATATGCACATACGTACACACACATATGCACACACATGCACATACATACATATACACAAATACATGCACATACACACATATACACTTACACTTACACATATACATGCACATACATATACACACACATACACATGCACATGCACTTACACATATATACACATACACACTTACACATGCACATGCACATACATACATATATACACACATACACATGCACATGCACATAAACATACATGCGCATATGAACTTACACATGCACATGCACATACATGCATATACACATATACATATGTACATACATACATATACACACACATATTACACACATATACATGCACATATGTACACACACATACACACATACACATGCACATACATACATATACACATACACATGCACATACATACATGTACACACATATACATGCACATACACACATATATACATACACTTACATATATACATGCACATACATACATACATATAGACACATACACATGCACATGCACATACACATACATATGCACATACACTTACACATGCACATACAGATACATGCATATACACATATACATATGCACATACATACATGCACATATATACATAGATGCATACATATACATGCATATAGACACACTTACACATATAGATATATACCTACATGTGCATATATACATTTTATATACACACAAGCACACATAAATATGAAGGAATTATAATTAAAGCAATAAGACACATGTTTAATATAAACAATAATAAAAATCAACAAAACAAGAATTTTCATTACTTAATACCATATATACAATTCAAAACATAACTGAAATGAACAATATATAGATTATATATATATATATATATATGTGTGTGTGTGTGGGTGTGTGTGTGTGTGTGTGAATGTAAATACATATCCAATGTCATAATCAATAATCATCATCATCATCCTCATCCTCATCATCACGATCATCGGCATGATTTGATGTATCCGTGTGAGCACCTTGTGATGATCGAGATCGTCCCTCCTGTGTCTGTCTCTCAACCTCATCCATATTTGCCTCTCCATAATACTCCTGTATTACATATAACAAACATAAATAAGTAAAACAATTAAAACAATTAAAACATCCATAAAAATAAAATAATTATACAAAGTTTAATAATAATCACAAATGCATATGGATGATCTTGTATATACTCGCTCAAATGCCGATATCCAAATTGTGTAGCATACTCAATCTCATGTTCCGTAGGATATCGACCATAATCCTTTCGCTGCATTGAAACAAATACAAAAGATTAGTTTCTTGCGATTTAACTAAAATAAAAAATATACTTACAATAACACATATACTTACAAATGTAACTACAAAAGCATGATGGCCCATTTGGCCTAAGTGAGATGTGTGGCCCAACTCAACTCTCTTCTTCGCCGTAGCCTGCTTATTTAAATAGAAAAGAAATACATAAATTAAATGTAAAAAATTAATAAACATATGAGAATTATAAACTATTAATTTGTATACTTTCTGCTGAGGAAATGACTCCTGAAGACATAGCTATCTACGAAAAAACTGCCCACGTCTCAGGTGGTATGTTAGGTCGCCTCTTATTTTTTTCCACCATACAATATCTTCTGTTATTTTAATCTCAAACGGAAAAAAAGAATCAAAATACATACACATATATGCACACACATACACATACACATACCCACATACACATATACATGCAAACATATACACATCCATACATGCATACATATACACATATACATACATATAACATAAACACACATATACATATCCACATATATACATACACACATACACATGCATGCATATACACACATTCATACAAAATACATGCATTTATCCCACAAGAATGTGTATTTGTGTATATGTGAATATGTGTGTATGTGTAAATGTGTATATGTGAATATGTGTGTATGTGTAAATATGTATATGTGAATGTTTCTGTATGTAAATAATCAGATTATTAATAACGAATACCATTATTTGTAGATTTCGATCAATCAAATGGAACTCCACCACCGTCTCCTAATCATTCAAGGACTATATACCAAAGTATATCAAACTTTTAATTTCAAATATATTTGATAGATACATAACTGATAGTTTTTTTTTTCTTGTTATAATCAAATTTTGATCAATCAGAGGGCACTCCACCACCTCCTATCCATGCAATGACTTCAGATGTGTCCTCCGATAGGAATTATGATGAACTTTACTATCAAGATCATATTATATGTTGGTGTAACTCTTACTATGACACGTATCGAAGATCACGATTGGAATCTATTGAACATGAGGCAGAGTATCGTACTTTTGAGCATGCACCACCACCTGGTCAACGTGATAATGCTTGAGTATGTATTTTTTCTATAAATTAATGTCATTATTTTATTTAGAAACCATATACAAAATCAAATTACTGTTGATATACAGGAATACTTGCTCGATGATGATGATGATAATAATAATAATTCTCATACTTATAATGTTAATATACCTTGTACATGTTATGGACTTGTTGTTCATCAATTACAAGTAGAGGTTTCTAGAAATCCTCTACCTCCTGGTTTAGACACTGAAACGGCTGGAGATTATCCGTTGACAACTCGTGATTGTTATCTAGTACAAACATATGATAGAAGAAGATATGGAGGATGGAATAGAGGATCACTTCCTCTAGATGGAGAGGTTTTGAACTTTTGGGGTAATCACTATATGATTGCTCCATCCACTATTACTAATGCTGGTCGTGGTCTCTTTATTGTAGAAGATTTGTATGTGCCTCCGGACTCTGAAGCCACTCTTATGTCATTTTGTGGTCCTATATACGGATGCGGAGATTGGCATCGACTTGCACATTATGTTCAAAGCATGAGTACTTATGGAGTATGCTTGAATGAAGCATCCCTTACTAGTAGAAGGATTTCACATGTAGAAAATGAAAGATTATATATTGATGGAAGACCTTACATGCATGGAAATATAACAGGTTTAATAAATATTAGTCGAGGGTTACATAATAGTTCAAGGACTAATTGCACATTTGAGGAGCGTGAAAATAGTCATGAATGGTGCACCGTACATGAGTAGAGATGTATCAAGATACATAGTTGTCAATGCTATTACTACATTACATGCTGGTGATGAATAATTAGTGAATTATGGATGGCGTAGACCTCCAAGAGCACCTTCTAGCTAGAGAGAGAATGAAAATTTTCTATGCATATTTAATAACTTATATATCTAATTTTATGTTTAAAGTTTACTTTTTATTCATTTATGAAATATTAATGATTTTTATTCATGTGTGTAGATTCCAACATATGATGTTGATGATATTCCTTCACAACATTCACAATTGCCAGTAAGACCTCATTTATTAGAAGCTTCTATGAGGTGGCTACGCAAAAGTGATTTTGTGGAATACGCAAGGTTGAGAGACCTATATTCAAAAGAAGATAAAAATACAAGATTTGTGCAACAATGATGAAGATGATGGCATGGCAGATTTTATTGAGGATTGGTATCAAAATGACAGTGAGAGCATTGATATTTCTAAAAATGAGAAATATCTTCGAGAGGAATTTCTAAAGCATGTATATGAAGGAAGTCGTTTGACACGAATAAGTGCGAGCTTACTTATTCTCAATCTTCAAAATCATTTTGGATGGAGTAATGTATCTGTTTCGGCACTCTATATATATATATATATATATATATATATATATATATATATATATATATATATATATATATATATATATATATATATATATATATATATATATAATTTTTTATTTTCTATCTATATATGCATGGATAAATATATACATATAAATACATGAACACATAGACACACACACACACACACACACATATATATATATATATATATATATATATATATATATATATATATATATATATATATATATATATATATATATATATATATATATATATATATATAGTTTTTAATTTTCTATCTATATATGCATGCATAAATATATACATATAAATACATGAACACATAGACATACACACACACACACACACACACACACACACACACACATATATATATATATATATATATATATATATATATATATATATATATATATATATATATATATATATATATATATATATATATATATATATATATATATATATATGTGTGTGTGTGTGTGTGTGTGTGTGTGTGTGTGTAAACATACACACACATGTACGCACATACACATGTTATGAGAGTAAGGTCAAATTATACATACCTATATCAAATGAAGATATTTTGTGCATCTAGCCTTTGGAATTGTCTACCCAACCTTTAGAATCTTCCTGACACATCTGCTTCTTCTATTCTAGTTGACCTAATACCTGCACTGCTAACTCTTTTATGAACTTTGCATACAAATATTAAGTATGAGTTAGCTATGGAGGTATTAAGTCGTTTGAAAAATAGGAGAAGTAAATTTATCTCGAAGATTTTGAAGGATGAAAGAATAATTTTAAAGGTTGGGTGGAAAGAAAGCATTCAGTTAGTGCAGCTTTTTGTTTCTACCTTAGCTAAGGTAAGAACAAGAACTTGCATTGAATGAATGCTTTCTATCCACCCATCCTTTAAAACTATTCATCCATCTTCCAAAATCTTGGAGATAAATTTGCTTGTCTTATTTTCCAAACGACCTAATACCTCCATAGTTAATTGATACTTAATCTTTGTAAACAAATATGTAAGTCTTAGTTAGCAAGGCAGGTAATAGATTGACTATAAAATGGGAGATAGCCAAACAATTCAATGATATCTATATGAAAGTCTGCAAACCACAATAAACAAAAAGAAAATTAAAAACAAAATCAAATATACACATGTATACATACACATACATACATACATACATACATGCACATTCATACATACATACACATATATACACACATAAACATACATATATGCATGCATATTAATATGTCTTTTTTTCATGAACTTACATATTATATGAAAAAGTTTTTACTAAGTTAGAATATTCTTCCTATCTCACATGATGAAATAAAGTAGATAATAAAAAATCTTGGTATAAATTATCAATGTATACATGCATGTCCTAACAATTGTATTTTATATAGAGGTGAATATGTAGACTCTTTGACATGTCCAAATTGTCGATCTCCTCTATATAAGGACGAAGAAGGTAAAATCCCAAAAAAGGTATTGAGACATTTTCCATTGGCTCCACGGATTAGACCTATGTTTCAAAACCCCGAATTATCAAATCTTTTGACATGGGGACATAACCATAAAAGTACTGATGGAATAATCAAAATTCCTCATGATAGTATTGATTTTCAGCATATTGATTCTACATGGCCTGATTTTGCACAAAATCAACAGAATCTAAAGTTAGGAGTTGCATTAGATGGGGTTTATCCATTCTCCATGAAATCCAATAAATGGTCAACATGGCTAGTGGTAGTCATAAACTACAATCTTCTGCCATATCTTAGCATTAAAAAGGAACATTTAATGCTTTCACTTTTAGTCCCAGGAAAAAGACAAGTTAAACATATGAATATATATCTTGCTCCTCTCATTGACAGTCTCCAAGAGTTATGGAGAGGTATTAATGTCATTGATGTATCGAAAAGCATCAATGAAAGATATATTATAGTTTGTGGTATTGTGCCTTGGACTATTCATGATTTTCCAGGATATGGTGTTTGTTCAGGTATTGATGTAATTTTTTTATTCAATATGCATACAAATAAATGTGATTAAATGTTATTAAAGGGTTATAAAGCTTGTCCATATTTTGGTGATTGGTTGAGATCAATCTATAGTAAGAATCTCAACAAAAATATTTATCTTCGACATCGATGATTCTTGTCTGATGATCATCCATTAGGAACTAAAAGAGAAGCAATACATTTTAATGGAAAGCTTGAAACAGGTCAGTGTCCAAAACCTATGACACCTATGGATTGGTATCAAAAATGGACACATGGATCTCTGATAGATAAAGAAGCAGAAATCTTCAGTGACGATGAAGATAATGAGAATGTGAAAAGAGATAAAGGAAAATTAGCACTCGCAGAGAATATATCAATATCGTATTCTTTGGAGTCTCGGAAAGAGTTAAAAGTATGTCATCTTTTTTATCCTATGTATATATACAAGAATATTGGTTATTCATTATGGCAGCATCTTCTTGGAGTAAAAGACACCATAGCATCAAGGAATGATTCGAAGGATCAAAACTCAAAACCAAAGTTATGGCCAGTTTTTGATATACATCGACAGGAAACGACTTATGCACTTCCTCCTTGGGTACTTACAACCAAAAAGATATAGACTATCAACAATAGGATTTAATTGATTCGTACTCCTACAAGATATGGAGCATCTTTCCAGAACATGTTTACTATGGATAATAAGAGTTTATCTAGGTTAAAGATCCATGATTGGCATAACTTTTTGAAATATATTTTACCTTTGGTTATTGATGGATGTACAACGCAAGGAGTACAAGATATGATCTATCATCTTGGATCACTTATAAGGTAATTATGATACTTTTATCTTTAATATATATGATATTTGATATCTTTTATTTTTGAATTAACTTCTTTATAATTTTTTTCTATGATATGTATAGGTGGATTACATCAAAAGATATTGACAAAAACTCAATCCCACAAAAGAAACGTGTGTTGATATATTTAGGTAGTGATGTGTGTGAACACTCTAGGACCACCGGGGCACTTTTTTCCCTCTTTAGGAGGTTTTTTTCCCCCGGCTTGTATATACGCCTATTGCCCTAATGGGCTACTTATCTTTGTACATTCTCTAGTAATACATTCAGTCTTGTGTGTTGTGCTCCAAGCTTCTTCTTCTTCCTTGTGCTGTTCGCGTGCTTCCGCAGACGTCTAACTCCAACAATTGGTATCAGAGCAGGTCGTTGCTTCTTCTAGGGCGCCGTCGACACTCCTTCGTTTGCAGTCTCAGATTCGCACAAAATTTGGTGAGCATACTCAGGGTGTTTCCGAGATCAAAACAGCTTCGCTGTGTGGTGCCGAAATCGCGATCTGAGCTCGTTTCGGCCTCCGAACGCACTATCGCAGTGCTTGTGTAGGCTATTTCGTCCTTTTGTGCCAAAGGTATATACCAGTTTCTGTTCGCCAGTTTAAGCGTCTCGAAGTCTGCTACAGGTCTAGCAGAACTCGTTTGGGCAGTTCTGTTCAACTTTTTGAGATACAGTCAATTTTCTGCATCAAGGTATTTTAGTCACCGGCCATGGCTGAAAGCAGTGATGTATTCCGTATGTTGGCTATTGAGGATAAGTTGGATGGTACCAACTACCCATTATGGGCTTATATGATGCGACATGTACTGGTTGCAAAAGGATTGTGGAACATTGTGCAGGGTGTTGAAAGACGTCCTGTTACACCTGTAACGACAGGTACTGCAAATACAGGTGTTGGAGCTGATGAAGATGGTGTCGAAGATGATATTCCGCAGATTCCTGTTCGTGCTACTGTTTCTGTTGCACCTACTGCAGAGCAGATTCGTTGGGATGGCAGAGATGCCCAGGCACATGCATTGATAGCTTTGTCTGTCAAACGTGCCATTATTCCTCATATTCGCTCTTGCAGAACAGCAAAGGATGCTTGGGATACACTTACCACTTTGTACCAGGCTAGGAATGAGGCTCGTGTTGCTTACCTCCGAAAACAGTTGGAGAGTGAGCACATGAATGAAGGTGATTCGATGGACAGTTTTCTTACAAAGATCAAAGACCTGAAGGAACAATTGATTTCTGCTGATGAGGTTATACCAGATAGCTCACTTGTGCAGACCGTTCTGAATGGCCTTCCTGATTCATATCAGAGTTTTCCCTCTACTCTTCGATTGATGATGAAAGGCAATCCGAATGCCTTGTCATTTGAGGAATTAGTCTCTATTCTGTTGCAGGAAGATCAGTCCAGGAAGAACAGGTCCATTATGCGTGTTGCAGATCAAGCTTTCCTGGCTAGTCAGAAGGGCAAAGGAAAATGGAGCTCTTCTACTAGTAAGCAGAAATCTGCAAATGCTGCACAATCGAAGAACCAGGATAAAGATGAGAAGAAATCAGAAAAGCAGAAATTGTTCTGCAAGTACTGTAAAGGAAATGATCATATTATAAAGAACTGTCCAAAACTGGCTGCTAAAGAGGCAAAGAAGAAAGAGGCTGGAATGGTTGTTGCAGAGGCCTCTACACCAAAAACAGAGTCTGCAAATCTTGTGCAGGAAGAAGAATGGGCGTTTACTACTGTCTTCAGTTTTGACCCATCTTCTCATGATCAGTGCATGTCTGCAGTAGACTCAGATGTTTGGTACTTTGACAGTGGGGCGACCAAACATATTACCTCGCAGCGCAGTTTCTTCTCTTCACTCGAGCCAGCCCCTACAGGGAATACTGTCACATGCGCCAATAACTCCTCTTATCCTGTTATGGGAGTTGGTAAGATCATTCTGACTACTGCTGATGGTAGTTCTTTCACTTTGTCAGATGCTTTATTTGTGCCAGGGATCAAAAAGAACCTGTTATCAGTTTCTACATTAGCCAAGATTGGCTTGGTTGTGAAATTCGTTGATGACAGGTGTACAGTCCATGATCTCTCAAATGGCGATGTGATTATTGCTTCTGGCATTTTATGTCGTGGGTTGTATAAGCTCATAGACTATGAAAGATCTGTGAATGATTCGGCATGTGCAGTTCATGATTCTCAGGCTATGTCAGATGCAAAGCTTTGGCATGCACGCTTTGGTCATCTGAATTTTGCTAGTTTGTTACGCCTGCAGAAATCTGAAATGGTGTCCTCTTTGCCCAAACTTGAGGCACCTGGAAAACATGTTTGTGAAGGCTGTATTTTGGGCAAAATGCAGCGTTCTTCCTTTCCAAAAGATGGTTCAATTCGGGCTATGCAGAAATTGCAGCTTGTACATAGTGATGTCTGTGGTCCTATGCAGACATCCTCTTTTGGAAATTACCTTTACTTCGTGACTTTCATTGATGATTTTTCCAGGCATGCATGGGTATATCCACTCAAAGCAAAGTCCGAAGTGTTCATGTGCTTCAAACAGTTTTTGGTTTTGGCTGAAAATCTGTCAGCATGTAAAATGGGCACCCTCCGTTCTGATCGAGGGGGGGAATATATGTCTTCAGATTTTAATGCATTTCTGGCTGAACGTGGGATAAAACACCAGTGTACAGTGTCGTATACACCTCAACAGAATGGAGTTGCTGAACGAAAGAACAGGTCACTCATGGAGATGGCGAGGTGCATGGTCAAAAGTCAGGCTTTACCACATAGTTTCTGGCTTGAGGCTGTCATGTGTGCAGCATATGTACTGAACAGGTGTCCCACCAAAGCGTTGCAGTCCATCACTCCATATGAGGCTTGGCATGACCGCAAGCCATCTGTTGCTCATCTCCGTGTTTTTGGTTGTTTGGCATATGCATTAGTGCCTGAACAACATCGCAGAAAATATGATGATAAGGCAGTAAAATGTATTTTTGTTGGGTACAGTTATGAAAGTAAAGGCTATCGTCTGTATCATCCACAGACTAAACGCATTCTGGTTAGCCGTGATATTGTCTTTGTGGAAGATGCTATTCAGCCATTGCTTTCATGTACTAAGGAGACATCTGTTAGCTCCAAAGACATGTATGATACTTTGATGCCTCTTTTTACAGGTGGACAGGCTAGCGCTGGTCCTAATGAGGCAACTTCTCAGCCTTTGCAGGTTTCATATGATGATGCAGATCATTCCATTTCTGATGCAGATTTACATGATGCACTTGTTGATGAGAGAGCTGATATTGAACAGGCAAAAACTATGCCAAAATGGCTGGTGCAGACTTTGCGTGACAGCAAATTAGATGCACCTTTGTCATATCGTACTCGTTCAGGCTCTCATAGTACCTCCTTTGCATCAGATTGCTATGCTATGGCTGCATCTAGTCTCTGTGATGAGAATGAGCCTGTTTCTTTTGATGAAGCACAAAATTCAGAAAATTGGATGGTTGCTATGCAATCTGAATATGATGCTATAATGAAGAATGGTACATGGTCTTTATGTGACTTGCCTCCTGGCAAGAAGGCCATTGGCACTAAGTGGGTATACAAGCTGAAGCGTAAACCTGATGGTACAGTTGACAGGTATAAGGCTAGGCTTGTTGCAAAGGGTTATGCACAGGAAAGAGGCATTGATTTTGATGAGACCTTTGCACCTACATGCCGTATGACTACTGTTCGGAGCATTTGTGCACTTGCAGCCCATCATGGTTGGAATGTACATCAGTTGGACATTAAAACAGCATTTCTGAATGGTGACTTGCATGAAGAAGTGTATGTTTTTCAGCCCCGTGGCTTTGTGCAGAAAGGGCATGAAAACCAGGTGTGCAGGTTAAAGAAGGCGTTATATGGTTTAAAGCAAGCACCACGTGCTTGGTATGAGAAAATACATGCCTATCTGATTGCACATGGTTTTGAGAACAGTCCAACTGAAAGCACCTTATATGTTAAGCGTGCTAATGATGTGCTTCTGATCATTGTTGTCTATGTAGACGACATGCTGCTCACTGGTCCTCTTGAGAAGCATATTGCTGATTTCAAGGCTGATTTGCATGCCTCATTTGAGATGTCTGATTTGGGGCATTTGCATCACTATTTGGGCATTCAGTTTATGCAAGTTGATGGTGGAATGACTTTGTGTCAAACGAAATATATTGACACATTATTGAAGCGTTTTGGCCTTGAAGACTGTAAGCCTATTGCCACTCCTATGGAGACAGGTTTACGATTGAGTCTTCATGATGCTGGAGATGCATTTGATGCTGTTCTCTATCAGCAGGCCGTTGGATGCTTGATTTACTTATGCATTACTCGGCCAGATATTCAGTTTGCTGTCTCACAGATGAGCAGGTTTATGCATTGCCCAGGAGTCACGCATTGGAAAGCGGTTAAGCGCATCTTTCGCTACTTGAGTGGTACTCGGCTACTTGGGTTGTTTTATCCCAAGGGGGGATCACTACCGCCAGATTTGCATGCTTTTTCTAACTCAGATTGGGCTGGTTGCTATGACACTCGTGTGTCCACCAGTGGTTTTTGCTTCATGCTTGGTAGCTCATGTATATCTTGGTTGAGCAAGAAGCAGCCTACTGTGGCCACTTCCAGTTGTGAGGCTGAGTATAGGGCAGCTTTCACAGCGACTGTTGAGTGTGTGTGGCTCAGACGCCTTATGGCTGATTTGGGTGTTGGCCAGTCTTCTGCCACCACCATCTTCACTGACAGTCAGAGCGCATTGGCAGTTGCGAGGAACCCTGTGTTCCATGCTCGCACTAAGCACATTGAGGTGCATTATCACTATGTCAGGGAGAGGTTCTCTGCTGGGGAGATCAGCTTGGCATATGTGCCCACGCAGAAGAACATTGCAAACCTTTTCACGAAGGCTCTGCCTAGGGAGAAGTTTGAAGCTTTCCGCAAAGCTTTGGGCTTACTTCCTTTTGTGGAGTGATTTCCACATAGCTCGGCACTTCCTTATACATGAGTGCCAGCTCCTTGTTCACCGCATCACTTCCAGGGGGGATTTGTTGATATATTTAGGTAGTGATGTGTGTGAACACTCTAGGACCACCGGGGCACTTTTTTCCCTCTTTAGGAGGTTTTTTTCCCCCAGCTTGTATATACGCCTATTGCCCTAATGGGCTACTTATCTTTGTACATTCTCTAGTAATACATTCAGTCTTGTGTGTTGTGCTCCAAGCTTCTTCTTCTTCCTTGTGTTGTTCGCGTGCTTCCGCAGACGTCTAACTCCAACAACGTGAATGCAAAGAGCTGGTATGTTTGATGGAGAAAGGGCTTCCTACTTCATTTTTTGATATTCAAGTTTATTTATTAGTCCATCTTGTAGATGATATAGAGATTGCAGGTGGTCAAAACTCGATGGATGTTTTGGGTTGAACGGTTTATGGGAATATTAAAAGGTTACGTGCGGAAAAGAGTGAAACTAGAAGGATCCATGGCAAAGGGTTAGATGCTTGAAGAGTGCATGTACTATGTTAATGAGTACCTTGAAAGAGTTCATGAAGAAGCTCCACGTGCATGGACCAACGAGTCTTTTTAAAAAATAACAGACGAGGTATTATCAGGTAAGGGAGTTCCATTTTTATTTACATTTCAAGAAAAAAATGATGTTTCTACTTTTGTAGCATATGAGAGTGAATGCATGCAAGCATTCCTTAGCGAGTACGAACACGAACTTCAAAATCTCCCATGTAAAAGACGAAGAAACAAAAGATATAGAAGTAATCTCGATAATGATGAGCTTACAAATATATCTTCTTTCACGGATTGGTTATATTTTGCAACGAGCCAATGCAAATAATAAAGAAATCTCATATGAGCAGACATAAAACAGAGGATTCTAGTATTGTTGCTTCTTTCAAGCAACTATCACGTGCTAGCTCAAAAGACACGAACCTTATAGATGGCAAACTTGGTTACGTGGGAACTATTGTTGGTATCTATGAAATATCATTTCGTACATTCAAACAGGTAGAAAAAAGTTTATATTTTTTTATGATAGAGTTTATTATTTTTTTAAGCACTTAATAATGGTTTTTTGTTTTTATGTATTTTGATAGGTCATTTTGAAGGTTGACTGGTTTCGAGCTGAGTATAAAGGTAACAATTCCACATTGAGAATGTGTATGTGTATATATGTGTGTGTATGCATGTGTATGTGTGTGTGGATGTGTGTTTGTGTGTGTGTGTGTAAGTGTGTATGTGTCTATGTATGTACGTCTGTGTGTATGTGTGTGTGTCTATGTGTGTGTGTCTATGTGTGTTTGTGTGTATATATGTGTGTGTATGCATGTGTATGTGTGTGTGTAAATCTATGTGTATGTGTGTGTATGTGTGTGTATGTGTGTGTATGTGTGTGTATGTGTCTATGTGTGTGTGTGTGTCTATGTGTGTATGTGTGTGTGTCTATGTGTGTGTGTCTATGTGTGTGTCTATGTGTGGTTGTGTATGCATGTGTATGTGTGTGTGTAAATCTATGTGTATGTGTGTGTGTATGTGTGTGTATGTGTCTATGTGTGTGTGTGTGTGTCTATGTGTGTATGTGTATGTGTGTCTATGTGTGCATGTGTGTGTCTATGTGTGTGTGTATGCATATGTATGTGTGTGTGTAAATATGTGTGTATGTGTGTATGTGTGTTTGTGTGTTTGTGTGTATGTGTGTTCGTGTGTATGTGTGTGTATGTGTCTATGTGTCTATGTGTGTACATGTGTGTGTATGTGTGTGTGTCTATGTGTGTATGTGTGTGTGTGGCTATGTGTGTATGTGTGTGTCTATGTGTGTGTCTATGTGTGTGTGTGTCTATGTGTGTATGTGTGTGTCTATGTGTGTATGTGTGTGTCTATGTGTGTACGTGTGTCTGTGTGTACGTGTGTGTGTGTGTGTCTATGTGTGTCTATGTGTCTGTGTGTGTCTATGTGTGTCTATGTGTGTCTATGTGTGTCTATGTGTGTATGTGTGTGTCTATGTGTGTGTATATGCATGTGTGTGTATGTATGTATGTGTCTATGTGTATGTCTATGTGTGTGTCTATGTGTGTGTCTATGTGTGTGTCTATGTGTGTGTGTGTGTGTGTCTATGCATGTATGTGTGTGTATATGTGTGTATGTGTGTGTCTATGTGTGTGTGTGTGTGTCTATGTGTCTATGTGTGTATGTGTGCGTGTGTGTGTGTAAATGTGTGTGTATGTGCGTGTATGTGTCTATGTGTGTATATGTGTGTGTGTATGCATGTGTATGTGTGTGTAAATTTGTGTATGTGTATGTGTGTGTGTGTGTGTGTATGTGTGTGTATGTGTGTGTGTGTGTCTATGTGTATGTGTGTGTGTCTATGTGTGTCTGTCTGTGTGGATGTGTGTGTCTATGTGTATATGTGTGTGTCTATGTGTGTATATGTGTGTATATGTGTGTATATGTGTGTATATGTGTGTATATGTGTGTATATGTGTGTGTATGCATGTGTACATGTGTGTGTAAATTTGTGTGTGTATATGTGTGTGTGAGCATACCTTTGTGCCTCTTTGACCGTCGTAGCTAGGAGATTGTGTGCACGTGCTCTGTCTCTCTCTCTCTCTCTCTCTCTCTCTCTCTCTCTCTCTCTCTCTCTCTCTCTCTCTCTCTCTCTCTCTCTCTCTCTCTCTCTCTCTCTCTCTCTCTCTCTCTCTCTCTCTCTCTCTCTCTCTCTCTCTCTCGTCTCAATCCCGGCACAAATGTGCCGGGAGAAATCAAATTTTTTTTTAACATTCCAGAGCGTTGCTTATGCGATGCTCTGAAATCTCAGGACATCACTCATGCGATGCTCTAGCATCACAGGCAATTTGCCAATGTCGGTAGGAGCATCGCTATATAGCGATGCTATTTCCGACGGTCCAAACTAGCGTCGCATAAACAATGCTATGCATCACTTATGCGACAGATCACCTTTTTTTCTAATAAAAAAAGAGTTTCGTCGCTTATGCGACTGTTTCGTCGCATAAGTGACAAAACCCCTTTTTTTTTCAATGCGGGGTGTCGCTATGCCCCCCTATTTCTAGTAGCGGTATGAGTCATTATATAAACATCTTAACATACGGATTTACCAAATGACTTGAAACCAAAAACAATCATTGTATCATAAGTTAGATATAAGAGTGTTGTTGAAACTCCCTGGCAAGCTTCATGAATGGTCTAGTGAATACAACTATCCTTGCAACAACATGTATAATGCTTTATGTATATATATATATATATATATATATATATATATATATATATATATATATATATATATGTGTGTGTGTGTGTGTTCCATGGAGTCTTCTCTTGCCATCTTTTACTTTCAGTTCTTTGTTATGCACATGGATGCAAAAGTCTAATGCTTGGTGTAGTTACTATCAAAGTCACTATAAAAAAATCAACATGATCGATAACCAATCCTTCAAAGGATGAATTTAAATGTAGAAATTTTAGTTTCCTATAAAGGCATAATAAACTATAAAGGCATAATAAACAGTGTAAGCAAAAAATTATGTCAATATAATCGTGAGGATTAAACAACAAAATGAATACACAATAACTGCCATTTTCATTTACAAATATATCATGTATATAATCAACATACTCAAAATCTAGATATAAAAATAATGAGGAAGTACGTTAAAAAGATCATCAAAGAGGTCCACATCCATTATATACTTACACCATGTGCACCACATTAATTAATACATGACTGATATCTACTATATTATACTCTTCAGAAATATACGTATGTGGCCTTACATCAAGCAATCGGTGAAACTTTTCATGGTTTATATACTTGAATCACCAAGATTGAATGTTTTTTTTAATCTCATTACTATGTACTCATGTCACTTGTTAGTCACCAGCCTTTTCATAATGTTCATAAAAGTTTCTCAATCTAATCTATATAAAAAATTATGGTAAAGTATATGTACAAACAAGCGGTAACTATAGAACCCTAGCAATTTTATCTCCCAAGAAGAAAACACACGTCAGTTTCTTACTATCAATATGCTTTTTAAAAAAACAAGCATATCCCTTTCACCAAGCTTCTACCATATAACAAACCAACACATACAGTAAATGAAATCTATAAGTTCTAAAAGTGTAGGTACCATTCAGTCTCACTCTGTCTTTACTTATCACCACCTTCATCTAAACATTAGCTGCTGAGTGTCTCTACAATGAGAAGAGAATGTAGATGGAAAAACCATCATAGTAACAATAATTATAACTAAGTCTTCTTCTCTAATAATGAAATGAAGGAGTCTCTGTTTGAGGGAGTCACTTCTTCTCTGAGAATGAAATGAAATTATAATTGGCTGTGTCAACTCAAACTTTTTTTTTTCTTATCATCATTAGATATGATATAACCAAGTAGTATAGGAGGGTCCACCAAGACAAGTGCATAAGGGATTGAAGTTTCATCACCACAATCCACCAAGAGGTAGCTCAAAGTGCCAACCCATTCATTTCAAGAGTAAAATCATTGATTCGAGAGCCCCAATAAGACTAAAATCAAGTGAATGTAGTTTCCCTAAGTATCAAAGTCTGTGTAGATAATAAGAAACATGGATCATTCATAGTGCACTCAAAAAACGGATTGGATAGCATTTTTTCACCTTGCTACAAAATCCCAAATGTATAGAAGACCAAGTAAACACAATACCTAAAAAATCATCCTTGATAGCAGTAAGTTCCAATAGTTTGCATTTGCTAAGCTATGATGGCCATCATAGTTCAAGGAACTATTGACATGGAGTTCAAGGGTCTGTTGACATGGAGAGTGGGGCAAATTGCATGAGACAATCACATAACCATATGACAATGGCCTCTTTCCATTAATGTTTGTGGTCAGTACCAAGGTAATTAAAAATCACCCACTCGAAAACATTATGCAATACAAACTTCATTGAAGACTTTGGTTAAGAAGGAACCAACCTATTTTCTTTTTGTTTTCAATTAATTAAACAACTCTAACTGTAAATTTGGAGGTAATTATATATATATATATAGAAGCATTCAACTAATTGTGAGGATGGGTTTTAGAGTTATCTTAGTCATTCATTGTTTCAACCCAAATGACCAAGTATTTTAGTTTGTCTAGACTTGATTAAGGAAAAATATATATTGGATTATGGTTTATTTATCTTCCAATTGATATCTATATTAAGGTACAAAGAAAAGCATGTTTCATCAATGGAACCTAGAATAGTTTTTAGAAAAAATTCCCACTAATTCATTTTGACAAGGATTTATATTACTAGTATTGTAAACTCGCCTTTGGATCGTAATAGTCACCCCCCATTCTATGTGGGTATATTGATTTCAGAGCACATACATATCACAACTCTTCATCTAAAGTATCCAAGAGTCTACATTTATTCTCAGCTAGGGTATGGTTTATGAGGTTCCAGAAACTATCCAACTATAGTATCCATGTGTTAAAAGAAATAATCCATTCTAAAATATGATTTTCTCCAAAGATAATCCTTGCAACGAGTAGTCACTGGCCCAATTAGTATACGATTAAGGTATGTTCATGGTAACAACCAAGAAAGGTAAAAAAAAACGAAGAACTTTATGTATATATTGATGTATGTAAATGTTGATGAGTACAAAAAAAAAATTATGTATATATTGATGTAGGTATATGTTGATGAGTACAGACGTATATATTTATGAGTTTTTGGAATAGGTAAGCATGTAGGTATATATGTGTGTTATATAAGAACCTATTACGTGTTATATATATATATATATGTGTGTGTGTGAGATTTATTTTTTGTAACTTCTATTATTTTGTACCTATGGATATTATATGATAATGATGAACATGTATGTCTTAAAGAAAGGAATTAGTAGAATGGATGGTAACAGAAAGGTCTTTGTTTCTAAATCGATGGCCTGTGTTGATAGTTTTGACACTGCTTAGCTACTAAAAATTTGATCATTGTGTGAGTCTGCATAGCTTAGTGGCTGATACCTTGAAGCTGTGGGAGGAAATCCTGAGTTCAAGTCTTGGTTGGACATGTCCATGAGATCTTCATGATGAGTGCTTCTATCTTTTGAGGTTGGGTGTGTGATTGTGTATTTCCAATTCATTGTACTCTCAAAAAAAATAAACGTTAATAAAATAAAATTAAAATTAAGAAAATAATAATAAAATAAAATAAAATTTTGATAACACCATCACTTGTAGGAAGTTAAGCATCATCTCTCTAATATCGTTGCTACCTTCTGAGGAAAAATGGAACCCATTCTGTCTTTCTCAACTCTTCAAAGAACTGAACTGTTTGAAGCATCATCTTTATCGTGTTGACAAACATCAAAGAACTGAACTGTTTGAAGCATCATCTTTTTCGTGTTGACAAACATCAGCACCTCTCTCTCTCTCTCTCCACAATTCGTAGAGCAAGGGATAAGCGCATGTGTAAGGAAGACGGTCTGTTGCAGTAGATACGTGTATGCAACGCTGCTAACGTCTGTTACTGCTCTTTAGAGAACCGTGCGCACAGAGGAACTAAGCAACGGAATATTCACTCCGCAGGCAAACTTTGCGCGTAAAATCTCTCTCTCTCTCTCACACACACACACAATCAATCAATTAATTAGATTACAAATCTAGCCACATGCATTGCACTTCTACTTGAAAAGCGCCATCCAAGCCCCAAGTAATAAACAACAAAGTTCTTTCCCCAGATCTACACGTGCACGGATACTGCTTTTACAGTGATCAAATTTCTGTATATTTAGAGTGCATG
Source organism: Ceratopteris richardii (assembly GCA_020310875.1). Taxonomy (NCBI): domain Eukaryota; kingdom Viridiplantae; phylum Streptophyta; class Polypodiopsida; order Polypodiales; family Pteridaceae; genus Ceratopteris; species Ceratopteris richardii. The sequence continues at coordinate 64,186,042 of CM035409.1, forward strand.
TGCACACCATTACCTCTCCCTCTATCTCTCTAAATCTTTCTAGGTTCAATACATGAAATCTTTACTCTTGAAAGCTGACTGAATGAATACGTGAATACAACGTCCAGATCTGCAGTACACGCAAGCCTGGAGATGCAAATGCACTAGTTTCAGAAGGTACACATATGCCAGAAGTCCGAATCGGCCCTATCGGTACGATAGGTCAACTCCGGACGCTAAACTGGAAAAAGCACATAGATAATGGCCCTACCATAATATCAGAATATCAACATAATATCAGAATATCAATAGGACAAAACGAAGAAATTCTGATTATCCGCCGAAGGGACTAATCAACTATCCCTTCAAAGTTGAATGAACTTATTTTTGTTGGTTGGTTGGGCTTTCGTCTCTTGAGCTGGGGGCGAGGGTTCAACCCCGACAGACAACATGTAAGGGACATGTTATCATGGAAAGTTGTATCTTGTGGCTGATGTGCCACCGTTTGTCCTGCTCCGCGGTACTTGTGACCATAGTCGAACCCTGTTATGTAAACCCCTGTTCTTGTGGGATAAGAGGGTCCCATGGGTACTATGCCCTTCCTTGTACAGTTGCAATTTCAAAGTTAAAGCATAGAGAAGTAAGCTTGGCTGAACCTCCATTAAATTTAAAATTTAAAAAAAAAAAAAAAAGGGTATCCACGTTTGAGTCCGCGTGCTGGGCTGGCTGGGCCTTTCTCCTCTTGCGGTGGGGGCAAAGGTTCAATCCTCACTTGCAGGAGGACAGTGTGAGCCTAAAGCCAATGTAAAACCATGTTATTCCAATTGAAAACAGTCCTCTCTTGTGTTGCCTTTGGGCTGTTTAACCCCTGCTTTGTGAGATACAGAGAGTCCCGCAGGTACTATACCCATTCACTTGTACAGTTTCAATTTCAAAGTTAAAACTTGGGAGAGTAAGCTTCAGCTGAAGCTCCATTTAAAAAAAAGTATCGCCTTTGAAACCAGTCCTCTCTTGTGTAGCCTTTGGACTATCTAACCCTTGCTTTGTGGGATACGGAAGGTCCCGCGGGTACTATACCCATTCACTTGTACAGTTGCAATTTCAAAGTTAAAGCTCGCAGGAGTAGGCTTCAACTTAACCTCCATTTAAAAAAAGTATCCGTGTTTGTCTCTTACAGGTAGGCCATTTATAGTTGATAATAAGGTGTTCTACATCGTACTTTCAAACAATTCCAGCCATCGGGAAGAGTATATGGCAAGATAAAACTTTCTTTATAAAAAAGAAAAACACTTCACAGTAAAACTTAATGGTAAACACATTGGACATTCAAGCTATCGGGAAGAGTAAATTGCAAGTTCAAACTTTTTTTATTGAAAAAAAACACTTGAAAAGTAGAACTTAACGTTAAACACATTGGATGTTGGATTGAAGGTCCAAGGTTCAATATTTGCAGGTTCAATATTTGCAGATCTGCTTCACATTAACCTCTGAAAGTGAGAGTAAAACCTCTGAAAGTGGGAGATAAACATCACAATGATTGAAAATCATGTACAACCACAGTATTCCTCTATTGGACACACACCCACACTCCCTTTATTCGATGAATAATGCAGCTCTAACACACAAAAATCTCAAGTCACAGAAGAATGAAAAACGACACTCTTCTTTCTGGAGAACAAAAATTTCACATTCAGAAAAAACGCTCGAATAAAATGAAATTGATCTACATATTTGAATATATGACAACTGTAGAAAAACTAACTAGAGGAGTATTAAAACACCACCATCCAAATAATGGGAAAAATTCCTCATGGCATACATGTTGGTGCATAAATCCTCCTCAACTAGAAATCTGAAGTGTCAACAATCAAACATTCAGAATTCATGTCTTCAGAAGAAATCAAAATCAAGATAAGAGGCCGAAGGACCACTTTGAGCATTGGTATACCCGTTCCCGGAAGAAGTAACAGGCCCAACAGATTGCCCAACACTCGATGAAAGGTTCAACTCGAATGGTCGAGGAACCTCCGGAGGCACCATGCTCCGAATGAGAGCCCAGTTTACACCTTCAAAAAAGGGATGTTGCTTGATTTCAGTTGATCCACGTTTGTATCCAAGCCTGTGATGAGGGTCTTTCACAAGCAGACCATTTATCAAGTCCTTTGCTGCATAACTCACTATGGGAACTTCTGGAAAGCGAAGAGGTTGTCCCACTACATTGAAGAGAGTGGCCCTATTTCCAGAACCCTTGAAAGGTGTCCTTCCATGGAGCAATTCATAAAGGAAAATGCCGAAAGTCCACCAATCTACAGCACTGCCATGTCCCTCACCTTTGATAATCTCTGGGGCAAGGTATTCATGTGTACCTACAAATGACATTGAGTGTGCGCCGGTTGGTTCAGCTAAGAGCTCAGGTAAAGCAGCAGCTTGATTTATGGGTTCACATTTCAGCTTCCTCGTCCTCCCTATTTTCAAGGATGTCAAGAGTTTTGGCAAAAGGCATGGAGTCGTCAAGCATGTAGGAGCCACACATGCAGGAGTAATACAGGCAGGTTCACAAGCAGGCTGGACACAGTATGCTGGAATTCTTCGTGATGAATCTCCCTCCACCATAGAGGCAGATTTCACAAGTGTGGGCCTGACAACACATCTAAGTGACAAGTCAAAATCTGAAAGCATGATGTGCCCATCTTGCCTGACTAAAACATTCTCTGGCTTCAAATCTCTGTATATAATCCCCATCATATGTAGATATTCCAGTGCAAGGAGTACTTCAGCTGCATAAAACCTGCGATCCCCTCCATGATCAGCACAACGAATAATGTGGTAAATATCAATGTGGATGCATGCAAATGCTAGCATGTAGCATAATCACATGAACTAACTCAAAATCACAGATCCAATATAGCTAGAACATAGATCCTTGCCTACATTGATGCACACACAAAATCAAACTAGGCCCGTGTGACCTACTCTGCATGTTCTCAATGATGAGTAAATACAATTCCAATGCAGCACACCTACATAGCTGTACTAAATAATTAAATCTGTTCATTACTTGGCTGCCATCTCTGGAAAATATTTGCCAGGTTTTCGCTGCCTTGAGATATGAAGGTCCCCGCCAGGGCAGAACTCCATCACTAAGCATGTGAATTTATCTGTCTCAAAATGAGTATACAAAGAAGGAAGGAATGGATGGTCCAAACATTGCAGAATCTCCCTTTCTGTTTGTGATCTCAGTAATTTCTTTCTGCTAACAAGCGACCCTTTGTCCATCACCTTCATTGCAAAGTAACAATTAGTACCTCTCAATTCCGAGAGATAGACACTTCCGATATCTCCACTGCCTAGTTTCTTCAGAAGCCTGAAATTGCTCAGTCCCAATGTGCTTTCCCGGGCCCAAACAGATTGGATGGCTTCCCATTGCGAATCATTTGCTTTGTGTGGCTTGTTGAAGGAATTGCTCGCACTGCTGTATACACTTTCACCGTCATCGCTTGCTTCTCCAAGATCAGCGCTAGCACAGCTAACACCACTCCAATGGGTCTCTCCAAAGTTGTCCCATTTGTTTACTCCCTTCGGGTCCTCCAAGGAATTTCTCTTGACTTCTGTTTGCTGGCTTTCAATACTCATTTTACCAGTCAAGCTGCCCTTGCTGGAGCGGGAGACTGTGACACAACTGCTGAGACTGCTCTTGGTGCTCCTATCCATGCTGCTAGTCAGGCTGATGCTTCCACTCACGATGGTGGATGCATCGGATGCTTTGCCAGGACCGACAAGCTCTCCGGATCCGGCATAACTTCTTTTGCTGTAATCAAGCTCGCCAGATGCCATCGCTTCAGTGAAATGAAGCGCAACTGGCTTATAATATGCTACACTGCTATCATCACAAGATGAGTGCAAGAGGAGGTATCATCATTGTCATGGAATACCCCATATTGAAGTACACAACCCACAGAAACTCCTGATAAAACTTCCAGCTATAAGTAAGCGTTTACACAGGACTCAACGCACAAGCATTTTGTTTGATGTTCACCTCTTCAACCAACAGAGATATCAAGCAATGAAGGATAGAACCTTCCGACAAAGCTAGAATTTTCTTCACACTTTGAGACAAGCGCCCAAGAAGAAAGGAGACAGGCATGAACGGTACGCAAAAACACATGCGGTAGCAAGGGTGCTCATTTTCCTACTGATAAGTGAAGTTACATGTAGCTTTCTGGAGTTCTCCATAAATTTTTCTAGCAGCAATATGAAGCAGCTCCTGCACTGAAGGGACGAAGAGCCGTAACAGCGATGCGATGTAAGGGAATAGAATACGGTTAGCAGTGTGTAACAGTATGGCGGAGGAAGCGTTGAAACGGCCCCTCGTGAGAGGGCCTCGTGAGAGGGAGAAATCGGGACTCAAGCCTCAGAGCTTGGCTCCGGATACCATTTTCCCAGCCTAGACAGGCTACGCATACGCAAAACCCAACACGTACACGCACGCGCGCTCAAGAGCCGCATAAATGCATATATGCACACGCGCGCGCGCTTCCGTCCTCACAACGCAGCAAAGATGCAAGCCCTCTTTCTTGCGCGTCCCTCCAAAAACGCTCCATTTCTGGAGGAAGGGTAGTGAGAGATGCAACAGAAGAGTAGAATCGTGGATGGATGACGAGGAGCAACAGAAGATGAGAGAGAAAGACTTAACTAGCATAACCTTCCTCGCACGTGTCCTTTACAGTTGCCCATGCGAGCACTACTTTGACAACTGCAGACTAGTAGCAGCTATGGAAAGCTTTATCGAGTCGGGACTCGGGAGCTTCGAGGGAGGCTGTGAGCTCGGAACAGGGTTTTGCTGCCCCAAGAGCTTGTCTACACAGAAAGCAGAAAATTTATATTCCTGGTTTCTCTGTCAGGGGAGAAAGTTAAGGATTATATTCTCTCAAACAGATGCGAAGTTCGAACCCTATTCCTTTCTGTTTCCATTGTAGAGGAAGTCGGCAGGAGCTCACCTGCACAAGGATCACGGGGCAGATGATGTAATTATCTGAGGTCATAGTCATATATTCATCGACGGAGAAAGGGATGCAGATGGTCGGAATGTCTTTGCAGTCACCTTCATACGTACCGATGTTATAAATTCTCATTGAAATCCTTTTTGCTACAAATAAGGTAATGTTGATCACATGGGCTACAGTAAATTTTGAGCTCTTTAAACATGAACTTAAGAATCCTGTTGTGTCTTATGTTTGTCCCTCATCTTCTCTTCCTCTATCAAGAAATTGGTGTAGTCAGTACGTGCTCAGGTAATCTAGCGGTTTGATGCCTTGAGTCTCTCGGGTAATCTAGCGGTTTGATGCCTTGAGTCTCTGGAAAAAAAGTCATGAGTTCAAGTCTTGGTTAGACATAAGATGGGTGCCTCTATCTTACGAGATGGAATGTGTGAGTGTGTTTTCAATTCATTTTACTCTTTAAAAAAAAAAGAAAAAAAAGGATGTAATCATATTAATCACACATTGTGTCACATGTTTGTCCCTCATCTTCTCTGCTTCTCTCTAGTACATGTTCTATTAAGATTATTCCTCTGTCTAAAAATAATGTTCTACTCATATTATCCCTCTGCCTACAAAGTACTCTACTCAGATTAATCACACATTGGAAGTGAATTATATAAAGGAGAATCATTTCCCCCTATCTTAGCTAGGTTTATGCATATCTCCCATCTTTCTCTCCTTTAAGTGTGCACTAAAGCGTTTGTACATCAAAACAAAGGACATTTGACTTTGTTTTTTATTTATTTATTTATTTATTTTTTTAATGGAGGTTCGGTCGAGACCTACTCCCCCGGACTTTAACTTTGAAATGCAACTGTACAAGGAAGGTCATAGTACCCATGGGACCCCCCTTACCCCACAAGAACAGGGTTTACAAGACTGGGTTAAATGGCGGTTACAACTACCGTAGGGATGGACAAACGGTGGCCAACAGCCACATACAACAACTTTTCCAAGATTCATATGTCCCTTACATGTTGCTGCCAGGGGTTGAACCCTCGCCTCCGCCTCAAGAGGCGAGAGGCCCAACCACTAGGCCAGCGAACTGGGACTATATTTGACTTTGTTTATGAACCCCAAATGTAGTTTCATGAAAGGAAGTACAAATACTCGCTCATCAACCAATCCGTTTATTCCACATGGCTCTCTTGGGGGCCCAAGTTGTGATGATAGACAAGGACTTAAGCATGTGAAACAGCACTTGCTTCTTAGTTGTCCCTCCATCTAGAAAGGCCCTTTCTCATAACACATGGCACACGTTAAGCCTTCATCGACCCCTTTTACTTTGCCTTCGTTTTCTTCACATGACATTTTGAAGGTGTAGGTATGGTCCCGTGTGAATCGTTTACATGTTTTAAAGCAAAATATCAAGGTGAGGCAATGCCATTTTTGAAGTTAAATTCTAGGTTGCATACTCGGAGTCAAATTGTTATCAAGATTGGTAAAGAAGAACTTTCTTAGCCTCACATCATGTTTACTGAGATCATTTAAGATTATAAAATATTATTAGACAAGCATTGGTAAAACTTTGTAAAAAAACATGTTTCTTGGTCTCTCATCATGTCCATGGGGGGTTCCTAAGCTTTTGACATCAATGATCACAAGAGGGAAAAAAACATGGGCCACCTTTATCATCTCTTAGAAACGCTCTTTTTTAAGAATGATCACAAGAGGGAAAAAAAACATGGGCCACCTTTATCATCTCTTAGAAACGCTCTTTTTTAAGTCATCCACATCATTGAAGGGCTATTCGATACAATAGTTCATCCTTATTTATAACTTTATACTTAATAGTCATGAACTATATGAATTTGAAGTGGAAGATTTGTATTAATTCTCTTTATTGATGATTTTACATCATATGAAAAGCCTCTATGGGGACAACATCAACAAGGTTATTACATAGTATGTTACATAACTTGATTCTCTATGAGGAGATTGGCTTCACAATCAAGTTTAAATAAGTTTGGAAAATGAACTAGATTTATCCTAGGTCGCTTACGGTACCTTTAGCATCCTTTGGTAGATAACAAGAAATATAATCTCGAGTGGTTCATGCTTCATAAAGGGATTTGAACTAATGAAAGTGGGTTTTTTATTAATATGAGATCTATCATGCCTTAGTATGGACATTCATCATCCAAAATCTCTTGGATAAGAAAAAACGTAACTAAGAAACCTATTTTATCGTACCCAACAAGCACCAAGCTATATAATGAACTTAGCAAAATCTTTTGACTCAAATTTGCATCTTAGGAAAATCTTAAGAACCGAATTCTCATCTTGGATTTTCAAGTGTGAGACAAAGAAAAAAAAGGTTGGAATGTTGTTGCAGAGGTCTCTACATCTAATAGGGTCTTCTAATCTTGTTTAAAATGAAGAATGGCATTTACTATTGTATGCAACTACGATCTATTGATATATTTAGGTAGTGATGTGTGTGAACACACTAGGACCACCAAGGCATTTTTTTTCCCCCTTTAGGAGGTCTTTTTTCCCCCGGCTTGTATATATGCCTATAACCCTAATGGGTCACTTATCTTTGTATATTTCTCTTGGTAATACATCCAGTATAGTGTGTTGTGCTCCAAGCTTCTTCTTCTTCCTTGTGCTATTCGCGTGCTTCCATAGACCTCAAACTCCAACAATTGGTATCAGAGCAGGTCGCCGCTTCATCTAGGGCATTATTGACACCCCTCCGATCACAGTTTCAAAATCGCATGAAATTTGGTGAGCATACTCTGGGTGATTAGGAGTTCAAAATAACTTTGCTGTGTGGTGCCGAAATCACGATCTGAGCTCGTTTCGGCCTCCGAACACACTATCACAGTGCTTATGTAGGCAATTCTTTTTCTTTTTGTGCCAAACATATATACAGGTTTCGGTTCGCCAGTATAAGCGTCTCGAAGTTTGCTACAGGTTTAGCAGAGCTCGATAAGGTAGTTTTGTTCAAATTTTTGAGATACAATCATTTTTCTGCATCAAAATATTTTAGTCAGTGGTGATTGATGAAAGCAGTGATGTATTCTATATGTTGGCAGTTGAGGATAAGTTGGATGGTACCAATTACCCATTATGGGCTTGTATGATGTGTCATGTATTGGTTGCAAAAGGACTATGGAATATTGTTCAGGTGTTGAAAAACATCCTATTACACCTGCAAATACAATTACTGAAGGTGATGTAGATGGCATTGAAGATGGCGATTTGTTGCAGTTCCTGCTGCACCTACTATAGATCTAATTCATTAGGATGGTAGCAATGCTCAGGCACATGCATTGATAGCCTTGTCTATCAAACATGCCACTATTCCTCACATTCGCTCTTGCAGAACAGCAAAGGATGCTTGGGATACACTTAGCACTTTACTGAAGAAGCACACACAAGGAGCACAAAGGCAGCAAGACACATGGAGAAGACGGATGGCTAGAATAGCTCTCTCTATTGACAATGAACTAAATTGAAGTATGAGCTGAATAATATCCCTAAGTACAAATTACCACCACATATGAGTGAATCATGTATGTGGTAACATGGGGAAAAAACCTCTAGCTAGCACTAGAGTAAAAAGTGCCCATGTATAGGGAAAAGGTTCACATCAAAGCTACTCGAGAAACACATAAGTGTAACAAACCCCCCTAGAGCAAATGATGTGAACACATACAAGGAGTGACAGATCAGGCCCCACAAGGTAATAAGCCTAAAGCTTTGTGAAAAGCTTCAACTTTTTCCCGTGGAAGAGCTTTGGTGAATATGTCTGCCACCCTATCTTGTGTAGGCACATATACCAAATCAATATCTCCTGCGTGAAGGCACTCTCTCATGTAGTGATAATGCACCTCAATATGTTTGGTCCATGCATGAAACACTAGGTTTCGTGCAACAACCAATGCACTCTGACTATCAGTGAGAATATGCATAACATCATCAATCTCCATGCAAATATCCATCAATAGGTATTCGATTCATATACACTCCACTGTAGCTATGAAAATTGCCCTGTACTTAGCTTCACAACTCCATGTCGCCACTGTAGGTTGCTTCTTACTCAACCAAGATATGCATGAGTCTCCAAGGAAAAAGCAATTACCACTAGTGGACATGTGAGTATCATAACAACCAGCCCAATCACTATCTGTAAAAGCATGCAAGCATGGCTGAATATCTTTTCCATAAAAGAGACCTAATCTCAAAGTGCCTTTGAGATATCTAAACACATGTTTCACCACTTGCCAATGCTTAGTGCCAAGGCTATGCATGAATCGACTTAACTGGGAAACTGCATACTTTATATTCGGCCTTGTGTTGCATGCATATATAAGACATCCCACAGCTTGCTAATAAAGAGAAGTGTCAAATGTATCACTGAAATCCTCAACGAAGAACCTAAATCATGTCTCAAATGGTGTGGAAACTAGCTTGCAATCCTCAAAGTCAAAACGCTGAAGTAGCTTTGACTGGATACAAATTGGATGCAAACTGGATACAAACTGGATGTCAAAATAGTAACTCAAAAGACCAAGATAAGTGACATCAAAAGTATGCTGCAAATCATCTATAAGAACGTCAAGTTTTGCATCACATGACCCATTCAAGAGTATGTCATCGACATAAATAACAAGCACTATAAGATCAGCCCCATCTTTGCATACATAGAGTGTGCTTTTAGTTGGACTACATGTTTTCTCTTAATCTTGTAAACCCACTTTGTACCAATGGCATTTTTTCCTTTTGGCAATTCACATAACTCCCAAGTACCATTTCTATGTATGGAATCCATTTCTCGTTGCATAGCACTCACCTATTGTGGATCGTCACATGCATCTTCAAAAGTCAGTGGCTCTTCATTACATGTTGTTGCAATAAGAGAATAATCCACAAAATTACTTGATGCATGATGAGAGCTTGATCTTGTTCTACCAAGTAAAGATGCACTCAATTTGTTGTCCTACAAAGTTTGTTTCAGCCACTTTGACATAGTTTGTGCACTCTTGATAGACATGCGTTCATTATGTAATACATCATCAAAATGTACATCATGCATGGGCTGAATTTCATGCTTATTTTCATCCATATTTTGACGCAAATGTTCAGCAATATGTGGCTGGAAATTTCCAACAGTTTTGATAATTTTTTGTTGAAAATTTTCAGCCATGTTTGATTGGAAATTCTCTGTATTTTCAGCCCTATTTGCTTGGAATTTTTTAGCCCTTTGAGCCTCATTCGGCTAGTCTACATGGCCATAGTCAAGTGCACCATTTTGGAACAAAGGCATGAGTGTATCGAACACACCTTGTGAGCTAACTATTGGCTGTTTTTTGCATTCAAGTAGAGGAAAAATTGAATTTTCAGCGAATACCACATCTCGACTCACAATAAGTGTGTTTGTCAATTGATGGTACAAATGATATCCTTTACTTTCAGCACTATAACAAATAGACATTTATTTGCCTTGTCATCAAGTTTGTGACATTGTTGTGATGGCACAAGAGCATGTGCCAAACAACCAAACACACGCATATGACTAACCATAGGCTTATGACCATTCCAAGCCTCACAAGGAGTGATGACTCTCAATGCTTTTGTAGGGCAGCAATTCAAAACATAGTTTGCAACATGACTGCTTCCATCCAAAACTTATCAGGAAGATGCTTTCCTTTAACCATACATCGTGCCATTTCAATGCGAGTTCTATTTTTACGCTCGACAACACCATTTTGCGGAGGTGTATATGGCATCGTACATTGGTGTGGAATACCTCTTTCATGAAGAAAAGCATTAAACTCATGTGACATGTATGCATCACCATGATCCCTGTGTAGAGTCAAAAGCTTTTGTGAAGAAAAATTTTTAGCCATAGCTAAAAATGTTTGAAGCAAGAAAATACCTCATTCTTTACTTTCATAGGATACACCCATGTATGGCGAGTGGCATCATCAATGAAGGTAACAAAATAGACATGCTTCCCAAAAGATGGAGTCTTGACAGGACCACATACATCATTATGAACAAGCTGCAATTTTCTTGTAGTGTGTGTGACTATCTTTTGGAAAAGAAGCACGATGCATTTTTCCAAGAATGCAACCTTCACATGCATGCTTTTCAATGGACTCAAGTGTTGGAAAACCAATAACCATGTCCTTCTTTTGCAAGTAAAGCAAACTATTGAAGTTCAACTGACCAAAACGAGCATGCCAAAGTTCCATTTCAACCATGGAAGAAGTATGAGCAACTAGGGCATTCGAGGCAACCCTCTTGCATGATACAAACCATTACATAATGTACCTGACATCACGATAATATCACCATTGCTGAAATCATGAACCATACACTTATCATCAACAAAGTGTACATGAAATCCAACTTTGGCAATCAATGGAACTGAAATTAAGTTCTTCTTGATATTGGGCACATACAATGCATTTTTCAAGAGAATCACACCTTCATTTCCAGTCGTAAGCTCAATTTCTCTTACTCCAATGATAGGATAATAGGCATTGTTTGGACACACCACATGTCCTCCTTTGGGTGCATCTTTCAAAGATGTAAAAAACCTTTTGCATGAGGTTATGTGCTTTGAAGAACCACCATCAAAGAACCAATCCGAATCAGCCTCATTCACAACCATACATCTAGAATGCAAAGATGTATCATAATGACATGTAACAACACATTCCCAAAAATCTTGAGCCATGTTTGCTTCATCATTCTTTGCATTTGCTAAATTTTCAGCAATAGAGATGCTGGATTCTTTCTTCTATTCATTGCGCTTAGTAAGCTTTCTACAGTCATGAATAGTATGACTAGCCTTTGGGAAATATTTGCATCTCTTTTTCCTTTGCAAATCAGCATCATTCGAGGAATGAGTGGAAGAGGAAGGTTGAGGCTTTGGTTTTGATGAACCCAAAGCTGAATCATACTTGCTTTTCCCCTTTTGTGAGATAGCAAGTGATTACGTTTTCTCAATCAAAGCACTCCTATTCACTCTAGATTGCTCTTCTTGCAAAAGAAGAGACATAACCTCATCAAATGCATACATATTAGGATTCTCTTTTGCAACCAAATGGAGTGTAGTAGCAAAGCTTTGAAAAGATTCCACTAATCCTTTCAACAATGTAGAGATGAGTGATGCATCTAGAATAATCTCTTCTATGTTTGCCAATTACTCTTTCAAGTCCTTGATGCATGTCACGTACACATGCACCAACTGATTTTCAGTCATACATACATCTTCAAGTTGCTTCCTCAAGTATGCAACAAGTGCTTCATTAGCACGGTATACAAAGAAGTAAGAGTGTCCCATGCTTGTCTTGATGTAGAACATGACCGAATGTGTGGAACTATATGATGCTTCATAGAAAGGGCAATCAATGCATGAGCTTGAGCATCTTTTCCATCCCATCTAAGTTTCTCTTATGTAAGTTAAGAAGGAGAAACCATTGTACTTGAAGAAGAAGCTCCATCTGTGACAATAGACCATGAAGTAGAAGAACATGTGGGTCTTCGATCTACATTTGACACGATGTTCCAAAGTTGTTTTGCAACAAGAACATACTTCATCATGTAAGCTCACATTGGATATTTGGTCCCATCAAGCTTATCTTCAACTCATTAGGGGAAAAAATGAACCCTGCATGGGCCTTTTAGATTAAGGAGTGATTAGAGATGGACCAATGAGAAGAGGGTGGTGGACATAGTCTAGTTTCTTAATCCACTAGACTAGGCCTAGGCTTCCTTTGGTTTGTGCTAGTCAAAGCCTCTAAAACCACCATGAATTCCTCAGTTTTGATAGTAGAGTGGTTTCACATTTCAAATCTTTGAACCATGTGGAATATAGACCATTGGATCATCCAGAGATCATGTGGTTCGCATGTAAATAAAAAAAAGAGATGCGCTAGATAATGTGGTCCATTGGATATGCTTTCCCATCCAAGGGTTGAAGATCACCCGTTATATGAAAAGGTGCCATTTGATTTGCACCATTGGATCAACACGAGATTGGAGGGTGATCCATCACTTGAGCTTTTGAAATGCATCTTCACATATGGTCTCGTGGATCTTCCATTCATCGGATGTCAAGGATTTGAGAGAAGATTGTAGATCAGCAGAAATCACGCACACCCCTTGGATCTTGCGAAGATCTAATGGCTCTGAGCAATTCCGATTTTTGGATCAGCGTGATTCACTCTAGACCATTGGATAAAGGACAACCAATGGCCCCCATCGACTGTGATTTTAGGTTTCTCTCTCTACTGCGCCTAGTGAAATCTCCATGCAATGATTGCAGTCTGATCACACCTTCCAATCCTAGCCATTCATAGTAAAAAATCTAATGGCCTCAATCTTGCTCGACTCACCATTCAATTGTGGCCCTTTTTTCTCTATATTTTAATCAACAAAACCACTAGTGGTATTTTTCCTCCACCTAATCTCTACAATCTTAATTTTAATCCCTAAAACTTATGAATCCTTACAAGGCCCATGTAGGGCTCAATTTTTCCCCTAATGTGAAGCATGACAAACAAGTTATTACTACCCGTCATTTCACTAAAGAACAAGAATGTGACAAAATCTTCACTTCGACGAAAGTTGAAATGAATGTTGAAATTTCAGCTCACAAACCGTCTCTCTGATGGCAATTTTAACTATGTGAATGGCTTCAAAATGGGGATAAAACTCTAGTGCAGCTGGTGGAAATCTTTCTTGGCTGTTGAAATTCACTATTCTATGGTATGAAGTCAATTTGCACTGTTAAAAGTGCATGCATGTTGCGACACAAAAAATCAGAACTTGAGAAGGAGTTGAACCTGCTCTGATACCATTGTTGGGTTTGTGTAGAAGTGTGAGAGAAACACGAGAAGCACACACAAGGAGCACAAATGCATCAAGACACACGGAGAAGATAGATGGCTGGAATAGCTTTGTCTATTGACGATGAACTGCACTGAAGTAAGAGCTGAATAATATCCCTAAGTACAAAGTACCACCACATGTGAGTGAATCATGTATGTGGTAACATGGGGAAAAAACCTCTAGCCAAAACTCAGTAAAAAGTGCCCATGTATAGGGAAAAGGTTCACATCAAAGCTACTTGAGGAACACATAAGTGTAACAAGTCTTGCCTGACAGTTCACTTGTGCAAAATGTTATGAATGGTTTTCCATATTCATATCAGAGTTCTGCTTCTCTTCGTTTGATGATGAAAGGAAATCCAAATGCTTTAACATTTGAGGAGTTAGTCTCTATTCTATTTAGAGGAGTTAGTCTCTGTTCTATTTTAGGAAGATCAGTCTAGGCAGAAGAAGTCCATTATGTGCATTGTAAATCAAGATTTCCTCACTAGTTAGAAGGGCAAAGGTAAATGGAGCTCATCTAGTAGTAAGCAGAAATCTACTAATTTTGCATAATCAAAGAAGGATGATAAAGCAAGAAGAAAATAGAAAAGCAAAAATTGTTTTGCAAGTATTATAAAGGAAATGATTGTCACACGGAATTGTCCAAAATTAGCTACAAAAGAGGCAAAGAAAAAGGAGGCTGGAATGGTTGTTGCAGATGCCTCTACACCAAAAATAGAGTCAAGTAATCTTGTGCAAAACGAAAAATGGGAATTTACTACTATTTGAAGTTTTGACCCATCTTCTCATGAGCGGTGTATGTCTAGAGTAGACTCAGATGTTTGGTACTTTGATAGTGGGGCAACCAAACATATTACTTGGCAACATAGTTTCTTCACTTCACTTGAGCCTGCCCCTATAAGGAATATTATCACATACGCCAACAACTTCTCTTATCCTGTTATGGGAGTTGGTGAGATCATTTTGACTACTACTGATGGCAATTCTTTTACCTTGTCAGATGCTTTATTTGTTCCAAGGATCAAGAAAAATCTCTTATCAATTTCAGCATTAGCCAAGATCGGCTTGGTCATGAAATTTTTTGATGATAGATCTACAATTCATGATCTGTCAAATGAAAACATCATTATTGCTTTTGGCATTTTATGTCATGGGTTGTATAAGCTCATAGATTATGCAAAATTTTTGAATGATTCAGCATGTGCAGTTAAAGATTCTTAGGCTATGTCATATGCAAAGCTTTAACATGCACACTTTGGTCATCTGAATTTTGCTAGTTTGCTATGCTTGCAGAAATCTGAAATGGTGTCCTCTTTGCGCAAACTTGAGGCATCTGGTAAAAATGTTTTGAAGGTTGTATTTTGGACAAAATGCAATGTTCCTCCTTCCCAAAAGATGGTTCAGTTCGAGCTACTCAAAAATTGTAGCTTGTTCATAGTGATGTCTATGGTCCTATGCAGACACCTTCTTTTGGGAACTATCTTTACTTCGTGACTTTCATTGATGATTTCTTCAAGCATGCATGGGTGTATCCACTAAAAGCAAAGTCCAAAGTGTTTATGTGCTTCAAACAATTTTTGGTTTTGGTTGAAAATCTATCAGCATAAAAAATAGGCACCCTCCATTTTGATCAAGGGGGGGAATATATGTCTTCTGACTTTAATGCATTTCTGGCTAAACATGGGATAAAACATCAGTGTACAGTGCCATATACACCTCAATAGAATGGAGTTGCTAAAAGGAAGAACAAATCACTCATGGAGATGGTGAGCCGGATGGTCAAGAGTCAGGCTTTACCACATAGTTTTTGGCTTGAGGCTGTTATGTGTGCATCATATGTACTTAATAGGTGTCCCACTAAAGCATTGCAGTCTATCACTCAATATGAGGCTTGGCATGGTTGCACGCCATCAGTTGCTCATCTGCGCATCTTCAGTTGTCTGGCATATGCATTAGTGCTTGAACAACAATGCAGGAAATTGTATGATCAAGCAGTGAAATGTATTTTTGTTGGGTGCAGTTCTGAAAGCAAAGGCTATCCTCTATATCATCCACACACTAAATGGATTTTGGTTAGCTATGGTGTTTTTTGGTGGAAGATGCTATTCATCCATTACTTTCATGGACAAAGTAGACATCAGTTAGCTCCAAAGACATGTATGAGACTTTGTTGCCTCCTTTACAGATGGACAGTCTAGTGCTGGTCCTAATGAGGCAACTTCTCAGCCTTTACAGGTTTCATGTTGTTGACATATTTAAGCAGTGATGTGTGTGGACACACTAGGACCAACGAGGCACTTTTTTCCCTCTTTAGGAGGTTTTTTTTCCCCGGCTTGTATATACACGTATAACCCTAATGGGTTACTTATCTTTGTACATTCTAGTGGTAATATATTCAGTGTTGTGTGTTGTGCTCCAAGCTTCTTCTTCTTCTTCCTTGTGTTGTTCACGTACTTCCGTAGACCTCAATCTCCAACAATTGATATCGGAGGAGGTCATCGCTTCATCTATGGTGTCATTGACACCCCTCCAATCATAGTCTTAGAATCACACCAAATTTGATGAGCATAGTGAAGGTGATTAGTAGATCAAAAGGGCCTCGCTCTATGGTGTCAAAATCATGATTTGAGCTCGTTTTGGCATCCGAATGCATTATCATAGTGCTTATGCAGGAAATTTTATCTTTTTGTGCCAAAGATATAAATAGGTTTCAGTTTGCCAATATAAGCGCATCGAAGTTTGCTACATGTTTAATGGAACTCATCAGGGTAGTTGTGCTCAAATTTTTGAGATATAGTCATTTTTCTGCATCAAGGTATTTTAGTGAGTGGCCATGGTTGAAAGTAGTGATGCATTCCGTATGTTGGCTATTGAGGATAAGTTGGATGGTACCAATTACCCATTGTGGTCTTATATGATGAGACATGTATTGGTTGCAAAAGGACTCTAGAATATTGTCTGGGGTGTTGAAAAACGTCCTAATTCACCTGCAAACACAGTTGTTGAAGGTGATACAGATGGTGTTGAAGATGATGATACTCTTCATGTTCCTATTCATGTTGTCATTCTTGTTGCACCTTTTGCATAATAACTCTATTGGGATGGCAGAGATGCTCAGGCACATGCATCGATAGCCTTGTCTATCAAACATGCCATTATTCCTCACATTCGTTCTTGTAGAAAAGCTAAGGATGCTTGGGATACACTTACCACTTTATAAAATGCAAGGGGTGAGGCTCGTGTTGCTTACTTTTGAAAACAGTTGGAGATTAAGCACATGAATGAAGGAGATTTTATGGATAGTTTTCAGACAAAGATCAAACATTTGAAGGAACAATTGATTTCTACTGATGAAGTCTTTCCTGACAGTTCACTTGTGGAGATTGTTTTGAATGGTCTTCCCAATTCATATCAGAGTTTTGTATATACTCTCTGTTTGATAATGAAAGGCAATCCAAATGCCTTAACATTTGAGGAGTTAGTCTCTGTTCTATTGCAGAAAGATTAGTTTAGGCAGAACATGTCCATTATGCATGTTACAGATCAAGCTTTCTTGGCTAGTCAAAAGGGCAAAGGTAAATGGAGCTCTTCTATTAGTAAGCATAAATCTGCTAATCGTGCACAATCCATGAAGGAAGACAGAGATAAGAAGAAAATTGAAAAGCAAAAATTGTTTTGCAAATACTTTAAAGGAAATGATCATGTCATCAAGAGCAGTCCAAAACTCGCTGCTAAAGAGGCAAGGAAGAAAGAACTTGGAATGGTTGTTGTAGAAGCCTCTAAACCCAAAATAAAGTCTGCTAACCTTGTGAAAAATGACGAATGGGCATTTACCACTATTTGCAGTTTTGACACATCTTATCATGAACTGTGTATGTCTGCAATAGACTAAGATGTTTGGTACTTTGATAGTGGGGCAACCAAACATATCACCTTGCAGCATAGTTTCTTCACTTCACTTCAGCTTGCCCCTACAGGGAATATTGTCACATGCACGAATAACTCCTCTTATCCTATTATGGGAATTGGTAAGATCATTCTAACTACTACTTATGGTAGTTCTTTTACATTGTCACATGTTTTATTTGTGTTAGGGATCAAGAAAAATCTGTTATCAGTTTCAGCATTAGCCAAGATTGGCTTGGTCATGAAATTTGTTGATGACAAATGTATAGTTCATGATATGTAAAATGATGACATCATTATTGCTTCTAGCATTTTATGTCGTAGGCTATATAAGCTCATAGACTATAAAAAAATATGTGAATGATTCAGCATGTGTAGTACATGATTCTCAGGCTTCCTTAGATGCAAAGTTTTGGCATGCATGCTTTGGTCATCTAAATTTTGCTAGTTGGCTACACCTGGAGAAATCTGAAATGGTGTCCTCTCTGCCCAAACTTGAGGCAGCTAATAAACATGTTTTTGAAGGCTGTATTTTGGGCAAAATGCAGTGTTCCTCATTCCCAAAAGATGGTTCAGTTCGAGCCACTAAAAAATTGCAGCTTCTTCATAGTGATGTTTGTGGTCCTATGGAGACACCCTCTTTTGGAAACTATCTTTACTTTGTGACTTTCATTGATTATTTTTTCAGGCATGCTGTGTATATCCATCAAAAGCAAAGTCCAAAGTATTTATGTGCTTCAAACAATTTCTGGTTTTGGCTGAAAATCTCTCAGCATGTAAAATGGGCACCCTCCATTGTGATTGAGGGAGGCCATATATGTCTTCTGACTTTAATGCATTTCTGGAACGTGGGATAAAACATCAGTGCACAATGCCGTATACACCTCAACACAATGGAGTTAACAAGTCACTCATGGAGATGGCGAGGTGTATGGTCAAGATTCAGGCTTTACCACATAGTTTCTGTTGATGTGTGAAACACCACAAGAACTATCTAAAGTGATATTAGAACACCTCTTTAATCATCATTAGCTTAGTAACACTCTCAATTTGAAAACTTTACCATCAAACTTAGTGAAATAAAAAATTTCACTTTTCAAAAATCTGCACCTTTTCTTCTAACTTCAAATCTGATCTGTATTAGCTTGATTTGTACAAATTCTTTTGATCTTTTGCTAATAGAATTTCTTGCTAATGTTAAGCAACACATACCAAGCAAAAATTTCAAGTAATAACTTCAAAATCTTATGAATTCTTTTCAACATTTGCACTATGTCTGAAATCTGAAAAATGACTTCATCGATTTGACATACCTTCACTGTTAGACTCATTTCTCTGAGTATGCACCCCGTTATGAGATCTCACCTTAAGAAGATCAGGAAAAAGTGCACAAGAAAACTCGTAACTGTCAACTAACTTACACACTGATATGAAATCAGTTAGAATTCAACTCACAAGAGGAATTAGATCAAATCCTTCTACACAAACATGTGTTAACTATTAGAGAAGATGTGTACAAAATGGCTTGGCCTCATTCTGCTCATAGCCATGGAAAACTCTCATACTCTGAGTAGACTTTCCTCAACATCCCTCTCAGGAAAAACCCGACTTTTCTCTATCCACTCAAAGATTACAAAATTGAGTTCTCTATATATATTTTTCCAACTCAAATTAACTTATATACATATAGTCTACATACTCCTAGACTCAAACTCATAAGTTTTGAAGTTCTATGCCAAGACTAAACTTTAATTTTGCATTATATTACAAGAGTGAATTTATCCCTTCACTTAGGCTTAGTTTTCTAAGTGCTTTGCCTTCACTTCTCTTTGTCTTTCTTCTTCCTTCATGTATCTTCATATATTCATGTCTAATTAGTGAGTGAAGCCCCAACAGCTCCCCCTCAATCACTAATTAGCATCCTCTGACTTCTTCATGTAATCTTCTTCTCTTTTATTCCTGCCCTCTCTTTGAATCTACTTGTCTTCACTCCATCCAAGCTCTTTGTCATAATATCTGCAATCTGATCTTTTGTAGAAGTGTATACCACTTAAAGATCCTTCTCCATTACCTTTTCTCTCAAGAAATGATATTGCATCTCTATGTGCTTTGTTCTTGCATGAAATACAGGATTTGCTGCAAGATACAATGAACTCATATTATCTCCATGTATGATAGGTATACCTTGATCAATATCCAAGCTTTTGAACAAGGTCTGCATCCATATCACTTCTTTTGCTGCATCCACAAGTCCTTTGTACTCAGCTTCAGTTGATGATAATGCCACTGTATGTTGCTTCTTTGAACACCAGCTCACAAGTTTATCTCCTATGTATATCATATACCCATGTGTTGATCTTCTATCATCTTGACTTCCTGCCCAATCTAAGTCACTATATGCTCTCAGCCTTGTATCTGATGTAAATGGATAATATAATCCTTCCTTCAAAGTTCTTTTGATGTATCTAAGAACTCTTTGACCTGCAATCCAATGTGGATCCTTTGGACAATGCATGAACTGAGAAAGAACTCCTACTGCATAGCTAAGATCAGGTCTTGTTAGTGTAGCATAAATCAAGCTTCCCACTAAAGATTGATACTTCCTCATATCTTTGAACTCTGCACCATCGTATTTGCTGAGTTTATGATTGACCTCTAGTGGTGTTGATGCCTCTCTGCAATTCTCCATGTTAAACTTCTTTAGAAGATTCAAAAGATACCTTTCTTGTGATACATATATGCCATGTTTTGCATAAGTGATTTCCATTCCAAGAAAATATGACAATTTTCCTAGATCACTTATCTTAAATTCCTTCTCAAGTAATCTCTTCACCTCCTTGATTCCTTCATTTGAAGTACATGTAATTATAATGTCATCTACATAAATACAAATGTAGATCATACCTTCATCTGCGCTCTTGATAAGTAAACTTGCATCTGCCTTTGAACTTTGATATCCAAGATCATTAAGATACTTCACAAGTCTATAATTCCAAGGTCTTGGAGCTTGCTTCAATCCATAAAGTGCTCTTCTCAATCTGCAAACATAATTTGGAAACTTGTAATCTGCAAACCCCTGAGGTTGCTCCATGTAGACCTCATCTGATATATATCCATTCAAAAATGCATTCTTTATATCCAATTGACTCAATGTCCATCCTTTTGATGTTGCAATAGCAATGATTGTCCTTATGGTTGACATCTTTGCTACAGGACTGAATGTCTCATCATAATCTATGCCATGAGTTTGAGCATAGCCTTTAACAACCAATCTAGCTTTGTATCTGGCTATTCTTCCATCTGCATGCTTCTTTATTTTGTAAACCCATTTATTTCTAATCACTTTCTTACCATTAGGTTTTGGAACAAGTTCCCAAGTTTTATTTTCTTCAAGTGCATCAAAATCTTCCTTCATTGCTTCTTCCCATTGTCTCTTACCTTTTTCTTCATCATAGCTTTGAGGCTCTTCATCTTCCTTAATCAAGTAAGCATAGTTTTTCTGAGTCAAATAAGAAGTATCATAAGAATACCTTGTAGGTTGTTTCCTCATTGTGGTTGATCTCCTTGGTTCACACTCTTCATGTGTATCTAGATATACTTCTTCATCAAATCTTGGTTCATCTTCATTTCTTCTATATGATCCAACTCTGGATGTGCTTGCTTGCATATGATCTTCATCTCCATCTACCTGCATATGTGATTTACCTCTTTCACTTCTTCTTACCTCTTCTTCAAATGTTTCAAGGTTACAATCTTTATATGCATACCAACTCTTCTGTTCATCAAATGTCACATCTCTAGAAACAATAAATTGTTTGGTTAGAGGACTCCATAGCCTATAACCCATATGCTTTTCATCATACCCAATAAATATATATTTTTCAACCTTTGGTTCAAGCCTATGTCTGAGTTGTGATGGTACATAAGCATAGGCAATTGATCCAAACACTTTACAATGATCAAGTGTTGGTTTCTTACCCCACCATGCTTCATAAGGGGTCTTTCCATTTAGAGCTACACATGGTAACCTATTCACAAGATACGTAGCTGTATTTACAGCCTCAACCCAAAGATAATTAGGGCAACTCTTTTCTTTTAACATTGCTCTTGCAAACTCAACCAATGTTCTATTCCTCCTTTCTACCACATTGTGTTTAGGTGTATACCTACAAGTTATTTCTCTCTTGATACTTGCATTCCAAAGATAATCATTGAATTCTTGGGAGAAGTATTCTCCCCCTCCATCAGACCTCAACCTCTTGAGCTTTTGACCTGTAACTCTTTCTGCATATGCATGAAAATGTTTGAAAGCTCCAAATACTTCTGATCTTTCCTTTAAAACATAAATGGTTATCCACCTTTTAGCATCATCAATAAAAAGAACATAATACCTAGACCCATTGATTGATCCTTCTTTTGTTGGTCCCCATACATCTGTATGTATGAGCTCTAGCAAACCATCATGCTTGAAACCTTTCTTCTGAAATGATAACCTGTGTGCCTTTCCCATCTGACAAGCTTCACACTTGTAGATCATATGTTGGCTTTTTACATTTGGTAGCCCTATTACAAATTGATTCTCCACCATGGTTTTAATTCCTTTTTCATTGAAATGTCCTAACCTCTTATGCCAGAGGTCTAACTCTGTAAGTACTTCATCACCATGTGTGATCAGGGCTTGACCAACATTCCCCTGCACTTTGAGAGTAAAAAGTCTACCTTCCTTTTTACCACAGACAATTTGATTGTATCCATCCTCTGGATCTTCAATAAATACCCCTTCATTTGTAAATCTGACTTGAAAACCTTTCTCCACTATTTGTCCCACACTAATCAGATTCTTTGGTATTGTTGGGACATACAAAACATTTGTTAGCAAATCAGCTCCACTCCTGCACTTCACTTTTCCAACTGAATGCACATTATGTTTTGTATTATCACCTGTTTGTATTGTATGACTTGAAATACCTTCTTCCAATTCTGATAACAATTCTATATTACCTGACAAATGATTTGAACAACCAGAGTCAATATAGAATACCTTGAGATCCTCCTTCTCTGATGTACTTATTGAATTCATCATCAATGTTGTATGGTTGTCATTTTGTGTATCATTTGCATAGTTGTAATAGGTAGTGTTGTAAGACTGATTCTGATTCCAATTTCTTCCACCACCTCTACCAAAACTTCCTCTTGAATTCTGTCTTCCTCTTTGAAATTGATTCTGAAACCTTCCACCTCTTCCTCTACCATTATAACTTTGATTTTGATTTGATCCTTGTTGATTATGCCAACAATCATAGGCTAGATGATTGCTCAATCCACAAATCCAGCATGTCTTCTTGTTATTGTTCTGAT
The DNA here is from genome assembly GCA_020310875.1 of Ceratopteris richardii. Classification (NCBI taxonomy): domain Eukaryota; kingdom Viridiplantae; phylum Streptophyta; class Polypodiopsida; order Polypodiales; family Pteridaceae; genus Ceratopteris; species Ceratopteris richardii. Next base: position 64,209,179 of record CM035409.1, read on the forward strand.
TACCTCTACCTCTTCCATTTCCTCGACCTTTACCTCTGCCAATACCTCTTCCTCTTGCATAATTTGCTTGAGTAGTCAGCTCTTCTTCATCCTTTGCTTTACCTTTCTCACTTTTCTTCTTATTCTTTGCATACGTAGCAGAACTATATCCTTTATCTCCATCTGACTTCAAGTCTTGCTCAAATGTGAGCATCAGTCCAAGCAATTGATTTAATTCTCGCAGATAATGATTTAATGAAAGTTCAGTTGAGTACAAAAGGTTTCCACCTCTCATCTCCTCTCAATCCTGCAAGCAATTGTGCTATCAACCTATGATCTTCCTCATCAATAGATCCAAGACTATCTGCTAAGTCCTTCATCTTAGTGACATAATCACTAATACTCTGATTTTGCTTTTTCTTAAATGTGATGAACTCTGACCATAAGCTAGCCTTCCTAGCTTGAGTAGTGTTTTGGAAGTGATCTTCCAAAGCATTCCATATGTCTTTCGCTGTTTCTAATCCTCTGATATGTGGTAGCAAATGATCTGTGATAGTGTTATATATATATAAGCCCTTGCACTTGCATCTCTCTTCTGCCATAGGTTCAAAGCTTCTAGTTCTTCTTTCCTTGGTTGAATCTCATCTTCAAATTTAGGCTTTTCTTCTTCACCTGTCACATATATCATTAGATCCTTACTCATAAGTAAGGCTTCCATTCTCATTACCCAAGCAGGATAATTATCTTTGTCCAATTTGTCAATAGATACATGATTTGCCATAGTCTTCTTGTTTCTGCTGCAACCTATGAGTATAAGGTTAAAGTATGGTACCTTTTGTAGATCTTTACCCTTGGGAATAACTTCGAAGCACTCCTCTAATGTCTTTTGTTGTTGAACACCTCAACTTTCACCTCTTTAATGAAGAACTCTTCAATTCCTCTTGTATCTGCTCCTCCTTTCACTCTTGAGGACCTTTCTGCTCTGATACCACTTGTTGATGTATGAAACACCACAAGAACTAGCTAAAGTGATATTAGAACACCTCTGTAATCATCATTAGCTTAGTAACACTCTCAATTTGAAAACTTTACCATCAAACTTAGTGAAATAAAAAATTTCACTTTTCAGAAATCTGCGCCTTTTCTTCTAACTTCAAATCTGATCTCTATTAGCTTGATTTATACAAATTCTTTTGATCTTTTGCTAATAGAATTTCTTGGTAATGTTGAGCAACACATACCAAGCAAAACTTTCAAGTAATAACTTCAAAATCTTCTGAATTCACTTCAACATTTGCACTATGTTTGAAATCTGAAAAATGACTTCATCGATTTGACATACCTTCACTATTAGACTCATTTCTCTGAGTATGCACCTCGTTTTGTAAAGATCTTTTGATCAATTGTAGTTGAAGGTAGTAGCTTTAAAATGAGCTATCACTCATGAAAAACTTTACACTGTACTATGAGATTTGACCTTAAGAAGATCAGGAAAAAGTGCGCCAAAAAAACTCGTAACTGTCAACTAACTTACACATGATATGAAATCAGTTAGAATTCAAAACACAAGAGGAATTAGATCAAATCCTTCTACACAAACATGTGTTAACTATTAGAGAAGATGTGTACAAAATGGCTTGGCCTCATTCTGCTCATTGCCATGGAAAACTCTCATACACTGAGTAGACTTTCCTCAACATCTCTCTCAGAAAAAACCCGAATTTTCTCTAGTCACTCAAAGATTACAAAATTGAGTTCTCTATATATATTTTTCCAACTCAAATTAACTTATATACATATAGTCTACATACTCCTAGACTCAAACTTGTAAGTTTTGAAGTTCGATGCCAAGACTAAACTTTAATTTTGCACTATATTACAAGAGTGAATTTATCCCTTCACTTAGGCTTAGTTTTCTGAGTGCTTTGCCTTCACTTCTCTTTGTCTTTCTTCTTCCTTCATGTATCTTCATATATTCATGTCTAATTAGTGAGTGAAGCCCCAACAATTTCAAGCTTGAGGTTGTTATGTGTGTAGCATTGTACTTAACAGGTGTCCCACTAAGGCATTGATGTCTATCACTCTATATGAGGCTTGGCATGGCTGCAAGCCATCTCTTGCTCACCTACGTGTCTTTGGTTGTCTCGCATATGCATTAGTGCATGAACAACAACATAGGAAAGTGGATGATAAAGCAGTGAAACATATTTTTGTTGGGTATAGTTCTGAAAGCAAAGGCTATCGTCTATATCATCCAAAGAATTAACACATTTTGGTTAGCCATGATGTCGTTTTTGTGGAAGATTCTATTCAGCCATTACTTTCATGTACTAAGGATACATCTGTTAGCTCCAAGACATGTATGATTCTTTGCTGCCTCTTTTTACAGGTGGACAATCTGGTGCTAGTCCTAATGAGACAACTTCTCAACCTTTACAAGTTTCTTGTGATGATGTAGACCATTCCATTTCTGATGCAGATTTACATGATGCGCATGTTGATGAGAGAGCTAATATTGAGGAGGCAAAAAATATACTAAAATGGCTAGTGTAGACTTTGCATGATAGCAACTTAGATGCACCTCTATCATATCATACTCGTTCACACTCTTAGGATGATTCTTTTGCATCAGATTGCTATGCCATGGCTGCCTCTAGTCTCTATGATGAGAATATTGGATGGCTGTTATGCAATCAGAATATGAAGTTATCATGAAAAATGGTACTTGGTCTTTATGTGACTTGCCTCGTGGCAAGAAGGCCATCGACACTAAGTGGGTATACAAGCTGAAGCGTAAGCCTGATGGAAGAGTTGACATGTATAAGGCTAGGCTTGTTGAAAAGGGTTATGCTCAGGGAAGAGGCATTGATTTTGATGAGACCTTTGCTCCTACTTGCGGAATGTCTATTGTTCATAGCATCTTTGCACTTGCAGCTCATCATGGTTGGAATGTACATTAGTTGGACATTAAAAATGAATTTATGAATGGTGACTTGCATGAAGAAGTGTATGTTTTTTAGCACCGTGGCTTTGTGTAGAAAGGGCATGAAAACAAAGTGTGTAGGTTGAAGAAGGCATTATATGGTTTAAAGCAAGTACCACGTGCTTGGTATGACAAGATACATGCATATCTGATTGCACATGGTTTTGAGAACAGTACAACTGAGAGCACATTATATGTTAAGCATGCAAGTGATGTGCTTCTGATCATTATTGTGTATGCTGATGACATGCTGCTCACTATTCCTCATGCAAAGCATGTTGCTAATTTTAAGGCTGATTTTCATGCCTCATTTGAGATGTCAGATTTGGGGCATTTGCATAATTATTTGGGCATTCAGTTTATGCAAGTTGATGGCATAATAGATTTGTGTCAAACAAAATATATTGACACATTATTGCATCATTTTGGCCTTGACGATTGTAAACCTATTGCCACTCCTATGGTGATAGGTTTATGATTGAGTCTTCATTATGATGGAGTCTTATTGATGTTGTTCTCTATCAACAAGTTGTTTGATGCTTGATTTACTTATGCATTACTCGCCCAGATATTCAATTTACTATCTCACAGATGAGTAGATTTATGCATTGCCTAGGTGTCAAGCATTGGCAAGGGGTTAAGCGCATCTTTCGCTACTTGAGTGGTACCGACTAGGATTGTTTTATCCCAAGGGGGATCACTACTACCATATTTACATGCTTTTTATGACTCTAACTAGGTTGGTCGCTATGACACTTGTGTGTCCACTAATGGTTTTCGCTTCATGTTTGGTAGCTCATGCATATCTTGGTTGATCAAGAAGCAACCTACTATAGCCACTTCCAGTTGTGAGGCTGAGTATAGGGCAGGTTTCACAGCGACTACTGAGTGTGTGTGGCTCAGATGCCTTATGGCTGATTTGGGTGTTGGTCAGTCTTCTGCCACCACCATCTTCACCGATAGTTAGAGCACACTGGTAGTTGCGAGGTGTTGATGTGTAAAACACCACAAGAAATGAATTAATGTGACACTAGAACACCTCTATGATCACCATTAACTCATTGTCACTCCAAACTTTGAGAAATGATAGCCTAAAGTGAGAACTTTGCTTCTACAGAAATTTCTAGTCACTGAAATGACATACCTTCAGTATTTTGATAATTTCTCTTAGGTCAAATATTATTTCTCCATGATCTTTTAGTGTATGAAACTAGAAGAGTAGAGCTTTCCAACAAGCTATCATATGCTTGAAACGGATCTCTAGAACTCAAGTTATGGCTTTCACAAGATGACCCTGTATGACTTCCAAAACTGGAAATTTTGCCTGTTTTAGTAAATTTCGCTGTCTAAAAATAAAAATTCGATGCTTAGCATCGACTTGCAACCAAAAGTCGATGCCGGGCATCGACTTTGAGCTTTTTCAGCCACTTTTTCAGCACCAGAATTAGCCTCTTGAACACACACATGAAGAAGACCACTCTTATGTGGGAAGTCGATGCCAGGCATCGACTTTATGCTGAAACTCGATGCCAGGCATCGAGTTGCTCCACAAAACTCATGTTTTTTAAAGATTCAACAACAGGTAACACATAGAGAATGAAAATAATGACTTATCAGCACAAACTCGATGCCAAGCATCGACTTGCTTGGAAAACTTCAACTCTTGAAATCATTTCACACAAAACAAACACTGGAGATGGAAGAAGAAGACTTATACACAAAAGTTCAATAAACTCTTTCCATAACTATGAAAACTCAGGAATGCACAGGTGCTTTCTCACGTAGAGAAGCCCGACTATTCTCAGTCATACAAAATGAGTTCTAACTCACTTTCTCATTGTCTTTCCTTTCGCGTTAGTTGATACAAACTAACTTATATAGATTTTCTTATTCTCGTGATTTTAAAAAAAACTTCTAGAACTAAAGTGAAATAACTTTACAAATATGATACACTTGTGAATTTGTCCCTTCACATAGGCATGTGGTTTTCTTCCTAAGATTTGACCTTCAAATATATGTCCAATTAGTGATTGTTTCTCCAACATCTCCCCCTCAATTACTATTTGACATTCTCTGTTTCTTCATATAATCTTCTTTTCTTTTACTCCTGCCATGCTTTTGAATATGCTAGTCTTCACACCATCCAAGCTCTTTGTCATTATGTCTGCTATTTGATCCTTTGTAGAAATGTACTCCACTTCAATTTCTTTCTCCATTACCTTTTCTCTCAAGAAATGATAATGTATCTCTATATGTTTTTTTCTTGCATGAAATGCTGGATTTGCTGCAAGATAAAGTGAACTCATATTATCTCCATGTATTGTAGGTGTACCTTGATCAATGCCCAAGCTTTTGAATAGTGTCTGCATCCATATGACCTCCTTAGCTGCTTCCACAAGTCCTTTGTACTCGGCTTCAGTTGATGATAATGCTACTGTATGTTGTTTCTTTGAACACCAACTTACAAGCTTATCACCAATGTATATCATGTAGCCATGAGTTGATCTTCTGTCATCTTGATTACCTGCCCAGTCTGAGTCACTATAGGCTCTCAATTTCAAATCTGATGCAAAAGGATAATATAATCCTTCCTTTATAGTTCCTTTGATATATCTGAGAACTCTTTGACCTGCAATCCAATGTGGGTCCTTTGGACAATGCATGAATTGTGACAAAACTCCCACTGCATAACTAAGATCAGGTCTTGTTAGTGTAGCATAAATCAAACTACCCACAAGAGATTGATACTTCCTCATATCTTTGTATTCTACACCATCATATTTATTGAGCTTATGATTAACTTCAAGTGGAGTTGAAGCTTCTCTGCAATTTTCCATATCAAACTTCTTCAATAGATTTAGAAGATACCTTTCTTGTGATACATATATGCCATGATCTGTATAAGTAACTTCCATTCCAAGAAAGTATGACAACTTTCCTAGGTCACTGATCTTGAACTCTTTCTTCATTGCTTCTTCCCATTGCTTCTTACCTTTAACTTCATCATAGTTCTGAGGTTCTTCATCATCTTTGACCATATATGCATAGTTCTTCTGAGTTATGTAAGAAGTATCATAAGAATACCTTTCTGGTTGTCTTCTAGTCCTGCTTGACCTTCTTGGTTCACATTCTTCATAAGTATCTGGATACACCTCTTCATCAAATATAGGAGCTTCTTCATTCCTTCTTGTTAATCCACTTCTGGATGTACTTGCTTGCATATAGTCTTCATCTCTATTTACCTGCACAATTGATTTTCCTTTCTCACATCTTCTTACCTCTTCTTCAAATTCTTCAGCTGTATGACTTTGATCTGCATACCAACTTTTCTGTTCATCAAATGTAACATCTCTAGAAACAAGAAATTGTTTGGTTAAAGGATTCCACAACCTATAACCCATCTGCTTTTCATCATAACCAATGAACACATATTTTTCTTTCAAGTTTATGTCTTAGTTGTGATGGCACATAAGCATATGCAATAGATCCAAACACTCTACAATGATCTAGTGTTGGTTTCTTACCCCACCAAGCTTCATATGGAGTCATTCCATTTAGAGCTGCACATGGTAATCTATTCACAAGATATGTGGCTGTATTTACAGCCTCAAAACCCAAAGATAATTTGGACAATTCTTCTCCTTTAGCATAGCTCGAGCAAACTCAACCAAAGTCCTGTTCCTTCTTTCTTCTACACCATTTTGTTGTGGTGTATACCTACAAGTTATTTCTCTCTTAATACCTGCATTCCAAAGATAATCATTGAACTCTTGGGAGAAATATTCTCCCCCTCCATCAGACCTCAGTCTCTTAAGATTTTGACCTGTGACTCTCTCTGCATATGCATGAAAATGCTTGAAGGCTCCAAACACTTCTGATCTTTCCTTCAAAACATATAATGTTATCCATCTTGTAGCATCATCAATGAAAAGAACATAGTACCTTGAGCCGCTGATAGATCCTTCTTTTGTTGGTCCCCATACATCTGTATGAATGAGCTCAAGTACTCCATCATGTTTGAATCCTTTCCTCTGAAATGGTAACCTATGTGCTTTTCCCATCTGACATGCTTCACATTTATAAACCATATGTTGATTCTGCACATTTGGTAATCCTAGTACAGACTGATTAGCAACCATAGCTTTAATTCCTCTTTCATTAAAATGACCTAATCTCTTATGCCAGAGATCAAGCTCTGTAATCACTCCTTCACCATGTATGAGCAAAGCTTGACCAATGTTCCCTTGTACTCTTAAAGTAAAGAGTCTACCTTCTTTCTTACTAGAGACAATCTGATTATATCCATTCTCTGGATCTTCAACAAATACTCCTTCTTTTGTAAACCTGACTTGAAAACCTTTTTCAACTATCTGCCCCACACTAATCAAGTTTTTATGTATTGTGGGAACATACAAAACATTGGTTAGCAAATCTGCTCCACTCTTGCATTTCACTTTTCCAATTGAATGTACACTATGTCTTGTATTATCACCTGTTTGAATACTATGACTAGAAATGCCTTTTTCCATTCTGACATCAATTCTATGTTTCCTGACAGATGATTAGAACATCCAGAGTCAATGTAAAATACCTTTAGATCTTCTTTATCTGATGTGCTGATTGAATTCATCATCAATGATGTATGACTTTCATTCTGTGTGTCATTTGCATAGTTGTAGTAGGTGGTGTTGTAGGATTGATTCTGTCCCCAACTTCTTCCTCCACCTCTACCATAGCCTCCTCTTTGACTTTGTCTACCTCTTTGAAAATTACTCTCATATCTTCCACCTCGAACTCTGCTATTGTTGTTTTGATTCTAGTTTGATCCTTGTTGGTTGTGCCAACAGTCATGAGCCAAATGATTACTCAATGCACAGATCCAGCAAGCCTTCTTGTTGTTATTTTGATTACCTCTACCTCTTCCAAAACCTCTTGGTCTTTCTTTGCCTCTGCCTTTACCTCTTGCATAATAAACTTGAGAACTTGACTTTTCTTCATCCTTTGCTTTACCTTTATCTCCTTTCTTCTTGTTCTTCATGTACATTGCAGAACTTTGTCCTTTATCTCCATCTCCCTTCAAGTCTTGCTCAAATGTGAGCATCAAACCAAGCAACTGGTTCAAATCTGGAACATAATGGTTTAATGAAAGTTCTGTTGATAAGACAAAAGGTTTCCACCTTTCATCCCCTCTCAAACCTGTAAGTAATTGAGCAATCAACTTGTGATCCTCAATATCTTCATCTATGGATCCAAGACTATCTGCTAGATCCTTCATCTTAGTGACATAGTCACTAATACTTTGACTTGGCTTCTTCTTGAATGTTGTAAACTCTGACCATAGACTTGCTTTCCGTGCTTTAGTAGTGATTTGGAAATGATACTCCAATGCATTCCATATATCTTCAGATGATTCCAATCCTCTGATGTGTGGTAGCAAATTATCAGAGGATGTAGGCTTTTGCACTTGCATCCTTCTTCTGCCAATGCTTTAAAGCATCAAGTTCCTCTTTCTTTGGTCGGCTTTCATCTGTTACATATATCATGAGATCCTTACTCATAAGTAAGGCTTCCATTCTCATTACCCATGCAGGGTAATTATCTCTGTCCAGTTTGTCAATGGAGATATGATCTGCCATACTCCTTTCCTTCTGCTTCAACCTGTGAGCTTAAAGGATAAAGTATAATACCTTTTGGAGTTCTTTGTGTATGAAGATACTTTTGAAGTAACCTTTTGATGCCTTGTGCCTTTGAATGCTTCAGCTTTCAAACTTTAGTGAAAACTTTTCCAAAACTTCTCGTACCTTTGCTGCCTTCTGCTCTTTAGGACCTTTCTGCTTTGATACCACTTGTTGATGTGTAAAACACCACAAGAAATGAATTAATGTGACACTAGAACACCTCTATGGTCACCATTAACTCATTGTCACTCCAAACTTTTAGAAATGATAGCCTAAAGTGAGAACTTTGCTTCTATAGAAATTTCTAGTCACTAAAATGACATACCTTCAGTATTTTGCTAATATCTCTTAGCTCAAATACTATTTCTCCATGATCTTTTAGTGTATGAAACTAGAAGAGTAGAGCTTTCTAACAAGCTATCATATGCTTGAAATGGACCTCTAGAACTCAAGTTATGGCCTTCACAAGATGACCCTGTATGACTTCCAAAACTGGAAATTTTGCCTGTTTTAGTAAATTTCGCTGTCTAAAAATAAAAATTCGATGCCTAGCATCGACTTGCAACCAAAAGTCGATGCCGGGCATCGACTTTGAGCTTTTTCAGCCACTTTTTCAGCACCAGAATTAGCCTCTTGAACACACACATGAAGAAGACCACTTTTATGTGGGAAGTCGATGCCATGCATCGACTTTATGCTAAAACTCGATGCCAGGCATCGAGTTGCTCCACAAACCTCATGTTTTTAAAAGATTCAACAACAGGTAACACACAGAGAATGAAAATAATGACTTATCAGCACAAACTCGATGCCAAGCATCGACTTTCTTGGAAAACTTCAACTCTTGAAATCATTTCACACAAAACAAACACTGGAGATGAAAGAAGAAGACTTATACACAAAAGTTTAGTAAACTCTTTCCATAACTATGAAAACTCAGGAATGCACAGGTGCTTTCTCACGCAGAGAAGCCCGACTCTTCTCAGTCATACAAAATGAGTTCTAACTCACTTTCTCATTGTCTTTCCTTTCGCGTTAGTTGATACAAACTAACTTATATAGATTTTCTTATTCTCGTGATTTTTAAAAAAACTTCTAGAACTAAAGTGAACTAACTTTACAAATATGATACACTTGTGAATTTGTCCCTTCACATAGGCATGTGGTTTTCTTCCTAAGATTTGACCTTCAAATATATGTCCAATTAGTGATTGTTTCTCCAACACGAGGAACCTTGTGTTCCATGCTCGCACTAAGAACATTGAGGTGCACTATCATTATGTGAGGGAGAGGTTCTCTGCTGGAGGGACTAGCTTGGCATATGTGCCCACGTAGGAGAACATTGCAGACCTCTTCACGAAGGCTCTGCCTAGGGAGAAGTTTGAAGCTTTCCGCAGAGCTTTGGGCTTACTTCCTGTTGTGAATTGATTCCACATAGCTTGGCACTTGCTTATACATGAGTGCCAGATCCTTGTTCATCACATCACTCCCAGGGGGTATTTGTTGATATATTTAGGTAGTGATGTGTGTGAACACACTAGGACGATTGGGGCACTTTTTTCCCTCTTTAGGAGGTTTGTTTTTTCCTGCCTTGTATATATGCCTATAACCCTAACGGGTTACTTATCTTTGTAAACTCTAGTGGTAATACATTCAGTATTATGTGTTGTGCTCCAAGCTTCTTCTTCTTCCTTGTGCTATTTGTGTGCTTCTGTAGAACTCCAACTCCAACATAGGTGATGATGTAGATCATTCCATTTCTGATGCAGATTTACATGATGCACTTGATGAGAGAGCTGATATCGAGGAGGCAAAAACTATGCCGAAATGGTTGGTGCAGACTTTGCATGATAACAAATAAGATGCACCTCTGTTATATCATACTCGTTCAGGCTCTCATAGTGCTTCTTTTGCATGAGATTGTGATGCTATGGCTGCCTCTAGTCTAGGTGATGAGAAGGAGCCTGTTTTGTTTGATTAAGCACTAAATTCAAAAAATTAGATGGATGTTATGCAATCAGAATATGATGGTATTATGAAAATGGTAGATATTCTTTATGTGAATTGCCTCTTGGCAAGAAGGCCATTGGCACTAAGTGGGTATACAAGCTGAAGCGTAAGCCTGATGGAACAGTTCATAGGTATAAGGCTAGGCTTGTTGCAAAGGGTTATGCTCAAGAAAGAGGCATTGAATTTGATGAGACCTTTGCACCTACATGCCGAATGACTACTGTTCATAGCATATGTGCACTTGCAGCTCATCATGGTTGGAATGTACATTAGTTGGACATTAAAACTACATTTCTAAATGGTACTTGCATGAGGAAGTGTATGTTTTTCAGCCGTGTGGTTTTTGTGCAGAAAGAGCATGAAAACAAAGTGTGCAGGTTGAAAAAGGTATTATATGGTTTGAAGCTTATATGCTAAGCATGAAAATGATGTGCTTTTGATCATTGTTGTCTATGTTGATGACATGCTCCTCACTAGCCCCCATGACAAGCATATTGCTGGTTTTAAGGCTGATTTGCATGCCTCATTTGAGATGTCTAATTTGGGGCATTTGCCTCATTATTTGGGCATTCAGTTTATGCAAGTTGATGGCGGAATAGGTTTTTGTCAAACAAAATATATTGACACATTATTGCAGCATTTTGGCCTTGAAGACTATAAACCTATTGGCACTCCTATGGAGACAGGTTTACAATTGAGTCTTCATGATGTTGGAGATGCATTTGATGTTGTTCTCTATCAGCAGGTTGTTGAATGCTTGATTTACTTATGCATTACTTGGCCAGATATCTAGTTTGTTATCTCATAGATGAGCAGGTTTATGCACTACCCAAATGTCAAGCATTGATAGGTGGTTAATTGCATCTTTTGCTACTTGAGTGGTACTCAACTACTTGTATTGTTTTATCCGAAGGGGGGATCTCTACCACTAAATTTACATGCTTTTTTTGACTCTAACTAGGCTGGTTGCTATGACACTTGTGTGTCCACCAGTGGTTTTCGCTTCATGCTTGGTAGCTCATGCATATCTTTGCTAAGCAAGAAGCACCCTACTGTGGCCACTTCTAGTTGTGAAGCTGAGTATAGGGCAACTTTCACAACGATTGTAGAGTGTGTGTGGCTCAAGCTCCTTATGGCTTATTTGGGTGTTGGTCAGTCTTGTGTCACCACCATCTTCACTAATAGTCAGAGTGCATTGGAAGTTGCGAGGAACCCTGTGTTCCATGCTCGCACTAAGAACATTGAGGTGCACTATCATTATGTCAGGGAGAGGTTCTCTATTGGAGAGATCATTTTGGCATATGTGCCCACACACTACAAGAAATAGGGGGGCATAGCGATGCCCCCGAATTAAAAAAAAAACGGGTACTGTCGCTTATGTGACATTGGCATCGCATAAGCGACGATAAAGTTTTTGATTTTTTTTCTCGCGGAATTCGTCGCATAAGCGATGCTAGCATCGCTTATGCGACGCTAGCATCGCTTATGCGACGCTAAATTAAAGCGTCGCAAATACCGTCGCTAGTTAGCGACGGTATTTGCGATGTTGGCAAACTGAACAGCGTCGCATATGCGACACTCTGGAATGTTAAAAAAAAATTCGATTTCTCCCGGCACATTTGTGTCAGGATTTGGACGCGAGAACAAGAAGAGACCGAGAGAGAGAAAGAGCGTGCGCGAGAGAGAGAGAGAGAGAGAGAGAGAGAGAGATGCATCTACTTGAAGCAAGGTATGCACACACACACTTACACACACATACATATGCATACACACACACATATA
>CM035409.1:64226610-64366610 GCA_020310875.1 Ceratopteris richardii
GTAATTGTGAATGCTGTGGAGGAATATCATCAACATCATACGTTGGAATCTACACATATAAATAAATTTCATTAGTATTCCAAAAATGAATAAAAAGTAAACTTTAAATATAAATTAATTATATAACTTATTAAATATGGATAGAAAATGTTTATTCTCTCTAGCTAAAAGGTGCTCTTGGAGGTCTACACCATCCATAATTCACTAATAGTTCATCACCAGCATGTAATGTAGTAATAGCATGGACAACAATGTATCTTGATACATCTCTACTCATGTATGGTGATTCATGACTATTTTCACGCTCCTCAAATGTGCAATTAGTCCTTGAACTATTATGTAACCCTCGACTACTATTTATTGAACTTGCTATATTTCCATGTGTGTAAGGTCTTCCATCAATATATAATCTTTCATTTTCTGCATGTAAAATCCTTCTACTAGTAAGGGATGTTGCATTCAAGCATATTCCATAAGTACTCATGCTTTGAACATAACGTGAAAGTCGATGCCAATCTCCCCATCCATATATAGGACCACAAAATGACATAAGAGTGACTTCAGAGTTCGGAGGCACATACAAATCCTCTACAATAAAGAGACCACGACCAGCATTAGTAATAGTGGATGGAGCAATCATATAGCGATTACCTCAAAAGTTGAAAACCTCTCCATCTAAAGGAAGTGGTCCTCTATTCCATCCTCCATATCTTCTTCTATCATATGTTTGTACTAAAGAACGATCACGAACTGGCAATGGATAATCTCCAACCGTTTCATTCTCTAAACCAGGAGGTAGAGGATTTCTAGAAACCTATGCTTGTAATTGATGAACAACAAGTCCATGACGTGTACGAGGTATATTAACATTATGAGAAAACTTATCATCATCATCATCATCATCGAGCAAGTATTCCTGTATATCAACAATAATTTGATTTTATATATGGTATTTAAATAAAATAATGACATTAATAAATATAGAAAATACATACCCAAGCATTATCACATTGACTAGGTGATGGTGCACACTCAAAAGTACCATACTCTGCCTCATGTTCAATACATTCCAATCGTGGTCTTCGATATGTGCCATAACAAGAGTTACACCAACATATAATATGCTCTTCATAGTAAAATTCATCATAATTCCTATCGGAGGACACATGTGAAGTGGTTGCATGGGTAGGAGGTGGTGGAGTACCCTCTGATTGATCAGAATCTGCACATAATAAGAAACAAAAAAACATATAAGTTATATATCCATCAAATATACTTAAAATTAAATGTTTGATATACTTACAGTATAAAGTCGTTGCACAATGAGGAGATGGTGGTAGAGTTCCATCTGATTGATCAGGATCTACAAATAATGGTATTTGATATTAATAATCTGATTATCTACATACACAAAAAATTCACATATATATATTTACACATACACGCATATTCACATATACACATTTACACATACACATATATTCACATATACACAACTACACATTATTGTGGGATAAATGCATGTATTTTGTATGAATGAGTGTATATGCATGCATGTGTGTGTACGTATATATGTGGATATGTATATGTGTGTTTATGTTATATGTATTTATATGTGTATATGTATACATATGTATGCGTATATGCTTGCATGTATATGTGTATGTGGGTATGTGTATGTGGGTATGTGTATGTGTATGTGTGCGTATATATGTGTATGTATTCTGATTTTTTTTTTCTGTTTGAGATTAAATTAACAGGAGATATTGTATGGTAAAAAAAAATAAGAGGCGAGCTAACATACCACCTGAGTCGTGGCAATTTTTTCGTAGACAACTACGTCTTCAGGAGTCATTTCCTCAACAGAAGGTACACAGATTAATAGTTTATATTTATAATTTTTATATATTTTAGTAATTTTTTACATTTAATTCATGTATTTTTTTCTTGAATAAGCAGGCTACTGCAAAGAAGAGAGTGGAGTCGGGCCACACATCGCACCTAGGCCAAATGGGCCATAATAGCTTTGTAGCTACATTTGTAAGTATATTTTTTATTTTAGTTAAAATGTGTTATTGTGAGTATATTTTTTATTTTAGTTAAAATGCAAGTAACTAATGTTTTTTATTTGTTTCATTGCAGCGGAAGGATTATGACCGATATCCTAAGAAAGATGAGATCGAGTATGCTACACATTTTGGATATCAGCATTTGAGCGAGTATATGCAAGATCATCCTGATGCCTTTGTGAGTATTTTTAAATTTTATATAATTATTTTATTTTTATGAATGGTTTAATTGTTTTATTTATTTATATGTAGGTATGTGCATGTGTGTGTGCATGTGTATATGTGTTTTAATACTTTTATATAATTCATTCATATGTGTGTACCTAAGTGTATATGTATGTATGTGCATGTGTATGTGTGTGTATATGTATGTATGTGCATGTGCATGTATAGTGTATATGTGTGTATGAGTATGTGCATGTGCATGTGTATGTGTGTGTATATGTATATGCATGTATATGTATAACTCTATGTGTATATGTGTGTATGTGCATGTATATGTGTATATGTAGGTATGTGCATGTGTGCACGCATGTGTATATGTGTTTTAATACTTTAATTATATATTCATTCATATGTGTGTACCTAAGTGTATATGTATGTGTGTGTATATGTATGTATGTGCATGTGTATGTGTGTGTATATGTATGTATGTGAATGTGCATGTATAAGTGTATATGTGTGTATGAGTATGTGCATGTGTAAGTGTGTGTATATGTAAAACTCTATGTGTATATGTGTGTGTGCATGTATATGTGTATATGTAGGTATGTGCATGTGTGTGTGCATGTGTATATGTGTTTTAATACTTTAATTATATAATTCATTCATATGTGTGTACCTAAGTGTATATGTATATGTGTGTGTATATGTATGTATGTGCATGTGTATGTGTGTGTATATGTATGTATGTGCATGTGCATGTGCATGTGTGAGTGTATATGTGTGTATGAGTATGTGCATGTGCATGTGTAAGTGTATATGTGTGTATGAGTATGTGCATGTGCATTTTGTAAGTGTACATGTGTGTATGAGTATGTGCATGTGCATGTGTATATGTGTGTATATGTATGTGCATGTATATGTGTAACTCATGTGTATATGTGTTTATGTGCATGTATATGTGTATATGTAGGTATGTGCATGTGTGTGTGCATGTGTATATTTGTGTGTACGTATGTGCATATATATGTGTATATATGTGTATAATGTATGTATATGCATGTGTATATGTATGAAACATGCATGTGTATGTGGATGCATTTCCATTTGCATCCATGTGCATGCATGTGGATGCACATATACATGTATTTGCGTATATGTTAATGTGTGTATATATATATATATATATATATATATATATATATATATATATATATATATATATATATATATATATATATATATATATATATATATATATATATATATATATATATATATATATATGCAATAATGCATGCATGTAAGTCCTTTTATGTGGTTGTAGAAATGTTTGTGCATATGCATGTGTATATGTGTGTATGTCTAAGTGTATGTGCACATGTATATGTGTGTATATATGTGTGTGTATGTGCATGTGTATATGTGTATATGTGTGAAAGTGCATCTTCATCATGTATAAGTGTATAAGTGCATATCAATAAGTGTGAGTATGCTATCTAATGAAAATAACACAATTCAAATGATATACAAAGAATAGAAATTGTACTTACAATAGTTAGCCATACTTTTTGCTTGGTTAGCTTCTTGAATAACCTGCAATAAAAAGAGAGAGAGAGAGAGAGAGAGATAATTCAAAGAGAGAAAGATGTAGAAAGAGAGAAACAGAGACAGAGGGAGACAATAAGAGAGAGCTTAGGCAAAACAACAATTTTGCATATACTTGCTTCAGCTCATAAGCGCAGCACAATTGCGAACGTTGGAGAGCTCTTCGATCGGATGCGTGAAAATGCCAATCGAAGAGCCTCCAACGTTTTAATTTTTGTCCGTCAACAGACTGTCGTGTAAGCGATGCTACCTGTTGTCGCATAAGCGACATGTTTTTAGCGTCGCTTATGCGACGCCAAAAATTGTCACCTATGCGACGTAAAACAGCATCGCTTATGCGACGCTATTTAAAAGCTTCGTGTTAGTGATGCTGTATGGGAGCATCACAGCCCCGTCGTGCCACAAGTCGCAAAGAACATCGTTCACTTCGTCGTTTAATCGACGGTCCGTGCGCAACGCTAATTACGCCGCATTTTGCAATTTTATAGCGATGCAATTCTGTCACCTTAACCGTCGCTATACGCCTGTATTCCTTGTAGTGACATAGGAGAACATTGCAGACCTTTTCACAAAGGCTCTACCTAGGGAGAAGTTTGAAGCTTTTTGCAAAGATTTGGGCTTACTTCCTTTTGTATGATTGATTCCACATAGCTTGGAACTTACTTATACGTGAGTGTCAACTCCTTGTTCACCCCATCATTCCTAGAGGGGATGTGTTGATATATTTAGGTAGTGATGTGTGTGAACACACTAGGACTGTCGGGGTACTTTTTTCCCTCTTTAGGAGGTTTTTTTCCCCGGATTTTATGTACTCCTATAACCCTAATGGGTCACTTATCTTTATATATTTCTCTTGGTAATACATCCAGTATAGTGTGTTGTGCTCCAAGCTTCTTCTTCTTTCTTCTGTTGTTCGCGTGCTTCCGCAGACCTCAAACTCCAACACCATCTTCTCATGAGCAGTGTACATCTTTAGTAGAATCAAATGTTTGGTACTTTGATAGTGGGGAAACCAAACATATCACCTCACAACATTGTTTCGTCAATTCACTTGAGCATGCCTCTATAGGGAATACTATCACATGCGCAAACAACTCCTCTTGTCTTGTAATGGGAGTTGGCACGATCATTCTGACTACTACTAATGGTATTTCTTTCACATTTTTAGATTAGCCAAAATTATTTTGGTTGTCAAATATGTACTAGGGATCAAAGAAAAATCTATTATTAGTTTCAACATTAGCCAAAATTAGTTTGGTTGTCAACTTTGTTGATCAAAGATGTACAATTCATGAGCTCTAAAATGATGATGTTATTATTACTTCTACAATTTTATGTCATGGGTTGTATAATCTCATAGACTATGAAAAATCTGTCAATGATATTTCACCACATGCAGTTCAAGATTCTCAGGCTAAGTCAGATGCAAAGCTTTGGCATGCACATTTTAGTCATTTGAATTTTGCTAGTTCCTTATGCCTACAGAAATCTGAAACGGTGTCCTTTCTACCCAAACTTGAGGCACCTTGTAAACATGTCTGTCAAGGCTGTATTTTGGGCAAAATGCAGCATTCATCCTTCCCAAAAGATGGTTTAGTTTGAGCTCCTCATAAATTGCAGCTTGTTCATAGTGATGTTTATGGTCCTAAGTAGACACCTTCTTTTGGGAACTACCTTTACTTTGTGACTTGTATTGATGATTTCTCCAAACATCCATGGGTGTATCCATTGAAAGCAAAGTTTGAAGTGTTTATGTGCTTCAAATAGTTTTGTTGCAATTTGTCAGCATGTAAATTGGACACCCTTCATTCGTTGGCAAGGAATACATGTCTTCTTTAATTCATTTTTGGTTGAGCATGGGACAAAATATGACTCTAGTCCGGTGACAATTCGGTGATTTTCGATGACAATCCAGCATTATTCGGTGATAGTACGGAAGTGTTCGATGGGAATTTACTGTATTCAGCGTTTTTTTGGTGCAAGTTCAGCCAAATTCGACACTAAAGTTGAGAAAGTGCTGTTAGATTTTGAGCTAAGTAATCGGTTCAGAGATATCTTAGGACCGAAAAGTTGGCAAAGTGAATATACGGCCCAGGAACATCAAGAAATACTTCCCCAAAATTTAGGCAACATGAGTAGTTCACAACAACAACAACAACAATAGCAGCAACAACAACAACAACAACAGCAGCAACAACAACAGCAACAACATCAACAACAACAACAGCAACAGCAACAACAACAACAACAGAAGCAGCAGCAGCAGCAACAACAACAACAACAACAATAACAACAGATTATTAGACCGCATCCATTGCCAGCTGGAGTCACATACAAAAAATTTGGAGGTTTTCCGAGAGATGATCCCGATGCGCATGTGCGGACATTTGAAATTAATTATGCAATTTTGAATTATCCAGCAGACCCTGCTTATAAAGCCATTGTGTTCCAGTCAACTTTGGTTAATGAAGCTGCACGCTGGTTAACCGTGTATGACGTGAATCATTTCCTGCAGAACGATGACGTGAAGAATGCATTTCTGCAATGATTCTGATTAAAGAAAAACCCAACAGAAATTTTTGATTACCTGTAGAATAATAGGCATAAGCCACACTAGAATGTGCAAGACTATGCCACTTTATTCCGGACTCATTTACGACAGTTACCACCAGTGCATGCCAATTTACCAGACGACGTCATTACTCAGTGGTTCATAAATGGATTAAATCCCCAATTGAAACAGATCATGATTATACGATGTGTGGGAGGAATGACCTTGGATGTCGTAATTGCTATGGCTTTACAGTTAGAAAATAAAGTGGGTGGATTCATTGAAGATTTAGAGTGGTTGAAGGCGTCCAACCATTCAAATGAGGATCCTTTGAAACAAATTTACTGTACTAAATGTAAAAACACAGGACACAGTAGCTCAACATGCACTCTGAATCAGATGTATTGCGCCATTTGCCATACAGTGGACCATACTACGGAGACCTATCCTTATAACGCAAAGGTACAGAGCAGAGCGGCTGTCAATGCTATCATTCAGGAACAAGGGCAACCGGCCAGTCACTATGTATCACCACAAATGAGGAATATTCCTTACCAAGGATACAAGAGCTATAGAGGATCACGATCAACTAACTTTGGACAAACTCGGTGGAATGCGGGTCCATCATGTGAAGGTGCATCTCCTCCACCACCTAAATGTCATTTTTGCAGTGAAATGGGGCATATCCGTAGGTACTGTAAAGATGCGGTTGAGTACGATAAAAGGAAAAAAGAAAGACAACACTCGATGGCAAACATGGTGTACATTTTAGCAGTAGAAACTCAAACGACAGTGGTGCAAACACGCTTGGGAAAGAAATTATAGCCAGTTGCGGAGATTTTTGAACCTGGAATCTATGAACAGCAGAAGGTGTTTACTAAAGCAAGCAAGTGGGTGACCCAGGAACAAATTTTTTTTCCTGACCCAGTTCCGATGACGCAACAAAGCATACCGCAGGCAGTACCAGAAGGAAGAAATATGACCCACGCAATACCGGAGTCCCCACTGGACTCCGTACCAGAAACAACAAAAATTGATCCGGTGTGGGATGTCTTATCTGTTGGAGATAGACGTCTGCGGGAGCACACGAACAGCGCAAGGAAGTAGAAGAAGCTTGGAGCACAAACACACAATACTGAATGTATTACTAGAGAATGTACAAAGATAAGTAGCCCATTAGGGCAATAGGCGTATATACAAGCCGGGGGAAAAAAACCTCCTAAAGAGGGAAAAAAGTGCCCCGGCAGTCCTAGAGTGTTCACACACATCACTACCTAAATATATCAACAAATCCCCCCTGGGAGTGATGCGGTGAACAAGGAGCTGGCACTCATGTATAAGGAAGTGCCAAGCTATGTGAAAATCACTCCACAAAAGGAAGTAAGCCCAAAGCTTTGCGAAAAGCTTCAAACTTCTCCCTAGGCAGAGCCTTCGTGAAAAGGTCTGCAATGTTCTCCTACGTGGGCACATATGCCAAGCTGATCTCCCCAGCAGAGAACCTCTCCCTGACATAGTGATAATGCACCTCAATGTGCTTAGTGCGAGCATGGAACACAGGGTTCCTCGCAACTGCCAATGCGCTCTGACTGTCAGTGAAGATGGTGGTGGCAGAAGACTGGCCAACACCCAAATCAGCCATAAGGCGTCTGAGCCACACACACTCAACAGTCGCTGTGAAAGCTGCCCTATACTCAGCCTCACAACTGGAAGTGGCCACAGTAGGCTGCTTCTTGCTCAACCAAGATATACATGAGCTACCAAGCATGAAGCAAAAACCACTGGTGGACACACGAGTGTCATAGCAACCAGCCCAATCTGAGTCAGAAAAAGCATGCAAATCTGGCGGTAGTGATCCCCCCTTGGGATAAAACAACCCAAGTAGCCGAGTACCACTCAAGTAGCGAAAGATGCGCTTAACTGCTTTCCAATGCGTGACTCCTGGGCAATGCATAAACCTGCTCATCTGTGAGACAGCAAACTGAATATCTGGCCGAGTAATGCATAAGTAAATCAAGCATCCAACAGCCTGTTGATAGAGAACAACATCAAATGCATCTCCAGCATCATGAAGGCTCAATCGTAAACCTGTCTCCATAGGAGTGGCAATAGGCTTACAGTCTTCAAGGCCAAAACGCTGCAATAATGTGTCAATATATTTCGTTTGACACAAAGCCATTCCACCATCAACGTGCATAAACTGAATGCCCAAATAGTGATGCAAATGCCCCAAATCAGACATCTCAAATGAGGCATGCAAATCAGCCTTAAAATCAGCAATATGTGTCTCAATAGGACCAGTGAGCAGCATGTCATCAACATAGACAACAATGATCAGAAGCACATCATTAGCACGCTTAACATATAAGGTGCTTTCAGTTGGACTGTTCTCAAAACCATGTGCAATTAGATAGGCATGTATCTTCTCATACCAAGCACGTGGTGCTTGCTTTAAACCATATAACGCCTTCTTTAATCTGCACACCTGGTTTTCATGCCCTTTCTGCACAAAGCCACGGGGCTGAAAAACATACACTTCTTCATGCAAGTCACCATTCAGAAATGCTGTTTTAATGTCCAACTGATGTACATTCCAACCATGATGGGCTGCAAGTGCACAAATGCTACGAACAGTAGTCATACGGCATGTAGGTGCAAAGGTCTCATAAAAAACAATGCCTCTTTCCTGCGCATAACCCTTTGCAACAAGCCTAGCCTTATACCTGTCAACGGTACCATCACGTTTACGCTTCAGCTTGTATACCCACTTAGTGCCAATGGCCTTCTTGCCAGGAGGCAAGTCACATAAGGACCATGTACCATTCTTCATTATAGCATCATATTCAGATTGCATAGCAGCCATCCAATTTTTTGAATTTTGTGCTTCATCAAAAGAAATAGGCTCATTCTCATCACAGAGACTAGATGCAGCCATAGCATAGCAATCTGATGCAAAGGAGGCACTATGAGAGCCTGAACGAGTACGATATGACAAAGGTGCATCTAATTTGCTGTCACGCAAAGTCTGCACCAGCCATTTTGGCATAGTTTTTGCCTGCTCAATATCAGCTCTCTCATCAGCAAGTGCATCATGTAAATCTGCATCAGAAATGGAATGATCTGCATCATCATATGAAACTTGCAAAGGCTGAGAAGTTGCCTCATTAGGACCAGCGCTAGCCTGTCCACCTGTAAAAAGAGGCATCAAAGTATCATACATGTCTTTGGAGCTAACAGATGTCTCCTTAGTACATGAAAGCAATGGCTGAATAGCATCTTCCACAAAGACAACATCACGACTAACCAGAATGCGTCTAGTCTGTGGATGATACAGACGATAGCCTTTACTTTCAGAACTGTACCCAACAAAAATACATTTTACTGCCTTATCATCCGATTTTCTGCGATGTTGTTCATGCACTAATGCATATGCCAAACAACCAAAAACACGCAGATGAGCAACAGATGGCTTCCGGTCATGCCAAGCCTCATATGGAGTGATAGACTGCAATGCTTTAGTGGGACACCTGTTCAGTACATATGCTGCACACATGACAGCCTCAAGCCAGAAACTATGTGGTAAAGCCTGACTTTTGACCATGCACCTCGCCATCTCCATGAGTGACCTGTTCTTTCGTTCATCAACTCCATTCTGTTGAGGTGTATACGGTACTGTACACTGGTGTTTTATCCCACGTTCAGCCAGAAATGCATTAAAATCTGAAGACATATATTCCCCCCCTCGATCAGAACGGAGGGTGCCCATTTTACATGCTGACAGATTTTCAGCTAAAACCAAAAACTGTTTGAAGCACATGAACACTTCGGACTTTGCTTTGAGTGGATATACCCATGCATGCCTGGAAAAATCATCAATGAAAGTCACGAAGTAAAGGTAATTTCCAAAAGAGGGTGTCTGCATAGGACCACAGACATCACTATGTACAAGCTGCAATTTCTGCGTAGCCCGAACTGAACCATCTTTTGGAAAGGAAGAACGCTGCATTTTGCCCAAAATACAGCCTTCACAAACATGTTTTCCAGGTGCCTCAAGTTTGGGCAAAGAGGACACCATTTCAGATTTCTGTAGGCGTAACAAACTAGCAAAATTCAGATGACCAAAGCGTGCATGCCAAAGCTTTGCATCTGACATAGCCTGAGAATCATGAACTGCACATGCCGAATCATTCACAGATCTTTCATAGTCTATGAGCTTATACAGCCCACGACATAAGATGCCAGAAGCAATAATCACATCGCCATTTGAGAGATCATGGACTGTACACCTGTCATCAACAAATTTCACAACCAAGCCAATCTTGGCTAATGCAGAAACTGATAACAGATTCTTTTTGATCCCTGGCACAAATAAAGCATCTGACAAAGTGAAAGAACTACCATCAGCAGTAGTCAGAATGATCTTACCAACTCCCATAACAGGATAAGAGGAGTTATTGGCGCATGTGACAGTATTCCCTGTAGGGGCAGGCTCGAGTGAAGAGAAGAAACTGCGCTGTGAGGTAATATGTTTGGTCGCCCCACTGTCAAAGTACCAAACATCTGAGTCTACTGCAGACATGCACTGATCATGAGAAGATGGGTCAAAACTGCAGACAGTAGTAAACGCCCATTCTTCTTCCTGCACAAGATTTGCAGACTCTGTTTTTGGTGTAGAGGCCTCTGCAACAACCATTCCAGCCTCTTTCTTCTTTGCCTCTTTAGCAGCCAATTTTGGACAGTTCTTTATAATATGATCATTTCCTTTACAGTACTTGCAGAACAATTTCTGCTTTTCTGATTTCTTTTCATCTTTATCCTGGTTCTTCGATTGTGCAGCATTTGCAGATTTTTGCTTACTAGTAGAAGAGCTCCATTTTCCTTTGCCCTTTTGACTAGCCAGGAAAGCTTGATCTGCAACACGCATAATGGACCTGTTCTGCCTGGACTGATCTTCTTGCAACAGAACAGAGACTAATTCTTCAAATGACAAGGCATTCGGATTGCCTTTCATCATCAACCGAAGAGTAGAGGCAAAACTCTGATATGAATCAGGAAGACCATTCAGAACGGTCTGCACAAGTGAGCTATCTGGTATAACCTCATCAGCAGAAATCAATTGTTCCTTCAGGTCTTTGATCTTTGTAAGAAAACTGTCCATAGAATCACCTTCATTCATGTGCTCACTCTCCAACTGTTTTCGGAGGTAAGCAACACGAGCCTCATTCCTAGCCTGGTACAAAGTGGTAAGTGTATCCCAAGCATCCTTTGCTGTTCTGCAAGAGCGAATGTGAGGAATAATGGCACGTTTGACAGACAAAGCTATCAATGCATGTGCCTGGGCATCTCTGCCATCCCAACGAATCTGCTCTGCAGTAGGTGCAACAGAAACAGCAGCACGAACAGGAATCTGCGGAATATCATCTTCGACACCATCTTCATCAGCTCCAGTACCTCCAGCACCTGTATTTGTAGTACCTGTAGTCGCAGGTGTAACAGGACGTCTTTCAACACCCTGCACAATGTTCCACAGTCCTTTTGCAACCAGTACATGTCGCATCATATAAGCCCATAATGGGTAGTTGGTACCATCCAACTTATCCTCAACAGCCAACATACGGAATACATCACTGCTTTCAGCCATGGCCGGTGACTAAAATACCTTGATGCAGAAAATTGACTGTATCTCAAAAAGTTGAACGGAACTGCCCAGACGAGTTCTGCTAGACCTGTAGCAAACTTCGAGACGCTTAAACTGGCGAACAGAAACTGGTATATACCTTTGGCACAAAAGGACGAAATAGGCTGCACAAGCGCTGCGATAGTGTGTTCGGAGGCCGAAACGAGCTCAGATCGCGATTTTGGCACCACAAAGCAAAGCAGTTTTGTTCTCGGAAACACCCTGAGTATGCTCACCAAATTTCGTGCGAATCTGAGACTGCAAACGGAGGAGTGTCGACGGCGCCCTAGAAGAAGCGACGACCTGCTCTGATACCAATTGTTGGAGATAGACGTCTGCGGGAGCACGCGAACAGCACAAGGAAGTAGAAGAAGCTTGGAGCACAAACACACAATACTGAATGTATTACTAGAGAATGTACAAAGATAAGTAGCCCATTAGGGCAATAGGCGTATATACAAGCCGGGGGAAAAAAACCTCCTAAAGAGGGAAAAAAGTGCCCCGACAGTCCTAGAGTGTTCACACACATCACTACCTAAATATATCAACATTATCCAAGGCATCAATTACACTACCATTGGGACAATTATTGATGTTGGTTCCTAGCGTGCGCCAACAGTTCCAGCAACAGGTCAGTTCAAGACCTTCATGTGCTCCTTCGATAGCCACAATCCAGCCCGAACTAGACCTGATGGTGGAGCATACGGTGCCCTTGATTACGGTTTGGTATAAGAATCATAAAATAACACAAGTATTAATTGATGGAGGTTCTCGAGTAAACATTGCAACAACAGCACTTTGTCAACGGATGGGATGTACACAAATTGAACCTGTTCAATTTTTTGTCTGCATGGCTGATCGATCCCGAGTTCATCCGGTTGGATTGGTGCGAGACATTCTTATTACTCTTCAAGGAGCTGTATTTAAAATGACCTTCATTGTTCTGGAATTACCAGAATCCAGCCTTGATTATAACCTGCTCTTTCGACAACCATGGTTAAAGCAAGCTAATGTAGTTCAGGATTGGTCAGCGCATGAATTGATTTTTAAGAATAACCACCGAAAGTATGTTGTTCCACTGGATGACATGAAGCCTTGTGACTTGCATGCACGAACATATGTAGCAGAACTTGTACACATGTTGGATGGTCTTTCAGATGATGAAGAGGAAGCTTTTCTTAAAGTCAACAAGGATCTGATGGTGCTCAGAACTGTGGACTTACAAACGGTTGCAGATAATTGGAGTTCGGCGACCTGTACGGTGGTACGACTGACCGATGAACCACATCCAAGTGCAGCACAGACCTTGGATGATTCGATGCTACAACAATTGCTTCAGCCAGTTGATGACTTTGCCATGCCCCAGCAGTTCTACATACCAGAAGACCAATTGGTTACCTGCAACTTAGGCGATGAAGCCAATCCGCGGCCAGTAAAGATTAAGGCCGGACTATCAGAGACCTTCAAAGATAAATTACTGTAGCTACTATGTGAATTCTATGATGTATTTGCATGGGATTACCACGATATGAAGGGGTTGGATCCGCGCATCTATCAACATCGGGTTATGTTGAAACCCGATGCTCGGCCTATTAAACAACCCATCTATAGAATGAATCCTCACTATGCGGCCCAGGTCAAAGTAGAATTTGATCGATTGCTGAAGGTTGGGTTTATTGTCCCTATCGAGCATGCAGAGTGGATTTCCCCCATTGTCATAGTCCCTAAGAAGAATAAGCAATTACGAATATGTGTGGACTACTAGAAATTAAATGCAGCAATAGTACCTGATCCATTCCCTCTATTGTTTCTGGACACAATGCTAGATGATGTGGCAGGCCGTGAGATGTACTCCTTTTTGGATGGATATAGTGGTTATAACCAAGTACAAATGGCGGAGCAGGACATTCCAAAGACACCATTTATAACAAATTGGGGCATCTATGCATGTACAGTGATGTGGTTTGGTCTGCGAAATGCTCCAAGTACGTTTCAATGGTGTATGCAGGAAGTTTTCTCTCCCTATCTAACTACATTCATGAGAGTTTACTTGGATGACTTCTCTTTATCCAGCGATACTTCGGCATATTTGTATCATTTATGGTGCTGTTTTTTAAAGTGTCGAGAATACCGTTTGTGCTTAAACCCCAATAAATCTGTATTCTCTGTATCTTGCGGAAAGTTGCTAGGGCACAGTATCTCAAAACAGGGGATCCAAGTTGATCTAGATAAAGTGAAGGCGGTACTGGAGGCACCTGCTCCCAAGACACCCAAAGAAGTGATGCGCTTCTTGGGCCAAATCTGGTGGCATGGGTGACATTTGCGGCGGCTTGCTCATCTGGCCACACCACTCAATTGACTGATAACTAGTACTTCACACCAGTTTGAATGGACTGAAGCATGTTAGCTGTCTTTCGATCAGTTGAAATCACTGTTAATGCATGCACCTATTTTACAAGTGCCAAATTGGGAACTCCCATTTCACGTCTTTGTGGATGCATCCAACATTGCAATTGGTAGCGTGCTGATGCAGCAAACAGAGAAATGGTTCCGTCTAGTGTATTATGTGAGTTGCAGGTTAGCTCCGGCAGAGCGCAGTTATTCCGTCACCGAACGTGAATGTCTCGGATTAGTGTACTTGGTGAAGAAATTCTGGCATTATTTACTGGGATGCCGCTTCACCTTCCATGTCAATCATGCAGCCTTGGTGTACCTTGTTCGCCAACAGCATCTGGGATGACAGTTCGCACGATGGGTATTGTTGCTCCAAGAGTTTGATTATTCAGTAGTCCATTGACTAGGGTCCACACACGTGCTTGCTGACTTTTTATCTCGTTTGGATTTCGATGAACTTGCGAAAGGAGTTGATGATACCACACCCACTATCTATGCAACTGAGACTATACAGGACGATCAGCAAGAACTGCCAATAACCTCCTCCTATTATGATACTTTGATGCTTTTCCTGACCAGTGGATGTCCTCCCGGTATGACCTCTCCTGTTGCTCGATGAAAACTGGCCATGTATAGTCGATGCTTCCGGCTAATTGTAGGGCAGTTATATTATATGGTTCAATCGGGAGTGCTGCTAAGATGTGTTCCAACACATGAAACTGCTTCAGTAATCACAATGGCTCATTCTACCCCAGCTGGAGGTCATTTCGCGGTTGACTTGACCCACCAGAAGATTCTGCAGAGTGGCTTATGGTGGCCTACTATGTACCGTGACGTGACCAAGTAGGTGCGATAGTGCGATGTGTGTCAGCATTCGGGTCAACCTTTACCGTGACATTATTTTCCGCCCCAACTAGTTTTGCCTCTCGAACCCTTTCAGAAATGGGGCTTGGATTTTATCGGACTGATTACACCTCCTGTGACACTTACCAGTAATAGATATATTCTTACATGCACGGATTATGTGACTCGATGGGCCGAAGCTTGGGCTCTACGGTCAACCACAGCTGCTGCAGTCGCTAACTGTTTGATGAAAGATATTTTTCCACGCTATGGTTTACCTTTGGAGATTGTGACTGATTAAGGTATGCACTTTGCTAACACATTGATGCAAGTGATTACTAATACCTTCCAGATTGTGCATAAGTTCAGTTCCCCCTACTACCCACGAGTGAATGGACTCGTCGAGAGCACAAACAAATCGCTGTTGAACATCTTAAGGAAACTGGTATTGGATTGCCCAGAGAGATGGGATCAATTCCTACTTGCGGTATTATGGGCTTACCGTACAACATATAAAGTGGAAACCGGAACAACTCCCTTCAAGTTGGCATATGGTTTGGAGGCGATTGCCCCTATGGAACTGGTGGTTCCTAGTTTGCGAGTGGCATTAGAGCAGAAGTTACTACCGGCAGAATCCTTCCCTTTCTAATTGGATGCTTTACGATGTCGGAAAGTTTTCAACTTTCCAGTTGATGACCATATAAAATAAAATTAACTTAATTGGTGAATTCTAACCTTTTATATCACTATTGATTAGTTGTTCTGGATTGAATTAACTACTTTTGAAGTGTTTGCAGGTACAGGAAATGATAAAGAATACATGTTCATATTAGGGTTTACTTTAATTACTCATTTAATGAGTTGTTTTATTTATACATTCAAGAATCATGGGTATTTAACCCTAGGATTTCATAAGTTGATATGATTTTTAGGATCATCTGAAGGGTCTCAAAAGACTCTAATGGGTTCATGTTAGGGTTTACAAGGGATCAGAAAGGTTTTAATAGGTTAACAATGATTTCCAAAGGGTTTAATAGGGTTTTGATGGGTTTTAAGTAGGTTTTCTAGGGTTTTACTTTAGTTAAAGGGTTAAAATCAATGTTATTTAAAAACATTAATATATAAAAATTACATATTTATTATTTAAAAATTAATCTATGCTATTATTAATGATTGTAAGCATATAAGTGCATTTAAATATTAAGGTGCTAATTAATTAAAACCGTAAGCTAAGTTGGTTAATGAAAAGGAATGGTGAGAATTAGTGTAGATCAAAAGAGAGGTGAAAGTAAGTTGTGTGCATAAAGCTAATTAAAAGAGTGATAGAGATGTGTGGGTTAAAGAATGGATAAAAACTTAAAGTAGAAACCAAAAGAGTGGTAATCTCATGACTCTCTGTGTGTATAAATATGTGGGTTTTGCTCCATATGTGCACTCTCCAAATGTTTTTGGCAGGCCACTTCATGTTTTGTTTCTGGTAGATATAATCTGAGAGCTGTGGGCGGAGGACAAAGACAGCGAAAGGCAAGTCACCCGCGGGCCACTTCATGTTTTTGTTTCGGCAGCAATAATCAGTAAAAGGGGGGGAAAGGAGGTCAACATCCGATATATTTTTGGCAGCAATATTCTGACGGGGGGGGGGGGAGGGGTTCTTCCGACACGAAAATCTGTTTGCTGTACTTTCCAGGCAAGCATCTCGCCTGAGTCCCATGTAGCTGAGCCAAGATGCCCCGTCGCTGAAAGAAAACTCCGAAAGAAGAAGTCTTCCAATGAAGTGAGGGTGCTTCTGCTCAACAGGCCACAGATATTAAAGGCTGGCAATTCATGATCAAGAAGAATCTATTGTGAAAAATAAAGGAGGTTTTCTATGCAATTACATCTGACTCATTCATCTGACACGTGAGAAGACGATGAATCAGAACCATAATGTATGATGCGGAGGGCAGAGCAATCGGTTGCAGAGGTAATTGATGGAGTTAATTCTTAATGCGAAAGGCGAAGACTGGAGCTTTCGGTTATATTTTGAAGCGTTGAACCGGATGAACTGTGCTGGATAGCCTCACGAGGATCAGCGATAATTAATGAATGTTAAAGCTCGAAGGATCGAGCGCTCCAATTTTTGAGGCCTCTAATCATTGATCCGAGAATATCTTACGAAAGAAACCTGCGCGATTCAGCTGATATTCTATGAGCAAGCGGATGCATCCGTGCTATGACCAATATTTATCCGTGCGCATCTCACTTCTCTTCTCTGAAGCGCTACTGAAAGTGAATTAGATTTGCAAGATATAATCTCATTTGGACCGAAGAAATTTTGTGAACAGTGGCCATGATAGAAAAGCTACTGAAGGCCGTTCTGCAAGTGGAATTACATACTCTGCGTTCAAACTGTAAGGCGATTTAATTTCTTAATTGATTATTGTGCACTACTTTTGATCAGACTTTCGCTAGTTGGAATATGAGTACTTTACTCCACATGCATATTATCTTAGTCAATCGTCATCCGTTCAACTTTCTAAGCGATGTTAAAAATCAATAACTCGGAGAAGTTTTTGCTAATTGCGCTTAAGATCAACATTTATGATCTGGCAATTGTATCCCAATTACATTCTGTTGCTGGTTACGAAGAGAACTAATGATTCTCTGTGCTCTCTGATCGTGCACTGACATACCTACTCGTCTGATAGAGAATAACATGAAGACATCCTCATACTTTGATGCTTAGCTTTGACAAGTCACAACCATCATCCGTGACTGTGCACAAGTCGGTTATGGTTTTGACAAGGAATAGGCAAAAGAAGATTTGATGAGTCTGAGATTGAGACCACTTAGTCATTGAGGTTTTGATCATTCGAAACTTAGAGACAGTATTAGAGAGCTCTGATCATATCGCTCTTTTGTTTATACTCCAAGAATGCTACGTGAAACATTTGATAAAATTAATCTGCGCTCTGTCATGACAAACGTTCTCGATGTTCAATTCTCAATACTTCAATTCAACTATGGAAGCTCTGTTCCTATATGTCTTAGCTTTGAATGCAGTTTTGTGCACATACATCTATGCATTGTACCTTTGACATCTCTAAGTGTTTTATTTCTTTACATTCGATTTCCATTCTATCGATGCCTACACTATTGATTCTAAATGAAACTGAGAACAATTGAGCTTATCAGGCAATTTTCGTACTAGAAGGTCCGACCAGAAGAAATGAATTCATCCATTTGAGGATGTCGATCTCCTATTATGTGAATCTCTTTGCATAGCTTGGATTCTTCGTTAATAATAGAGACTTAGGAAAGCGCCTTTATTTGCATGTGCAGAGCTTGAACAATGCCTAAATGATTGTCTTTCTTCTGTACGACATTTTGGCCATATGCATTAGGAAGAGGGAATTCATGTTTCAGATATTCGTTTTCAGTCCTTCAATTTGGTGTTATCACTAGATTGATCTGAATTAACGTGTAACGCTTCATCATTTGCAACATGCCAATTCCTTATTTGTTGAGTTGAAGATACAAGATGAGCTAAATTCAATTTTATATATTGCATTAACTTTAGCGATAAACATTTTGCTTAAATGCTTTGCTCGAATTAGAATTCACATGAAACTCGACCATTTATATATATTTTATATTCTAATGTTGAAGGATATAAACTCTTGAACCTGATAGAACATGCATCTGTGAATCATGAATACATGATTAATGATACGATAAAGATTTTTTAGCTTGGTCTAACTCATTGGTTTTGTGTTTCCAATCACTTGAGTTGCTCTTTGCATCTCCATTACACCTGACATTAATACATGTTACTTATAAATCCTCTTGAGTTCCTTGTTACCTGAGTTTGCTCTAAGCACCCTGCGTGTGCCGCGGGATTTAGTGGCTGACTGATCCACCAGCCTTATGTCCGCAACTTCCCGACATCTTGGTGAACCCGACGTGAAGGAGCGGCATAGCAGCTCAGGGAAATCTGATATGCTTTCATCATGGACCCTTATCTAATAGAAAAAAGAGTATGGAAATTGATTGATGACCTCAAAATAGAGAAGAAAGAGTTTGGTGGTAAAGATGTTACTAGGTTTATCAAGGAATACGAACATTTAGCTTATCAATATGGCATACCTAGGGATAGTTGGGTTTCCACCTTTAGGCGTATATCAAATGGAGATACCCGAGATAGAATAAGCCTTAGGTTGGGCTCGTCCACTATACCTTGGGATATTTTTAAGACCCAATTACTACAAGAATTTTGTTTCGAGGATTCAACAAAAAGAAATCATGAAACGTTTCAAGCTTGGGTAAATACATCTAAACCAAAAGAGAACTTAATTGAGAGTTTTCAAGAGTTTGAAGAACAGTTTAGTGACTTACCGGAGCAAGAACAAACTTATCTAGAGCCTTATAAATTTTTTAACTATCCTTGATTACTCAATTCAAAAAGACCTAGAGCCTCTTTTAGAAGAACACAATACCTCAAATGGCCTGACCAATGATTGGACATATGTGCAAAAGCAAGTGCATCGACTTGCTCTTAGATATGAACGCCAAAACCTCAAATATTTTCCTCTTTCTAAAAGCAATGATTTCGATTGTACTTATCCAGAGATACATGAAGAAAACAAATTTGAAATTACAAACAATGAATTAGATGATGCTACACCAATGATGAATGATGAAAACCAAATTACAATTTCAGAACACAAAACATTGAACAAACATGAGTGTGAACATGAGAAACCTTTGTTTGATTCTTCTAAAAGTCTTCCCAAATTATTCATTGAAGAAGTGAGTGATGTAAGTGGTAAAGAAATCCCACTCATCACAATAGCTTCTCCTAAAATTATTACTCACATTGATTCTTCATATAAGGAAGAACAATATGAGAAAAATATAAACAATGATATTTATACATTTGAAAAATATGAATTGAAGGGTTTCAATATAAATGAACACTTGTTTTTTCTTAATGATGTTAATATTGGTTTTTCTAATCAAATTTTTGAGTGGTTTGATACAGGTCAAGCAAGAATGGAGGATTTAATATTTTAGTGGAATATCATGAAAGCTACAAAGTTTGATTTAATATTGCTTTGGGTTTTAGAGATGGACTATCGAGAAATATTATCTTGGATTGCTACCTTTTGTATAAGTTTGCTAATAATTATGTTTCTCACAAGATTTTTGAGTTGAGTTATTTTTCAGGTTTAGCATGAAGATCGTGAGCTGATTGATGAACTAAGATTTTCTTCAAAAATAGACTATGAATGAAGCGCAAGAGATTGAAGAAAGTACATGCAGTTTAAAATTTATGCAATTAAAACGATATTTGGATGAAAGGCGATGCTAAAGATGGAATCAATATAGATCAGGTGAAACAGTTCTAACCCTGATTAATGTTTTAAGTTTTGTTTTTCGCTGCATTATCATAATTAGAAATGTACATTCTTCAGCTAGGATAAGAAACTTCTTAAAATTATGAAAAGTAGAATTTACACTGAAGTAGGAATGTGCTTGAATAGAAGATAGGGATTAGAGACCTATGGCTGTCATATGAATAGTTGAAGGAACGCTTAACTTGCAACTCCTAGTAGAAGTAGACTTGTTTTATATAGGTAAGCTTCCTTTAATCTGACCCATTTAGCTAAAGAGATCCTAGTTCCTGCTTTAGCTTACCTCTAGATCCTTTGCTCTGATTAGGGGTTAAGCCTTTCCCCTTCATTAAAAAAGTTGCGAAGAAAAATTGAAAGCAGTACATTAATGGTTGCTGCATATGAAAAGAGAATGACACAAAGAAAAATAATGATTAAAAAAAAAAAAAGAGATAAAAGAAAAATCAAATAAATAAGTTGTGGTCTCGAAATCACTTCTGATTTGAAAAGCGGGCTATATAAGGCGGATGTATGCTAGAGGGGAGTTAGTTTTTTGTATCTTAATGGCAAATGGTTAGGAGATGAGGATAGAGGGCTTATATAACATATGCTTTACTTATGAACAGAGTTAATAGAAGAGTTAGTACGAACACTATTTGAATGACTTCTATAGTTTCTTTCTAAAACCTGTTTTCCAACTCATGCATTGAACGAAAAGGTTTAAATTCAAGTTTACATAATTTTATAAGTTTTCTTTTCTATTTGAAGATGTACTAATGATAGAACCATTTTTTATATACAGACAATTTTAATTCGAGTCATGAATAAGTTTCAAAAGAATTTGATATTGCTTTCTATGATCTGCAGGTTGGCCCATCGAGGACGATGTGCAGGTTTGGCCGGGGCGAATGTCGGAAAGTTTTCAACTTTCCAGTTGATGACCAGATAAAATAAAATTAACTTAATTGGTGAATTCTAACCTCTTATATCACTACTGATTAGTTGTTCTCGATTGAATTAACTACTTTTGAAGTGTTTGCAGGTACAGGAAATGATAAAGAATACATGTTCATATTAGGGTTTACTTTAATTACTCATTTAATGAGTTGTTTTATTTATACATTCAAGAATCATGGGTATTTAACCCTAGGATTTCATAAGTTGATATGATTTTTAGGATCATCTGAAGGGTATCAAAAGACTCTAATGGGTTCATGTTATGGTTTACAAGGGATCAGAAAGATTTTAATAGGTTAACAATGATTTCCAAAGGGTTTAATAGGGTTTTGATGGGTTTTAAGTAGGTTTTCTAGGGTTTTACTTTAGTTAAAGGGTTAAAATCAATGTTATTTAAAAACATTAATATATAAAAATTACATATTTATTATTTAAAAATTAATCTATGCTATTATTAATGATTGTAAGCATATAAGTGCATTTAAATATTAAGGTGCTAATTAATTAAAACCGTAAGCTAAGTTGGTTAATGAAAAGGAATGGTGAGAATTAGTGTAGATCAAAAGAGAGGTGAAAGTAAGTTGTGTGCATAAAGCTAATTAAAAGAGTGATAGAGATGTGTGGGTTAAAGAATGGATAAAAACTTAAAGTAGAAACCAAAAGAGTGGTAATCTCATGACTCTCTGTGTGTATAAATATGTGGGTTTTGCTCCATATGTGCACTCTCCAAATGTTTTTGGCAGGCCACTTCATGTTTTGTTTCTGGTAGATATAATCTGAGAGCTGTGGGCGGAGGACAAAGACAGCGAAAGGCAAGTCACCCGCGGGCCACTTCATGTTTTTGTTTCGGCAGCAATAATCAGTAAAAGGGGGGGAAAGGAGGTCAACATCCGATATATTTTTGGCAGCAATATTCTGACGGGGGGGGGGGGGGTTCTTCCGACACGAAAATCTGTTTGCTGTACTTTCCGGGCAAGCATCTCGCCTGAGTCCCATGTAGCTGAGCCAAGATGCCCCGTCGCTGAAAGAAAACTTCGAAAGAAGAAGTCTTCCAATGAAGTGAGGGTGCTTCTGCTCAACAGGCCACAGATATTAAAGGCTGGCAATTCATGATCAAGAAGCATCTATTGTGAAAAATAAAGGAGGTTTTCTATGCAATTACATCTGACTCATTCATCTGACGCGTGAGAAGACGATGAATCAGAACCATAATGTATGATGCGAAGGGCAGAGCAATCGGTTGCAGAGGTAATTGATGGAGTTAATTCTTAATGCGAAAGGCGAAGACTGGAGCTTTCGGTTATATTTTGAAGCGTTGAACCGGATGAACTGTGCTGGATAGCCTCACGAGGATCAACGATAATTAATGAATGTTAAAGCTCGAAGGATCGAGCGCTCCAATTTTTGAGGCCTCTAATCATTGATCCGAGAATATCTTATGAAAGAAACCTGCGCGATTCAGCTGATATTCTATGAGCAAGCGGATGCATCCGTGCTATGACCAATATTTATCCGTGCGCATCTGACTTCTCTGCTCTGAAGCGCTACTGAAAGTGAATTAGATTTGCAAGATATAATCTCATTTGGACCGAAGAAATTTTGTGAACAGTGGCCATGATAGAAAAGCTACTGAAGGCCGTTCCGCAAGTGGAATTACATACTCTGCGTTCAAACTGTAAGGCGATTTAATTTCTTAATTGATTATTGTGCACTACTTTTGATCAGACTTTCGCTAGTTGGAATATGAGTACTTTACTCCACATGCATATTATCTTAGTCAATCGTCATCCGTTCAACTTTCTAAGCGATGTTAAAAATCAATAACTCGGAGAAGTTTTTGCTAATTGCGCTTAAGATCAACATTTATGATCTGGCAATTGTATCCCAATTACATTCTGTTGCTGGTTACGAAGAGAACTAATGATTCTCTGTGCTCTCTGATTGTGCACTGACATACCTACTCGTCTGATAGAGAATAACATGAAGACATCCTCATACTTTGATGCTTAGCTTTGACAAGTCACAACCATCATCCGTGACT
Organism: Ceratopteris richardii; assembly: GCA_020310875.1. NCBI lineage: Eukaryota > Viridiplantae > Streptophyta > Polypodiopsida > Polypodiales > Pteridaceae > Ceratopteris > Ceratopteris richardii. Next base: position 64,250,282 of record CM035409.1, read on the forward strand.
GTGCACAAGTCGGTTATGGTTTTGACAAGGAATAGGCAAAAGAAGATTTGATGAGTCTGAGATTGAGACCACTTAGTCATTGAGGTTTTGATCATTTGAAACTTACAGAAAGTATTAGAGAGCTCTGATCATATCGCTCTTTTGTTTATACTCCAAGAATGCTACGTGAAACATTTGATAAAATTAATCTGTGCTCTGTCATGACAAACGTTCTCGATGTTCAATTCTCAATACTTTAATTCAACTATGGAAGCTCTATTCCTATATGTCTTAGCTTTGAATGCAGTTTTGCGCACATACATCTATGCATTGTACCTTTGACATCTCTAAGTGTTTTATTTCTTTACATTCGATTTCCATTCTATCGATGCCTACACTATGGATTCTAAACGAAACTGAGAACAATTGAGCTTATCAGGTAATTTTTGTACTAGAAGGTCCGACCAGAAGAAATGAATTCATCCATTTGAGGATGTCGATCTCCTATTATGTGAATCTCTTTGCATAGCTTGGATTCTTCGTTAATAATAGAGACTTAGGAAAGCACCTTTATTTGCATGTGCAGAGCTTGAACAATGCCTAAATGATTGTCTTTCTTCTGTACGACATTTTGGCCATATGCATTAGGAAGAGGGAATTCATGTTTCAGATATTCGTTTTCAGTCCTTCAATTTGGTGTTATCACTAGATTGATATGAATTAACGTGTAACGCTTCATCATTTGCAACATGCCAATTCCTTATTTGTTGAGTTGAACATACAAGATGAGCTAAATTCAATTTTATATATTGCATTAACTTTAGCGATAAACATTTTGCTTAAATGCTTTGCTCGAATTAGAATTCACATGAAACTCGACCATTTATATATATTTTATATTCTAATGTTGAAGGATATAAACTCTTGAACCTGATAGAACATGCATCTGTGAATCATGAATACATGATTAATGATACGATAAAGATTTTTTAGCTTGGTCTAACTCATTGGTTTTGTGTTTCCAATCACTTGAGTTGCTCTTTGCATCTCCATTACACCTGACATTAATACATGTTACTCATAAATCCTCTTGAGTTCCTTGTTACCTGAGTTTGCTCTAAGCACCCTGCGTGTGCCGCGGGATTTAGTGGCTGACTGATCCACCAGCCTTATGTCCGCAACTTCCCGATATCTTGGTGAACCCGACGTGAAGGAGCGGCATAGCAGCTCAGGGAAATCTGATATGCTTTCATCATGGACCCTTATCTAATAGAAAAAAGAGTATGGAAATTGATTGATGAACTCAAAATAGAGAAGAAAGAGTTTGGTGGTAAAGATGTTACTAGGTATATAAAGGAATACGAACATTTAGCTTATCAATATGGCATACCTAGGGATAGTTGGGTTTCCACCTTTAGGCGTATATCAAATGGAGATACCCGAGATAGAATAAGCCTTAGGTTGGGCTCGTCCACTATACCTTGGGATATTTTTAAGACCCAATTACTACAAGAATTTTGTTTCGAGGATTCAACAAAAAGAAATCATGAAACGTTTCAAGCTTGGGTAAATACATCTAAACCAAAAGAGAACTTAATTGAGAGTTTTCAAGAGTTTGAAGAACAGTTTAGTGACTTACCGGAGCAAGAACAAACTTATCTAGAGCCTTATAAAGTTATAAATTTTTTAACTATCCTTGATTACTCAATTCGAAAAGACCTAGAGCCTCTTTTAGAAGAACACAGTACCTCAAATGGCCTGACCAATGATTGGACATATGTGCAAAAGCAAGTGATCGACTTGCTCTTAGATATGAATGCCAAAACCTCAAATATTTTCCTCTTTCTAAAAGCAACGATTTCGATTGTACTTATCCAGAGATACATGAAGAAAACAAATTTGAAATTACAAACAATGAATTAGATGATGCTACACCAATGATGAATGATGAAAACCAAATTACAATTTCAGAACACAAAACATTGAACAAACATGAGTGTGAACATGAGAAACCTTTGTTTGATTCTTCTAAAAGTCTTCCCAAATTATTCATTGAAGAAGTGAGTGATGTAAGTGGTAAAGAAATCCCACTCATCACAATAGCTTCTCCTAAAATTATTACTCACATTGATTCTTCATATAAGGAAGAACAATATGAGAAAAATATAAACAATGATATTTATACATTTGAAAAATATGAATTGAAGGGTTTCAATATAAATGAACACTTGTTTATTCTTAATGATGTTAATATTGGTTTTTCTAATCAAATTTTTGAGTGGTTTGATACAGGTGAAGCAAGAATGGAGGATTTAATATTTCAGTGGAATATCATGAAAGCTACAAAGTTTGATTTAATATTGCTTTGGGTTTTACAAATGGACTATCAAGAAATATTATCTTGGATTGCTACCTTTTGTATAAGTTTGCTAATAATTATGTTTCTCACAAGATTTTTGAGTTGAGTTATTTTTCAGGTTTAGCATGAAGATTGGGAGCTGATTGATGAACTAAGATTTTCTTCAAAAATAGACTATGAATGAAGCGCAGGAGATTGAAGAAAGTACATGCAGTTTAAAATTTATGCAATTAAAACGATATTTGGATGAAAGGCGATGCTAAAGATGGAATCAATATAGATCAGGTGAAACAGTTCTAACCCTGATTAATGTTTTAAGTTTTGTTTTTCGCTGCATTATCATAATTAGAAATGTACATTCTTCAGCTAGGATAAGAAACTTCTTAAAATTATGAAAAGTAGAATTTACACTGAAGTAGGAATGTGCTTGAATAGAAGATAGGGATTAGAGACCTATGGCTGTCATATGAATAGTTGAAGGAACGCTTAACTTGCAACTCCTAGTAGAAGTAGACTTGTTTTATATAGGTAAGCTTCCTTTAATCTGACCCATTTAGCTAAAGAGATCCTAGTTCCTGCTTTAGCTTACCTCTAGATCCTTTGCTCTGATTAGGGGTTAAGCCTTTCCCCTTCATTAAAAAAGTTGCGAAGAAAACTTGAAAGCAGTACATTAATGGTTGCTGCATATGAAAAGAGAATGACACAAAGAAAAATAATGATTAAAAAAAAAAAAAGAGATAAAAGAAAAATCAAATAAATAAGTTGTGGTCTCGAAATCACTTCTGATTTGAAAAGCGGGCTATATAAGGCGGATGTATGCTAGAGGGGAGTTAGTTTTTTGTATCTTAATGGCAAATGGTTAAGAGATGAGGATAGAGGGCTTATATTACATATGCTTTACTTATGAACAGAGTTAATAGAAGAGTTAGTACGAACACTATTTGAATGACTTCTATAGTTTCTTTCTAAAACCTGTTTTCCAACTCATGCATTGAACGAAAAGGTTTAAATTCAAGTTTACATAATTTTATAAGTTTTCTTTTCTATTTGAAGATGTACTAATGATAGAACCATTTTTTATATACAGATAATTTTAATTTGAGTCATGAATAAGTTTCAAAAGAATTTGATATTGCTTTCTATGATCTGCAGGTTGGCCCATCGAGGACGATGTGCAGGTTTGGCCGGGGCGAATGTCGGAAAGTTTTCAACTTTCCAGTTGATGACCAGATAAAATAAAATTAACTTAATTGGTGAATTCTAACCTTTTATATCACTATTGATTAGTTGTTCTGGATTGAATTAACTACTTTTGAAGTGTTTGCAGGTACAGGAAATGATAAAGAATACATGTTCATATTAGGGTTTATTTTAATTACTCATTTAATGAGTTGTTTTATTTATACATTCAAGAATCATGGGTATTTAACCCTAGGATTTCATAAGTTGATATGATTTTTAGGATCATCTGAAGGGTCTCAAAAGACTCTAATGGGTTCATGTTAGGGTTTACAAGGGATCAGAAAGATTTTAATAGGTTAACAATGATTTCCAAAGGGTTTAATAGGGTTTTGATGGGTTTTAAGTAGGTTTTCTAGGGTTTTACTTTAGTTAAAGGGTTAAAATCAATGTTATTTAAAAACATTAATATATAAAAATTACATATTTATTATTTAAAAATTAATCTATGCTATTATTAATGATTGTAAGCATATAAGTGCATTTAAATATTAAGGTGCTAATTAATTAAAACCGTAAGCTAAGTTGGTTAATGAAAAGGAATGGTGAGAATTAGTGTAGATCAAAAGAGAGGTGAAAGTAAGTTGTGTGCATAAAGCTAATTAAAAGAGTGATAGAGATGTGTGGGTTAAAGAATGGATAAAAACTTAAAGTAGAAACCAAAAGAGTGGTAATCTCATGACTCTCTGTGTGTATAAATATGTGGGTTTTGCTCCATATGTGCACTCTCCAAATGTTTTTGGCAGGCCACTTCATGTTTTGTTTCTGGTAGATATAATCTGAGAGCTGTGGGCGGAGGACAAAGACAGCGAAAGGCAAGTCACCCGCGGGCCACTTCATGTTTTTGTTTCGGCAGCAATAATCAGTAAAAGGGGGGGAAAGGAGGTCAACATCCGATATATTTTTGGCAGCAATATTCTGACGGGGGGGGGGAGGGGTTCTTCCGACACGAAAATCTGTTTGCTGTACTTTTCGGGCAAGCATCTCGCCTGAGTCCCATGTAGCTGAGCCAAGATGCCCCGTCGCTGAAAGAAAACTCCGAAAGAAGAAGTCTTCCAATGAAGTGAGGGTGCTTCTGCTCAACAGGCCACAGATATTAAAGGCTGGCAATTCATGATCAAGAAGCATCTATTGTGAAAAATAAAGGAGGTTTTCTATGCAATTACATCTGACTCATTCATCTGACGCGTGAGAAGACGATGAATCAGAACCATAATGTATGATGCGGAGGGCAGAGCAATCGGTTGCAGAGGTAATTGATGGAGTTAATTCTTAATGCGAAAGGCGAAGACTGGAGCTTTCGGTTATATTTTGAAGCGTTGAACCGGATGAACTTTGCTGGATAGCCTCACGAGGATCAGCGATAATTAATGAATGTTAAAGCTCGAAGGATCGAGCGCTCCAATTTTTGAGGCCTCTAATCATTGATCCGAGAATATCTTACGAAAGAAACCTGCGCGATTCAGCTGATATTCTATGAGCAAGCGGATGCATCCGTGCTATGACCAATATTTATCCGTGCGCATCTGACTTCTCTGCTCTGAAGCGCTACTGAAGTGAATTAGATTTGCAAGATATAATCTCATTTGGACCGAAGAAATTTTGTGAACAGTGGCCATGATAGAAAAGCTACTGAAGGCCGTTCCGCAAGTGGAATTACATACTCTGCATTCAAACTGTAAGGCGATTTAATTTCTTAATTGATTATTGTGCACTACTTTTGATCAGACTTTCGCTAGTTGGAATATGAGTACTTTACTCCACATACATATTATCTTAGTCAATCGTCATCCGTTCAACTTTCTAAGCGATGTTAAAAATCAATAACTCGGAGAAGTTTCTGCTAATTGCGCTTAAGATCAACATTTATGATCTGGCAATTGTATCCCAATTACATTCTGTTGCTGGTTACGAAGAGAACTAATGATTCTCTGTGCTCTCTGATCGTGCACTGACATACCTACTCGTCTGATAGAGAATAACATGAAGACATCCTCATACTTTGATGCTTAGCTTTGACAAGTCACAACCATCATCCGTGACTGTGCACAAGTCGGTTATGGTTTTGACAAGGAATAGGCAAAAGAAGATTTGATGAGTCTGAGATTGAGACCACTTAGTCATTGAGGTTTTGATCATTCGAAACTTAGAGACAATATTAGAGAGCTCTGATCATATCGCTCTTTTGTTTATACTCCAAGAATGCTACGTGAAACATTTGATAAAATTAATCTGCGCTCTGTCATGACAAACGTTCTCGATGTTCAATCCTCAATACTTTAATTCAACTATGGAAGCTCTGTTCCTATATGTCTTAGCTTTGAATGCAGTTTTGTGCACATACATCTATGCATTGTACCTTTGACATCTCTAAGTGTTTTATTTCTTTACATTCGATTTCCATTCTATCGATGCCTACACTATTGATTCTAAACGAAACTGAGAACAATTGAGCTTATCAGGTAATTTTCGTACTAGAAGGTCCGACCAGAAGAAATGAATTCATCCATTTGAGGATGTCGATCTCCTATTATGTGAATCTCTTTGCATAGCTTGGATTCTTTGTTAATAATAGAGACTTAGGAAAGCGCCTTTATTTGCATGTGCAGAGCTTGAACAATGCCTAAATGATTGTCTTTCTTCTGTACGACATTTTGGCCATATGCATTAGGAAGAGGGAATTCATGTTTCAGATATTCGTTTTCAGTCCTTCAATTTGGTGTTATCACTAGATTGATATGAATTAACGTGTAACGCTTCATCATTTGCAACATGCCAATTCCTTATTTATTGAGTTGAACATACAAGATGAGCTAAATTCAATTTTATATATTGCATTAACTTTAGCGATAAACATTTTGCTTAAATGCTTTGCTCGAATTAGAATTCACATGAAACTCGACCATTTATATATATTTTATATTCTAATGTTGAAGATATAAACTCTTGATCCTGATAGAACATGCATCTGTGAATCATGAATACATGATTAATGATACGATAAAGATTTTTTAGCTTGGTCTAACTCATTGGTTTTGTGTTTCCAATCACTTGAGTTGCTCTTTGCATCTCCATTACACCTGACATTAATACATGTTACTCATAAATCCTCTTGAGTTCCTTGTTACCTGAGTTTGCTCTAAGCACCCTGCGTGTGCCGCAGGATTTAGTGGCTGACTGATCCACCAGCCTTATGTCCGCAACTTCCCGACATCTTGGTGAACCCGACGTGAAGGAGCGGCATAGCAGCTCAGGGAAATCTGATATGGTTTCATCATGGACCCTTATCTAATAGAAAAAAGAGTATGGAAATTGATTGATGACCTTAAAATAGAGAAGAAAGAGTTTGGTGGTAAAGATGTTACTAGGTATATCAAGGAATACGAACATTTAGCTTATCAATATGGCATACCTAGGGATAGTTGGGTTTCCACCTTTAGGCGTATATCAAATGGAGATACCCGAGATAGAATAAGCCTTAGGTTGGGCTCGTCCACTATACCTTGGGATATTTTTAAGACCCGATTACTACAAGAATTTTGTTTCGAGGATTCAACAAAAACAAATCATGAAACGTTTCAAGCTTGGGTAAATACATCTAAACCAAAAGAGAACTTTATTGAGACTTTTCAAGAGTTTGAAGAATAGTTTAGTGACTTACCGGAGCAAGAACAAACTTATCTAGAGCCTTATAAAGTTATAAATTTTTTAACTATCCTTGATTACTCAATTCAAAAAGACCTAGAGCCTCTTTTAGAAGAACACAATACCTCAAATGGCCTGACCAATGATTGGACATATGTGCAAAAGCAAGTGCATCGACTTGCTCTTAGATATGAACGCCAAAACCTCAAATATTTTCCTCTTTCTAAAAGCAACGATTTCGATTGTACTTATCCAGAGATACATGAAGAAAACAAATTTGAAATTACAAACAATGAATTAGATGATGCTACACCAATGATGAATGATGAAAACCAAATTACAATTTCAGAACACAAAACATTGAACAAACATGAGTGTGAACATGAGAAACCTTTGTTTGATTCTTCTAAAAGTCTTCCCAAATTATTCATTGAAGAAGTGAGTGATGTAAGTGGTAAAGAAATCCCACTCATCACAATAGCTTCTCCTAAAATTATTACTCACATTGATTCTTCATATAAGGAAGAACAATATGAGAAAAATATAAACAATGATATTTATACATTTGAAAAATATGAATTGAAGGGTTTCAATATAAATGAGCACTTGTTTTTTCTTAATGATGTTAATATTGGTTTTTCTAATCAAATTTTTGAGTGGTTTGATACAGGTGAAGCAAGAATGGAGGATTTAATATTTCACTGGAATATCATGAAAGCTACAAAGTTTGATTTAATATTGCTTTGGGTTTTACAGATGGACTATTGAGAAATATTATCTTGGATTGCTACCTTTTGTATAAGTTTGCTAATAATTATGTTTCTCACAAGATTTTTGAGTTGAGTTATTTTTCAGGTTTAGCATGAAGATTGGGAGCTGATTGATGAACTAAGATTTTCTTCAAAAATAGACTATGAATGAAGCGCAGGAGATTGAAGAAAGTACACGCAGTTTAAAATTTATGCAATTAAAACGATATTTGGATGAAAGGCGATGCTAAAGATGGAATCAATATAGATCAGGTGAAACAGTTCTAACCCTGATTAATGTTTTAAGTTTTGTTTTTCCCTGCATTATCATAATTAGAAATGTACATTCTTCAGCTAGGATAAGAAACTTCTTAAAATTATGAAAAGTAGAATTTACACTGAAGTAGGAATGTGCTTGAATAGAAGATAGGGATTAGAGACCTATGGCTGTCATATGAATAGTTGAAGGAACGCTTAACTTGCAACTCCTAGTAGAAGTAGACTTGTTTTATATAGGTAAGCTTCCTTTAATCTGACCCATTTAACTAAAGAGATCCTAGTTCCTGCTTTAGCTTACCTCTAGATCCTTTGCTCTGATTAGGGGTTAAGCCTTTCCCCTTCATTAAAAAAGTTGCGAAGAAAAATTGAAAGCAGTACATTAATGGTTGCTGCATATGAAAAGAGAATGACACAAAGAAAAATTATGATTAAAAAAAAAAATGAGATAAAAGAAAAATCAAATAAATCAGTTGTGGTCTCGAAATCACTTCTGATTCGAAAAGCGGGCTATATAAGGCGGATGTATGCTAGAGGGGAGTTAGTTTTTTGTATCTTAATGGCAAATGGTTAGGAGATGAGGATAGAGGGCTTATATAACATATGCTTTACTTATGAACAGAGTTAATAGAAGAGTTAGTACGAACACTATTTGAATGACTTCTATAGTTTCTTTCTAAAACCTGTTTTCCAACTCATGCATTGAACGAAAAGGTTTAAATTCAAGTTTACATAATTTTATAAGTTTTCTTTTCTATTTGAAGATGTACTAATGATAGAACCATTTTTTATATACAGACAATTTTAATTTGAGTCATGAATAAGTTTCAAAAGAATTTGATATTGCTTTCTATGATCTGCAGGTTGGCCCATCGAGGACGATGTGCAGGTTTGGCCGGGGCGAATGTCGGAAAGTTTTCAACTTTCCAGTTGATGACCAGATAAAATAAAATTAACTTAATTGGTGAATTCTAACCTTTTATATCACTATTGATTAGTTGTTCTGTATTGAATTAACTACTTTTGAAGTGTTTGCAGGTACAGGAAATGATAAAGAATACATGTTCATATTAGGGTTTACTTTAATTACTCATTTAATGAGTTGTTTTATTTATACATTCAAGAATCATGGGTATTTAACCCTAGGATTTCATAAGTTGATATGATTTTTAGGATCATCTGAAGGGTCTCAAAAGACTCTAATGGGTTCATGTTAGGGTTTACAAGGGATCAGAAAGATTTTAATAGGTTAACAATGATTTCCAAAGGGTTTAATAGGGTTTTGATGGGTTTTAAGTAGGTTTTCTAGGGTTTTACTTTAGTTAAAGGGTTAAAATCAATGTTATTTAAAAACATTAATATATAAAAATTACATATTTATTATTTAAAAATTAATCTATGCTATTATTAATGATTGTAAGCATATAAGTGCATTTAAATATTAAGGTGCTAATTAATTAAAACCGTAAGCTAAGTTGGTTAATGAAAAGGAATGGTGAGAATTAGTGTAGATCAAAAGAGAGGTGAAAGTAAGTTGTGTGCATAAAGCTAATTAAAAGAGTGATAGAGATGTGTGGGTTAAAGAATGGATAAAAACTTAAAGTAGAAACCAAAAGAGTGGTAATCTCATGACTCTCTGTGTGTATAAATAAGTGGGTTTTGCTCCATATGTGCACTCTCCAAATGTTTTTGGCAGGCCACTTCATGTTTTGTTTCTGGTAGATATAATCTGAGAGCTGTGGGCGGAGGACAAAGACAGCGAAAGGCAAGTCACCCGCGGGCCACTTCATGTTTTTGTTTCGGCAGCAATAATCAGTAAAAGGGGGGGAAAGGAGGTCAACATCCGATATATTTTTGGCAGCAATATTCTGACCGGGGGGGGGGGAGGGGTTCTTCCGACACGAAAATCTGTTTGCTGTACTTTCCGGGCAAGCATCTCGCCTGAGTCCCATGTAGCTGAGCCAAGATGCCCCGTCGCTGAAAGAAAACTCCGAAAGAAGAAGTCTTCCAATGAAGTGAGGGTGCTTCTGCTCAACAGGCCACATATATTAAAGGCTGGCAATTCATGATCAAGAAGCATCTATTGTGAAAAATAAAGGAGGTTTTCTATGCAATTACATCTGACTCATTCATCTGACGCGTGAGAAGACGATGAATCAGAACCATAATGTATGATGCGGAGGGCAGAGCAATCGGTTGCAGAGGTAATTGATGGAGTTAATTCTTAATGCGAAAGGCGAAGACTGGAGCTTTCGGTTATATTTTGAAGCGTTGAACCGGATGAACTGTGCTGGATAGCCTCACGAGGATCAGCGATAATTAATGAATGTTAAAGCTCGAAGGATCGAGCGCTCCAATTTTTGAGGCCTCTAATCATTGATCTGAGAATATCTTACGAAAGAAACCTGCGCGATTCAGCTGATATTCTATGAGCAAGCGGATGCATCCGTGCTATGACCAATATTTATCCGTGCGCATCTGACTTCTCTGCTCTGAAGCGCTACTGAAGTGAATTAGATTTGCAAGATATAATCTCATTTGGACCGAAGAAATTTTGTGAACAGTGGCCATGATAGAAAAGCTACTGAAGGCCGTTCCGCAAGTGGAATTACATACTCTGCGTTCAAACTGTAAGGCGATTTAATTTCTTAATTGATTATTGTGCACTACTTTTGATCAGACTTTCGCTAGTTGGATTATGAGTACTTTACTCCACATGCATATTATCTTAGTCAATCGTCATCCGTTCAACTTTCTAAGCGATGTAAAAAATCAATAACTCGGAGAAGTTTTTGCTAATTGCGCTTAAGATCAACATTTAGGATCTGGCAATTGTATCCCAATTACATTCTGTTGCTGGTTACGAAGAGAACTAATGATTCTCTGTGCTCTCTGATCGTGCAGTGACATACCTACTCGTCTGATAGAGAATAACATGAAGACATCCTCATACTTTGATGCTTAGCTTTGACAAGTCACAACCATCATCCGTGACTGTGCACAAGTCGGTTATGGTTTTGACAAGGAATAGGCAAAAGAAGATTTGATGAGTCTGAGATTGAGACCACCTAGTCATTGAGGTTTTGATCATTCGAAACTTAGAGACAGTATTAGAGAGCTCTGATCATATCGCTCTTTTGTTTATACTCCAAGAATGCTACGTGAAACATTTGATAAAATTAATCTGCGCTCTGTCATGACAAACGTTCTCAATGTTCAATTCTCAATACTTTAATTCAACTATGGAAGCTCTGTTCCTATATGTCTTAGCTTTGAATGCAGTTTTGCGCACATACATCTATGCATTGTACCTTTGATATCTCTAAGTGTTTTATTTCTTTACATTCGATCCATTCTATCGATGCCTACACTATTGATTCTAAACGAAACTGAGAACAATTGAGCTTATCAGGTAATTTTCGTACTAGAAGGTCCGACCAGAAGAAATGAATTCATCCATTTGAGGATGTCGATCTCCTATTATGTGAATCTCTTTGCATAGCTTGGATTCTTCGTTAATAATAGAGACTTAGGAAAGCGCCTTTATTAGCATGTGCAGAGCTTGAACAATGCCTAAATGATTGTCTTTCTTCTGTACGACATTTTGGCCATATGCATTAGGAAGAGGGAATTCATGTTTCAGATATTCGTTTTCAGTCCTTCAATTTGGTGTTATCACTAGATTGATCTGAATTAACGTGTAACGCTTCATCATTTGCAACATGCCAATTCCTTATTTGTTGAGTTGAACATACAAGATGAGCTAAATTCAATTTTATATATTGCATTAACTTTAGCGATAAACATTTTGCTTAAATGCTTTGCTCGAATTAGAATTCACATGAAACTCGACCATTTATATATTTTTTATATTCTAATGTTGAAGGATATAAACTCTTGAACCTGATAGAACATGCATCTGTGAATCATGAATACATGATTAATGATACGATAAAGATTTTTTAGCTTGGTCTAACTCATTGGTTTTGTGTTTCCAATCACTTGAGTTGCTCTTTGCATCTCCATTACACCTGACATTAATACATGTTACTCATAAATCCTCTTGAGTTCCTTGTTACCTGAGTTTGCTCTAAGCACCCTGCGTGTGCCGCGGGATTTAGTGGCTGACTGATCCACCAGCCTTATGTCCGCAACTTCCCGACATCTTGGTGAACCCGACGTGAAGGAGCGGCATAGCAGCTCAGGGAAATCTGATATGCTTTCATCATGGACCCTTATCTAATAGAAAAAAGAGTATGGAAATTGATTGATGACCTCAAAATAGAGAAGAAAGAGTTTGGTGGTAAAGATGTTACTAGGTATATCAAGGAATACGAACATTTAGCTTATCAATATGGCATACCTAGGGATAGTCGGGTTTCCACCTTTAGGCGTATATCAAATGGAGATACCCGAGATAGAATAAGCCTTAGGTTGGGCTCGTCCACTATACCTTGGGATATTTTTAAGACCCAATTACTACAAGAATTTTGTTTCGAGGATTCAACAAAAAGAAATCATGAAACGTTTCAAGCTTGGGTAAATACATCTAAACCAAAACAGAACTTAATTGAGAGTTTTCAAGAGTTTGAAGAACAGTTTAGTGACTTACCGGAGCAAGAACAAACTTATCTAGAGCCTTATAAAGTTATAATTTTTTTAACTATCCTTGATTACTCAATTCAAAAAGACCTAGAGCCTCTTTTAGAAGAACACAATACCTCAAATGGCCTGACCAGTGATTGGACATATGTGCAAAAGCAAGTGCATCGACTTGCTCTTAGATATGAACGCCAAAACCTCAAATATTTTCCTCTTTCTAAAAGCAACGATTTCGATTGTACTTATCTAGAGATACATTAAGAAAACAAATTTGAAATTACAAACAATGAATTAGATGATGCTACACCAATGATGAATGATGAAAACCAAATTACAATTTCAGAACACAAAACATTGAACAAACATGAGTGTGAACATGAGAAACCTTTGTTTGATTCTTCTAAAAGTCTTCCCAAATTATTCATTGAAGAAGTGAGCGATGTAAGTGGTAAAGAAATCCCACTCATCACAATAGCTTCTAAAATTATTACTCACATTGATTCTTCATATAAGGAAGAACAATATGAGAAAAATATAAACAATGATATTTATACATTTGAAAAATATGAATTGAAGGGTTTCAATATAAATGAACACTTGTTTTTTCTTAATGATGTTAATATTGGTTTTTCTAATCAAATTTTTGAGTGGTATGATACAGGTCAAGCAAGAATGGAGGATTTAATATTTCATTGGAATATCATGAAAGCTACAAAGTTTGATTTAATATTGCTTTGGGTTTTACAGATGGACTATCGAGAAATATTATCTTGGATTGCTACCTTTTGTATAAGTTTGCTAATAATTATGTTTCTCACAAGATTTTTGAGTTGAGTTATTTTTCAGGTTTAGCATGAAGATTGGGAGCTGATTGATGAACTAAGATTTTCTTCAAAAATAGACTATGAATGAAGCGCAGGAGATTGAAGAAAGTACATGCAGTTTAAAATTTATGCAATTAAAACGATATTTGGATGAAAGGCGATGCTAAAGATGGAATCAATATAGATCAGGTGAAACAGTTCTAACCCTGATTAATGTTTTAAGTTTTGTTTTTCCCTGCATTATCATAATTAGAAATGTACATTCTTCAGCTAGGATAAGAAACTTCTTAAAATTATGAAAAGTAGAATTTACACTGAAGTAGGAATGTGCTTGAATAGAAGATAGGGATTAGGGACCTATGGCTGTCATATGAATAGTTGAAGGAACGCTTAACTTGCAACTCCTAGTAGAAGTAGACTTGTTTTATATAGGTAAGCTTCCTTTAATCTGACCCATTTAGCTAAAGAGATCCTAGTTCCTGCTTTAGCTTACCTCTAGATCCTTTGCTCTGATTAGGGGTTAAGCCTTTCCCCTTCATTAAAAAAGTTGCGAAGAAAAATTGAAAGCAGTACATTAATGGTTGCTGCATATGAAAAGAGAATGACACAAAGAAAAATTATGATAAAAAAAAAAAAAAAGAGAGATAAAAGAAAAATCAAATAAATCAGTTGTGGTCTCGAAATCACTTCTGATTTGAAAAGCGGGCTATATAAGGCGGATGTATGCTAGAGGGGAGTTAGTTTTTTGTATCTTAATGGCAAATGGTTAGGAGATGAGGATAGAGGGCTTATATAACATATGCTTTACTTATGAACAGAGTTAATAGAAGAGTTAGTACGAACACTATTTGAATGACTTCTATAGTTTCTTTCTAAAACCTGTTTTCCAACTCATGCATTGAACGAAAAGGTTCAAATTCAAGTTTACATAATTTTATAAGTTTTCTTTTCTATTTGAAGATGTACTAATGATAGAACCATTTTTTATATACAGACAATTTTAATTTGAGTCATGAATAAGTTTCAAAAGAATTTGATATTGCTTTCTATGATCTGCAGGTTGGCCCATCGAGGACGATGTGCAGGTTTGGCCGGGGCGAATGTCGGAAAGTTTTCAACTTTCCAGTTGATGACCAGATAAAATAAAATTAACTTAATTGGTGAATTCTAACCTTTTATATCACTATTGATTAGTTGTTCTGGATTGAATTAACTACTTTTGAAGTGTTTGCAGGTACAGGAAATGATAAAGAATACATGTTCATATTAGGGTTTACTTTAATTACTCATTTAATGAGTTGTTTTATTTATACATTCAAGAATCATGGGTATTTAACCCTAGGATTTCATAAGTTGATATGATTTTTAGGATCATCTGAAGGGTCTCAAAAGACTCTAATGGGTTCATGTTAGGGTTTACAAGGGATCAGAAAGATTTTAATAGGTTAACAATGATTTCCAAAGGGTTTAATAGGGTTTTGATGGGTTTTAAGTAGGTTTTCTAGGGTTTTACTTTAGTTAAAGGGTTAAAATCAATGTTATTTAAAAACATTAATATATAAAAATTACATATTTATTATTTAAAAATTAATCTATGCTATTATTAATGATTGTAAGCATATAAGTGCATTTAAATATTAAGGTGCTAATTAATTAAAACCATAAGCTAAGTTGGTTAATGAAAAGGAATGGTGAGAATTAGTGTAGATCAAAAGAGAGGTGAAAGTAAGTTGTGTGCATAAAGCTAATTAAAAGAGTGATAGAGATGTGTGGGTTAAAGAATGGATAAAAACTTAAAGTAGAAACCAAAAGAGTGGTAATCTCATGACTCTCTGTGTGTATAAATAAGTGGGTTTTGCTCCATATGTGCACTCTCCAAATGTTTTTGGCAGGCCACTTCATGTTTTGTTTCTGGTAGATATAATCTGAGAGCTGTGGGCGGAGGACAAAGACAGCGAAAGGCAAGTCACCCGCGGGCCACTTCATGTTTTTGTTTCGGCAGCAATAATCAGTAAAAGGGGGGGAAAGGAGGCCAACATCTGATATATTTTTGGCAGCAATATTCTGACGGGGAGGGGAGGGGTTCTTCCGACACGAAAATCTGTTTGCTGTACTTTCCGGGCAAGCATCTCGCCTGAGTCCCATGTAGCTGAGCCAAGATGCCCCGTCGCTGAAAGAAAACTCCGAAAGAAGAAGTCTTCCAATGAAGTGAGGGTGCTTCTGCTCAACAGGCCACAGATATTAAAGGCTGGCAATTCATGATCAAGAAGCATCTATTGTGAAAAATAAAGGAGGTTTTCTATGCAATTACATCTGACTCATTCATCTGACGCGTGAGAAGACGATGAATCAGAACCATAATGTATGATGCGGAGGGCAGAGCAATCGGTTGCAGAGGTAATTGATGGAGTTAATTCTTAATGTGAAAGGCGAAGACTGGAGCTTTCGGTTATATTTTGAAGCGTTGAACCGGATGAACTGTGCTGGATAGCCTCACGAGGATCAGCGATATTTAATGAATGTTAAAGCTCGAAGGATCGAGCGCTCCAATTTTTGAGGCCTCTAATCATTGATCCGAGAATATCTTACGAAAGAAACCTGCGCGATTCAGCTGATATTCTATGAGCAAGCGGATGCATCCGTGCTATGACCAATATTTATCTGTGCGCATCTGACTTCTCTACTCTGAAGCGCTACTGAAAGTGAATTAGATTTGCAAGATATAATCTCATTTGGACCAAAGATATTTTGTGAACAGTGGCCATGATAGAAAAGCTACTGAAGGCCGTTCCGCAAGTGGAATTACATACTCTGCGTTCAAACTGTAAGGCGATTTAATTTCTTAATTGATTATTGTGCACTACTTTTGATCAGACTTTCGCTAGTTGGAATATGAGTACTTTACTCCACATGCATATTATCTTAGTCAATCGTCATCCGTTCAACTTTCTAAGCGATGTTAAAAATCAATAACTCGGAGAAGTTTTTGCTAATTGCGCTTAAGATCAACATTTATGATCTGGCAATTGTATCCCAATTACATTCTGTTGCTGGTTACGAAGAGAACTAATGATTCTCTGTGCTCTCTGATCGTGCACTGACATACCTACTCGTCTGATAGAGAATAACATGAAGACATCCTCATACTTTGATGCTTAGCTTTGACAAGTCACAACCATCATCCGTGACTGTGCACAAGTCGGTTATGGTTTTGACAAGGAATAGGCAAAAGAAGATTTGATGAGTCTGAGATTGAGACCACTTAGTCATTGAGGTTTTGATCATTCGAAACTTAGAGACAGTATTAGAGAGCTCTGATCATATCGCTCTTTTGTTTATACTCCAAGAATGCTACGTGAAACATTTGATAAAATTAATCTGCGCTCTGTCATGACAAACGTTCTCGATGTTCAATTCTCAATACTTTAATTCAACTATGGAAGCTCTGTTCCGATATGTCTTAGCTTTGAATGCAGTTTTGCGCACATACATCTATGCATTGTACCTTTGACATCTCTAAGTGTTTTATTTCTTTACATTCGATTTCCATTCTATCGATGCCTACACTATTGATTCTAAACGAAACTGAGAACAATTGAGCTTATCAGGTAATTTTCATACTAGAAGGTCCGACCAGAAGAAATGAATTCATCCATTTGAGGATGTCGATCTCCTATTATGTGAATCTCTTTGCATAGCTTGGATTCTTCGTTAATAATAGAGACTTAGGAAAGCACCTTTATTTGCATGTGCAGAGCTTGAACAATGCCTAAATGATTGTCTTTCTTCTGTACGACATTTTGGCCATATGCATTAGGAAGAGGGAATTCATGTTTTAGATATTCGTTTTCAGTCCTTCAATTTGGTGTTATCACTAGATTGATCTGAATTAACGTGTAACGCTTCATCATTTGCAACATGCCAATTCCTTATTTGTTGAGTTGAACATACAAGATGAGCTAAATTCAATTTTATATATTGCATTAACTTTAGCGATAAACATTTTGTTTAAATGCTTTGCTCGAATTAGAATTCACATGAAACTCGACCATTTATATATTTTTTATATTCTAATGTTGAAGGATATAAACTCTTGAACCTGATAGAACATGCATCTGTGAATCATGAATACATGATTAATGATACGATAAAGATTTTTTAGCTTGGTCTAACTCATTGGTTTTGTGTTTCCAATCACTTGAGTTGCTCTTTGCATCTCCATTACACCTGACATTAATACATGTTACTCATAAATCCTCTTGAGTTCCTTGTTACCTGAGTTTTCTCTAAGCACCCTGCGTGTGCTGCGGGATTTAGTGGCTGACTGATCCACCAGCCTTATGTCCGCAACTTCTCGACATCGATCTCTGGATGAACAACGCCTCGAGAGTTTTCTGGTACTGCAGGAAGTTCAACTCAGACAAGAAAGAACCCATGATCGTTTCCTTAAAACCCCCGTTTTTACAATAAATCAATTAGTGCTCTTTTATAATGCCAAATCTAATCGATCTCACTACAACAGATCGATGGTATACCGAGGTTTTTATCGAGGAAAATGAATGCGGCTTTATTTTCCGCGACACCGGTGTAAAGGTCAATATGCGCGTCGGTACCAAAGCATCGGTATATGCGTCGGTAATACCGGCACCCATACCAGCGTCCATACCGGCGCCCATACCGAGGCCTCTGCTAGGTGTACTGTCGCGCATACCGTTGCCGGCTGGGTGTACCGATGCTTATTGCGATGACATTACTGGGAGTACCGTCGCATATACTGACGACCATACCTACAAATTTTTTTTTCGGGGAGAGTGTGTTATCTTTTGCTACAGTAACATTACCATGATGCTGCTTAACAAAAGACAATACACTCTGCCCAAAAAAACCGAGTACATGTGATGTGTACTCTAATGTCAACCAAAATATGATTTCATGAAACAGAGTATTGTTGGACACAAAAGATATAATCAGAATGAACCATGAACCATGTACAAAAGAAGTTATATATTTCAATAATGAAGCATGTACAAGAGTGTGGCAAACCACTGTCATATATGACGCTTTTACAAAATGTGGCAAAGCAATGCATTTCCATATGAAAATCAAATACAAAATTTTGGTGTTCCACTGCCATACACATGCAAAGAACGTTCCATATCAACAGTCCTGCAACAAAGAACGTTAATGGAATGAGATAAATTCACATGAAAATTACAAACAACAAGTAAAAACCAAGTTTATAAATTAATTACCTCATCACAAATGCTCCCATGAAATGACTGCACCGCGTCCTTCCAAGTCCTCCAATAGTGCAATCAACCCATGATGATATCCGTAAGACTCCTCCGTTCGTGTTGGAGGATGACCCATTGCCAGCTCCTAAAACAAATATACATCGTGTGAAAGCAGTCTTTAGACCTCCGTTCATAATACTTGAGTCCTGCAAGATCGTCGTTTCGTGTGAAAGCAGTCTTTAGACACCTCATGCATCTAGTAGGTGTTCGAAACTCTGAAATTGTTTTCTTCACTTGTTGCTCTTCCATCTTGCGAAGCACCCAAGGAGCTCTTGGTAACGATACTGTTCCGTTGGGCTTAGTAATTGCCCACAACTCTCGCATACGACCTCGCTCTTTTAATTCCTCCCTTTGTGCTTTGCTTTCTTTCTTTCCGATCAAAGTTTTCCAAAGAATCTCTCCCACATTCTTAAAAATAGGCATCGGGTCCACCAAATGATTGATCAACAATTCACTCCAATAAGGGAGTTCATGAAAAATGGACAACCGTTTCATGCCAGCAACTGAATTTTCTGAATCCCACAGTTGTTTCCAATCGCTAGCTTTCATTTGGCATTGCCCTTGTCGACCAATTTGTCCTTCACGTAAAACATGTCCATCAGGCAAATATCTATGATGTCCTTCATAGACAGTTTTACGTAGTGCTTTGGAATAGCGTGCTTCGAGTCGTGGTCCGCATAAAGGACAAGCATGGTGTTAGAAGATGTATTTTTTCAAGCATTTTTTATGAAAATAATTATAAGGCAAAAACTTGTAAAAATATTTATACAGCTGATGTAAAAATAAGGAAGAGTCTTCCTTATGTAGAATAGAATTTTATATAATTTTCTAGAATTTTTGGAAACTCCTAGATAGCATATTTTTAGAATAATAGAGGAAAGGACCAAAATTCAAGTGTGAAAAGGGACACTTGAAAATGTATATAAGACAATTTTCCTCTATTATGAGGTGGTTGGTTGATTATTTGTTTACATGCTATCCAAGTGAATATAGAGAGTTTCTTGCTGAAAATCGTGTTTTCTCCTCTTTGTGTGGTTTCATTGATTTGTTGAGTCTATTCTTTGTGTATCCATGGAGATTTGTGAGCTTCAATTGTGTAATTCTGTTGAATGTGTATGAAGAGAGCTGAATATTGATGTGTTGAGTGAGAAATTGATGAAGAATGGTGCTGGAGATGAAAATCGTCTATTTTCACAGAATTGCGATTGTCTCGTTTGTATGGTACAGGTAATATTTTTGAGTTTTGACTTCATAATTGTGTTCTGCTAAGAAAATAGCATGTATTAGACACCAAGATTGTGGAAAATGGTGGAGATTTGCTCAAGATAATCCAAACCCTAGAAATTCCTCTTCATTTTCACCATTCTCAGAAATCCAGCCATTATTCTCTTATTTCTTGGATTCTATCATCTAGAAGGGGCTGTGGTCTCTTGAATACTTCCAGGATTGACAAAATAAAGATGTCTTGTTAATTCTTTATGCTAAATGATTGGAGAGGACAACTCCAAAGATCAATAACAAACATTTTTAAACCCGAAATCGATAAACCTTAACATTCACCATAACCAGGACAATCATGCATTGTCCACATAAGTATGCCTTGCACTCGCACGTCTCGTCTTCTTATAGGTTGAGACATGTCATGCACAGTAATCCCATCCCATAAAATGCGCAGTTCTTCCACAAGTGGTGTAAGATATAGATCCATGTTTTTTACCTTATACTTACCTGGTAATAAGAGATAATAATAAATGACCTTTCTTTGTGGCCAACCATGGTGGGATATTATAATTGACCAAACATACAGGCCATGTGCTCCATGAAGAACTGCGTAATCCAAATGAATTCACTCCATCCATAGCTAGGCCTAGACGTATGGACCGAGGCTCACTAGCAAACTCTGGCCACTTACTATCTATGTGCTTCCAAGCATCAGAGTCAGCAGGCACTCTCACTACATTATCTGTAGACCTGCTCTTTGTGTGCCATGACATTAACTCAGCTATAGATTTGCATCTAAACATGTTCTTAATTTGTGGAATGATAGGAAAGTGGCGAAGAATCTTTGCGGGGATTGCTTCGCCTACAACGTCTTCTCTAAATCTATTTGCTCCACACTTTGGACATACGTGGAGATGCTCATACGCATTCCGAAAGAGAATGCAATCATTCGGACAAGCATGAATTTTAGTATAATCCATTCCAATGATCTGTAAAAGTTTTTTCGCATCTCCACGTGTTGGAGGCATGTCATTGCCCTCTGGAAATAATTGATCTTTAAGAAGCCTGCAATAAGCAATTAAAATGATATTAGTAAATAAAGTTATTGTGATACAACAATGAAAGCCATTTTGTTCTCCACTTACCTGAACAATTCAGTGACACTACTATCTGACCATCCATAAATGGATTGCAGATTGAGCATCGCTAGTGACGCATGTAGTACATATATCTTTGCTCCATTGTAAAGTGGTAAACGAGCTAGTCTTCGCATGTTTTCATATTCTTCATCAACTTCTGATCGTGGAATTTCTGTTGTGTCCATGAAACTCTCAAGACCTTCTCCTCATGATCTTCGTCCATCTCATAAAATGCTTCAAGCATCTCTTCCATATGTTCATTCTGTGTAATATTATTAGTACTTGCTTGTACGTCTAAGTCCTTTTTTGCTCTCTTTTGTCCACGAGAGGTTACCGGTGCAATGTCGTTTGGATCCATGTGCTCACCTAGGGGACCATGCGAATGATAGTGTAGGTTCTCCAGTCGACTCCTTTCAAAGGATCCATACTCTCTCACATGTGCAGTACAAATCCGTCGTTTCCGATAAATTTGATACTTGCACTGTGTGCAAGGACATGCCATTCTCTCTTCAGGATCCAAAGAAGCCATCTGCTACAATATGGACATTTTAGAACATTTGTTTTTTTATTAAACCTAAAAATCATACTCTTAAAGACTTAAACCTGAAATACTAAACCTAAATACTTAAATACCTAAAAAAACTTAAAACCCTAATTTTAAAACAATAATCTATATAACTATCCTATTTTATCTATATATTTGGATTTTTTCTTAATTGATCCTATTATATATATATATATTTATTTATTCATTCAGATTTTTTTCCTCTTAATTGAGTTATATGTATGCCTAAACCCTAAAACCCTAATTTTAAAGATCTAGACTTAAATTATGTATATTTCTATACACATGTGTATATACATGTATATATGTATTATATGTGTATGTGTATGTGTATGTATGTATGACCTAGACCTAAAACATGTATATATTATTTATATATTCAGATTTTTTTCTTAATTAATCCTATTTTTATATTTTTTAGTATATATATATTTCATTAAATTATTTAAAACACTAGTTCTTTTCATATTTATTTATGTATATAATTATCTTATTATATATATATATATATATATATATATATATATATATATATATATATATATATATATATATATATATATATATATATATATATATATATATATATATATATATATATTTATATATTCAGATTTTTTCCTTACTTAATCCTACTTTTATATATTTAAATTTATATATTTAATTATGTATATTTAATTAAATTATTTTAAACACTAGTTCTTTTTATATTTCTTTATGTATATAATTATCTTATTTTATATGTATATTTATTTATATATTCAGATTTTTTCCTTACGTAATCCTATTTTTATATATTTAATTAAAACCCTAATCTTAAAAATCTAGACCTAAAATATGTATATTTTTGTATGCATGTTTATGTACATGTATATATGTATTATATGTGTATGTGTATGTGTGTATATATGTTATGTAGGTGTTAAAACCCTAAAACCCTAATCTTAAAGATTTAGACCTAAAATATCTATATTTCTGTATGCATATGTATCTACATGTATGTATGTATTATATGTATATGTGTATGTGTGTATATATGTTATGTAGGTGTTCAAACCATAAAACCCTAATCTTAAAGATTTAGACCTAAAATATCTATATTTCTGTATGCATGTGTATTTACATGTATGTATGTATTATATGTATATGTGTGTTTGTGTATATATGTTATGTAGGTATTAAAACCCTAAAACCCTAATAAGAAAGACTTAGACTTAAATCTGAAATACTAAAACCTAAATACTTAAACACCTATAAAAATCTAAACTCCTAATCCTAAAACCCTAATCATATTTTATTTATATATTTATTTATATATTCAGATTTTTTTTCTTATTTTTCTTTATATTTTTTCTCAACATAAATATAATTGAGTTATATGTTTGCCTAAACCCTAAAACCCTAATCTTAAAGATCTAGACCTAAAATATGTATACTTTTGTATGCATGTGTATATACATGTATATATGTATTATATGTGTATGTGTATGTGTATGTGTGTATATATGTTATGTAGGTGTTAAAAACCCTAAAACCTAAATCTTAAAGATTTAAACCTAAAATATATATATACACAGAAAGACTTAGACTTAAATCTGAAATACTAAAACCTAAATACTTAAACACCTATAAAAATCTAAACCCCTAATCTTAAAACCCTAATCATATTATATATATATTTATTTATTTATATATTCAAATTTTTCCTTACTTAATCCTAGTTTTATATATTTAATTATATATATTTAATTAAATTATTTAAAACACTAGTTCTTTTTATATTTATTTATGTATATAAATATTTTATTATATATATATGTTTGTTTATATATTCAGATTTTTTCCTTACGTAATCCTATTTTCATATATTTAATTATGTATATTTAATTATATGTATTTAATTAAAACCCTAATCTTAAAAATCTAGACCTAAAATATGTATATTTTTGTATGCATGTGTATGTACATGTATATATGTATATTAGGTGTATGTGTGTATATATGTTATGTAGGTGTTAAAACCCTAAAACCCTTATCTTAAAGATTTAGACCTAAAATATCTATATTTCTGTATGCATGTGTATCTACATGTATGTATGTATTATATGTATATGTGTATGTGTGTATGTGTGTATATATGTTATGTAGGTGTTAAACCCTAAACCCTACATGTATTTATGTTATGTAGGTGTTAAATCCGAAAACCTAAATACTTAAACACCTATAAAAATCTAAACCCCTAATCTTAAAACCCTAATCACATTTTATATATATATATTTTATATATTCAGATTTTTTTCATATTTTTCTCTATATTTATTCTGAATATAAATATAATTGAGTTATATGTATGCCTAAACCCTAAAACCCTAATCTTAAATATCTAGACCTAAAATATGTATATTTCTGTATACATGTGTATATGTGTAAATAACCTAAAAACCCTAATCCTATTTTTATATATTTGATGTAAAAAAAAACTTCAAAATAAAAAAATTATATATTTAATTAAAACACTAGCTTATGTGTGTGTATATATGTGTGTGTGTGTGTATGTATGTGTGTGTGTGAATGTATGCATGTGTGCATATGTGTATGTGTGTCTATGTATGCATGTGTGAGTATATGAGTATGTATGTACATATGTGTGTGTATGTATGCATGTGTGTACATGTGTGTGTGTATGTATACATGCATGTGTGTATGTATGCATGTGTGTGTATGTGTACATGTGTGTGTGTATGTATACATGCATGTGTGTATATGTGTGTATGTATGCATGTGTGTATATGTGTGTATCTATGCATGTGTGTGTATGTATACATGTGCACATGTGTGTGTATGTATGCATGTGTGTACATGTGTGTGTATGTGTATGTGTGTGTATGTATGCATGCATGTGTGTGTATGTGTATGTGTGTGTATGTATGCATGCATGTGTGTATATGTGTGTATGTATGTGTGTATACATATGTGTATATGTGTGTGTGTATGTATGTGTGTATGCATGTGTGTGTGTGTGTATGCATGTGTGTATGTATGCATGTGTGTATGTGTATATGTGTGTATGCATGCATGTGTGTATAGGTGTGTGTATGTAAGCATGCATGTGTGTACATGTATGTGTGTAGGTATGCATGTGTAAATGTGTAAATGTGTGTGTAAATGTGTGTACGTATGCATGTGTAAATGTGTAAATGTGTGTGTGTATGTATGCTCTATTTTCCTATCTCTATCTTCCTTTCTTTCATTATTCTTTATCTCTCACTCTCTCTCTCTCTTCTCTCTCTCTCTCTTTTTCGCTCTCTCTCTCTCTCTATCTCTCTCTCTCTCTCACTTCTCTCTCTCTTTCTCTCTCTCCTCTCTCTATCAATAGAGAATAAAACAATCACTTACAAGTATGTCCCTCTTTTGGATCGTTGTCGTCAAAGCATAATGTATGTCGCCTATCGTCCAATTCCAAACAATCGACGCCAAAGAACTTCTGCAAAATCAAAGAAAAGAGAAATTATAAAACCTAAAGCATAGAGAAACACAAATGCTAACAGTACGCGCAGCACTTACCAAGATGTGAGATCTAAGCTGAGAGAGAGTGTGTGTGTGTGTAGACAGAGAGATCTGTGTACGTATGTGTGTGTGCACAGGACAATGCAGGTCGCAATTCGCTTCGCGCATGCAAGTTTGACAGAAGACAAACAATACTCAGACACGTGCAAAAATGTGAAGTTTTGCTCTCGGGTTCGCGGTATGTTTAAAAGTCGGCCTCGATATGTGCGCCGATAATAGCGTCGGTAAACGTGTCGGTAACTTCCAGTAAATTATCGACGCTTATATCGATGCTTATACCGACGCTCATACTGACGCATATACCGAGGCATATACCGACGGATGTGGCCCACATCGACGATCCATTTAAAACGGTCATACTGATAGTCCCTTGACCGTCGATATCTCTAAGTGACATTTCCCAATGCCCATACCGATGCCGAGTGTGACCGTCGGTATATGGAGCATCGGTATGCCCCTCATATGTTGTAGTGTCTGCAGGAAAGTTTAAACTACACTAGTTCGGTCCTTACTTTATTGTTGAACAAGTGGGACCAGCGATTTTCCGGTTATCCACCTTAAATGGTACACTGTTGCCTAATCCTATCAATGGATCTAAATTGCATCCATATTATACATCATCCCTTCCTGACTAGTAGTTTTACCTTCGCTCCTTTGTTCCGTATTTTGCATGTTTCGATAGACCAGTGAGCTATTATTTTGTTGATACATTTTTTATTCGCCGTCGCCCTTCATCACTGCGTATGTCTCCTATGTTTATGATGATAATTGCATGCATGTTTCCTTCCCCGGTGATAATGGCGTTTTGGGTCGTGCATTCCTCTTGCGTTTTTTACTTAAACCCTTCTCTTCGTCTTGTTTTCACTATTGTATTCCTGAGTGTTGCTTACTTTGTAGCGTATCGCGCATAGTGACCATGGCTCTCGTGCTAGATACCCTTGCCAATTTAATCACCTTCCGCACAGGTTTATCACCTGAGTTGGGTGATTACCTGTGCCAGCGAGGGCTGTTGGCATTCGGTGGGATGCCACCCCTTTGTAGCTCAGATCATCACAGTGATAACTGAGCTGCCTCAAACTGAGACCTGCTGGCTGATTACCTGCTTGAACCCCCGCACAGTGATCACTATTGACACTGTTGCGCAGTGGTTCCATCTGGCTCAGGAAGGACGAGTAAAGGTTCCACTCATCCCCCTAGCTATGATGCACCAATTGTTTCCCCGCCAGTCTTCCAACGAATTCGCTATTCTCTGCCGCCTCGAGCCTGAGTGTACCACACTCCAATTTCTAGTTGCTTCTCTTAACTTACAGAAATGCAATTACGGTATATCCCGACCCTTTTACTCTGTGATTGAGGTTGTGTCCCATGAATCAGTTAATTGGGCAACAATTTTCTTTAAACAAATCCATCGGGAGTGCCAAGCCGTTGTGAAGCAAGCCTCCAAACAATACATACCACGTACCCGGCTACCCCACATATTATCTCTTCTCTTTGCTACCGATCCCGTGCTGCAGAACATTCAACCCCACCCTTCGCTCATTCGAGAAGAATCCATCATGGAGGTTGAGGATGATAACACATATCTTCTCCAATTCTTCCGGCACAAGCACAACCGCATCAGTCCCTCACAAAGTCAAGTGCAGGTGTCAACCACTGCACAAGAAGTTGAAGTCTTTCACGATACCACGACTTCACTATATGTAGCATCTACGCCATCTTCTCTTATTAAGCAGCAGGATCCCGATGTTATCATGGAAGAGGTGGCCGAAACTCCAAGGAGGGATGAAACGCAACAAGTGGATGATAATGCTGTGCCAAACACAGTGGAAGGAAGTATTGAAGTTGCTTGTCATCAACCATCCTTGCAACTCGCAGGTGATCAGAGAGACATGCAAAATCAACAGCAAATCGTTGAAGTTGCAATTACCGAAATTGTAGAAGTTCCGCCTTCGCACCAACAAGGAGCAAGCATCATCTTGGTCCAAAAGCCTATTCTTCCTCTTCCCCTTACAATCATCCTTCTTGTCGCTTCTGCTTCTCCCTCCTCGTCTCCGGCAGCTGCCCGTGAAACTTCATCCAATTTCCCTTCTTCTCCCGATTATTCTCCACCCTCGTCCCCACACATCCTTTCTGCCAAACCATCGCGACCTACACCTCCTCTTCCTATCCCTGCTACGTTCACCCAATTGACATCAATGGGTCAATTTTTATTATAGTTACCAAACAATTAACCCTTCAACTACAAAATGCACAACAAGCTATTCGTCATGAGCTTCAAAGCAAAGTTGACATCCTAGATGCAGACATAGCACCTCTCCAGGAAGAACTCATCGAGGTCAAAACCGATATTCATTCACTGCAAACACAAATTCAGAGATTGCAGGAACAACTAACCGAAAAAGATACTATTATTGCCAATCAAAACGCAAAGATTAAAGTGTTGCAACAAGAAGTTAAAGATAAACATGATGCAATGACTGCGTTAGGCAATGCACTCCATGAAACAAGGGATAAGCTCAACGTATTAGAAGAAGCTTCTCAGATGCTCGCTACAAATATCATCAAAGCTGAAGCAGAATTAAGTTGCCAAACAGCTATGCAAACAAGGACAGGAACTTTCTACAGAGATTTCCAATCTCAAGTTAAAGAAGGATATCGAAGCTGTTCAAAAAGAAAGGCAGGATTTTTATAAAACGATGCAGTTTCAGTCTCAAGAATTAGAGCGTCGGGAATAACAATTGGGTGTCCAGGAAGAAAGACTAACGCGTATCGATGCAAAAATTGCAGAGATGAAGTTGCGCAGAGATGTTGCACTCGCCAACGACTTTTATTTGCAAGAAGCTTTCCTGCAGACTCAGACTAAGTCACTGATCAGTCAAGTGATCGCTGCCAGTTCAGTCAGAACTGATGTGCAACTTATTGAACCGAAAATTCTGCAGCATATGCTGGAATCACTCAAGCTTAAAATTTTGCGCACATTCAAGATAGCCCGTTCCATGTATATAGAGGGAATTATTGATGATTCCTAAATTTTTGTATTTATCATTTTGGGTTCGAGTCCACCGTGCGTGCCAGTGTCAGCCGCCGGAATGGAATTACCATATTTAACATAGAAATGTAATTATGAAAAGTCGCATGCATACCGAAAGGGCATAGCGCAAAAGATGTAACCCTTTTTTATTAATGAAAGAAGTGCATATGAAACAGAGGGGGGGTCGATTCCGGACTGTTGGTCTGGGCGAGCACTTGAAGTTGGAGCGTGGCACATTGTCTACATCTTGGTGTATTCTGTAACTCTGTTAATCAAGTTTAGTAATTATTTCAATCTCTGTTGCAGTGTTAAGTTAAGACGATATTATAGTAAAGTGACAAAGTTGTGCGTCATGCATTATTGCGGTGAAGAAGTTGTAAGGCGCAGAACAGAGAAGTAGTTGATAGATAGTTTAACTCAGAAATAGTAGCATACAGTGAGTTAGTAGATTGGGAAAATACAAAACAGGGCCTCTCTTTTACAAACCCCTAACCATCCCAAGAACCCAATAAGATAAACCAAAACAAGTTTAATAGTGTGTATGTGTGTGTATGAATGTGTGCCTATGTATGTGCATGTGTGTAAGCCTATGTGTGTATGCATGTGTATGTATGCATGTATGTGTGTGTGTGTCTATGTGCAAGTATCTATATGTGTATGTGTATGTGCGTGTATGCATATGTGTGTGTATGTGTGTATATGTGTCTATGTATGTGTATGTATATGTGTATATGTGTGTATGTATATGTATATTTGTGTATGTATATATGTGCATGTATGTGTGTGTATTTATGTGTATGTATGTGTGTGTATATGTGTATGTATATGTGTGTGTATATATGTGTATGTGTATATGTGCGTATGAATGTGTGTATATGTCTGTATGTATATGTGTATATATGTGTATATATGTGTATATGTATGTGTGTATATGTGTGTATATGTGTGTATTTATGTGTGTGCATATGTGTGTGTATATATATCTATATATATGTGTGTATATATATGTGTGTATATATGTGTGTGCATATGTGTGTGTATATGTGTGTAAGTTTGTGTATTTGCGTGTGTATGTCAGTATTTATATGTGTGTGTATATATGTGTATCTATATGTATATGTGTATGTATATGTGTATATATGTGCATGTGTGTATAATGTGTGTATGTTTGTGTATATGTGTGTATGTATGTGTGTGTATATGCATGTATGTGTGTGTATATATGTGTACATATGTGTGTGTATGCATGTGTGTATGTATGTGCATGTGTGTCTATGCATATGTGTGTATGTATGTGTGTGTATGTGCATGTGTACCTACCTCGAGACTGGCTTGCTCAAGGGTGCTCTTCACTCTTCTCTCTTCGTTCACTTGCTCGATCCTAGCACAAATGTGCCGAGAAAAAGCTATTTTTTTTTTCAATTCTCAGACCGTAGCTTATGCGATGCCCAAGCATCGCAAGCAGTTTGCCTGCATTGCCATAAGTGTCGCTAGGCTTTGACACTTCTAGTGATGCTATAGCCGAATGCCGCATATGTGACAACCCCAATTTATTTTTTGGGTTTTTTTATTCAATGTCTTTTATGCAACACTTTTTTTAAAGAAGCATTGCATAAGTGATGATACCCACTTTGTTTTTCAATCGGGGACATTGCTACGCTCCCGTTATTCTTGTAGTGTTGTCACATTAAATCAAGGTTGGTTGGGACAACCCATGGCTTGGAAACCATACATAGATGAGTGAATTTAAGATTTCCATGATCTATTTCATGAGGATGTCCGATCTATGGGTTGGAGAGCACATGTATATTCATATATGTAGAGTTTCAACAACTTAGTGTATATGTACCGTTGACCTAGCCTTGGAGTACCATATAATGATGGCTTCATGTCCATCTAATATTACATTTTTCGGAGATCCCAACCTTTAGACAATCCAATCTTAGTACCCATTGTGCTCTCCTATAGTGCTCCACCTATTAGCTATAGAATTATCCATTTAATTTCCACAATGGGAGCACGTGGGTGGACAAGATAATCTATATCTTTTTTAGTATTTAAGTTCCATTGTACATATGTTCTTGACTAGATTTCATACTCATTCGAGTCCATTTCTATTCACTCAATGTTCAACGTATCTAGTGCTTCTTATATCTAGCATTCTCCCTTTCTACCTTACCTTTATCCCATATGTTTTTGTGATCTCTCTCACTCTCTATCCACAACATATCTACTTTATGTCAAGTTTTGAGAGAAGCTCCCCTTCCCTTATTCTACATGGTATCAGTGTTGTTGTAGTTTTACATGATATCAAAGCTCAAGATATTCTTGGTGATTGTAGATTTCATGGAGGCAAAGAGTGCAATGGTAGAGTTTGTGAAGGCAAAGCCTTCAACACTATATTTTATAGAGACAAAGGCTTCAATTATAGAGTTCTTGGAGCTGGCAATGTTTCAACAATATAGCTTAAGGAGTCAAGGGCCTCAATTCAAGAGTTCTTGGAGGTAAAGTCCTTCAACAATAGAGTTTCTGGAAGCAAAGGTTTGAACTCTAGAGTTTCTGGAGGAGAATTCTTGAATGATAGAGTTTTTGGGGGTGCAATGATTGAAGGCTAGAGTTTGTGGATGTCAAGGCTTCAAGCTATATTTTGTGGGGTCCAAAGGATCCATCAATAGAGAAAGTTCAATATCTACAATTGGAAATGGAAGTGGAAGTGGTGCAATGGTCCTCACTACGAAAACAACAAGGATTTTGCCACCAAACTTCAATGAATGTAAGTTAGATGGCACAATATATATGCTTTGAAAGTTATCGATTGTAACTATCTTTGATTCTTATGGAGTTTGGGAGATGGCAATAGGGAATGACCCTAAAATACAATGTGCTTTTTATTGAGATCTTCCATGCTCCACCCTTTTGTCCAAAATTATTTTTATTCTCATGCTAGTTCATATATCCCACATGGAAGTCCCTCTACTCCATATATGGAGGGCCTCATATCACTCCCAAAAGTGACATTCATTCAAGCTCTTGGCAACAGTACCCACATTTTCCTCATGGAGTCTCCACGCTCATAGAGCATTGTATGTAAGTTATTTCCATTTTTAATTAATTCATTCATTATGTTTTCAATCTTTTTATTTCTTTCTTTATAGCTTGTTTTTTATATGTGGATGCTCGTAGAGTACGAGTAGAGCTTCTCCATTTCAACATGGTGTCAGAACATAGCTATTGTTTTGATACAATTCCTTGGTGTCAGAACATAGCTATTGTTTTGATACAATTCCTTTTAAGTTTTGATTTCATTAGCTTTATCATTAACACGCATCTTATTCTTAATGCCTCCCTCTCTCCCATTTCACACCTTTCCCAATAAGAGTGCGTTTGAGCACTATTTCCATTTTTTTACATGGTATTTCATTTTCAATTTTTCTTTTATAGGATCGTAGTCATTCTTATTTTCATTTCATAGCTTATCTGCTTGTCATTCTCCTCCTTCCCTCCTATTATATATAGAATAAAACGTGTTCTTCAGCACTAGTGCAATTTGTTTGTTAATGTAAGTACCATGTTTGCTGTTGAATAATGATTTAAAATGCTCTTAAGCACTCTCATGGAGAGATGGAGTTCTATGCACTTCACCTATAAAAGTGATTGTTAGCAATTACAATCTGCCAAGTGTCTTTCACTTCCGAGCTCGAACCAATAAATGAATGGCGGATAAGGTGCTTCAACACTGTGTCAAGGTTGTCCCAAGTCGCTTGTCCGAGTGCTTGGGCCTCTTGCCTCTTGAGGTGGGGGCGAGGGTTCAACCACCACAGACATCATGTACAGGACATGTTTAACATGGAAAGTTATATCAGCTTGTGGCTGATGTGCCATCGTTTGTCCTGCCTGGAGATAGTTGTGACCATAGTTTAACCCAGCTATGTAAACCCCTGCTCTTGTGGGATAAGGGAGGTCCCATAGGTAGTGTGCCCTTCCTTGTAGAGTTGCAATTTCAAAATTAAAGCCTGGAGGAGTAACCCTCGGCCACGAACCTCCGTTTAAAAAAAAAAACACTGTGTCAAGATTTTGGGATAAGAGCCGACTAGAAAGAACTTGGCGACGGCTTTCTCCGAGGAAGACATACACTACAAGAATTCACGAGTTTGCATTTGAAAGTTGGCCATGGAGATCTACTCAGTGCTAAGTACCATCCCTTTACCGGAGGTGGTACAATTGTAAAGAATATTGGAGAGGTCGATCTGTATGTGCTGGAGGTTGTGAAGGCTCACTGACCATGCTCTCTCCGCGCACAACAATCATGTCGAGAGAACTGGCAAAGATGCATGTTCATAGACATACAACCATGCACTTGTGCATTAAGCTACTGGCTGAAGGGCATAGAAGAAATACAGAAAAGTGTGTGTCGCCTCTTAAACCCAAGTTCCAGATGATCTTTATGTTTCACCTTCATGCATGCCTCACACTAGAGCACAATGAGAAAGCGACACAGTAGGTGCCCACAGCAATGGGCGATGTATATACCCAATACGTCGGCTGCTCCAGATAAAGACAGAGAGAGAACGGATTGAGTTGCGCCAACTTCCTCATTGTTAAGATACTGTCAGACGGTTTCTTTTTTCCAACCACATGAGGCCTTCAGCCACGCAGTGTCACTGAGAGAAAATGAGAAAGAACAAGCTCTCGATATTCATTTGAAGGCGCATCGGTTGTGGACTGAGTCATTCGCCATTGCTTCCATCATCTTCTCTTCGTCATCCTCAGGATCATGATCAAATGGATCAGCCCAACTCACCTCTACAGCCATAGTGAGAACAGCGTGTACGTTGAAGGAGGATTGCCATTTGCGCCAAAGCTCGACTGGAGAACGAAGAGCTTAACTTGCAAAAGAAAAGCTTAACCTGACCTGAGTCAAAATAACCAACCTCAGGTGTATGAGCGAATAACGCCTTGATTGGACTAAAGGAGCGCTCTTTTGTTTTCAATGTAATATGATCTCATCACTCATGAAGCAAACACCATGCACACTTTTTTGGGGAGCCCTTTTCTATCAGTCTTATTTGAAAAGAGGGATATTCCCACAAAAGAAGCATTTTTGAAACATGAACTCTAAGGCTTCCCATCACATGCAACTAGTCCTCCCACATGCAACTAGTCCGTTCCCACATGCAAGACACCTCTCACAAGCTCTCATATACTCTCATGCAAGTTCCATTTATCCTACATAAGGTCTATTTCTTTCCTCTATTCCATATAAAGAGGACCTCTCTTCACCTTTTCTCATTCATTCAAGTACACCTTGAAGTGCAAGCTCAAGCTTTATATGTAACTTTTTATTTGATAATTTAGTTCATTTCCATTCCCTTTCTTCACCATGTTGTTCTTGGTGTACTTTGATCCTCAGTAGCTTGTTTTTGGTTTATGTGTATCTTTTTCGTGTTTCTCATTGTTCATCATTTATACCTCGTTAATAATCAATTGTATCTACATTTCATTGCTTATCGAAAACCCATTGTACCAATCATTGATAGCCTAATGTAGCTAGACACCTCAAGAAGCCACAATGGTAGGGGTTCTTTGCTTAGGATGAGGCATCCTTCTATGGTAGAAGTGGGGCTATGTAGAAGGGTGGAGTGCATTCGTTTTGGACAATAGAATATGAAACCCAAAATACATTCCAATGTTACACCATTCAATTTATCATAATTACAAAGTCTTAATAGAGTCTATTAAGTCCAAGGCCCACAATGAGTTGAGAAGAGATGAATAGAAAGGATGCAAAATGCCTTTCAAAATGTTATTGGATCAAAGAATGGTCAACAAATAGAGGGAAAATACAAGTGAAATGTGATTGAAATCATCTATCTATGAAGAAATGAATTGCCAAATAGATTTCTTACACAAGGTTGTCCTAAGTAGACTTGGTCCAACTTCCACAGAGTGTGTTGGTCTAGCAAATTGGTCTTTGTCAAATAATTGGACTTGGTCCAAAACTTGGCCTTGGTTCATCAATTGGTCTTGATCCAATAAATGATCGAGTTGGTCTAGTCGCAACCCACAAATGAATGGGTCTAGAACACCTCCTTTGAGAAAATGGAGAATGTAGTTTGCGTCTCATGAGAGAGGAAGTTTATTGCTTGCACAAGGAGGGCACAAAGTGTTTGCTTCCATTGGCGATACACAGGTCACCAACATAACCTGAACCTTGAGAAAAAGGCTCTATCCCCTTTAGATCAAGCTTCAAAGTTGGTGCACATTCAATAGAGACCCTCTCTTCAATCACCATTCCCCTTTACATTTAAGTACATATATTTCCCTATAAGATTTTTATGCCACTCTTGTGGCTTTGCACAATGTTAGTAAAGGAGTGGAAAAATGGGAATAGATGGTTTTGTGGTTCTTTAAATGAAAAATGAGCATTGATGGTAGAGAGGAGTGCAAAGCTTCCATGACTGAAGGGATCCAAAAAGTGTTTAAGCCAAAATACCAGAAAGAGCTGGGAGAGTCTTCTTAATGATGATCCAACCATATGTTGATGCACATGTCAATACCCCTTGAAATCCTTTAAAATGACCTTGATAATCATCCAAAATTTACCAATGAAGAATCATTCATGGGCTTGGATATTGAAGATGTGAATGCATACATGAGGAAGAGGAAGTGAGTGAGTGTATGAGTGTGTGGGGAGAGAGTATGAGTAGTGTGCTTGTGCATGAGAAAGAGAGCGAGTGAGTACGTATGTGTAAGGCCAGAGATAGTATGAATGGTGTGCCTGCATATGAGGAAGAGAGAGTGAGTGTGTGTGTGTGTGCATCAAGGAGAAAGTATGAGTGGGTATGTGTACAAGAGAGTGAGCATGTAAGTGGGTGTATGCTTGTGTGAGCCTCATCCAATAGCGAATTGGAATTTGAGTGGGACTTTGACCAAATGGGCACCTTAGCAAGAATTATAAAAAAACCTATAGTTTTAAAATTATATATCCCTACGGATCGATTTCTATTGACACAACTTGATCTGCCATATTATTGGCCTTCAAAACCCTATCTTCTTGAAAATTGATCATCTACTTGTAGTCAAATATTATGGCCCATTCTAAGGATAGGGGGGATGAAATAGTCAGGAGCTTTTACTCTAGTAATGAGAAAGACCAGTTCAAGGAGTATCCCATGCCTAGGGGCAACACAACCTTGGAAAATATTATTAAATATAGGTCATTCCTATCTGATGTTCCTTAGAAAACTATGTATTTTGAGAAGCACACAAACAAAGAAGTTTTGGAAAAAGAATTCTAGGTCGTCAACCACAAAAAGAGTGATCTTGTGTGGATATCACAACATGCTATTTTCAAATATACCCCTTGAGTACGTGGATAAGGCAAGAAACACATATTGAAAAGTGCACGAGCTAAAGAGAACAAATCTAGAGCTAGTCCCACATCATTCAATTAGCAGTGCATAAGGTAGTTCCAGAGCTCCATTGAAGGAGAAACTAAGAAAAATGATAGAAAATCATAATTTACGAGGAAAAAATTCACCTATGAATCCCACAAGAATTCATTTAATTAATCCCATTGATAAGGTAAACCCCCAATTCCAAAAACCTTTGCCCCAAGCTAGAGTAAGACCAATTAATCTACTAGTTGAGCAAGCCACTTCTACAATTAACATAGATAAATTCCATGAAGTCCTTCGAAGATGATTTTTGCCCTCTCAAGTGGTGAAGCGCATGAAGAATTGCTATAATAGGTCTACAGATACATATGCTCATGTAGTTGAGTTCAAAAAAGTGTTAAGAATTGAACAAATCACTTAATTTTTTTTAGAGAATGCAAAGATTTTGGCTTGATCCTTGTGGGAGATACTCTTTCATTATGCCAACCCTTGATAATCACATTATTTGGACATTTATATATGCTTATGGATGAGTTCATAAAAGAGTTCTCCAATTGTAGAGTGAAACATGAATTCATTTTCCCTGTCCTACAATTTGAAACATGCAAGCAATGAGTTAGTAAGACTCGTGTCTAAGAGATACAAACAATGTGTGGATTGATTCCTTACATTGAGAAACTATTTGAAAAGACACTAATTTTAGTGTTGTTGGGCATACTCATAAATAAATAGTTGAAATCCCTCATCTACATTGGTAGCTGGCTAACTATTTTGAACAAGTGCAATAAAGAATGTGTATAAAGTAGAAGACAACCTAACTATAGTCCTTAAGCTTCCACTTTTTGATGTGAGTAGTGAAGTCTGAACATCCAATATTGTGTCAAAATATTTGATAGAAGAGATACCTGACCTAGTAGTGAAAAAGTTGCAAATGGAACAAACAAGACATGGACACTAGTCACAAGAACCAAAGAGATAAAGGTGATTGGAATCAAATGGGTCTACCATATCAAAGAAGCTTGGAAAACGAAAGGGAGGACAATAACGAGTTAAAGAAAGAAAGAAAATTAGTTATTTTCCCTTTTCCCCAAGAAGAATCAGCCTTCTCTACACATGCCATGTTCCCATGCTAAATAGAAATATGCACTTCCCATGATTCCAATCAAGAATGAAGTCTCCAATATTTATGTAAAAATATTTTTACCTCCAAAAAAACATTTACAAAAATAAATGCAAAAAAAATCCACCTCGAACACACGATCCTATTTAAGAGGTAAGAGCAAGAGTTGGGGATGGGAATCCCTACAATGGATCACAAAGATTGACTTTACAAGTGAAATTAACTAGCACCATATATGATTTATCTACAAGGGATGTCACAATCCATCATGCAAGTTACCTAGGTCCCTTTTCCTAGCAATAATGCCAAATTGTCGACATGCAACACAAGGAATGCCCATAGGCCTTGAATTTTTCAAATCCATGAAGAGTAGACCTCTACTTAGCTATAGTTGTGGGAAGTAAGAAGATGAGATGGATAGATGTGTTAGTCAAGAAAATGGCCATATCTCCCTTGTTATTTGTCCAAATTGAGCGTATGATGGCTTGTTTTGAAGCCAACAAGAAGACGCAAAGATTTTATAGACAAATATGAAAATAAGTTGACATCTATAGTTTTTAATAGATCCAAAAATAGTTGCAAAATTGTCGATACACACTAAAGATTAGCACAAAGAAACTTGAAATTGCAAGCAAATAACAAAAATGCTTAGATTTAAGGTAGAAGACGCACATGGAAGAAATTAGCAAGTGTCACACATTATAAAATAAGAAAGAATGAGTCACAAAGAAGCCATGAAAACTTGAGCATGAATTTTTTATAGAAGAAGAGTTCTTTTAATCACATTAGCAAAAAAATGTCTACAAGTGAGGGGCTTGGTGTTGTTATAGTGGCCTCCTTATTGAAACTCCTTAATTATTTTGAAAAGAACGAAAACATAAAAAACCTACCCAAAAATATATTTCCTTTTGTAGATTTTTGGGTGAAGACTCTTCCTATCTTATGAGTACTAATCATGCATATAGTAACAACTCATTCGCGCTACAAAAATGTTGAAGTTTTTGAGAAAAAAAAGATTGCCTCTTGAGTGTAATCTAGTGTAAAAATCAACAATGGAGGGAGCTAATCAAGAGATATTGATACTTGATGTAGATGAAACCTAGCCCCAAGAGTAATTGGAGAGGGTCCAAGAGAACAGGTGGAAGAAAGAGCATCAGACCATGCCACCTATCCAAAGAAAGTGGTAGGCAAAGTAACGAGTTTCCTCAAGATGACTCCATTCATGCAGATGCTCAAAATTTTAGCATAACATATGAAAATACAATTATTTTATTCGTCCTTCAAAATCCCATGAAGGAATATGAAGCCACGATAGAATACAAGCAAACTCGAACAATCAAATAAAATAGGAAATTGGAGAAGAGCATCGTCTCTATGGTAGAGGAATTACTCTAGTCATGCTCTTTGTGTTTTCATTTAGTTCATTCCTTCTTTATCTTTGTCTTTTACTATGGCCAATCCGTCTGCAACTTTGATCTTCATATTATCATCTAGATATTCTTCTTCTTTTCTTGGTTCCACTACTTTGACCACTCCTTCTATGCTTTTGACATATACTCCCACTTGTTTGCTATGAGTATTTGGTTCTAAAAAATTCAAGCTTCCCAATAAAAAAACTTCTACATCACTATCAATTTCTGTTTTAGAGCTCGCTTTAGTTTGAGCTACTGCCATTGATTTTGTTACTTTTTCTTCTTCAATGTCTGCTTCTAATCTATGGATAAAGATAGATCATCCTACTATATCTTCTACAAATGTGTCTTTTTTTGCTTCTAACTTCTTCTTGCTCCCTCTTATTTTCCTTTTGAGCTTTGATTCTTTCTTTTTCTTCTTCACTACTGCTAGCACATTAGTTCTCTTCTCTCGAGGTCCTTGGAGTTGTTGGAAATAAGCTAATAATGATGCTTCTTTTTTTATGAACATTACTTCAGTTTTTAGCATTCACTATCTATTCATGTAAGTCTTCATAGTGCTCCATTTCTACCTGGGTTGAATCGGTTGCTTTGTATGAGTAATCTTTTAGCATCTTCTGGTATCGAGCTTCATAGGCAACTCTTTCATCATTGTCCTACATCAGATATGAATACACTTGCTCTTTTCTGGTCTGGGGTGGATGAGGTTCCTTATCTGCTTCTACTTTCTTTTGTTCTAATTTCATCTCCTCCTCTGTGACCTTTAACCTCAAGATCTAACTTCTTTGGATCCACCTTTCTTTTCTTGATTGGTTGTTGACCTTCAAGCAATATTTCTTTCCTCATTTTACCTACTTCTTTCATTGATATCTTCTTGCCAATATTCTTCACTCTAGCCATTACCTCTCTGAATATTTGGGGCCCTCGAGCTAATTTTATTTTATCTTCAATACCAAGCACATGATAAATGACTTTGTAAGGAATTGGGATCCATTCAATGTATTCTTGGAGTCACAACGATTTGTCACCTCCTTTAGCTACTGGTGGATATATAGTGACATATCCACTACTCCAAATGGCTTAATTTTATCTATGTTGTTCATCATCACCAGAGTAATATGTTTATGGGGCATGGTATACCTTGGAAGTCGTGGAACACACAACAACTACAGAAAGGACTTGATAGCCAATTCTTCATTAGGTTTTCCTTTGAAGTCCAAAAACTTGGCATATCCAACCCAAGAGACTACATTCTTTTTGACAAAGCTCACATCCACTTCTATTCCCATTGGATAAAAATTCAAAGCATCATTTATGTGCTCCAATTTGATGATGACTTCTATCAACTCTGTTTCCTAGTTGGAAACCTTGTAGAAAAAATAGGGACCACAATTATGTCTTTTGAGTTCTTGCAACGAGGCCATCATGTCTACACCTCTTAAAATCAATGAAAAACATTGGCTCTTCCAATAACTTATGTAGACCAAGTGCTTTCCACCTTTTGTACACAACTGCAAACCTCTCAAACTTGTAAAATTCTTGACATAGCATGGTATGTTTGAATTTTCCTTTCTTTATTGTGAAGATATGCTTTCCCACTATCTAGATGTAATCCTTTAGCTCTTTCCCTATCTAATCCTTCTCTCAAAGCTCCTCCTCAACTAATTCAACTTCTACCACTTCTTCAAAAGCTTCAAGATCTAGTTTTCGTTATAGGAATTCCACCTCCAACTTTGCTTTAGGAATGCCTTTAGTCATCTTCCTATAAAATAGAATAACAAATTCTCCACACCAATTAATAAAACTCCACATATAAGAAATTCTTTTCATCACAAGAAGAAATAAGAAGCTTATACTTGTTGATATATTTAGGTAGTGATGTGTCTGAACACTCTAGGACTGCCGGGACACTTTTTTCCCTCTTTAGGGAGTTTTTTTCCCCTCGCTTGTATATATGCCTATTGCCCTAATGAGATACTTATCTTTGTACATTCTCTAGTAATATATTCAGTATTGTGTGTTGTACTCCAAACTTCTTCTTCTTCCTTGTTCTGTTCGCGTGCTTCTACAGACGTCTATCTCCAACAATTGGTATCAAAGCAGGTCATCGCTTCATCTAGGGCACCGTCGACACTCCTCTGTTTGTAGTCTCAGAATCAAACGAATTTTGGTGAGCATACACAATGTGTTTTTGAGATCAAAACTGATTCACTTTCTAGTGCCGAAATCGCAATCAGAGCTCGTTTCGACCCCCGAACGCACTATTGCAGTGCTTGTGCAGGCTATTTTGTCTTTTTGTGCCAAAGGTATATACCAGCTTCTATTCGCCAGTATAAGTGTCTCAAAGTTTGCTACAAGTCTAGGGGAATCCGTCTGGGCAGTTTTGTTCAACTTTTTGAGATACAATCAACTTTCTGCATCAAGGTATTTTAGTCACCGGCCATGGCTGAAAGTAGTGATGTACTCCGTATGTTGGCTGTTGAGGATAAGTTGGACGGTGACAACTACCCGTTATGGGCTTATATGATGCGACATGTGTTGGTTGCAAAAGGACTGTGGAACATTGTGCAAGGTGTCGAAAAACGTCCTATCACACGTGCAACTGTTACAACTGCAGGTACTGAAGCTGATGTAGAAGGTGTTGAAGATGGTGATATTCTGCATATTCCTATTTGTGCTATGGTTTTTGGTACACCTATTGCAGAGCAGATTCGTTGGGATGGCAGAGATGCCCAAGCACATGCATTGATAGCTTTGTCTATCAAACGTGCCATTATTCCTCATATTTGCTCTTGTAGAACAGCTAAGGATGCTTGGCATACACTTACCACATTGTACCAAGCTAGGAATGAGGCTCGTGTTGCTTACCTCTGAAAACAGTTGGAGAGTGAGCACATGAATGAAGGTGATTCTATGGACAATTTCCTAACAAAGATCAAACACTTGAAGGAACAATTGATTTCTGCTGATGAGGTTATACCAGCTAGCTCACTTGTGCAGACCGTTCTGAATGGTCTTCTTGATTCATATCAGAGATTTGCTTCTACTCTTCGGTTGATGATGAAAGGC
This sequence comes from Ceratopteris richardii, assembly GCA_020310875.1. Classification (NCBI taxonomy): domain Eukaryota; kingdom Viridiplantae; phylum Streptophyta; class Polypodiopsida; order Polypodiales; family Pteridaceae; genus Ceratopteris; species Ceratopteris richardii. The sequence continues at coordinate 64,291,770 of CM035409.1, forward strand.
AATCCAAATGCCTTGTCATTTGAGGAGTTAGTCTCTGTTCTGTTGCAGGAAGATCAGTCCAGGCAGAACAGGTCCATTATGCGTGTTGCACATCAAGCTTTCCTAGCTAGTCAGAAGGGCAAAGGAAAATGGAGCTCTTCTACTAGTAAGAAGAAATCTGCAAATGCTGCACATTTGAAGAACCAAAGATGAGAAAAAAAATCAGAAAAGCAGAAATTGTTCTGTAATGTAAAGGGAATGATCATATCATAAAGAACTGTTCAAAAGTGGGTGCAAAAGAGGCAAAGAAGAAAGAGGCTAGAATGGTTGTTGCAAAAGCCTCTACACCAAAACCGGAGTCTGCTAATCTTGTGCGGGAAGAAGAATGGGCATTTACTACTGTTTGCAGTTTTGACCCCATCTTCTCATGAGCAGTGCATGTCTGCAGTAGACTCAGATGTTTGGTACTTTGATAGTGGGGCGACCAAACATATTACCTCGCAGCGCAGTTTCTTCTCTTCACTCGAGCCTGCCCTACAGGGAATACTGTTACATGTGCCAACAACTCCTCTTATCCTATTATGGAAGTTGGTAAGATCATTTTGACTACTACTGATGGTAGTTCTTTCACGTCAGATACTTAATTTGTGCTAGGGATCAAGAAGAACCTGTTATCAGTTTCTGCATTAGCCAAGATTGGCTTGGTTGTGAAATTTGTTGATGATAGGTGTACACTTCATGATCTGTCAAATGGGAATGTGATTATTGCTTCTGGCATTTTATGTCGTGGGTTGTATAAGCTCATAGGCTATGAAAGATCTGTAAATGATTTGGCATGTGCAGTAAATGATTCTCAAGCTATGTCAGATGCAAAGCTTTGGCATGCACGCTTTGGTCATCTCAATTTTGCTAGTTTGCTACACCTGCAGAAATCTGAAATGGTGTCCTCTTTGCCCAAAATTGAGGCACCTGGAAAACATGTTTGTGAAGGCTGTATTTTGGGCAAAATGTAGTGTTCATCCTTTCCAAAAGATGATTCAGTTCGGGCTACTTAGAAATTGAAGCTTGTACATAGTGATGTCTGTGGTCCTATGCGGACACCTTCTTTTGGGAATTATCTTTACTTCGTGACTTTCATCGATGATTTTTCCAGGCATGCATGGGTATATCCATTGAAGGCAAAGTCCGAAGTGTTCATGTGCTTCAAATAGTTTTTGGTTTTGGCTGAAAATCTGTCAGCATGTAAAATGGGCACCCTCCGTTCTGATCGAGGGGTGGAATATATGTCTTCTGATTTTAATGCATTTCTGGCTGAATGTGGGATAAAACACTAGTGTACAATGTTGTATACACCTCAATAGAATGGAGTTGCTGAACGAAAGAACAGATCACTCATGGAGATGGTGAGGTGTATGGTCAAAAGTCAGGCTTTACCACAGAGTTTCTGGCTTGAGGCTGTCATGTGTGCAACATATGTACTAAACAGGTGTCCCACTAAAGCACTGCAATCTATCACTCCATATGAGGCTTGGCATGATCGCAAGCCATCTGTTGCTCATCTGCGTGTTTTTGGTTGTTTGGCATATGCATTAGTGCCTGAACAACATCGCAGAAAATTGGATGATAAAGCAGTAAAATGTATTTTTGTTGGATGCAGTTCTGAAAGTAAAGGCTATCGTCTATATCATCCACAGACTAAATGCATGCTGGTTAGCCATGATGTTGTTTTTGTGGAAGATGCTATTCAGCCATTGCTTTCATGTACTAAGGAGACATCTGTTAGCTCCAAAGACATGTATGATACTTTGCTGCCTCTTTTTATAGGTGGACAGTCTAGTGCTGGTCCCAATGAGGCAACTTCTGAGCCTTTGTAGGTTTCATGTGATGATGCAGATCATTCCATTTCTGATGTAGATTTACATGATGCACTAGTTGATGAGAGAGCTGATATTGAGCAAGCAAAAACTATGCCAAATTGGCTGGTGCAAACTTTGCATGACAGTAAATTAGATGCACCTTTGTCATATCGTACTCGTTCAGGCTCTCATAGTGCCTCTTTTGCATCAGATTGCTATGCTATGGCTGCATCTAGTCTGTGTGATGAGAATGATCCTATTTCGTTTGATGAAGCACAAAATTCAAAAAATTGGATGGCTGCTATGCAATCTGAATATGATGCTATAATGGAGAATGGTACTTGGTCTTTATGTGACTTGCTTCCTGGCAAGAAGGCCATTGGCACTAAGTGGGTATACAAGCTAAAGCGTAAACCGGATGGTATAGTTGACATGTATAAAAAGGGTTATGCACAGGAAAGAGGCATTGATTTTGATGAGACCTTTGCACCTACATGTCGTATGACTACTGTTCGGAGCATCTGTGCACTTGCAGCTCATCATGGTTGGAATGTACATCAGTTGCACATTAAAACAGAATTTTTGAATGGTGACTTGCATGAAGAAGTGTATGTTTTTTAGCCCTGTGGCTTTGTGCAAAAAGGGCATGAAAACCAGGTGTGTAGGTTAAAGAAGGCATTATATGACTTAAAGCAAGCACCACGTGCTTGGTATGAGAAGATACATGCCTATCTGATTGCACATGGTTTTGAGAACAGTCCAACTGAAAGCACCTTATATGTTAAGCGTGCTAATGATGTACTTCTGATCATTGTTGTCTATGTTGACGACATGCTGCTCACTAGTCCTATTGAGAATCATATTGCTGATTTTAAGGTTGATTTTCATGCCTCATTTGATATGTCTGATTTGGGGCATTTGCATTCACATGACTTCTTCTTCTCGTACCATCTTCTTTTGCTTTGCTTGATTTTTTATGCTTCTTCTCTGTCTTCTTGTCTCTTCCTTTATAAGAGTATTTGAAACTCTTGTCTTGTTTGTTTCTTTGGTCTCCATATTGTTGATATATTTAGGTAGTGATGTGTGTGAACACACTAGGACTATTCGACACTTTTTTCCCTCTTTAGGATGTTTTTTTCCATCGGCTTGTATATACACCTATAGCTCTAATGGGTTACTTATCTTTGTACATTCTAGTGGTAATACATTCAGTATTGTGTGTTGTGCTTGTTGTTCATGTGATTCCTTAGACCTCAAACTCCAACAATTGGTATCAAAGCAGGTCGCCGCTTCATTTAGGGCATTTTTGACGCCCCTCTGTTCATAGTCTCAAAATCGCATGAAATTTGGTGAGCATACTCAGGGTGATTATGAGATCAAAACAACTTTATTATATGGTGCAAAAATCGTGATCTGGGCTCATTTTTACCTCTAAATGGACTATCGTAGTGCTTATGTAGGCAGTTTCATCTTTTTGTGCCAAAGATATATACAGGTTTTGGTTTGCCAGTAAAAGCACCTCGAAGCCTACTATAGGTTTAGTAGAACTCATCAAGGTAGTTTTAGATACAATCATTTTTTTGCATCAGGGTATTATAATCAGTGGCCATGGCTGAACGCAGTGATGTATTGCATATGTTGGCTTCAGGATAAGTTGGATGGTACCAATTACCCATTGTGGGCTTATACGATGTGTTATGTATTGGTTGCAAAAGGACTGTGGAATATTATGTAGGGTGTTGAAAAGCATCCTATTTCACCTGCAAACACAGTTGTTGAAGGTGATGTAGATGGCATTGAAGATGGTGATATTCTTCATGTTCATGTTCATGTTGCAATTCCTACTACATCTACTGTAGATCAAATTCATTGGGATGGCAGAGATGCTCAAGCACATGCATTGATAGCCTTGTTTGTCAAACATGCCATTATTCCTCACATTTGCTCTTGCAGAACACCTAAGGATGCGTGGGATACACTTGCCACTTTATACCAGGCAAGGAATGAGGCTCGTGTTGCTTACCTCCCAAAACAATTGAGAGTGAGCACATGAATGAAGGAGATTCTATGGATAGTTTTCTGACAAAGATCAAAGATTTGAAGGAACAATTGATTTCTACAGATGAAGTTTTACATGATAGTGTCAAAAGCTATCATGTGGTAGAGCTTTAGTCAAAGCATTTGCAGCATTATCTCGAGTGTGAACCTTCTCAAGCATAATGCGCTCAATGGCTAAAAAATCTCTAATGAAGTGATACCTTACCTCAATGTGCTTGTTCTTTGCATGATAGACCGGATTCTTAGCCAAAGCAATGGCACTCTGACTATCACTGAGCAAGCGAGGTACATGCTGAGGTAAACCCATATCAAAAGCAAGACGAGAAAGCCACAATGCTTCCTTACATGCCTCACTTGCTGCAACATACTCTGCTTGTGTGGTGGAAACAGCTGTACATTCTTGAAGACGAGATCGCCCAGCAAAATGAAAAATGTACCCTGATGTAGACTTACAATTTTCTACACAACTAGTGTAATCAGAATCTGTGTAACCAATAATGGATGCTTTCCCTCTAGCTAAGCATAGACACTTGTCCTTAGTGCCACTCAGATATCTCAAAATCATCTTGACTTCTTCCCAATGTTTCTTGCCAGGATTAGACATATATCTGCTCACAACTCCCACTGCAAATGTAATGTCTGGTCTCGTAGCTACCATAGCATACATGAGACTACCAACAGCAGACTGATAGGGAATTTTGGTCACGAATTCCTTTTCGTCATCTTATTTTGGGCAATCATCCTTGCTCAATTTCACATATGTGGGTAAAGGTGTACTCAATGCCTTTCCACCCTGTATATTGAACCGATGAAGTACTTTGGATATGTACTCACTTTGAGACAAGTATATGCATCTTTTACTCCTATCATGAGTAATGCGCATGCCAAGAATATGTTTGACATCCCCCAAATCCTTCATATCAAATGTCTGACTCAACTTCTTTTTGAGAACTAACAAATCATAAGAGGACTTCCTAGCAATCAACATATCATCAACATAAAGTATCAAGCATATCAAGTTGCCATCTGAGCATCTCTTTGTGTAGAGACAATGATTTTCATTGCTTTGAGAATAGCCTTGAGATTTATAAAAGCATCAAACTTTTCGTAACATTGTCTAGGGGACTGTTTAAGTCCATACAAGCTCTTCTTAAGGTTACAAACTAGACTTTCCTTGCCAGGAACTACATAACCCTCTGGTTGTTCCATATAGATCTCATCTGTAAGATCTCTATGCAACAAAGTTGTTTTCACATCCATTTGGATTAGCTCTAAATCCTCCATTGCAACGAATCCAAGCAACATGCGTAGGGTAGTCATCTTGACCACTAGAGAGAAGATTTCCTCAAAATCAACACCATGTTGTTGCTTAAAACCAAACCTTTCCAAAAACCTGTAGTTTTGCGAGTGTGGCTGAAAACACAGCCCCTAAGATTGATATTTATTGTCGGAAAAGTACAAAGAACACTCTTCTTGATGTTCGCAGAGCTGTTTGAAGAGAACTATGTGCAAAAGTACTCCAAATTGGCTCCAAAAGACACCCAAAAAATGCTTCAAAAATAGGCTTTGAAAGCAACGAATGAAGCTTTGAGGGACCAGAACATGTTCAAGGTAATGTCACCTTAGTCTTGCCCCTTCTTCAGACACCACAAGAGTGTAGCTTAGTGGCAAGAGATTGCCACGATTAAATGAGCTCTAGGGGGAAACAACATTGGGAGGGGTGACCTCCCGGGAAGTACCGGGAACCTCTATCTTCCTTGATCATTGAGGTCCTCCCTCACACGTAGCCAACAGCACCAACGGTGACTTCGGTGAATCGGATGACAAGGTATGCCAAGGTCTATGCCTTGGTCGCCGCCTTGGTCGTAAGCTTTTTGCGTCAAACTTTTTGGAGTTAGACGTCTGCGAAAGCACGCGAACAACACAAGGAAGAAGAAGAAGCTTGGAGCACAACACACAATACTGAATGTATTACTAGAGAATGTACAAGATAAATAGCCCATTAGGGTAATAGGCATATATACAAGCCGGGGGAAAAAAACCTCCTAAAGAGGGAAAAAAGTGCCTCGGCGGTCCTAGAGTGTTCACACACATCACTACCTAAATATATCAACAAATCCCCCTGGGAGTGATGCGGTGAACAAGTAGCTGGCACTCATGTATAAGGAAGTGCCAAGCTATGTGGAAGTCTCTCCACAAAAGGAAGTAAGCCCAAAGCTTTGCGGAAAGCTTCAAACTTCTCCCTGGGCAGAGCCTTCATGAAAAGGTCTACAATGTTCTCCTACGTGGGCACATATGCCAAGCTGATCTCCCCAGCAGAGAACCTCTCCATGACATAGTGATAATGCACCTCAATGTGCTTAGTGCGAGCATGGAACACAGGGTTCCTCACAACCGCCAATGCGCTCTGACTGTCAGTGAAGATAGTGGTGGCAGAATTCTGACCAACACCCAAATCAGCCATAAGGCGTCTGAGCCACACACACTCAATAGTAGCTGTGAAAGCTGCCCTATACTCAGCCTCACAACTGGAAGTGGCCACAGTAGGCTGCTTCTTGCTCAACCAAGATATACATGAGCTACCAAGCATGAAGCAAAAGCCACTAGTGGACACATGAATGTCATAGCAACCAGCCCAATGAGAGTCAGAAAAAGCATGCAAATCTGGCGGTAGTGATCCCCCCTTTGGATAAAACAACCCAAGTAGCCGAGTACCACTCAAGTAGCGAAAGATGCGCTTAACCGCCTGCCAATGCTTGACTCCTAGGCAATGCATAAATCTGCTCACCTGTGAGACAGCAAACTAAATATCTAGCCGAGTAATGCATAAGTAAATCAAGCATCCAACAGCCTGCTGATAGAGAACAGCATCAAATGCATCTCCAGCATTATGAAGACTCAATCGTAAACCTATCTCCATAGGAGTGGCAATAGGCTTACAATCTTCAAGGCCAAAATGTTGCAATAATGTGTCAATATATTTCGTTTGACACAAAGCCATTCCACCATCAACTTGCATAAACTAAATGCCCAAATAGTGATACAAATGCCCCAAATCAGACATCTCAAATGAGGCATGCAAATCAGCCTTAAAATCAGCAATATGCTTCTCAATAGGACCAGTGAGCAGCATGTCGTCAACATAGACAACAATGATCAGAAGCACATCATTAGCACGCTTAACATGTCTTCACTCAAAATGCTCTTCAAGTTATGCGCAAAATAGTGAATGGCAAGAAACACCAACACTCACTCCACAACTCGTGATGCCTCACACACACTACAGTAGTTCAAAAGTGACGGGAAGGGATGGATAACAATCCTACACACATTCCAAGCATTACACACACACACACACAAAAGATCATGGAGAAGGAGGAAATCAGCAAGAAAGAAGCAAATTCAAATTTCTTCACTACTTGTTCACAATGGCAAAAAGTCCTTACAGAGAGTCACAAAATGACTTATATACATGTGCCCTAAAAATGGTCCTTTCACACAATAGACTGGCACTTTATTGACTAAAAGACTAATTTCCTACTAGTTTACAAGGGTAATGATACAGATATCTATGGATATGCATCTAGAGGACTCCTCTAGTGCATTTACATCGGAAAATGTATTACAACGTGACTATGTTACAAAAATAAAGTGTCCAAATCGGAAAAATTTTGGGGCCCTTCTTTTTCTCTGCATCTTTGCTCTTCTTTGCTCTGCAACACTTCCCCCTCTTTGTCTCTGTCATCCCTTAACAGGCTTTGCTTCTTGTCTCTAGTTATCTGCCTGTAGTTGATCTGGTTCCTTATTAACTAATAGCCTCTTTATAGTTGACCACTGCTAGCTCTTGTGGAAGTCGTAATGATATAGTTTTACCAGCGGTCAAGGAACTGATCATAACTCGGGACTTATTGCATTGGCTTTGGCCTATTATTTTCTTTTCACTGCTCGCAACCCGTGGAGATGAACTACAATCGCTTTGTAGTCTAGCTCACCAATAAGCTCTTTAAATCTGGGTTGTTGTGTTAAGTCAGGCTGCCACACACACAACCAGTGGAAGGTATGAAAGTCTAGATTTATAGCCTTCGATGTGGACCTCTCGAAGATCAAGAAGTTGAAGCACCTTCCGAGGCTCGGGATCTACCGGATATCTTCTTGCACTTCTTCATGGGTAATTGCTGGCCTTGATCCATCCTTGCATGTTGTGTACTTCTCATTGTTGTGTGCCCATGCGAGGCTCTATGCAGTGATGGGTGTTGTGTGCCCCTGTGGGGCTTCCTACAAAGATATGTCTTCAAATATATTCTATTTAGTGAAGATTTTGTCTTGATCTTCTTTGTCTTTTCTTTCTGCTTGACTCTCCCTCAACACCACCCCCTCTTGAACTCTATCATCCCCGACAGGCTTAAGAATCCGGTGGTGTGAGTATGTTTGAATCACTTTCTACTCTTTGTGATTTAGCGAATTAGCTTCACATACCATTAGTTCATGCCATTGAGATGATTTGACTCCATCATCTTGTGCCTGTCTATGATCTGCAAAGAAGCTTAGCTCATAGGCCACCAGTCGTGCATTTAAGTTGGAAGTCATCTTGACAAATATTTCCGAGTTCATTTCCAAAAACCCTATAAAGAATGCTTCTTTGAATGTTTGCATGTATGGACTCGGAAAAAACATAAGTATCGAGTATATTGCCATGAGTGTTAAGTGACTAGGGGTAGTAGATAGATAAAAAACTAGGGCATCTGCTCCCTGGTTAATTTCGATGAAGTTCAAAAAGGTATATTGCACGTGTTGAAATACCTTTAATACTGTAAGTAGCATACTCAAAAAAAAAATTTGTCATTTTAATGGCTAAATCTGGTATTGTGGCATATTTGGAGATCCAAAACTCGATGGTCTTCACCATGTATTCTTCTGTTGATAAGTAGTTGCCTGGTGGACTAGGTAATATTGGATAGTTTAGCCATTGATTATTTAAGCTACCCTGGCGTTGTGCTTCCCAAAATTGCATCCAAGAGCATCTTCTAGGTACTGAGCAAAAATATGGATTGATTTGAAGCACATATGGTACCGATTCTCAGTGTACCCATAATGTAGGATTCTTTTCCAAAAACTTGCATTTCCAGATAGGATTTGCCTTATCAAATTCTTCTTGTGTATATGTGAATGTCTGCATGGTGTATTGCAGATTGCTATCTGGTTCTTTATAGGTGGTCATCTTTATATACTAGCATGTCTCTTCTTTTAGTAGTCCGTAAGGGATATTGAACGGCTTCAAAATTTTTGGTCCAGGCTCTTGCTTTTGATCTTTGCTTCTTTCATTACCTTGAGCACATGTTCTTCAAATTGTTCCATAAATTAGGACACCAGTAGTGCCCGCTCATTTTGGCTTAGTTTTGCAATAGCCCCATTATGTCTTTCAGTGTTCAGCTCTGGTTTCTCCCTTATCGGTGAATGATGCATGGGGGGAGAAAGAGGATGTACCTCAATCTCCTCAATAGCCGTTGTGGAGCTTGGAACTACTGGTGTCCTTGCTGTAACCTATTGTTCTATTTGAGGTTTTAACTTTGCAACTAGTTCATCCTATATATCACAAGAAGTTCGTCCTCAGCCAATTTCCACCACTTTCTGAGCTCGTTCATGTCATGCATGTACTTTCTTTCCCATTATTCTCAAATAGTTTGCTCTTGTTTCAGCTGGTCTTCATACTTCGCAAGTTGATCTTCCAATGCCTTTGTCACGCTTGCGGTTGATTCTGGAACTTCTATGGGTTGGTTGCATAGTATGGCAGTCATAAGTTCTTTATTCCTATTTCTTAGATTGTCTGCTTCCTCCATATATAAGAGTAAGGTACAAGGCTACAATTATGAGCTTTAGTCCAAGTAACCCTAACATCCACTTCACTTAGAATCCAAAAAAAGAAAATACAAATTCAAGGCAAGTGGATACCTCTAATAATCCAAAAGAACACATTGTTTGAACAATTGTATTCAAAATAAGAAGACAAGAACTCACACCTACCCTTATTTCATTGGTTTTATATCTTTAGTATTAAACTCCTACACACACTAGGAGGGGACAAACCCACTAGATTATGTTTTACAAGATATATGTAGGAAGCAAGATAAATTTATATAGAAAACTCTATTGAATCCAATATAAATGGAAACTCCCATAAAAATCTCAATTATCCTAATTAACTAAACTTAACTCAAGTGGAGGTTTCAAGAAGGCTTTAGAGCTCTCGGGGAAAAACATTTTCCCAAGGCTCTCGTAAGAATTGAACGTAAGATCTCCTCCTTCCCCTCAATATGAATTAACAAGTTGGCTAAGAACCTTTACTTGTTTTAGAGAGCACATGAACTTATGCTTGAGTCTAAACTCAAGACTTTGGCCCTACTCGAGAATGACCAAATGATATTTCATATGTGTCTAACTCAGTTAGATGCCCATGTCATAACCTTACTTTATAACGTTCTTTCCCCTAGGAAAACATTCTTTTCCTAAAAAACAGAGCTATATAAAGATTTTAGGCATACCTTGGAGCCTCATGTTCTAGTCTAGAAGAACATGTTTCATCTTTGTGGTGGGATTCTCCTCGTATTTTGAATAAAGAGAGAGGAATGCTATCCAGTCCCTACCCAAACGATTCAAAATACCATTCTTTGCACTTGACAACTGATCCTAGTGTAAGGTTGGGAAATAATAATAAAAGTGTACTAGAAAACATCCATGAAAAAATCATTATGTGCTATCTACGAACTAATATGTGAAATGGGTGGATTCAAGATACAAGTACATTACTTGGCATCATTAGTGCATGGATCTAATAACTAAGGTCGGATTTCCATCCCTATCAACATTTGAAATTTGTTTAGAAATCAAACTAGAAGTTTGGCTGACCAAAACATCTAACTTAGAGGTTTCTACTATGATTCACTTCCAACCAACATTTATTTGAATTATGACCCAACCAAAGGACTACTTTTTCCAACTAGGCTTGAAAATCCTATGTAGAATGTAGGAGAAAGTGCTCCTTATAAATTTGGTCAGGCTTTACTTGAACTAGACCAAAGATAATTCTAAATGAACTTTGTCCAAATTAGGACACTTTTCTCAAAGACATAACTTGAACTTCTTTGAAATTTTCAATCTTATGAGAAACTCCTAAATTTTCTTTAGAAGAGTGTTCTCAACTCTATGAAATTCATTGGAGTTGTGCCACTTAAGCAAACTCAAATGGGCAAGTAAACTTAGATTTAGCATTTTTAAAGATTGAATGGGTTCTTGCAAAAACATCTATCTAAGATGTTTAATTTAGTTACCTATTCCAATCGACTAACCCTAACCTTTATTGAAAGGAGTCATTTATTCATTCTAAGTTAAATCCAAAGGTCTTGGAAATCTAGAAGAAAGAAACAAAGTTTTACAGCCAATTCAAACTTCTAAGAAACTTTATACTATTTAGAGTCAGGCTCTATATGGCTCAAAAATTTTAACTTTTCAAAGATCTATTTCAACAAGGTAATGGAGAATATTATCTATATTTAATAGAAGTAGACTAGATTCTCAATAACCTTGGAGAAAGCTTGAAAATAATCCAACCACTAGACACTAGTGTGGTATCCAACATTAGAGTCTCGAGCCATCGAGCTTTATTGATGATGTTTTTTCCTTTTTTACTCAAAGCACCACTGTTTCTTTTGGGACTAAGTTAATCTTTCTTTTATTTAATCTCTTAAGAATTCCTTTCTTGGAATGAAATTCTTATGCATTACTTTAAGTCAAGAGATTGATTTCACGGAGTTATATACACTTGTGCTTTCAAACTTAACGTAGTCTATGTAACCTTGGGTGAAAGGATCTTTACCCTTGAGCCTATAATTGATTCTAAACCTTGACTCAGTGAAGATTTATAGGCTTTAATTCTAATCTCAATGTGAGAAAAATCTCCTTCATTTCTTTATCCTTTCTTTAGTATATGTCCATTAACTCTACATACTTTCTCAAGAAATCTATGACTTGATTAATGCTTTCTATGAATTATAAATTCTTTTTTTTCTAGCCATCAAAGAAAAGTTCTCAAAAGGGGTTAGTATTCCCTATCCCATACTAGTGGATACTAACTCTAATCCAAAAATTGCATCCTATTTTTTTGGCCTTGTTGCAGAGTAAAGAAGAGCAGAGATGCAGAGAAAAAGAAGGGCCCTAAAATTTTTCCGATTTGGACACTTTATTTTTGTAATATAGTCACGTTGTAATATATTTTCCGATGTAGATGCACTAAAGGAGTCCTCTAGATGCATATCCATAGAATATCAGTATCATTACCCTTGTAAACTAGTAGGAAATTATTCTTTTAGTCAATAAAGTGCAGGTCTCTTGTGTGAAAGGACCATTTTTAAGGCACATGTATATAACTCATTTTGTGACTCTTTCTAAGGACTTTTTTGCCATTGTGAAGAAGTAGAGAAGAAATTCGAATTTGCTTCTTTCCTGCTGATTTCCTCCTTCTCCATGATCTTGTGTGTGTGTGTAATGCTTGGAACATGTGTGTAGAACTATTATCCATCCCTTCCTGTCACTTTTGAACTATTGTAGTGTGTGTGTGAGCCATCAGGATTTGTGAAGCGAGTGTTGATGTTTCCTGCCATTCACTATTTTGCGCATAACTTGAAGAGCATTTGTCAAATTCGAGTATTTTTTACCACCAGTAGATGCGTCTCATTGAGAGCTTCAACAAGAACCCTCTATTGCCCATATTCGGAATTCAAAACAAGGAGAAAAGTTCAAATTTTTGCCTACTGCTGTAAATGGTATCGCGACATGCATTTTCAGAGAACTAGTGAGTTAGAAAGGTAGTTAAGTCTTTTCACATACATTCTATCTCAGCCACTTCACTTTCCATCATTCCCTAAGCTAGAATTGCCTGCAAATACGAACGTGTTACTTGATGTTGTGCCTTTTTTTCCCATGAGAGGTGAATCTAAGAGAGAAATTGAGGACAATGCTCTTAAAATTACCTACACCAAGGGAAAAACATCCACATGGAAGTCTACTACTCGAGCATCATATCCATGGAATACTCATCTACAATGGATGCGGAAGGATCGAATGACTAAACCACATGATTCAACTTAGAAACAAACCAGTCATTTAGTGAAAACGAGGAGAGATAACCACTACTCACAACCGCAATCAGAATCACCTAGACTCCTTCATTTGTGGCTTCCAAAATCATTAATAGGAGCCCAAAAAACACAACACCATATGTGGATTCCAAAGAAGGCCAGACATGCTGCAAATCAAGAGCGAGACAAGCTCGAGGAGATATTATGTTGGCAAAGCGAAATAAGGAGGACCAAAAGGAATCAACATAAGCACAAAGGGAATACGACATCAACCAATAAGAATTCACAAAAAAGGCAACAAGGACTAGAGAACGACCAGAATGACGGAACCAAATACCTCAAACACCAACTACAAAATGGATATGGAGACCAAAGAGGCAGCCAAGACAAGAACATCCTACTCAACAAGATTCCACTTGCACTCATGAAGAGTCTAGTGCACCTAGAGCATGCATAATAGGGCCGCATTACAAGGCCATGCATTTGGCACATTACCTTCTCGACGAAATTAGTGGTGCACATTTCCATCATGGAATAGGTCTTAGATTCTACTTCTAGAGGAATGAACTTACAGTGTAAATAAATAAATGCTTCGACTAGAACTAATTTTTGTTTTCTTTCAAAATTAAAAATAAAAAGAGGTGTGGTAAGAGGCCTTCCTTACTTAAGCAAGGGGAAATGGAGTGATGCAATAAGCGACATATCACTAAGCCATACATAACACATGACTCGATTTCTACTAGAACCTGATTTTCTCTCTATTACAAGTGCAAATGGCTTCTGAGGATTCCGAAGCAACTATTCAAGAAGAGGTGCTAGAGTTCCCATTACAGAGTGTGAAAAAAGCCAAAGGTCATTGGTTTTGAGAGGACCAGCCCACTGGGGATTATCTTTTCTTAGTGGTAATAAAGACTATGGACACTGATCATCCGTTCCTAGTGATGTCTCAAGATTTCAAAGTCGTACATGAACTCCAGTCAACTGTAGACATAATGACGAAGTCAGGTATTCAAAAATACTTCGAACTACCAATCTACAAACCAGACTTCCAAAGATGTACTCAGGTGATGAATACCCTCGAACCAACTTTACATGACCCGTTAGTGCCACAAGCAAGAGTCCTAGATGCAACAGGAGAGTGGGTAATCATCCAATTCACTCACGACTTAATCAAAGAAGCTTTCGGATGGGAAAAGGATGGAAACATAGTTTTGAAAGATGAAAGCCGAGGGACTAAGACACGAACATGCACAGACATCAATCCTATCAATATAGAAGAAGAAGTCCTTCTGATTCATCAACATTTTTGCTTTGCAAATATGCAATGATACACTGCACAACAGAAAATCATAGTGCAAATACTATCTCATGCTATCAAACAGATCGATAATCAAGTGAACATGATGCCATACATCCAAGAACGTCTTTTTGAAGCTAAGAAGCAATGGAACCATAAAAAGTTCTTGAACGGAATGTCGCATTGAGAATACTCATGTACCATGCATTGGGTATCCGAGAACATTTGAAAGAAATGCCCTCATCTTCGGAGATGGCTAAGTATGCTAATTTAGCCACGGACCCAAGGAAGAAGAAATGAGTGAAAGTAGTGGAAGAAGCTTAAACCAGCTCCCAATTGAGAATGAGAGGCACCAAAAGTCTACGAGAAATGATGAAGGCAGAAGAAGCCCTTCCAGCATAAAAAAGGATACATGTACTTCCAAGGACAAGGATAGGAGACAATACACCCATCATGGAAGAGGAACTAACTAAAGCAATGGAAGCACCTCATCAATACATGGAAGGTCAGGTAAACCTGCCAGTACAAGGGCATCATTATCACCAGTCTCATGAAGACTTTGGAGTGGAAGGAACAAAGGTAGATCAAAATACTGATACTGTCAAGGACACAACAAGGCAAGGCTCATCTCAAGAAGAAGTTCACATACTCAAGATGAATGAAGAGACAAACATTAGAATTATAGAGACTCGCTTAGATGGCAAAGCCCTAGTGAAGAATCCAAAGGAAGGAAAAGTAGAGGAAGCAATGGCGGAGCCCGAGCCATTCACACCAATTAGGGTGGTAGCAGAACCCTCTCCTTTGGATGTCAACTTTCAAGGAAGCGCTACAAAGTCAACCACAATTGAAGCAAAGGAAAAAGAGAGAGAAGTGCAACTTCAAATAAGACAACCACATAATGAAACCATACACGTGGAACTAGGCAAGGATGTACAGATGGGGGAAGAACCAAGCATCCCCAAAACATGGATGAATGTGGATGTGGCCCAATTAAAACTAGTCGTGAAGCAAATGATACAAACAACTACAGACACTCAAAAACAAATGCTCGAAGCCGATGTAGACTACGACAAGGCTATGAGAGAGAGAAGCCAATTCTAGGTAATAAGTGACAATTTGACTGCACAATTAATTCAAGTTCAACAGGTACTCTCAGCCAAAGAATCGGAAGCCCAGGAAGCGAAGGAAAAATACACCATGCTAACAATGGAAAACCGGAAGCTCCAAGATCAATTCATAGAGCTACAAAGCAAATATAAAGCTGGTGAAGTAGAGAAGGCAAGAATGAATGTAAGACGTAAGTTGCTTGATATTTATTGATGACATGTGGCCTCTTCAATTTACTATCCTTTGATTTTCAATTTTTGTTTAGTACATTTCTATTAGTTGTTTAATGTTTTCACAAGAAGGAAATATGTTCCTTGAAAATATTAAAATGGAAGAAGATAACTATGAATCTTTTCTTGTTTCTTGTGTGTCTCTTCACAAACATATACACAAAGACAAACATGTTGGTGCAAGGAGCAAGCCTAAGAGCTTGTTCCATGCTCAGAGATTTTCTCTCTTATGGTTAGCATATGTTTTGAAAAGGTTAAAGCCTTGAATTTATCTTGGTCGATTGTAAAAGTGAGAGAGGAGAAAAAATTGCATAGTAACTTCCAGAAATCAGGAGCAATATCAATGGTTGAGGTGGCTCTTTGATCTTGGGAATTTGGACTCTATAGTTCTCTTATGACAACTTTTGCCTTAGTTTCTCATTCCTTTCTCACCATAGTGTTTAAGACCATTACCCAATTTGTAGATTTTAGATTTAGGTCCTGAACTTATACGTGGTCCAATTGTTTGATGTTGGAGATTAGTCCAGTCAAGTGGAGCAAAATGAAGAAGGCATTTACAAAGCCCATCCATAAGTTAAGTTATATATTCTTCTTACCTCTATCATATTATTGGGCTTCCAAATAGTCCGACCTCATATGTCTAAAATCCATATAGAATAGAAACTAAGGTCCATTTCCTTCCTTTCGATAATTTCATCCATCCTATAGATTTCGGTTGAAGTACCTTTGGGCTCGTCCATTACCCTGATAGTTTCATCCACCTTGACCATAATGAGTTGGATTAGAAAGTGAGTCCTTAACCCACGTAATATTTATGTCATCAAAGTTGTAGCCTCTAAAGTTCATTGCAAGAATGGATTAGCTAGCTTTAGGTTTCCCTTCAACTGTTTGATCCATCAATAATTTGATCTAGCACTCGTGTACCATCCAAATCATAGAAGCAAATTTTCTCCTTCACCAGAGGATTGAGGCCATCCATGAACCAACCTCACACCACATCATTTGGAGTTTGTTCTAGGCATGGGATTTTTCATAGTGTCCTTCGGAACAAGGAAGGATAGTCCATGACTTTTTGCTTAGGTTGTTATACCATGTACTACAATGTAATAAAGAGGTTTCCTATCACCTTAGCCTTCCAAAATCTTCTTTGTGAGGCTACTCGCGATGCATTGTATGTCACAAAATGGTTTGGATCAAATTCTTTTAATCATATGATCCCTTCACCACTAAGTATAGCTTGGAATACCTGAAATTTCCAAGCATCATCCTTCCCCCTTCCAATAATTCATATTGGGTATCAAAAAATTGATCATGGCATCCAGATCATCGTCCACTTTATCAATAATGTAGTTAAAGTGCATTCCACTATTTCTATGTCTAAGAGCTGCCCTAAAATTTGCTAATGCTACCACTCCTCTCCTCTAGGTGTCAAGGAGAAAAATTCCTCCTCCAAATCTTCACTTTGGAATCGGTCTCCATCCCAAACACTATTATAGATCTTTCTATGTGCACTATCGGCTTTCCTTGCAATTGTTCCATCCAAAAAAAGTCTAATATGCCTAGTGCCACTCTAAAATCCAAAGGTTTCTTGTCACGCACCCTCTAAGATTCTCCAATGGCTTGTGTTCCTTTTGAACCTTCCGCTTGCAACTTTGCAACCTCGAATGCCCCCTTGCACTTCTAAGAGTTATGTAATTAATGGGTATGGAATCACACTCCCCTCTCAACTAGCAAGAGTAATTGCTTTGATATGACTATAGTATCAGGAATCTTACCACTATAACTTTTTTTAGTTTCTAAAGTAGAAAAACCTACTATGATCAACTTCTCCTATTATTATTTAAATCATGAAAACAATGTGCCAAAAAAAGTTGGCATGGTCTACCTCCATCCCCTAGATGATCAAAAAAATCCCTTCTAAAGTCTAGTCTAGACGATGACAGACAATCCCATCCTGATCGCCAAACTTTTGTTGTATATGTATTTTGTTAAGAAAATTGGAGTTCAGGGAACTAGGAATACTAATAAAAGAGCATCATATGTTTCTATTCGCACACTACAAAGACTAGACTTCAAATTACACATTTTTGCACACAAACGATGTATTATCTTAATAGAGTCCAATCAACTTTAAAAAAGACACATTGAAAATCAAGAGATAAAATAGGCACCAAAACAATACAATTTGCATTACTTAGAGTTGAATCACAAAATCATCTGATCTTACTATCCTGCAACACTACAATCACTCTCAAAATCAAGTCTCTCTCTTCTCGAGTTTTAAGTAGAATGTTTTGTAAAAGAAAAGGGAAGACAAAGGTATTACTTTCTCTATAATTACTAATGGTTTATATTTTGCTATTTTAGAATGAATGAATAATTACATAAAAGCTATGTTTGGGATCTACACAAACTACATATTAACAACTGATACATTTCAACCCATAAGAGAATGTGGCATGCTAAAAACTATGCATCCCACAAGTATTAATGTGTGGATATAATGGACTATATCTTGGAAAAAATCAATTCACCTAACCATAGATGGAACAAGAAGAAGGCATTGCATGGATTGCACACATTAACATTTTGATTATTCATGAAGGATTACAACTAGTATGCACCTTTGAGATAGCTCTCGTCCATTATGAAATATAGATTAACATGCAATGATTGGCTTAGCATAGCATATCATTTGTACCTGAGGAAAAGCAACGAAAGAAAATGAGAGGTGACACTTCTAGCAGAAGTTTCTTTCGAGAATTTTAGTGCTCAAGGAGCCATGTAAACACACAATGATTGAAGAAGAAGGACAAAGAAGAGGGGTTTTATATAGATCATCACCATACGTCAAAGTAATAAATCCTTATCTAGCATGTATCTATCATCATCACTAGAAGAAACAACATTGAAAATTCCCTTTGATATCCCTCACACCATGAATAAGGGCGACAGTCTTCAAGAAGAAGTGTTGCTTGTAGTGTTTTGTAGTGTTGTGAATTGCTGCAAAAATGGCAAACGTAGATGGAATGAGTCAAGTTATGCGTGATAAGTTGGAGAAGAACAACTTCCATGCTTAGAGATTCAGAATGACAAATTTCCTGATGGGAAAAGGCTACTGGAAGTACATCGAAGGAGAGAATGAAAATGCTCCACAGTTACCAGAGAGGAATGAGACTGCAAACCAGTAAAGAGCATATGAGGAATGGAATCAAGGAGAATGAAAGGTAATGTATTGGCTATCTATAAGCATATAGGATAGCATGATTGGACACATACAAGATGCCAAGACTCCGAAAGAGGCTTGGAATAGTTTGGTCACTTTGTATGAGACCAGTACAAAGGCACAGAAGTTGCAGCTCAAGAATAAATCAAAAGCATATGTGAGTCACTTGCATCTATTGGTGTGAATGTAGATGATGATGATAAGGTGGAAGTGTGCCTTCATGGTTTAGGAGCTACATATAAGCAGTTCAAAACTTCTATACATACTAGGGAAAATATTCTGAATTTTGTTGATTCGGTATCCATGCTGATCATTGAAGAAAAGAATCTTGGTGAGGATTCAAACTCCCAAGGAAAACCTAGTTCTAAGCAAGTATTCTACTATGGCAAAGGAAGAGCTAGAGGTAGAGGCTTTGAAAGCAAAAGAGGACACAATAACCAAGACCAAGGTCAACAACAAAATCATGCAGGAGGAAAAGGATAGTTTCAAGGTAGAGGGAGCCAAAGAGGTCACAGAAATTTCCAAAGAAATGATTTAGGTAATGACAGTAAAGGATGCTAGAATTATGGTAAACCTGGAAACTTTGAATGTGATTGCAGGTTGAAGAATCAAAATAGCAGAAGGCAACAAAACAACTATGCATCCACAAGTGTAGATAATTCTGAGAACTTGTTCATGGTTCAACATCATATGATGAATACGATGTCTACTGATGGTTCAAAATTGAATGGTAATGTCTAGTATGTTGATTCAGGTGCTTCTAATCACATGACCAATCATGTAGAATGGTTTAGTAGTTTGTAGAAATTGCCAATTCCCAGATATGTTGAAATAGGTGATGAAACATCACACCCTATCGAGCATACAGGAAACATAGCACTGTCTATGGAGGATGGGAAGGTAAAACACCTTGTTGATGTGTTGCATGCTCTAAATATAATAAAGAATCTGGTTTCTGTTGGACAAATGGTTGACCAGGGATTACAAGTCATGGTGATGGGTTAGATGTAGAAGAGTACAAACAAGATGGACGATTGGTTGCAAAGGAAACAAAGTGGGTAGGATGTTCACCTTAAATGTGAAAATTCCTGAAATGAATGCAGCCATGTTTGCAAAAGGTGCAGGAGTTATTACTGATATAGAGATTTGGCATAAATGAACTGGACATGCAAACTTGCAGAGGTTGAAATTGATGCAGTCCAAGGAGATTGTCAATGGACTACAAAATTTCAAAGTTGCAAAAATGCAAAAGGTATGTGCAGCATGTCAATTTGGTAAACAATCAAGAGCATCATTTTTGCATGACAAGCATGTTAGTGAGAATGTACTAGAAATAGTACAAACATATGTTTGGGATCCTATAAAGACCACTGGGTGGTTGCAAGTTTTATGTTACTTTCATTGATGACCATACACAAAAAGTGTGGGTATATTTCATGAAAGAGAAGAGTGAGGTGTTCACTCACTTCCATAATTTTAAAGCTATAGTGAAAAAGAAGACAAGGAAGTGTTTTCCGACATTAAGATCTAATGGAGGAAGTGAATACATGCCAAATGAGTTTAGCAATTTTCTAAAAAGTCATGGCATTCGACATCAGTTTTCATGTAGGTACACACCACAACAGAATGGCATTGTTAAACTCAAAAATAGACATATTGCAAAAATAGCAAGAGCTTTGATGCCTAAGAAGAATATGCCTCATTGTTATTGGGCAGAAGCTATGC
This sequence comes from Ceratopteris richardii, assembly GCA_020310875.1. NCBI lineage: Eukaryota > Viridiplantae > Streptophyta > Polypodiopsida > Polypodiales > Pteridaceae > Ceratopteris > Ceratopteris richardii. The sequence goes on from CM035409.1 coordinate 64,312,379, forward strand.
ATATGGCTATATACATCATGAATAGAACTCCCACTGTTGTTGTACATCAAGTTACACCTGAAGACAAGATCACAGGTAAAAAGCCAAAGTTATCACATATGAAATTTTTGGGTTGTATTGCATATGTACATGTTCCAGATGAGTTGAGGTTGAAGCTTGATCCAAAAGCAGAAAAATGTGTCTTCATTGGATACACCCTTGACAAAAAGGGATATAAATGTTATAACCCACTCACACGACAGATGAAGGTGAGCAAAGATGTGGTATTTGATGAAATGTCAAGCTTCTATGTAGATGCCAAAGATGGATTTAATCCTGAATCAAATGACAAAGAAAATGCTGAAAAATCAAGTGCAAAATCTCAAGTTTTGAGCAGACCAGATGAATCACCAAGCAATAGTTCCAACTCAAATCCATGGAGTGGAAGATTGCATGGAAATTTCAGTCTAGAAAACTCATCAAATTCATATAAGAAAGGTAAAGAAAAGCTTTCTGTTGGTTGTAAAACATGTGCAAGTTTTGAAGACGATGGAGATTCAAGTGGTTCAGAAAAGAGTCTTGATGTGGAACTTGGATTGCCCTCTGTGAAGACTCCAAAAGTAAGAAAGGCACATGCAGATGATACAAGGAGAAGTGACCCAAGACCAAGAAGATCTGTGAGGATGTAGAATTCAGTGCAATGATTGATGTATGACAGTTATATGGCTCGTCATTGTGCCTACATGACCAAGGTATACAAGATGTTGAACCTTCTTGTTTTGATGATGCAATTGGAAATGCAGATTGCGAAAAAGTTATGGTTGAGGAGATGGCTGCACTTTATGGAAACAAAACATGGAAGCTGGTTGCATTGCCACAAGGAAAGAAACCCATAGGCTGCAAGTGGGTTTACAAGGTAAAGCACAATGTTGATGGTAGCATAAGCAGGTATAAAGCATGATTGGTAGCAAAAGGATATGCACAAACATATGGCATTGATTATGAGGAAACGTCAGCCCTATCTAAAATGTCTACTCTTAGAATGCTTGTTGCATTAGCTATAGCAAAAGCATGGACTTTACATCATATGGATGTGAAGTATGTTTTCCTACATGGTGAGTTACAAGAAGAAGTATATATGAACCAGCCACAAGGATATGAATATTCAAAGCACCCAAAATATGTTTGCAGGTTGAAAAAGGCTTTGTATGGACTTAAGCAAGATCCTCGTGCATGGCATGCAAGGATCACGGATTACTTAACAACCATTGGGTTTTCTATATGTGATGCAAATCATTCATTATATGCAAGGAAAGGTGATGATGGAATCACAATTGTGGCTATGTATGTTGATGACTTGATTGTAGGAGGTGACAATGAAGTAAGCATTAAAGAGGTAAAGCAACTCCTTATGCAGGAATTTGACATGAAAGATCTTGGTGTGCTGCCCTACTTCTTGGGCATTGAGTTTATACATACAAAAATAGGTATATGGATGTCACAAAGGCAATATGCCTTGAATATGCTGCAAAAATATGGTATGGCTGATTGTAAGCCAATTGCTATGCCCTTAGATCAGAATTTGAAGTTGGATACTATATCAGGTGAAGCATTGGAAAATGCTACTATGTACAGGAAAATTGTGGGAAGCTTGATATATCTCACAATTACAAGGCCTGATCTAAGCTACACTATTGGACTTGAAAGCCAATTTATGCAGGTTCCCATGAAGCCATATTTGGATGCTTTGAGGCACACTCTATGTTATGTGAGTGCTACTTTGGATAATGCAATGTTTTATGAAGCTCATGTAGATTTGCAGGTTCATGGATACACCGATGCATATTGGACTGGTAGCATTCCAGATAGAAGATCTACTAGTGGTTTTCTATTCTCACTTGGGAGTGCAACTATTACATGGAGCAGTAAGAAGAAACCCATTGTTGCTTTGTCGAGTATAGACACTGAGTATAGAGGTGTTGTAATGGCAGGGTATGAGGCATCATGGTTAGAGATGCTACTTGTAGATTTAGGTGTGGAAGTGCAAAAGCCTATCACCATCTATGTGATAATATTAGCAGCATACAGTTAGTACAGAATCTTGTTTTCCATGCTAGAACAAAGCATAATGAGGTACATTATCACTTCATCAAAGAGAAGGTATTAGCATGTGATATTGATCTTATCTATGTGAGAACAAGTGAGGAGGTTGCTGATATTTTCACTAAAGCACTTGGATCAAAAAAAGTTGAAGAAGTTTCGAAAGATGCTTGGATTAGAGGATATGATGTTGAGCTTGAGGGCGAGTGTTGAGATATCAAGCTCAACATGTGATGATTCAGGATGACACGTATCAGTTTTTCATCTCTGACATGTATAGTGGTCATGCCGTTATATGTCAGGGATACTTCATTGGGCTTACTAGATTTATTTACCAAGAGTGATGGCACATTTGTTTCTTGTCAACTCACTCATTTGTGGACATTAGGATTTTCCCCATGTACTTTTCTTTATATATGGCAATTGTTGTATTGTTGTTTTTAGGTCATTCTTGTACATTCCTTTTATGTAATAGAAGAAGATAAAGAAGATCATTTTTCCTTGCCTCAATATGTGTGTGTGCTCCTCTTTGATTGTGAGAGTGTGTGTGTGAGCTCTCTTGCTTATCTCCTTCCTCGTGACAAGATGGTCACTAGTGGAAATTGGGAAAAGCAATTACCTCATGCTATGTGAGCATTCACAGTAGCCTACAAGTTGGCTCTCGGAACAACCCAATTCAATTTGGTTTATGGGTGAAATTTGATTCTCCCAATTGACTTCGTAGTGCCCACCTTACGAGCTACCAAGACTTATGAGTGGTTGGGACATGAATTGTCACAACAATTAGAGTAGATAGAGAGATTGCAAGAGGCATGTTTACGAGGGATTGCAAGAACATATGCAGCCAAGCAAAGATAGAAAGAATGCTATGATGCACATATAAGAAGGGGCTGAAATATGGAGACTTAGAATTTGTTTACTCACTTATGCAACATGCAAAGAAGCTTCAAAAGAGAGGCTATGGAACCTTACTAATAAATCAGATCTCATCGTGGGGGAGCTATCAGTTTGTCCAACCTAGATCGAGAAGTCTTTCCAAGTTACATTAGTGGGTGTAGAGTTTAAGGTTGTACAAGGATCCACTCTTTGAAGAAATGCTTGCATGATTGCTTCAAGCCCAAAACAAGAAACAAGAAGAGGAGAGGATACAAGGAGGGGAACAACAAGAAGCATTCAAAAGAATCAAATGATGGAAATAGTGGATGAGAAAAGCACATGAGAGAGGAACCTACTATAGTCACACAATTCGTATGGTGAACTATCAAGGTTGGAAAGATCAAAGGAAACATTTATTGACCAAAGGGCATGTTTAAAGTTAGGCATTGGTTATACCCTACTTGATTCTTCAATAGGCACTAGAGAAACTCTAAGTACAATTAGAGCCTCAAAGGTAGAATCCTTTGGTCTCGAGATCTCTTCCATAAAGACATACATGGTTGGCAATGAAAGTAATTGAAATCAATTAACGAGGTGAATTTTTTACTCTCATACATCTTGGTAACTCTACTATGATTCTTAATCTTCTAGTATGCCATGAGAAAGATCTCTTAGAAGAAATTATCTTGGGACAAGGTTGGATTTATGAATATTCAATCACATTGAATATAGCTCAAGGAACATTGTCTGTAAAAATTCAAGGTAAGGAGATCTTCAACTTCTTAGAGGAGAGAAAGATGCCTCCAAAAAGACTACATGATCAGAATTAAAGTGCTTAATAATTGCATGAATTTCTTCATGATCCTATCATGAATATCCACTCTTCTACTTCTGGTTGTCCATCTTTCACAATCTTATCCTCTTACACCAAATCAAACTCATCAGTAACTCCCTTTGAACCATTATTTGAAGAGAGACATGGTGAGGCATGCAAATGTACAGAGATTCGTGTTCAAAACAATATCGGGAGGGAAATAATAAATTAGGATTACTCGAATTCTTTTGCACTAGCACAAGGCTTCAAACAAGCATGGATGGTGAAGAATGACACACAACCTCATCCTTTCCCATTGCCTTTGTCACTCGAACATCAAAATCATCAATTGAAAGTCAATCGATCACCTTTTATTCCAAACCTCAGGATGAAACAAATTTGGTTGCCAAAGCAATTGATTGTGGCTCAGATCAATCATGAACAAATCTAGAACCTAATATCCATTTGGTTGTATCTAACAAGGGTTGCCAACCATCAACTTGGGAACAAAACAAGAAGAACCCAAGGAAGTGTCTAGCTCTTATGAAGAAGTAGAGACAAGGAACACCCAATACAACAACAACAACAACCAAAACACATGCAAGGCCCAAGCATAGCTAAGAAGATTAGGGTACCTTAGTCCCATAGTCAATCCTTAAAAGATTTTAGATACATTCGGAGGCCCAAACCAAAGAACATTTAGTCCCAAAGGATTCAAGATTCCAAATAGTAATGGGATAGAAAACAACCTCAAGGACAAATACTCATTGGCTAAGGTAGCCTTTGTAGTGACAATGTAAGGTGAATCGACCCATTGTGAAACAAAGAATACAATAATGAAGACAAGGAAAATATAATTTCTCAACCCATTGGCCTCCTTAGCATCAATTAAAAATATACTAAATACTTAATATGCAAAAACACACAGCTACCGTAGATGGAGGGTGATGCTCTCTTCGAGCGGTCATTGGTTCAAATCCCTTCTCTAGCAATGTGCAAGATTGCTTAATGTTTTGCAAAAACTCATATCAAGAGGAGGCAACACACGTGAATAAACAAACATGAACCATCTCTTTAGAGGCACACAAACCACCTTAAAAAAAAGCTCAGATAAAGTCAATGAAGAAGATGACGATCCATCAAGCTCTCCATGGAAGCTTGTAAGGAAGATGATTAGACCACCAAGGTCACCATGAATGCTTGAACCTCAGACACCAATGTAAAAAACTAACTATTAGGACCACCACTTGCACATTTCTTAACCTTTGCAACAACTCATATTGGAAGGAGGCAACACACATGAATAAACAAATATGAACCATCTCTTTAGAGGCACACAAGCCATCTTAACAAAAATCTGAGATAAAGTTCATGAAGAAGATGATGATCCATCAAGATCTCCATGGAATCTTGTGAGGAAGATGATAAGACCACCAAGGTCACCATGATAGCTTGAAGCTCTAAGACCAATGTAACAAAGTAACTATTAAGACCACCACATGCTAGAGAGATGACTCTCCTCCCAACCTTAAGCATGTATATATAGCTATTGAGGACTTTGATTGTAAGTCATTTGTTAAAAGAACAACTTTACTTGAGAACCACTCTTTTGGAAAGGTAGCATCAGTTGAGAACCATCTCTTTTAGAATCAATCCACGTCACTCTTTTCTGCATTGATTCTCCACTGCCCTTTATGTTGAAAGGTTGTGGTCCACAACCTTTTCAGAATCAATCCACACCACTTGTTTGTGACTTAATTCTCCATCACCCATTATATGGAAGGATTCCAATTACAAAGAATAGTCGACAATGCTTTGGCTCATGGAGCTCTTGGGGAAAACCTTGCTACTTGCAAGTTTTGAACTCAAGACCTCCTCCTTGCCCCCCTTAAGACTTATCCACTAAGCTACGTGGATTCCTTGTCTTAGAGAGCATAAATTTAGATATGTTTGAAATGATTGGACACTTAGATCATAAACTTACTTTATTACAATTGATATACTTGGAGTTTGTAATTTCATAAGAGCCCCATAGATGTGAATTCATTGTTGGAGTTAGACGTCTGCAGAAGCACGTGAATAGCACAAGGAAGAAGAAGAAGCTTGGAATGAAACATACAATACTGAATGTATTACCACTAGAATATACAAAGATAAGTAACCCATTGGGCTATAGGCGCATATACAAGACTAGAGGAAAAAACCTCCTAAAGAGGGACAAAAGTGCTTCGGTAGCCTTAGTGTGTTCACACACATCACTACCTAAATATATCAACAAATCCCTCGTGAGAGTGATGGGGTGAACAAGGAGCTGACACTCATGCATAAGGAAGTGCCAAGCTATGTGGAGTTAATCCACAAAAGGAAGTAAGCCCAAAGCTTTGTGAAAAGTTTCAAACTTCTCCCTAGGCAGAGCCTTCGTGAAAAGGTCTGTAATGTTCTCCTTTGGGCACATATGCCAAGCTGATCCCTCCAGTAGAGAGCCTCTCCCCGACATAATGATAATGCACCTCAATGTGCTTAGTGCGAGCATGGAACACAGGGTTCATCGCAACTACCAATCTAATCTGACTATCAGTGAAGATGGTGGTAGCAAAAGACTGACCAACACCCAAATCAACCATAAGGCATCTGAGCCACACACACTCAATAGTCGCTGTGAAAGCTGCCCTATACTTAGCCTCACAAGTGGAAGTAGCCATAGTAGGGTGCTTCTTTCTCAGCCAAGATATGCATGAGCTACCAAGCATGAAGCAAAAACCACTAGTGGACATACAAGTGTCATAGCAACCAGCCCAACCAGAGTCAGAAAAAGCATGTAAATCTGGCAGTAGTGATCCCCCTTGGGATAAAACAACCCAAGTAACCAGGTACCACTCAAGTAGCGAAAGATGCGCTTAACTACCTACCAATGCTTGACACCTAGGTAATGCATAAACTTTCTCATCTGTGAGATAGCAGATTGAATATTTGGCCAAGTAATGCATAAGTAAATCAAGCATCCAACTGCCTACTGATAGAGAAAAGCATCAAATGCATCTCCAGCATCATGACTCAATCGTAAACCTGTCTCCATAGGAGTGGTGATAGGTTTACAATCTTCAAGGCCAAAATGTTGCAATAATGTGTTAAGATATCTTGTTTGACACAAAGTTATTCCTCCATCCACCTACATAAGGTAAATGCCCAAATAATGATGCAAATGGCCCAAATCAGACATCTCAAATGAGGCATGTAGATCAGCCTTGAAATTAGCAATATGCTTCTCATGAGGACTAGTGAATAGCATGCCATCAACATATACAACAATGATCAAAAGCACATCATTAGCATGCTTAACATATAAGGTCCTTTCAATTGGAATGTTCTCAAAACCATGTGCAATTAAATAGGCATGTATCTTTTCATACCAAGCACGTGGTGCTTGTTTTAAACCATATAATGCCTTCTTTAACTTGCACACCTTGTTTTCATGCCCTTTATACACAAAGCCATGAGGCTGAAAAACATACACTTCTTCATGCAAGTCACCATTCAGAAATGGAGTTTTAATGTCCAACTAATGTACATTCCAACCATCATGGGCTACAAGTGGAAAAATGCTACGAACAGTAGTCATTCAGCATGTAGGTGCGAAGGTCTCATCAAAATCAATGCCTCTTTCCTACGCATAACCCTTTGCAACAAGCCTAGCCTTATACCTGTCAACAGTTCCGTCAAGTTTACGCGTCAGCTTGTATACCCACTTAGTGCCAATGGCCTTCTTGCGAGGAGGCAAGTCACATAAATTCCAGGTACCATTTTCTTATGATAGCATCATATTCAGATTGCATTGCAGCCATCCAATGTTCAAAATTTTGTGCTTCATCAAATGATGCAAGCTCAGTCTCATCACAAAGACTAGAGGCAACCATAGCATAGCAATCTGATGCAAAAGAGGCACTATGAGAGCCTAAATGAGTACGGTATGAAAGAGGTGCATCTAATTTGTTGTCATGCAAAGTCTGCACTAGCCATTTTGACATAGTTTTTGCCTCCTGAATATCAGGTCTCTCATCAACAAGTGCATCATGCAAATCTGCATCAAAAATGGAATGGTCTGCATCGTCACATGAAACCTATAAAGGCTGAGAAGTTGCCTCAATAGGACTAGCACTAGACTGTCCACTTGTAAAAAGAGGCAACAAAGTATCATACATGTCTTTGGAGCTAACAGATGTCTCCTTCATACATGAAAGTAAAGGTTGAATCGCATCTTCTGCAAAAACAACATCACGGCTAACCAAAATGCATTTATTTTGTGGATGATATAGATGATAGTCTATGCTTTCAAAATTATACCCAACAAAAATACATTTTACTACTTTATCATCCAATTTCTTGCGATGTTGTTCAGGCACTAATGCATATGCTAGACAACCAAAAACATGCAAGTGAGCAATAGATGGCTTAGGACCGTGTCAAGCCTCATATGGAGTGATAGACTATAGCACTTCAGTAGGGCACTTGTTAAGTACATATGGTGCACACATGATAGCCTCAAGCCAGAAACTATGTGGTAAAGCCTGACTCTTGACCATGCACCTTGCCATCTCCATGAATGACATGTTCTTCCAGTCAACAGCTCCATTCTGAGGTGTATACGGCACTGTGCACTGATGTTTTATCCCATGTTCAGCCAGAAATGCATTAAAGTCAGAAGACATATATTCCCCCCTCGATCAGAACGGAGGGTGCCCATTTTACATGCTAACAGATTTTTAGGCAAAACCAAAAATTGCTTGAAGCACATGAACACTTCGGACTTTTCTTTCAATGGATATGCCCATGCATGCCTAGAAAACTCATCAATGAAAGTCAAGAGGTAAAGATAGTTTCCAAAAGAGGGTGTCTGTATAGGACCACAGACATCACTATGAACAAGCTGCAATTTTTTAGTAGCTCAAATTGAACCATCTTTTGGAAAGGAGGAATGTTGCATTTTGCCCAAAATACGGCCTTTACAGACATGTTTTCCGGGTGCCTCAAGTTTGTTCAAAGAGGACACCATTTTAGATTTCAGCAGGTGTAGCAAACTAGCAAAATTTAGATGACCAAAGTATGCATGCCAAAGCTTTTCATCTGACATAGCCTGAGAATCATGTACTACACATGTTGAATCATTCATAGATTTTTGATAGTCTATGAGCTTAAACAACCCACGGCCTAAAATCTCAGAAGCAATAATCATGTTGCCATTTCAAAGATCATGAACTATACATCTGTCATCAATAAATTTCAAAACCAAGCCAATCTTGGCTAATGCAGAAACTGATAACATATTTTTCTTGATCCCTTGCACAAATAAAGCATCCAACAAAGTGAAAGAACTACCATCAGTAGTAGTCAGAATGATCTTACCAACTCCCATGACAAGATAAGCTGCGTTGTTGGCGCATGTGATAGTACTCCATGTAGGGGCCGGCTCAAGTAAGGTGAAGAAACTCCACTGTGAGGTAATATTTATGGTTGCCCCACTATCAAAATACCAAACATCTGAGTCTACTACAGACATACACTGCTCATGAGAAGATGGTTCAAAACTACAAACAATAGTAAATGCCCATTCTTCGTTCTGGACAAGATTTGCACGCTCTGTTTTCGATGTGGAGGCCTCTACAAAAACCATTCCAACCTCTTTTTTCTTTGCCTCTTTTACAGTCAGTTTTGAATAGTTCTTTATGATATGATCATTTCATTTACGGTACTTACAAAAGAATTTCTACTTTTCTGATTTCTTCTCATCTTTGTCTTCGTTCTTCAAATGTGCAACATTTGTAGATTTCTGCTTACTAGTAGATGAGCTCCATTTACCTTTGCCCTTTTGATTAGCCAAGAAAGCTTGATCTACAACACGCATAATGGACATGTTTTGTCTAGACTGATCTTCCTGCAATAGAACAGAGACTAACTCCTCAAATGTCAAGGCATTTGGATTGTCTTTCATCATAAAATGAAGAGGAGAAGCAAAACTCTGATATGAATCAGGAAGACCATTCAGAACGACAAGTGGGCTATCTAGTATAATTTTATCCGCACAAATCAATTGTTCCTTCAAGTCTTTGATCTTTGTTAGAAAAATGTCCATAGAATCACCTTCATTCATATGCTCACTCTCCAACTGTTTTTTTGAGTTAAGCAACACGAGCCTCATTCCTAGCCTGGTACAATGTGGTAAGTGTATCCCAAGCATCCTTAACTATTTTGCAAGAGTGAATGTGAGGAATAATGGCATGTCTGGCAGACAAGGCTATCAATGCATGTGCATGAGCATCTCTGCCATCCCAATGAATATGCTCTGCAGTAGATGCAGCAGAAACCATGGCACGAAAAGGAATCTGAAGAATATCAGCATCTTCAATGCCATCTGCATCAGCTTCAATACTTGTATTTGCAGGTGTAATGGGACATTTTTCAACACCCTGCACAATGTTCCACAATCCTTTTGCAACCAATGCATGTCGCATCATATAAGCCCACAATGGGTAATTGCTACCGTCCAACTTATCCTCAACAACCAACATACAGAATACATCATTGCTTTCAGCCATGGCCATTGACTAAAACACCTTGATGCAAAAAATGATTGTATCTGAAAAAGTTGAACAAGGCTACCATGATGAGTTCTACTAGACTTGTAGCAGACTTTAGGATGTTTATACTAGCCAACCAATACCTCTATATATATTTTGCACAAAAAGACAAAATAGCCTACCCAAGCACTGTGATACTGCATTCGGAGGCCGAAACGAGCTCATATTGCGATTTCGGCACCACAGAGCAAAGGTGTTTTGATCTCCTAATCACCCTAAGTATGTTCACCAAATTTCATGCGATTCTGAGACTATGATCAGATGGGTGTCGATGATGCCCTTTATGAAGCGGCAACCTACTCTGATACCAATTGTTGGAGTTAGACGTATGTGGAAGCACGCAAACAGCACAAGGAAGAAGAAGAAGCTTGGAACACAACACACAATACTGAATGTATTACCACTAGAATGTACAAAGATAAGTAACCCATTAGGGCTATAGGCGTATATACAAGTCAGGGGAAAAAAACCTCCTAAAGAGGGAAAAAAGTGGCCCGGTAGTCCTAGTGTGTTCACACACATCACTACCTAAATATATCAACATTCATAAAGCTGATGTAACATATATTAGGCTTTACCATGGAAGATTCTATAAAATGCACCCACTGTAGAGCGAATTCATTGGGATGGCAGAGATGCTCATGCACATGCATTGATAGCCTTGTTTGTTAAACATGCCATTATTCCTCACATTCACTCTTGCAGAACAACTAAGGATGCTTGGGATAGACTTACCACATCGTAACAAGCTAGGAATGAGGCTCGTGTTGCTTAACTTTGAAAACAGTTGGAGAGTGAGCATATGAATGAAGGTGATTATATGCACAGTTTTCTAACAAAGATCAAAGATTTGAAGGCACGGTTAATTTCTACTGATAAAGTCTTGCCTAACAATTTGCTTGTAACTTTTTTGAATGGTCTTCTCGATTCATACCACAGTTTTGCTTCTACTCTTCGTTTGATGATGAAAGGAAATCCAAATGCCTTAACATTTCAGGAGTTAGTCTCTGTTCTATTGCAGGAAGATTAGTCTAGGCAGAACAGGTACATTATGCATGTTGCATATCAAGCTTTCTTGGCTAGTCAGAAGGGCAAAGGTAAATGGAGCTCTTCTACTAGTAAGCAGAAATCTGCTAATTCTACACAATCAAAGAAGGATGATAGAGATGACAACAAAACAAAGAAGCAGAAATTATTTTGCAAGTACTATAAACCAAATGATCATGTCATAAAGAATTGTCCAAAACTCGTTGAAAAAGAGGCAAAGAAAAAAGAGGTTGGATTGTTGTTGCACAGGCCTCTACACTTAAAATAGGGTCTGCTAATCTAGTGTAGAATGAAGAATGGATGTTTACTACTATTTATAGTTTTGACCCATCTTCTCTTGAACAGTGTATGTCTGTAGTAGACTCAGATGTTTGGTACTTTGATAGTAGGGCAACGAAACATATTATCTCATAGTGTATTTTCTTCGCTTCACTCGAGCGTGCCCCTACAGGGAATACTCTCACATGCATCAACAACTCCTCTTATCCTATCATGGGAGTTGGTAAGATCATTCTGACTACTGTTGATGGTAGTTCTTTCACATTGTCGGATGCTTTATTTGTGTCAGGGATCAAGAAGAATTTTTTATGAGTTTCATCTTTAGACAAGATTAGCTTGGTTGTAAAATTTGTTGTTGATAGATGTGCAGTTCATGATCTTTCAAATGGCAACATGATTATTGCTTCTGGCATTTTATGTCATGGGCTGTATAAGCTCATAGACTATGAAAAATCTGTCAATGATTCATCATGTGTAGTACATGATTCTCAGGCTATGTCAGATGCAAAGCTTTGGCATGCACACTTTGGTCATTTGAATTTTGCTAGTTTGTTATGCGTGGAGAAATGTGAAATGGTGTCCTCTGTGCCCAAACTTGAGGCACCCGGTAAACATGTCTGTGAAGGTTGTCTTTTGGACAAAATGTAGCATCCCTCCTTTCCAAAAGATGGTTTAGTTTGAGCCACTCAGAAATTACAACTTGTTCACAGTGATGTTTGTGGTCCTATTTAGACACCCTCTTTTGGAAACTATCTTTACTTTGTGACTTTCATTGATTATTTTTCCAGGCATGCATGGGTACATCCACTGAAAGAAAATTCCAAAGTGTTTATGTGCTTCAAATAGTTTTTGGTTTTGGCTGAAAATCTGTCAGCATGTAAAATGGGCACCCTTCATTCTAATCGAGGAGGGGGAATATATGTCTTCTGAATTTGATGCATTTCTTGCAGAACGTGGGATAAAACATCAGTGTACAATGCCATATACACCTCAATAGAATGGATTTGCTAAACGGAAGAACAGATCACTCATGGAGATGGTGAGGTGTATGGTCAAGAGTTAGGCTTTACCATAGTTTCTTCTAGCTTGAGGCTATAATGTGTGCAGCATATGTACTTAACAAGTGTCCCACTAAAGCACTGAAGTCTATCACTCCATATGAGGCTTGGCATGGTCCCAATCCATCTGTTGCTCATCTATGTGTTTTTGGTTGTCTGGCATATGCATTAGTGTTTGAGCAACATCTTAGGAAATCGGATGATAAAGAAGTAAAAATGTATTTTTGTTGGGTATAGTTCTGAAAGCAAAGGCTATTCTCTGTATCATCCATAGACTAAACGCATTTTGGTTAGCTGTGATGTTGTTTTTGTGGAAGATGTTATTCAGCCTTTACTTTCATGTACAAAGGAGACATTTGTTAGCTTCAAAGAAATGTATGATACTTTGCTGCCTCTTTTTATAGGTGGATGGTCTAGTGTTGGCCTTAATGAGGAAAATTCTTAGCCTTTGCAGGCTTCATGTGATGATGCACATCATTCCATTTGTGATGCAAATTTACATGATGCACTTGTTGATGAGAGAGGTGATATTGAGGAGGAAAAAACTATGCCAAAATGGTTGGTGCAGACTTTGCATAATAGCAATCTAGATGCATCTCTGTCATACCGTACTCGTTCAGGCTCTCATAGTTCCTCTTTTGCATCAGATTGCTATGCGATGGCTACCTCTAGTCTCTGTGATGAGAATGAGCATGTTTCGTTTGATGAAGCACAAAATTCTAAAAATTGGATGGTTGTTATGCAATCAGAATCTAATGCTATCATGAAAAATGGTATGTGGTGTTTATGTGACTTGTCTCTTGGAAAGAAGGCCATTGACACTAAGTGGGTATACAAGCTGAAGCGTAAGCATGGTGGAACAGTTGAGAGGTATAAGGCTAGGCTTGTTGGCAAATGTTTATGCATAGGAAAGAGGCATTGATTTTGATGAAACCTTTGCTCCTACATGTCGAATGACTACTATTCATGGCATCTATGCACTTGTAGCTCATTATGGTTGGAATGTACATCAGTTGGACATTAAAAGTGCATTTCTGAATGGTGACTTGCATGAAGAAGTGTATGTTTTTGAGCCCCCTGGATTTGTGCAAAAAGGGAACGAAAACCAAGTGTGTAGGTTGAAGAAGGCATTATATGGTTTAAATCAAGCACCATGTCCTTGGTATGAAAAGATACATGCCTATCTAATTGCATATGATTTTGAGAACAGTCCAACTGAAAGCACCTTATATGTTAAGTGTGCTAATTATGTGCTTCTAATCATTTTTGTGTATGTTGATGACATGCTGCTCACTCGTCCTCATGACAAGCATATTGCTGATTTTAAGGTTGATTTGCATGCCTCATTTGAGATGTTTGACTTGTGACATTTGCATCATTAAGCAGTCTACTATGGCCATTTCTGATTGTGAGGCTGAATATAGGGCAGCTTTCACAGTGACTGTTGAGTGTGTGTGGCTCAGACGCCTTATGGCTGATTTGGGTGTTGGTTAGTCTTCTACCACCACCACCTTCACTCATAGCCAGAGCGCATTGGAAGTTGCAAGGAACCCTATGTTCCATGCTCATACTAAGCACATTGAGGTGCATTATCATTATGTTAGGGAGAGGTTCTCTATTGGAGAGATTAGCTTGGCATATGTGCCCACACAAGAGAACATTACAGACCTTTTCATAAAGGCTCTGCCTAGGGAGAAGTTTGAAGCTTTCCGCAAAGCTTTAGGCTTACTTCCTTTTGTGAATTGATTCCACATAGCTTGACACTTCCTTATACATGAGTGCCAGCCCCTTGTTCACCGTCATCACTCCCAGATGGGATTTGTTGATATATTTAGGTAGTGATGTGTGTGAACACACAAAGGCACTATAAGAATCTGACCGAGTACGATATGACAAAGGTGCACCTAATTTGTGATCACGCAAGGTCTGCACCAGCCATTTTGGCATAGTTTTTGCTTGCTCTCTCATCAAAAAGTGCATCATGTAAAACTGCATAAGAAATCAAATTATCTACATCATCACATGAAACCTGTAAAGGCTGAGAAGTTGCCTCATTAGGTCCAGCACTAGATTGTCCACCTGTAAAAAGAGGAAGCAAAGTATCATACATGTCTTTGGAGCTAACAGATGTCTCCTAAGTACATGAAAGAAATGGTTGAATAGCATCTTCCACAAAAGCAACATCATTGCTAAACAGAATGCATTCGGTATGTGGATGATACAGACGATAGCCTTTACTTTCAAAATTGTACCCAATAAAAATACATTTTACTGCTTTATCATCCAATTTTTTGCGATGTTGTTTAGGCGCTAATGCATATGCCAAACAACCAAAAACACACAGATGAGCAATAGATGGCTTGCAACCATGCCAAGCCTCATATGGAGTGATAGACTATAGCGCTTTAGTGGGACACCTATCTAGTACATATGTTGCACACATAACAGCCTCAAGCCAGAAACTATGTGGTAAAGCTTGACTCTTGACCATACACCTCGCCATCTCCATGAGTGACATGTTCTTTCATTTAGCAACTCCATTTTGTTGAGGTGTATATGGCACTGTACACTGATGTTTCATCCCACGTTCAGCCAGAAATGCATTAAAGTCAAAAGAACAAATTTCACAACCTAGCCAATCTTGGCTAATGCAGAAACTAAGAACAGATTTTTCTTGATCCGTAGCACAAACAAAGCATCTGACAAAGTGAAAGAACTACCATTAGGAGTAGTCAAAATGATCTTACCAACTCCCATAACAGGATAGGAGGAGTTGTTGGTGCATGTAACAATATTCCCTGTAGGGGCAAGCTCGAGTGAAGAGAAGAAACTGCGCTGTGAGGTAATATGTTTGGTTGTCCCACTATCAAAGTACCAAACATCTGAGTCTACTACAAGCATGCACTGCTCATGAGAAGATGGGTCAAAACTACAAACAGTGGTAAGCACCCATTCTTCTTCCTGCACAAGATTAGCAGACTCTGTTTTCGGTGTAGAGGTCTCTGCAACAACCATTCCGACCTCTTTCTTCTTTTCCTCTTTAGCATCCATTTTTGGATAGCTCTGATGACATGATAATTTGTTTTACAATATTTGCAAAATAATTTTGCTTTTCTGATTCCTTCTCATCTTTGTCTTCCTTCTTCGAATGTGCAGCATTTGCAAATTTCGACCTCTTTCTTCTTTGCCTCTTTAGCATCCAGTTTTGGATAGCTAGTCTTGATGACATGATCATTTTCTTTACAGTATTTGCAAAACCATTTTTGCCTTTCTGATTTCTTCTCATCTTTGTCTTCCTTCTTCGAATGTGAAGCATTTGTTGATTTGTGCTTACTAGTAGAAGAGCTCCATTTACCTTTGCCCTTCTGACTAGCTAGGAAAGCTTGATCTGCAACACTCATAATAGACCTGTTTTGCCTAGGTCTTCCTGCAATAGAAGAGAGATTAACTCCTCAAATGAAAAGGCATTTGGACTGCCTTTCATCATCAAACGAAGAGTAGAAGCGAAACTCTGATATGATTGAGGAAGACCATTCAGAACGGTCTGCACAAGTGAGCTATCTGGTATAACTTCATCAGCAAAAATCAATTGTTCTTTCAAATCCTTGATCTTTGTGAGAAAATTGTCCATAGAATCACCTTCATTCATGTGCTCACCCTCCAATTGTTTTCGGACGTAAGCAACATGAGCCTCATTCCTAGCCTGGTACAATTTGGTAAGTGTATCCCAAGCATCCTTAGCTATTTTGCAAGAGCAAATGTGAGGAATGATGGCACGTTTGATAGACAAAGCTATCAATGCATACGCCTGAGCATCTCTGCCATCCCAATGAATTTGCTCTACAGTAGGTGCAACAAAAGCAGCAGCACGAATAGGAATCTGCAGAATATCATCATCTTCGACACCATCTCTATCAGCTCGAGCACTTGTATTTGTAGTATCTCTATTCGCAGGTGTAACAAGACATCTTTCAATACCCTACACAATATTCCATAGTCCTTTTGCTACCAATAGATGACACATCATATAAGCCCATAATGGGTAGTTGGTACCATCCAACTTACCCTCAAGAGCCAACATACGAAATACATCACTGCTTTCAGCCATGGCCGGTGACTAAAATACCTTGATGCAAAAAATTGATTATATCTCAAAAAGTTGAACAGAAGTACGTAGCAGACTTTGAGACACTTATACTGGCAAACCGAAACTGGTATATACCTTTGGCACAAAAAGATGAAATATCCTGCACAAGCGCTGTGATAGTGCGTCGGAGGTCAAAACGAGCTCAGATCACGATTTCGGCACCACATAGTGTAGCTACTTTGATCTCTGAAACACCTTGAGTATGCTTACCAAATTTCGTGTAATTTTGAGATTGCAATCAAAGAGTGTAGACAATGCCCTAGATGAAGCCGCGACCTGTTCTGATACCAATTGTTGGAGTTAGACGTCTGCAGAAGCATGCAAACAGCACAAAGAAGAAGAAGAAGCTTGGAGCACAACACACAATGCTGAATGTATTACCACTAGAATGTACAAAGATAAGTAGCCCGTTAGGGCAATAGGCATATATACAGGCTAGGGGAGAAAAACCTCCTAAAGACATCACTACCTAAATATATCAACAAAGGGTTCTCTGTACACATGAGTCATCAAGTCTTACAAGTGGAAAGTGCATTGATCAAGTGAAAGGCAAAGGCATTAAAGAAAAAAGTGCCCTAAAATTATTGTAGATTCTATCTTCTCTTGGTCCTAGGGGCCTTCAACCACTTTCTTATATGATGAAAATCCTTCAAGAGAGCCATAGGATTTCATCACCAACAATTCTTTCCAAAAGATGATGAAATTTTGGAAGAGTTTAGATGTCCCTAATTTTTGGGTGCTTTGAATATATGTTTGGAAATTTTCTTTGTTTCTCATTTTTTCCTAGGGCTACAAAATGGATGAGGCCCATTATATATGGCCAATCTGATCGATGAATTTGATGTCTAGTAACTAGTCTATGTCTTTCTTTATTTGGGAGAATTATGATTCCTTGTAAGTGTAGGGATCCCTATTTGATGTAGGCATGCTCGCATGATATATGTATTGAACAACATCAAGCAATGGATGCTCAACCACAAATTATCAATTTGAGAGATGTTCTAATGATGTGATGACCTTCAACATGCTAGGAGACATGCACACACACAAGGAGTCTCTCTCTCTCTCTCTCTCTCTCTCTCTCTCTCTCTCTCTCTCTCTCTCTCTCTCTCTCTCTCTCTCTCTCTCTCTCTCTCTCTCTCTCTCTCTCTCTCTCTCTCTCTCTCACACACACACACACACACATACACACACGTACATGCATAGTACATATGCAAGCAAGCGTCACTTATGAACAAGATACAGAACTCCCAAGAAAATCACAACTGATTAGAAGAGAGAATGAATAAGAAGCTCAAAAATGAGGTTTAGTTCAACCTTATAGATAGGTTTTCTAGAGTGACTCTCTTCACACTCTAATGTGAAGTATTTTGATGGCGATGCACCACAATGCACTCTGCTTCTTGAGAGCTTCACAACGATATCCTCGGAGTAGAAAACCGAGCTCCCAGGGCCGCACATGGTAAAGTAAACATTATCTACGAGGTGCAAGTGAATGGTAGACCTCGCCATTTCATCTAACTCATCCCAATCATCTTCATCCATGTCAGCAGGTTTCTTTGAAATTCCATTTACCGGCTTCCATTGCCTCCTTTGAATCATCACACCTTTAATCTGATTCTTCCATAGAGCAAAGTTTGTGCCATCAAATTTTCAGATCTCAAAATGGTCTTTGCCCTGCAAGTTATAGCTCCTCCTCGGAACACTAGCACTAGACCCTGATCCATCGTATGTGCCTGAGACCTCTGATGCCATGATGGTAGACAACTGAATAGAATGATAATGGAGCTAGATGAGTTTGAACACCAATGAACAAGTGTATCAAGGAGTAAATCGACCACTATATAGTTGATAAAACCAAAAATCTGGGAAAATTTTGCCAGAGTATCCTCTACAAAATGAGCATATGACCAGTGTCAAAATATCATAAAACTGCAAGTACTGACATGTCTACCTGCATAGTGAATCACTGACTTCACTGCATATAATCAGCTACCCAATAGAAGCCAACTAGGCTTATCGAGCACCTATGAACAACTATCATACATCTCCTATGTCGAGGCTGGGTAAGTCTTCCACCTGCATCATTGAAGAGACCCCAACATTTGGGTGTCTCCCAGTTAAGAAAACCTCACCGCGACCCTCTTTATCAAACGTAAAAGACTTTATGCAAAAACGTAACCGCTATATCAATGACCACATGGACGTACATAAGCGGTATCCACAGAAGCGTACATGGTGTGTATGTGCTCAATATATGCAGTAAAATGACACTAAAAGGCTGAATGCACAGCCCAAAAACTAGCCAACAACACCTGCAACTGTCTGTCAACTCTGATGTTTTAGGCCCAAAAACCTGCATAAATTTGTAGCGGTTGCTCCCACCAAAACTGGAAACCTTTCGAGAAACCTATAGTTTTATGAGTGTGCTGAAAAACACAGCCCCAAAGGTTGATATTTGTTGTCGAAGAAGTACAAATAGCACTCTTCTTGATGTTCTTGGACCTGTATGAAGAGAACTATGTGCGAAAGTACTCCAAAATTGCTCCAAAAGACACCCCAAAAATGTTTTTGATGCTTCAAAAACAGGCCTTGAAAGCAAAGAATGAAGCTTTGAGGGACCAAAACATGTTCAAGGTAATGTTAACCTTGGTCTTTCCCCTTCTTCACACACCACAAGAGTGTAGCTTAGTGGCAAGAGATTTCCACGGTTAAGCGAGCTCCGGGGGGAACAATAATGGGATGGGTGACCTCTCGAGAAGTACCGAGAACCTCTATCTTCCTTCATCATTGAGGTCCTCCCTCTTGCACAACCAACCGTGCCAACAGTGACTCGGATGACAAGGTATGCCAAGGTCTATCCCTTGGTCGCTGCCTTAGTCGTAAGCCTTGGAGAAAGCTGGGAGAAATCCCAAGGGGGGGTGCTCGCTTCGCTGACACAAAGCTTTTGCCTCGAAATGCTCTGATACCAGTGAAGTATTTCGATGTCAATGCACAACAATGCACTCTCCTTCTTGAGAGCTTCATGAAAATATCCTCAGAGTAGAAAATTGAGCTCCCAGGGCCGCACACGGTACTCTACACAGTATAGTGCAAAATACGTAGAAAACACAGTACACAGGGAGCACGAAGACACACTTCTTAGGTCTTACGAATGCGGTTGAACTTACAGTCTGTGACTAACCAGGCCACTATAAGTTTTATTAAAGAACATATACAAAGAAGTGTCCGGTGGCCATTTGGCCTTTCACATGGACACTAACGATAACATAATGTCCACCCTAGTTTGAATTAGGATTTGAACCCTAATTTGAGGTCTGATTTGAGTGCATAAAATTCTAGAGGATTAGGGAATTACTCCTTAAGCTCTAGGACTCGTCCCCTTTCACAAAAATGGATGTAACCACAAGAAAGGGCTTCTGGACATATTTTCGAAGATGGGATTTTACCTGAAAATGGCCAATTTGAGGGGTAGTTTTGCAAAATTTGTGCCCCCCACTATGAAATTCCTTTGCTTTAACATCTCCACCTTGCTCCTTAGGTTCCATTTACACAACATTGACCATCATATCTGTCTTTGACCTTTAAAAATTTCTTCTTGAGTCTCTATCTCTATTGGCATACAAAGCCAAGACCAAGCTAGAGGGAGCAAACACAAACGATGAGGAAGCATGTAAAGGAAGGCATGCAAGTTGGAAGTAAAGATTAATTCATAATTTATACAACTCAAAACTTCAAACAATGATTTTCATCACTATACTTGTACATACAAAACCTAATTTTGTAAATGGATGCTCCATTTTATAGAATCAGAGGAGTTCTCGAACTTGAAGAGGTTAGATAGAACCCACAAATCAATTTTCATAATTTTTGGAGCCCGTTAGATCCCCCAAATTAGCTCTAGAATGTCATTTTTAATTATGCCATCCATTGTGTCTGAAATTGGCCAAAGTCAGTGGAAAACTATAACTAGAGCTAGAGAGCTCATTTGTGAAGAGAAATTTTTTATAGAATTTTGTGAGAATTCTTGTAGAAGCTTGGGAAGAAGGTCTTGTAAGTTGATTTTTATTGAAGTGGTTCACTTTCCATTGCTCGTACTCTTTGTCTCTTCCTTGTGGGAGTGTGTGTATCTGTGTGTGCATCTCGCATGTTTCTCACCTTTATCTTCACTCACTTCTCTCGTTCACGATCATCATATCATCTTCACATCTCCACGGATTGAAAATTATGAGGTGGATCTCCTCTATGTTGGTACTTACCATTGTCTAGAGTAACACCAAATTTGGTTCCACTAACGGGAGCATAGATCAAGGATGAGCATGTAATGGTAAGAGTGTAGAATATCGACTTGAGAGGTAAAATTTTTCCTTCTTTTCTTTTTTGCATCATTCTCATCTCCATCTTCATCTTCATCACCTTCATCAACCATAGTCACTCACCTTCGTCTCCACCAAAAAAATTCAATTTTGAGCATATCCACCCTTTCCCTTCATTCGCACTTGTGAGAAAAAGAGAGTGTCTGCATGTGGCATGTGTTTTCTTGTTTTTAGTGATTTCATGCAAGTATAGCATCATTTTCACCTCCACGCTTGCAAGCAAGTACAATAGTGCATTTTTCAAAAATCATGCCGATCGGTCTATCACAATTGGCTGAGAAAGTTGTCTTTTCTTGTTTGCATTCGCACCAAAGTGGAGGGCTCCTTAGTGCCATTTTAGTAATAAGAACACATAAAAAAGCTATCAAGTGTTGGATCTATCACGAAAGATCAAAAACTTGACAGAATCACATCTATTGCGACAGGCCCTGTTTGTCATGATAGATCAATCCATCGTGACAGACCCTTGTCTGTCATGGAAGATCAACCCCCCATGGACACCATCTATTGCTACAAAATACTCCTTTTTCATGTGAGACACACATTTGTCACAATAGACCACTCCTTCATCACAGACATCCTCTATCACTATAGACCAGAGATTTTTCTATTGCGACAAGACACAGTCCATTGTGAGAGAGACCCTCTACCATGATGGACCAAAGTGCGATAGACCAAAACATGATAGACCCTCTCTTTTGCAATAGAAACCCCTCTAGCGATAGACCCCATCTATCGCAATAGAGCCCCCTCTATCATGATAGACCGAAACATGAAAAACCAAAACATGATAGAACCTCTCTATCGCAATAGACCCTATCTATCACAATGACATACTAGCCTATCATGAAAGACCTCCTCTATCGTGATAGAACATCTATTCAGAAAAAAGAAGGGGGAGGGGTTAATGTTTTGTTATTTTTTATCAAATTTAATGGTCTTTTGGTGATTTTTTAGGAGCAATCAAGCAGATAGAGTGTGTATTTGTGACTCTTACAAGGGGTCCAAGCATCAAAAGCAAGGCTTGGAAGATCCTTCTGGGCAAGAGAGAGACCCAAAGCAAGTGATTAGAGGTTGGAAAACTATAAACTGCCTTTGTCAGTTCTAACCTAGGCTAAGATGCATAGTTCTAGAACTAGGATTTAGGGTTACGATAAAAATCCTTCAAGTCCAAGAAACTCTAAAGGGAACAAGTTTAAGATTGATAAATAATTGATCAATGCAACGAAACACTAAGGATAAAGAAAGATAATCAGATGACTCAACATTCAAACCATATAATGCAAGTATTCCTGAGGATGATAAACTAAGACAAGATCTTGACAAAGTAAATTACCAAAAAATTGATTACAAATTGAGCAAACATCAACAGGTGTGGCACTCTAAAGGAAACTCAAAAGCATTTGGGCTAAAAACATGAACCTTAGATTAGTTAAACACCTTGGCAAAGTGGATTGACAAAACCTAAGATCATCTGAAGCTAGTGTCAACCACAGTTAGGTTGTATTCCAAGCAATTAGGCAACCACCCATCTAGTGAAAGCTTAAAAAGCAGTGAGATAGGTAGTTCCTATAGCATGAAGAGACCTACTCCTAGTACCAAGGCAACCTATCTAGAGGTACTAGAAGGGACCTATAAGACACAATTAGAGTACATCCGAACCAATTGATTAGGTGTTCACATCTATGAAGATTGTTCGAGTAGATTCATGGTACAATTAAGAAATCCAAAGCAATCTCATGGCTTAGATCATCGTGTAGTTGAATTCAAGAATGGGTCACACATAGACAAGGAGGGAACTATGTACGTTGTTACTAGCCACCCTCATAGAACTGACAACTTCAAAAATGTTCTTCTAGATTCAGAAGTTAGGGATTCAAATGAAGATGATCAAGAAGTAACCACTCCTAGGAAGAAATCAATGCTAACGCCCCCTCCAACTCTATATAAGGAGGGCCTCTCCCCCACTTTGTACTTAGTTAGAAGCTTGAAGAGCCTACTGCATGCTCTTGGCAAGCTCATTTCTAGTCCATGTGAGTTTACCCGTTTCTTTGTCTACTCACTTTGAATCCTTCACACTCTTTCATTTGGTGAGCACACTCTGCTTTTCATTTTGATTCCACATGTGTACTCTCTACATGGTATCAGAGCACTAGGTGAAGGACTTAGGTGGTGCATTTGGTGCTCGTTTTGGTGGTGGTGGTGAAGCTTGATGGTGTTGCTCTCCACCCATCTGGAGAAGCCTTTTTGCCATCATTTAATACTCTTTTGGGCCTCATTTTTTCCCATTTTCCCACCCTCCTACCCTTCTTCATTTGTCCACCCCTTTAGCCCTATTTTCTTACCCTCCCACTCTTGTTATTAGTGTTCTGTTGTTGGCTGTTAATCTTTTGTTTTATTCAAATTGCTCACTACTAAATTCAACAAATATGAAAAACTTATTTATCATTTAAATTACATTTTTTTTCCTTTGATTTTTTTTTGTTTTAATTTTGATTTTTACTTTTATTTTATTTCGAATAGTTTTTGTTTTAAAATCATATATTTTATTCTTTTATTTATTCATGTTTTATCATTTATTTTTAAAATTTGGTTGTGCAAGGCTTTAGCGTGGCTAAGTTTGTCCTTCACCTCCAAAAGTGATAAAAAAAGCTTAGTTGGCTCTATAAGAAGCTTTCATTCCGAATGATTATCTAATCCAATAATATAATGTGTTATGCTCCTAAGCTGCTGCTTCTTCCTTGTGTTGCTTGTGTATATTCTTGCTCCCAACCTCCAATGATTATGTACTTCAATGATGATGCAATGATGATCATATTTATCCCAAAGATTTTTGTGAACTAGATTTTACTTTAGATAGTGATTGTTGTGATTTCCTATATCTATAGATACTTCAATCCCCTTTTTGTTTGGGAGTAGCCATTTATGAGAAAAGATAAGAACCAGAATATGTAACCATTGATAATAATTGAATACCTCATTTGAATCTAATATTTTAAATTTAGTGAAATATGGTGTCATTTGGTCAAATGTTTGGGCTTTCTAATCTATGTTTAAGCATGTCTTCATTTGCACATCAATGCTATCAACTAAAACCATTAGAAATTTAGCAAAATTTCTCAAATACATCAAATGCAGCCTGAGTTCCAAACAATAATATACTTTGCTAATCCAAGCACAGCACTATGGTTTAGCCTGCTACATCCAGGGTGGGGGCAGGGGTTCAAACCCCATGAGCTGCTGTGGACACCCCCTACCAGAAAATGGTAGGTTGAATTGGCTCTTGGGCATGTAAACTTCGGCATCCGGGCACCCTTTTGTTGCAGCCTCCAAGCCAGGTGGATACGTCTCCGACCTTCGGGCCAGTCAAACTGATCTATGCATTGGGACTTAGGGCCATCCCTTCCCAAGTTCTACCCTAGTGGCTTTCAGTGTAATCCTGGCCGTGCCAAGCATCTAACCCCTTCTTTGTGCGATACAAGGGTCCCATGGGTACTAATCCCACCTTAACTTGTACTTTCAGTTAATTCAAGCTAATCCGGGGAGACTAGTCCTTGGGCCAAACTTCCTTTAAAATATATACTTTGCTATCTGAAATGCACGTACTTAGACTGTCTTCAGAATGTAAGTATAAAGCTCCATAGCTTAGAGCTTGTTTTACAATTGAATTTCTAAAATCAGAGGGAGCAGTCATTCGTATATGCACGGATATGCGAAGCCAATTGAGATTAAAAAATGCATCCAATGTTGGCACTGGTCATGAGCTACAGTCACTCCAAATTTTATGGTCAAGTTACAAATGCAAGTTGTGAATCTAAAGCACAAGTGTTATTTTTTATGATCAAGAGATGCACAGATGAACCAGGCCTGCTTCATGGTTAGATACAGCTTTCTGAAGCCCTTAAGAAGGATAGTGAAAGCAAACCCACAAATTGTTCTGACTTGTCATCGCATCACTTTCAAGTTACAAAATTTTCAACTAATCCTCGGGGTTTCACACCAATAAAGAAAGACAAATGATCAAACTATATCAAGCTTTGAACGTACATGTGATGAGATAGAAAAAGCATTCTGCAGGAATGAGGCAAACGGATTCGCTTTTCATTGGCTTCATGGCAATGACTGAAGTTTACAATATATCAATAAGACAGAAATATAAAGCTGGAATATGTGAACAACTATATTCCAGTTTACACTCGGAACTTTTATTTGGTTGTTGAACCTTCCCTTCTGCAATCCTACTTGCTCCACCATATGGCGAAGTCTTTACGACGACCTATTTTCTTTTGCAACTGCAATAAACCATAAAGCAGGGCTTCTGCTGTTGGAGGACAACCAGGCACATAGATATCAACAGGGACAATCCTATCACAACCACGAACTACTGCATAAGAATAATGATAATATCCACCTCCATTTGCACAGCTCCCCATAGAAATTACCCAACGTGGTTCTGGCATTTGATCATAAACCCTGTCAAGATCCACACAACCACATGAGAACATACTGCAGTTGATAATAGTATACTTCAACAAATTTTCAAAGTTCAAAATTTCAGTGTACTTGCCAAACCAGAATATTAACATATAAAATCACATATGACCTTTAAGATAAACATTTCAGTTTGGACATTGCATTACATAAACAGAATGAAAACAAAAGCTCATGAACGATAGAAAAATGAAGAAAACCAATCTGACAAACAAATAATAAAACACGTTAAGCATATATATGCATACATGCATACTGCTTTTAGTATTCTGGGGAAATGTATTTTGCTCATTATGATGCACAAGGATAATTGTCCAGGTGAATCCATGTGTTATCTATCATCAGGGATAATAGAACAAGCTTGCAAATAATACGTACAATATAATCTATATTGGATTTCTTTTTTGCATTTAAGTGCTGAAAATGATCAGTGAAAAGTGTTCAAGTAACATAGTTTCTAGATCGTTAAAACATCAAAACTCTCTTATCCTGGTGTCCATCTGTGCACTCTGAGTAGAGCTTCAAAGATGATATCGACAACTCTAGATCAGGGGATACAAGGTAAAGG
Source organism: Ceratopteris richardii (assembly GCA_020310875.1). Classification (NCBI taxonomy): domain Eukaryota; kingdom Viridiplantae; phylum Streptophyta; class Polypodiopsida; order Polypodiales; family Pteridaceae; genus Ceratopteris; species Ceratopteris richardii. The sequence goes on from CM035409.1 coordinate 64,338,746, forward strand.
TATGCTCCCTCAGCTTGATGCTTCGACTAGTGTACAAGTCATCTATAAATAGGCCATGGAAAAATGTGGCCTTCCATGAGCAACTAAGCATGGGATGTTGGGATAAAGTCCTAAATGACCCCTTCATAGTGTATACATGTGTATAGGGTCTATTTTTAAAGGCTCTGTCACTTATTCTTTGTTTTCTGGGCCAAGTTCAATGTGAACTTCCTAAAAGTGTTCTATATAACATAATAACACTTTTGCTCTCTCTCACTTTAGAGAAGCCCCTCCTAAGCTGGTCGACTATCTCTCTCTTTCTCCCTCCATCAGCTCCACCTCCATTTCAGCCTAGCGCCTCCACTTCTGAGGCACATACACGCGTCCTCTACCCCTCCAGCACCGTATTTCAACCATTTCAACTGGTATCAAAGCATAATTAGGGCTTCAGAGCTGCTGTACAAGTGCTGTACATCAAAAAAAAACCCACTTTTCGCGATAATCTTCGATTTCATCGCGAAGAACTTTGCTCCGGGGCCGAGAGAAACACTTTGGGAGTCTCAACAGCTCATATCAGGCTGTTTTCAGGTGTTTTACAAGTATAAACAGGTGTTTCACAGATCATAACAGCAATACACAAGTCTAGCAACTTATGTATTGATTTGTGGCAAAAGAAATTGCTTATGTAAAGCAAACTATGGTATTTTTCTGAGAATTTCAGAAATTTCTGAAGCAAAATTTGGGGCTTTTGCTCTTATTTGATTCTTAAGGTTGTGTTATAGCTTTATGTATGCCTTATGTGTTATGTAGCCTTATGTGTTCTAATTTTGTGCTCCAATTGGCTCAATTTTGCTCCATTTTATTCCTAAGCTGTTTGAAGCTATTGTGCACTATTTTTAGAGGTGGCACCCTGATTTTGGTGCATTTTGCCCAAGATTTCAGCACATTAACCCCTTATTTGTGAAACCATGCCATCGTCGTCCTCGGATATGAAGAATCTTTTTGAGACAAAAAGATTCGCCGCTTCAAGGGCACAGGATTTGATCTTTGGAAGGAGCGAATTCAAGGAATTCTCTTCGTCAAAGATTGTGACAGGACGTTGGAAGCAAGAAAGCCGGAAGCCTGAAGGCATGTCAGATCATAATCTGAATAGAAATGGCCGTGTCTGATGACATTCTTGTAGACCTTAAGGGCATTACTACAGCTTCAGAGTTGTGGGCCAAGCTTAAGGCAACTTATGAGAAAACCACACCTCTTAATTAGGTACTTCTGATGAGAAAATTAGTTGGCATGCAGTTGGACGAGTCAAAGAGCACTGCAGAGCATTTGTCTCACTTTACAAGTACTCTATCACACTTGCAAGACTCGGGGATCCCTCCCTTCGATGATAAGCCGAAAGCTATTTTTCTGCTTATGACACTTCCTGATTCTTGGGAGACTTTGGTGGTCTCATTATCAAATAACCCCAATCTTACTTTTGATGGTGTGAGGGGTTCTATTTCGAATGAAGAGATCAGGAGATCAGGAGAAGAGCAAGTGGTGAAGGAGGCACTTCTGCCAACATGGTCAGAGGTAGATCAGAAAAGAAGGGCTCTTATTCACAGAGAAGTAAGAGCAAAAGCAAAGAAAGGGGAAGCTCCAGCAAGAAGCAGGGTAGTGATGTGACATGTTACCAGTGTCGTAGGAAAGGCCACAAGAAGCCAGATTGCCGATTCTATAAGACAGAGCTTGAGAGGAGGAAGAATGTTGGAGACAAAAGAAAAGACAAGAAGGAAGATAGAACGGATGGACAGGACAGCCAAAAAGAAAAGGAGAAGGCCAATGTGGCCTCTAGTGTTGTTATTGAGGATGCTTTCAAATATGGAAGATATTCTATGTGCTACTATATCAGCTGATGATGCTCATGCACATGATGTCTCTTGCAATGTTCATGTACAAGACATGTCGATCATGTCGATCCGTAAAAGTGATCTGATTGATGCTTTATTGACTATAAATGATGCATTATTTCAGACATGGATTGTTGATTATGGTGCTTCGTTTCATGTGACTCCAGTCAAGGAGTATTTTGTTACTTTTCATGCGGGCACCCATGGCCATGTATACCTAGGAATAATCATGCATGTCCCATTGAAGGTATAGGCACTATGCATCTTTCTACAGACGGCACAAATGAGCTGGTCTTGCATAATGTGAGATATGTACCAAGAATCAAGAAGAGTTTGCTCTCTATTGGGCAAATGGATATGCATGGTTATAGCGTCTTATTTGAAAGAGGCTTGTGGAAGATGACCAAAGGGTCACGGCTGATTGTAAAGGCACAAAAAGGGGAACTTTATATTGCTTGCAACATTGTTTGGCAAATTCATTGCATTGGTTGAGATTAATTCTCATATGGAATTGTGCATAAAAGACTTTGCCATATGAGCCAAAAGGATCTATCCAAACTTTGTAGCATGAAGAAGCTTGATGTTAAAGGCACTAAGCTAGATTTTTGTAATGAGTGTCAATATGGAAAGTAAGTGAAAAGTTCCTATTACTCTGGTGTGTCTTGTAAGTCTTGTATATTAGATCTTGTCCATTCTGATGTATGTAGCATGCCCACCAAATGTATGGGGGGTGCTTTATATTTTATTTCTTTTGTTGATGATTTTTCTAGGAAGATTTGGGTGCAATTACTCAAATCGAAAGACGAAGTGTTTGCTGTGTTTAAGAGATTTCATGCATTTGTGACTACCCAAACAGATAGAAAGTTGAAATGCTTACGTACGGATAATGGGTGTGAGTTCACAAGTGCTGAATTCAAATTTTTTTGTGAAAATTTGGGCATAAAGAGGGAGCTTACTGTTCCATAGAGCCCCTCTTCTGATGGTGTGGCTGAAAGGTATAATCGAACTCTTTGTGAGAGGGTGAGATGCATGTTGTCCACAGCTAATCCCCCTCATGTTTTTTGAGGAGAGGCTTTTAAAACTGCAGTACATATATGCAATCAATCCCCTCACATGTCCTTGAAAGGTGACGTCCCTGAAGAGGTTTGGTCTGGCAAACCTGCTTCATATGATCACTTACACGTCTTTGGCTGTGAAGCTTTTGTACACATAAGGCCCGAGTTGAGGAGCAAACTTGATGCCAAATCCATTAAAGGCCTCTTCGTGGGATATGGTGAAGACGGTGAAATGGGTTATAGGATATGGTTACCTCAGCTCAAAAGGGTCATACGCAGCCGGGATGTTGTTTTTAATGAGGCAAGGTTGCTACAAAATAATATTGCCTCGAAACATGACCATAAAAAGGTCACATTTCAGCAAGACCAGCCACATGTTAGGCCTATTTCAGACCCTCGGGATGCACCACATATGACTGAAAATATAGATAATCCAATGGTTTTTGACCCAGATGATGTTGGACAGCAAGAAAAGGCTCCTGAAGGGCATATGCAACCACAAAATAATGCTGAAAAACGATGCTGGAAATGATGTACAGTAGCATGTAAATGATGATTTTATTATACCACCTGATGTGGACCCATTACCAGAGAATGAGGATCATTGGGCAAGACAATCTACTCGTACTAGGCGTAATGTGAGTAGATATGACCCCTCGCTGCACTATATTAAGTTGACTGATGAGTGAGAACCTCTTACATATAGAGAGGCAAAAGCATGTGAGCTCAGCAATAAGTGGGAGCTTGCTATGCAGGAAGAAATTAAAGCTTTGCATTCTAATAATACTTGGGACTTGGTTGAATTGCGCAAAGGAAGGAAAGCTATTCCTAACAAATGGGTATATAAAATCAAGACTGTTGATGAGGAACCCAAGTATAAAGCAAGGCTGGTTGCAAAAGGATATGCTCAAACTAAGGGCATAGATTTCCAAGAAGTGTTTTCTCTTGTAGTGAAGATGACCACTTTGCGGGTAATTTTTGCCATAGTAGCTTCTCTTGATTTAGAGCTGGACCAAATGGATGTACATCCAGCTTTCTTGCATGATAATGTTGAGGAAGAGCTATACATGAAACAACCGGAAGGTTTTGTTATTCCTGGAAAGGAACATCTTGTATGTAAGCTCAACAGAAGCTTGTATGGGCAAAAACAAGCTTCTAGGCAACGGTACAAAAAGTTTGATGCTTTTATGCTCAAACATGGGTATAAAAGAAGCCATGCAGATCATTGTTTGTACACAAAACGTGATGAAGATGGCAGCCCAATCATTCTTGTGCTCTATGTTGATGATATGCTCACTGCTGCCAAGAAAAGGAGCATTGTTGATGCCCTTAAAGAGGGGCTGAAATCTGCATTTTCAATGAAAGACCTTGGGGCAGCTGAACATGTACTTGGCGTAAGGATTAGGAGGCGAAGGAAACAGCACATATTGTATTTATCTCAAGAAAAATACATTGAAAATGTGCTGGACAGATTTAACATGCCTGATGCAAAGCCTCTTAGAGTGCATTACAACCATATGATAAAATCTCCAAGGAAGATTGTCCCAAGACACAAGAAGCAATCAATGATATGCAAGGTGTACCTTATGCTTCAGCTTGTGGTTCACTTATGTATGCTATGGTTGCTACTAGGCTTGACATTGCCCATGCAGTGGGAGTTGTAAGCGAATTTATGGCTAATCCAAGCAAGTCACATTGGAATGCACTAAAGTCCATTATGAGGTACTTGAAAGGGACTAAAAACAAATGCCTCTGTTGAACCCCACCGGCTACGTGTGAGGGACATGTGAAACTTGGAATGTATCATGTGGCTGTGCCACCACTTGTTCTGCCCCGCGGTAGCTGTGAGTGAAGTTCAAACCAACTCTGTAAACCCTTGTTATTGTGGGATAAGGAGGGTCCCATGGGTACTATGCCCTTCCTTGTACAGTTGCAATTTCAAAAGTTAAAGCCTGGGGGAGTAGGCCTCGGCCGAACCTCCATTTAATAAAAAAAAAAGAAAACAAATGCCTCTGTTATGGAAAGAACCCATTAGAGTTGAAGGGATTCTGTGATTCCGACATGGAAGGCGATGTGGATACACGGAAATCCACAAGTGGCTATGTCTTCACTCTTGCAGGTGGTGTTGTATCATGGTGCAGTCTTGCTTTGTCCACTACTGAGGCTGAATATATTTCAGCCATTGAGGCTTCCAAGGAAGCAATATGGTTAGCACGTCTTTGCAGTGAGTTTGCTTTGCCTGACAGAGCACCTATGCTTGGTTGTGATAGCCAAAGTGCCATATGTTGTTGACTTGAGCAAGTACATTGTGAGGATCCTTCAAAAGATACCTTCCATTCTATCCTTCCAAAGATGAAAACCTTTTCCCTCAATCTCTTTATTTGGAAGAGACTTTTGACTTCAAAGGAAAAGAAGGCCATCATTGCACAAAAGATGCAAGAAATTCAAGAGAAGCTAATTTTAAAATTGATAATCTGGTTTTTTTCACAAAATGCACAATTTATTGCAATTTAGGTGTACAATTATACGTGCAATGCTCCGATAAGGCTTATAGCCAAAGCTGAGACAAAAATTTGAGAATACTACAAAGTTATGAATTTCTGAATTTTTTTTTCAAAAAATTCTAGCAAACATAGAATTTCCAAATTACTCTCAAATCTCGAGATTTTTCCTCAAATTTAATGAATTCCATAATGAACACATCTTGTGAAACATTTGTCATCAAAATCCCCAATTTTTGAGACCTATGTAATTGATATTTGACCAAAAAATGGCCTGCTGTAAAAGAAAAATTTGCTCCTTCCAACAATGCCCAAGCAAAACTATCACACTTCCACAAGACGATTAAGTGATATCTGAGATGTACTTTGAAAATATACACTTCTCACTAGTAGATCACTTGTGGAAAACCTGTAAGAAGTGCTTTCGGCCATGAAGAGAGGACTTTTCATGATGAAACTTTGAGGAAATAAGTTTCTTGCTCCAAGAAGGTTGTGGGCTGAGAGGGAAATATGTTCACACACCTTGGTCGCAATGCAAAACCAAGCTCTAATATGAATTGGAAAAAGTCTAGCTTCACAGCATTACTTAGCATGTGCCATGCCCAAGAACAGGCACTTGGTTTATTGTGAACATGGTAAAATATGACCTAATGACAATAAAACACCTATATATGCCCGAATGTGGACCAAAATACAATAAAAATATAATTTAAAAACTCTTGAAAGTTACTATAGTTGCAACATGTTTGGAGGTCTTTACCCCCAACAACGAATATGGATGCATATATACATATAAAAAAACAATGATCATGCTAAAGAGCAACGTGCAAGTCTCCCACTCCCTTCCTATGCATTTGTTCAGCTCGTATGAAAAAAATAAGGACAATGACACTTTTTTTTTCTTGTGGGGGATTAAAATAAGTTTTTGCATGAGACATGCATCTTGTTAATGATCACATCTTATCCTTCAAGTTCAATGAATACTATTTTTCATCAATAAAACAAGATTTCATGTTCTATTATCCTTAACGAGCTTGTTGTTCCAAGTTTTCAATTAACAAAATAGATTTTCATGATCTACTAATGTGCTCTCTTGTGACGAATTTGACTTCTTTGCGAGACTCCATAATCACATGAGCGCATAGGATATATTGTACCTTTAATTTATAAATTTCTCATTTTTCAATGATCTACTAATGTGCTCTCTTGCAATGAGTTCGACTTCTTTAAGTGATCACATAACTGCCTTTAATTTATAAATTTCTCATTTCCCAACAATGGTATTAGTTCTCTTAGAAGTATAATCCCTCGTGAAAATTCTTCTAAAGAAACTATAAATTCACTAACACAAAATATAAGTCTCCTATGATGTTCAGCAGTAACACAATGAAGATTCAACGTGCATTTTTCTATGTATTCTTTCATGGAAATCAGTACAAACTTTAATGACCTCTATCATACTCAAAAAGTAATTTCTCTATTACCAGATATGAATATTAAGCCACTAGTTCCGGTCAAGATGCGTAAAAACCAATCAGAATTACACAACGAAAAACTCAATCAGCAGAAATATTTGTATAGATAATCGATCCAAGTTTTATGTTTCTCATGTTCTTAAAATAAATTATATTGTTTTCTATGTATGTTCATCATGTAATGCCTGCTTGTTTAAGCACAAAAAATTGGTCCCAGTCAATTCCACCATCTCCCCAGATTAATGAACGTCTCCTTGTTTGAGAGTCAAAATAAGGTCGCAGAGAATTCCACTAGTTTTTTCAAGTAATGAACGTCTCTTTGACTAGGCACTCCACTTTACCACACCAGCTGAATAGAAGTCGCAAATAGGTAGCGAGGCTAATTTTTAACAGGCCATTGTTCCAATGTATCATGATTAACACTTTGTACACACAAAAACAAACGTAAAATGTAAAATTCACGTCAGATTATGAATAGCTTTCAAATATGAAGGGTATGCCAGACTATGAAAACCCGACGCTCCATGTTAGTACTAATCATTCTTTCCGGTTATACTCGTACGTGTAAGAAAGAACTAAACTGATCACTTCAAATGCCATCAAGCTTCTTCAAGTGAGCAAAAAATGAAAATGTAGAATGTGACCCTGGCGAACAAGTAAACCATGATCCAAAAGGCACGCTAAGTGAAAATGAATGCACAAAGCCTAGAGTCTTACTTGCGGAGAGCAGGGGCCATCTTGTTGGTGAGAGTACCAGCAACGATCATGCAATCTGACTGACGAGGACTAGGTCGAAAAATGATCCCAAAGCGATCAAGGTCGTAGCGAGCTGCACCTGTATGCATCATCTCTACAGCACAGCAAGCGAGCCCGAAAGTCATGGGCCATATGGACCCCCTCCTAGCCCAATTCATAAGCGCATCCACTTTGGAGATAACGTAGTCCGCTGGCTTCGGAAGCCCGGAGGGCGGCACTGAAGGCTTAGAAACAACAGGAAGATCCTGCAATACAGGGGACACCGTATGAAGAAGACGAAAAGATGTGCGTGCTCCTTGAATTAATCGAGGGTTTACAGCTTCCATGGCCTTCCGCGCTGCCAAGGTCGCCATTCTTCGACCGACTCGACCTGAACACAATATGCCAAGGGTGATCACTGATAAGGCAGAGATGTTCTGACGCAGCGGAAGCAAGGTAATGTCTAGTCGAACACAGCCGGGCCGGTCGACCCTCCAAGCTCAAAAGTGCAGTGGCGACTTGGTTTCGTCGGCGATCTGGGAAAAGCATGCCTTGAAAAGCCACCTAAAAGAATTCCAAAATACGGGTGCAACATGAGTCTTTTTTTTTTTTTTTTTTTTTTTTTTTTTTTTTTTTTTTTTTTTTTAATGGAGGTTCGGCCGAGGCCTACTCCCCCGGACTTTAACTTTGAAATTACAACTGTACAATGAAGGGCATAGACTCAGACCGGGAAGGACTTACAACACAGGGTAAACGACCCAAAGGCACTGCAGAGTTAAACGCCCGAAGGCAGCATACACGCCCGAAGGCTCAGATGTCCCGCAGCACTGGGGGGTTGAACCCACGCCCCCGCCTCAAGAGGCGAGGGATTCAACCACTAGACCAGGCGTCTTGGGACTAACATGAGTCTTTTATTGATGCCGGCGAAAGCTTCAATTATTTTTTTCGTGCAAATCAAAAGACTTTTGACTATGTTTCCATTGGTTTCCAATGTTTCCATTGGTTTCCATGACTAGGCTGTGGAGATTTGTGGAAATTTTAAAATGGACACAAAGAAGAAATGGCATATGATCGCATGAGCATGAGAAGGAAGTGAACTATGAACAAGACAAATATGATAAAGATGGACATAGGCTCATTCACAAAATAGAAAGATGAAGGACATGTCGCATGTGGCATAGAGAGAGAGAGAAAGAACTCATTTTTTGCCAAAAGGGAGATTGCTTGAGTAAACACTAGGCGGTACAAATTGCTTGATTTTGGAGAGGAGTGTTGAAGCTCAAAGTCAAGGACAAAGCATGGAAGCACATCAAAAGGTGGACACACAAAGAAAGGGAGCAAGTAGGGAGCTCCAAGAAGTGTATGTCAAATTTTCAAAAGAATCCCCTACAAAAAATAGTGATTTTCATCACTAAAAACCATTGTAAATACCATTATCTATTTTTATAACTCCATTTTGTTCAAGCCGAGGAGTGCTCGAGCTTGAGGAGTATTAGAAGTACCATCGTACCAATTTTCATAATTTTTAGACTTCGTTTGAGCCCTCAAATACGCCCTAGAATCTAATTTTTGACTAGGCCGGACACTAGGTCTGGACAGGGCCAAAACTAGTCAAAAAACTATAAAAAGAGCTAGAGAGCTCATTTTTGAGGTTAGCTTGATAGAGAATAGAGCTTTTGTAAGAGAACTCTTTTGCAATCGAAGCTTTCTATTGTTCCTCTCTTTGATCTTACCTTGTGCGCGTGTGTGTGTATGTGTGTGCATGTTCGTGTGCTTTCACTCACTCACTTGTGCCATCACTTGCTCGTGGTCTTCATACCGGTCCTCACGTCTCCACGGATTGACAAGTAAAGGAGGTGGTGCTTATGCTTGAGCTACAAGGAGGATGGCACACAAATGACATGAAGAACAAGAGAAAGTTCGAGTGCACCACACACAATGTATTACTAAGTGCAGAATGTATTATACAAGTTGGGGCCCGAGAAGGAGGGGGGACACTCTTAAAGACAGAAAAAAGTGCCTTCAGAATTCTAATATGTTGAAACACATCACTACCAAAGTATATTAACAAATTTTTGGAGAGTGATGTAGTGAATAAGAGTTAGCATTCATGTATAAAGAAGTGTCAACCAATGTGGACTAAGATCAATCCACAAAGAGAGTAAGAGCAAATCTTTGCAAGAACTTCAAAGCTCTCATGGGTCACAGCTTTTGTGAAAAGGTTTACAACATTATCCTATGTGGACACATAACTCACACGAATGTCTCTAGCAAAGAGTCTCTCTGTGATTTAATGATAATTCAACTCAATATGCTTAGTGTGAACATGGAACATTAGATTCCTCACGACTACCAATGTGCTCTAATTTTCAGTAAATATGGTGATGGTCAAAGTCCAACTAAAACCCAAATCATCCATAAGGTGTATGAGCCACACACAATCGACAATATTTGTCAAGGCTTCCATGTACTTAGTGTCACAACTAGAATTGTCCACAATAGGCTACATCTTGTTCAACGAAGATACATATGAGCCTACCAAGCATGAGGCAAAAACCACTTTTGGACACATAAGTGTCATGGAAACGAAGCTAAAAGTCAAAAACCATGTAAATTTGATGGTATTAAGCCCCCTTTGGAATAAAAACAACCCAAGTTGTTGAGTACCAAAAAAGTAGTGAAGGATGCACTTAACTACCTACCAATGCTTGAAAGCTAGGCTATACATAAATGTGTTCATATGAGAGACAATAAAATAAATGTCAAACCTATAATGCATCCAAAAAATTGTTGATAGAGACTAATGTCAAATGCACCTTTACCATCATCAAGACTCAATCCTAAAAATGTGTCCATGGGAGTCCAAATGGGTTTACAATCCACAGGGCCAAAAAGCTGCAGTAAAATATCACTATATTTTGTTTGACACACATAAATGCCTCCATCACATTGCATAGATTGAATTCCCAGATAATGGTGCAAAACCCTTCAAATATGGTATTTGAAAATAGGCATGCAAGTCAGCATTAATATTTAAAATATATGCAACTTCACCAGTGAACAATGTAATTGACATAAATAGTGAACAATAATATTGACATAGATTATAAGGATTAAAAGCACATCATTTGCACATCATTGGCATAAATAGTGAGCAATATTATTGACATGGACAATAAGGATTAAAAGCACATCATTTGCACGCCTTGCAAACAAGGTGCTTTTAGTCATACTATTTTGAGCCCCATTCGCTAATAAGTAGGCACATATTTTCTCATACAAAACATGTATTACTTGCTTCAATCCATAGAATGCTTTCTTTAACATGTACACTTTGTTCCCATCCCCTTTATTCAAAAAACCATAGGGCTAAAAAACACATACTTCTTCATGAAAGTCCCCTCTCAAAAATGTAGTCTTGATGTCAATTACATAAAAGTCACACCATCAAATATCAACGAAAAAACGAAGTTACAATTCAATATGCAAACAATCTCTTTGAACATTAAAAATGCAAAAGTTCAAGGGTTGAAGAAGATGATTTAAATGACTTAAATTTAGGCACTCAAGAAGGTCCAATGATAGTAAAGATATGGGTTGAAATAGAATTCCCTTTCGTATATCAGCTCAAACTCCTCTCACAATATAAAGTTATTTTGGTATGGTCATAGATAGACATCAAAGGTGCAGATCCTAGATTGATTCAACACAAGATTAGCCTAAAATTTGATGTACTACCATCAAACAACATAGATACAAATGAATCCCAATTCTGCCCTAAAGTTAAAAGAAGAATTGGACAAGTTGTTTTAGGTAGGATGCATCTATCCATTAGAAAAAGCATAATGGTTGTCACCAATAGTTGTGGTGCCAAAGGAAAATGAGAAATCAGAGCATGTGTAGATTATAGAAAATTGAACCAAGCTACCATCACACATCCATTCCACTAACCTATTGTGACACCATTCTTGATGTAGTAGGAGGGGCAAAAATGTAAAGGTTTTTAGATGGATTCAGTGGATATAACCAAACAATGATGGATCTTGATGACATGGACAAAAATAACTTTTGTGATAGAATAGGATGTATTTGCTTCTACAATAATGCACCACGTGAAAATTTTAAGTCCTTATCTCATTACATTTATGAAAGTTTTTCTAGATGAATTTAGTGTTATCAAGGAAAATAAGGATCATCTTTACCAATTCAACTTTGTTTTTAGAAATGAAAGGAGTTCAGGCTACTATTGGATCTTGCAAAATGTGCATTCTATATTACAAGTGGCATCTTCTTGGGACATACTGCTGGTAGAGATGGGATTGCAATAGATTCTAAGAAGATTGAAACATTTTTGGCAGTTGAAGCTCTTAGAAATGTAAAACAAGCTATGAGGTTCATTGACAAAATCAAATGGCATAGTAGATTCCCTTGATATCTTGAACACATTTGCATACCCCTCACACAACTTACTATATCAAATAAAGAATTCAATTGGGGTATTCAATAGGAAAAATCCTTTGTCACACTAAAAAAATGTTGGGCATTGCACCCATATTAATTGCATCTAACTTAACTTTACCATCTCATTTATTTGTAGATGCATCACGCATGGATATGAGAGCAATGTTAATGCAAGAGCCTCAAAAGGGTTGGTATAAACCCTTTTTTTTTATTCCTATTGAAAAAAAATCCACCATTAAATATGGAACCTACAAAGAGAAAAAGGCTAACATTGTAGAGAAATTGTTTTTCAATAATCAGTAATTCACCATTCAAAACAAGATTGATCAACCTATGAATGTTGAATAAAATTGGTGGTAGAATTGAGATCCACCACAAACAAAGTCACTTGCACAACCCAAAAGCAACCTCAGAGTAAACCGTGCTTTAGATAGTAAATAGATTTCCTATACTTACTATACTAAAGGGATATGGAAGAAGAAAGCAATGAAAGAAATTGATTGAGAGACATATAGTATTTGATCAATTAAAAGTGTGCACTTCACATTCTCATGAGCTCTGAATCTCACACACCTTGGTAACCTTTTGTTCACTATCTATAATGAATACAAAGAATACATAGTGTACATGGAGGATGGATTACAAAAGTGCCATTAGATAGAGTTAGGCAACACAAGCATATATGCCTTCACTATAGGCTATATTCATAGCATGATCAGTGCACATTTATCAAGGATGTCCAGCCACATATGTGTCGTCCTACTATACACTTTGACACACAACCAAAATAGATTCCAAAAATTTCCCACCAAAGCACATATATGGATTTTCCTAGAGCTGTAGCTCAATCCCTTATAAGCTCCAACCTGAGTGTAATGTTCCTTATGACTCATAAACCTACAATCTATATCAATTCTATTGATAAAAAAACAAAGGATTTTAGTAGTTTAGAATAACAAATTAGTAATAGATGAAGTAGTAGATGAATGATCTCTAGCATCTAGGAAAATTACCAAGGAAATCATACCATTGAGAGAAAACTTTGGCAATCATGATTCTTAGATATGTTTCAATGTAATATCAAGTCTGATAAATCCAACTAGCATTAGAATGCCTTGGCTAAAGAAACATGATTCAGACATTGATTGGGAAATGAATAAGATCATTTGTTGAGATATCAACAAGAACATGACATGTGTAGGAGTGAAAGCCTTCATACACATAGTAAGGAAGGAACTGACATATTTGATATGTGACTTACCAACTCAAGAATCCAATCAAGATGATCGAGCAAAGCTATCTAGCCAATATGAAGACTTTCAAGATGTCTTTGGAAAGAAGAATGTAGATATGATTCTAGATTATAGACCTTATGATTGTGTCATACAACTTCAAAAGGGAGTGCAACCACCCTTTCAAGCAATCTATAGACTATGTCTTGAGGAACTTACAAAATTATGCAAGAATATTATTGAGAAACTGTCGAGGGGTTTGTCATACACTCAAGTCCTTGTAGGAGCCCCTATTCTCTTTGTAAAGAAGAAGAAGAATGTGACCCTTTGAATGTGTCTAAACTATCATGGACTAAATGAAGTCAGTATAAACAATAGATCTCCTCTACCACTTATATTAAAGCTCTTGGAATGCCTTGGAAAAGCAAAGTTATTCATGAAGATTGACCTTCAAGGAGCTTACAACCTTGTGGGGATTAGAGAAGGAGAAAAATGGAAGACAAATTTTGAACAAGGTATGGGCATTTTGAATATGCAATATCCTTTACTATTGTTTCTTTAATTAGTTATCAATCTCCTTTATTGATGTTGTGTCAATGTACTATCAAATTCTTTCATAACTTGTATGCAAACTCTTAAACTGGCTATTCCTAAGTTTCAATTCTTCATTGCAATTAAGGGGTTGAATGACAATGTTTTTGTTTCTACAAGCATCGAGGGGTTTATCTCATCAGAAGCTTTTGGTAAACTAGCTATATTTGAGAAAGCTTGCATTGCAACAAACACTAAGGAGTTAAGGGACAATATTTTTATTGCTACAAACACAAAGGGGTTGATGCAATCATGAGATGTGGCGAACCAAACTAACAGTATCCATATATTACTTACACACTAAAAAAGGGTAAAAATAGAAAGAGGGAAGATTATATAGAGAGGAACATGCTCTAGAGATGCATGTTGAGTACTGAAATTGAATGGCAACCACCTTAGGATATATCATGTTTCACTAACAAGGAGTTCAAAACTTGGAAGGCATTGCCACTTGAAGAAGAAAAAAGAGAACTCGGTTTAGATTTTGATTTAGTGTTGGTAGACATGTTTGCGAATGAGATATAGGACCAATACCAAGCCATTTCTAAAATGGGATATGTAGTACATTTATTTTTTCATATGTTGTTACAATATGGCTAAAGAAGTCCACGAGATTGCAAGCTACTACTGCCAAAGTTCCGCTCTATGTTCAAAGACATTTTATTAGGGATCATTGTGATGCATGTGGAAAATGAAGTTTAAAAAATTAACCACTTTCTATAAGCCATGGCTAGAATATGGCCCTAAAACTACACCAATTGTTGATCATGCACATTATACACATATTTTTGATATATTAGAAAATGTGTATTGTCTAGAATAAACCCAAACATTGCAAGAAATAGAACTACCTAAGTGAAATGCTATCATGTCAACTATGAGCTTGGTTATGTTCTTTAAACCATTCTGAATATGTAGAGATTATATCAAGACAAGTGCCCTTGAGTCAAATAGTTTAGACATGCATCATAAATTTCATCAAAAGATAATAGAGAAAATAAATGTAGGAAAAGTGTATTTTTCACACAAAATTCTGAATAAAAGTGTTTACAGTTTCAAGTAACTAGATTAACATTTTTCAATTATAGGGTGAAGCTAAAAAAAATTCATTTACTTGACCAAAGCTTAGCAATGGTAGAAGAGATAAACTAGTGACACAAGAAGAAAGAGATACACACACTGATAAGAAATGAAGTGCATCTCCATTTTTCATTAACAAAAGGATACATTTATATACATGGTTGTGAAGTGAGGTGGCCAAAATTCATCATTTCTTAGCTAATAACATGCTTCAAAAACATTTATATCATCTTTAGAAGGCATTAAGTTTTTCTTTTCTTTTTTCCCAAGAGAAAGGAGAAGAAAATGAGTTAAGGAAAGATACTTACAATGAAGTGAGTGATCGAGCCCTCCATATATTTTATAGTATCCATTTCTCATTCCTGTATTTTTTGCTTATCCAGTCCAAATCCCATTGTAAGTAATTAGCCAGTGAAGAAAAGAGTGTTTTATTTTGATGGGAAATCACCAAATATCATGACATTTGTATCCCCATTGGGAGACATTTTCCACCTCATAGTCAGTTTGACAATGATAGTATCCAATTTACCATGCCTTTCATTGAAGTTTAGGAAGTTTTCCTCAATAATGTTTTCAAGGTTGACCTCCTTTTGAGAGGAAAAAACTATACATTCTAGAATTTAGCAACTCTTTGGGTTGAATTAAGACCCGATTACACCGATTGGATCAATTAGGAATTGAAAGAATGTCCTCCTTGTCCATAATAATACCTTACTCACATAAATCTTTCCATCAAGCAAAACCGTGGTTAGAGCACGTGCTCTTTTATTGAAGGCATTCTTTTTTTAAGACAAATATCACCGTTAGACTCAGGTAAACAACAAATAACCCAAGTTACTATTATGAAGTAGCTTAAACAAGGTCCAAAGTTATGATAACACTAGAACTTTTAGAGTGTTGGATGAAACAAAAGCTTATCCTAGTGGTTAAGTCTCATGGATGGTAAGGAGGAGGTATTGGGTTCAAACATCATGGGGGAGCATTGGGAGAGAGGTTTTCCCAAAGATCTCTAGAGCCATCTAGAAGTATCCACTCAAGTTAGCATTAGTTGATTTGAGTTCAAAGGGATTCAACTCAAGTGGTAAGTACACCTAACACTAGTAGACTCTAGTGGAAGGTGAAAAAATAGTGTTGGACATTGCACATGCATATGTGGACTCCAATTAACTCAAGAGGTCACAATTATTTCCAAAATCTATATAATGATAGGTTGGGAGTAGATCCATGGTCATTTCTCACATGCATGGAGGATATGTTCTTGTTGTTTCCAAGGGGAATTGAACTCATGACCTACCAACTAAGACAATGATGGACTAAACACTTGCCCCAAAAGCCATGGTTGATGATTGATTCCTAATATTTCCTCTTAGGGTGTGATTCAACCATCTTCTACCTATCATTTCTTCAGTCTAACACTCTCTTCTCCTACTACAGATCATTGTCCTCAAAGATCAACTTTGGAACTCCCTAGGTGCCCTTGACTCGATGCCCTCACCCTTGCATAGTCTCTTGAACCTTTCTTGTTTGCAACCTTGGTGTCTTGAACCCTTTTTCTCAACCTTGATATCTTGAAACTTTCTTGTTCACAACATTTGTGTCTTGAATCCTTGTTCTCAACCTTGGTGTCTAAACCTTCTTGTTTGCAACCTGGATATTTTCAACCTCATTCTCAACCTCAGTGTCCTAAACCTCCTTCTCACCCATCCTATCTATCTTGAACTCTCAATCAAGCACTTTCATAGGAAATTACATTTTGAGAGCTTTCCAAGGGTACTTTTGATGTTTAAATCCCACCTATGGATTGAGTAATAAACTTTGTTCTTTGTTGGGAAAAATTCTCAAAGAAGCATGCACCATTTATATACCTTTTTAGATAAAAAGTTCCCAAACACCTTTTCTCAAGGCCATTAGGTTCCCATGATCTTCATGGAGTCCATCCACCTTGCTGAAGTCTAATTCCTAGGCTCTTATACCAATTGTTGTACCAAGGGAAATTGAACTCATGACATATGTTTAGGTGTGATGGGCTAAACACTTGCCCCAAAATCCATGGTTGAGGATTACTTTCTATAGAGAAGAATGTCAAGGTAAGGTTCATCTAAAATTACACTAAAGATAGGGAATGGAAGAAAATCTGAAAGAAGCACTCTCAAGATGTAGAATGTCATTTGAGGACAAAGCCTCTATTAGCAGCCAGTGTGGTCGGGCTATTCTTTGTAATTTCCACTTTTGTAATAATGGAGATGTCAAGAGTTTCCGGAATAATGGAAGTTTGGAATGGTGTGAAGTTCATCCTTACTTTTTTTTATGACATGCGAAGACGGTTCTTCAATGGGTTCTTCCGAATTCCGGACTCGACAATTACAGAAACGTTGATACGTAGAGTAGTGAAGGGAATGGATATATAGAACAGAGAATCCTTGTAACTAAAATGATATAATGAAATTGCCACTCTATTTATGAAATGGATGTCGTTTGTACTGTGTAGCCAATGATTCCAAACTGTTTATAAATGGCTTATCTTCGCTAACTCATATTGAAGTGAGAACAGAAACGCATGTTTACGAATAGTAATATTCGTGAATCCCCATTCCCGAACCTATTACTTGGGTGTTGTTAGTATTACGACGAACAATGTCCAAACATTTGGCGACCATGATGGGATGGGGTTCTAGCTAAGGAAGCGCTATCACAAGTTTCATGCCGTTGCAGAGCAGAAAGGAGTATCCCGCAACAAATAACAGTCATGAACATTTAGAGGAGTTTGTTCAAGAGATTGTAGAAGGTTTAAAGGATCTTCCTCTTTCGGAGGCAGTGAACATCCCAAAGGAATTGACATACTGGGTAGAAGAAGGAGTCACCTCCCCTCGATTACTACAGGATTGGGTAACTGAGTGGAAGGACGAGAAGCTAGTGAAAATAGTGGGGCACAAGGACGGTGAAAAACCCGACCAGCAAAACCTCCCACAGGAAGAAAAATACCCTGAGGAAGAAGGCTCAAGCAGTAGAAGTCATTCCCACCCCCAGGCTTGGATCTAGCTCTCATTCCGATGCCGCAATCTGAATTATGGGATCCGATGGCACAACGATATCGATTGCCAGGATTGAATTACACACACTTTTTCGGTAAAGTAGGGGAAGATCTCGATGTGTATATATGAATGTTTGAAAACCAGTACAATTGAAACCACAAGCATTTGCAGGATGACGATCATAAATTACAGGTATTTCAGGCCACCTTGGCTGGAAATGCAGTTAAATGGTTCATTGAGTTTCCTTTCGATCATTTTATTACATTTGATGCATTGAAAGAAGCATTCCTAGTGCGATTTCGGACGGCCAAAAGTATTTCAGAATTTTACACCACTCTGCAATATATGGTCCAGAAGAGTTCAGTAGACCTCTACGCAGAAGAATTTCGATCTATCATGAGGTAGTTTTCAGGTGACAACTATCCCTCAGAAGAGTTACTTCTCGAGTTTTTTTGTGGATGGTTTACAACCAGTGATAAAGGAAAAGATATATGTCTTTACACTGGATCAGAGCCGTACGCTGGACCAGGTTATTGAATTAGCCACTCGTATGGACAAAAAAATGAGATTGGCAAACATGGGGATGGTCATAAGTGAAATCGAAGGGAAACAACCCCTGAACTCGATTCAACAGTTGTACTGCTTGCGTTGTGGAAACCCAAGACATATCACAGCGGATTGTGCCCTAAATCAGGTATATTGTCCAATCTGCAACATGCATAATCACAGTTTGGATAATTGCAGATTCAATTCAAAGAGTACATTGGTAGCTTCTGCACAAGTCGAGACCCAAAAGTGGAAAGGGGACGTAAGAGATTTTAAACATTCTGTTCAGCCCGGACCGTGGCAGGATAGCCAAGATGTACGCAATACAGGAACCTCACCATACTCAGAATTACAAAAGAATGCGGGCTCTAGAAGACGTTACAAACAGAATTTTAATGATTTCGGTAGAGGATGACGATTCCATCAACGTGGTTTGAACAATTCCTGTAATCACCCCATCCAGTGTCATTTCTATTTATAGTTTGGACACCGTAGGTGGGAAAGCGAAGAAGCCAAAGAATACGATCAAAGGAAGCAGGAGGCAAAACTAAAAGCCCTAATGGCTAGCATGGTCTCCATAGAATATGTTAAACCAGAGATTGCAGTCGCCACTCGCTCACAGAATGAATATTACACCATACTGGAACCCTATATACCGATTCCAAAAAAATAGAAGCAACATCTAAAAACAACTATACGATGGTCTCAGGAGTATCCACCCCATTTTGTTAATCCAAAAACAATTCCTTCTGCAGTAGATGATCGAATTCAGCAGTCTAAGTCTTCTGAAAATTTTCCGCAAGTTATGGATTCCGGAATTGTGAATTTTCAAGAAGGGATAAATAGTCAGATCACGAATGGAATGCAGGTTAACTCTGATATACGGATAGATAACGATGAATCGCCTCAAGCACAAATTGGTGGATTATTGCAGGACTTACATATGAAATTATCATTAGGAGATTTGTTGGAGCTAGTGCCCACTTTTTGGAAACAGTTATTACAACAACTACAGTTAACACACCGTACAACAAAAATCTAGAACCAACAGTCTCAATGGTAAAGGACACTCCAAAAAATTTTGTAGACTATGTCGTACCTACCATTACAGTTTACCATTGTAATCATGCCATTCCGAAGGTATTAATCGATGGAGGAGAGTATCAACATAGCTTCTACAGCAACATGCAGGCAGATGGGGTGGCAGCAATTTGAGCCAGCCCCATTTTTTGTCCAAATGGCGGATCAATCTCATGTTCAACTGGTGGGACTGATTAAGAATATTCAGATTCGGATTGCGTAGGTATTATTTAAAATTACCTTTATCATCCTGGAATTAAAGGGGTAGAATTTAGATTACAATCTACTTTTAGGATGACCATGGCTCCGGAATGCCAAAGTTCAACAGAACTGGGATGAGAAGACTATCACTTTTCGGAAGGGACATTCCAAATTTACGGTTTCATTGGATGACGAACAATACTTCCTCCCACAGCAGAAACCAATTTGGGCAGAACCACCACATATGCTAGAAGGCTTAGAAGAGGATGACGAAACTAAATTTCTGGAAGCTAATAAAGACTTGCTATCCATGGGAGTAGTCGATGTTAACTCAGTTTTTAGCATGGAAGTAGATAGTTTGACAACTGCAATAGACCCCGAAGTGTTTGATAATACTAAGACTCAATCACCAGAATTTTCTCTGAAGGATCCTATGGAGATGAGCAGTGTTCGCATTGAGGAAGATGCTCTGGAAGTGATCAACTTGGGATGCAAGGAGGGTCGGAAGCTAATTCGAATTTGTTTGAAATTAGCTCCGAAATTTTTGTCAGTTCTGATTGCATTGTTAAAGCAATACAGTGATGTTTTTGCCTGGTCATATTCAGATATGCAGGGACTAGAACCCAAATTATGTCATCATTGAATTTTACTCAAACCGGATGCCACTCCCGTAATGCAGCAACATTATCGGATGAATCCCTACTTCAAGGAACAGGTTAAACTCCAATTGGATCATCTACTTAAGGTTGGCTATATCATTCCTATTGAAAATCCGGAATGGGTATCGTCAATAGTAATCGTCCCGAAGAAAAACAAACAACTACGAATTTGTGTGGATTACCGAAAATTGAATGCTGCCACAGTTCCAGATCCATTTCCATTACCCTTCCTAGACAGTATGTTGGACAAGTCGTAGGGTGAGAAATGTATTCTTTTCTGGATGGGTTCAGTGGCTATAATCAGGTGCACATGGTTGAGGTAGATATACCTAAAACCGCATTTATTACAAATTGGGGCATCTTTGCTTGTACAATCATGTGGTTCGGACTCCGGAATGCTCCAAGTACCTTTCAACGCTGTATGCAACAAATCTTCATGCTTTACTTAACATCTTTTATCCATATATTTTTGGATGATTTCTTTGTCTCCGACACTACGGTGTCACATTTGGAACATTTACGTTTATGTTTAGAATCCCGCCGAAAGGTACAACTATGCTTAAATCCTTTAAAGTCAACATTCACGGTGAAATGTGGCAAATTGCTCAGACACATTATTTCGGAAAAAGGAATTGCAATTGATCCAGATAAGGTTAAAGCTATTCGAGAAACACCAACTCTGAAGAGTCCAAAAGAAGTGCTCAGGTTCCTCGGGCAAATCCGCTGGCATGGCAGACATTTAAGAGGACTAGCATATATTGCTATCCCGCTCAATAAGTTAGCACATGTACCGCCGAAGGATTTTCTCTGGACTGATGAAGCATAGTTGGCATTTGAGCGACTCCGGAAAACGCTCGCAAGTGCTCCAATATTAAAAGCTCCGGACTGGAAGTTGCCCTTTCATGTTTTCGTGGATGCCTCAAACCGGGCAATCGGTAGTGTTCTCATGCAGAACGAAGATCCGAAGTGGTTTCGTCCGATGTACTATGCTAGTCGAAGGCTCACATCAGCTGAGCAGAACTATTCGACTACAAAGCGTGAGTGCCTGGGTCTCATTTATTTTATTAAAAAGTTTCGACACGTACACATTTCATGTGGACCACAGTGCTTTGCTTTATCTGGTTAAGCAACAAAATTTAGTTGGACATCTCGCTCGATGGGTGTTGCTATTACAGGAATTTGAATATGATGTAGTCCATCGCCCTAGGACCAGCCATGTGATTGCAGATTTTTTGTCCAAAATAGATCATGGAGAACCTCCGGAGGGCATCGATGATTCTCTTTCGGATGCTGAAGTTTTTACGGTGGCCGAACCGGAAGATGTTCCGTAGACTACTCCAACCTGGTTCAAAGAAATGGTGAGTTTTCTCACCAATGGTGTTACCCCATCTCATTTACAGTCGACAGCCCGAAAGAAACTTGGATTACGCAACCGGTGCTTTACTATGATCATGGGGCAACTTTATCATAAAGATCCAATGGGAGTTTGACTTCATTGTGTACCCCCGCACGAAGTACACGCTGTCATTTTGGAAGCACATGTAGGGGATGCCGGTGGTAATTTCGGTCATCTTATTACAGTCCGGAAAATTCAACAGTCTGGACTCTGATGGCACACTATGTATGCTGACGTGCAAGCAACTGTTCAGAATTGTGATCCTTGTTAGCAAACCGGTGAACCTAGCGATGCTCATCACTTTCCTCTCCTGCCTATTTTATCGTTGGAACCTTTTCAGAAGTGGGGACTGGACTTCATTGGCCCAATTAAACACCCTACAATGAATATTGGTGCACTTTATATCCTTACCTGTACTGACTACTGTACTAGATGGGTGGAAGTGTGGGCAACTAAATACGCCACTGCATCCGTTGTGGCCAAGAAGCTCCAAAATGACATATTTCCTCGGTATGGTCTTCCGTTGGAATTAGTTTCGGACCGAGGCACACATTTTCTGAATCAATTGATTTTGGAGCTTACAACATGATTTCGTATTAAACATTGGTTTAGTTCCCCATATTACCCTCAAGCTAATGGTTTAGCCGAAAGTACTAACAAGGTGCTATTACAGATGCTCTAGAAAATGCTCCTGGATAATACTGATCAATGGGAGATTATTCTTCCCACAGTGCTCTAGGCATATCGCACCTCTTACAAAGTTTCGGTGGGAAGCACACCCTTTAAGTTGTTATACGGGCAAGAGGCTATTCTTCCTTTTGAACTTGACGTCCCCAGTTTTTGGATTTCCATACAGAAGCGTTTAATTCCGGATGAATCTTTTGCGTATCGCATGGATCAGCTGCGCCAGTTGGATGAAGTTCGTTATCAGAGTTTTCTCTTGCCTCAGGAAGTACAACAGCGGCAAAAGCGTTGGCATGACCGAAATTTGGGAACCCAGATTTTTCATCCCAGAGATTTAGTTCTGTACTTTCATTCGAAGATGAAACGAAAGATGGGCAAGTTAAAATTACGGTGGACTGGTCCGTTCCAGATTCAAGAAATGTGCGGATGGGTACATTTCGGCTTGCTACACTCATAGGAGAAGTTCTGCCAACGATCATCAATGGGTCTAAGCTCCGGCCCTATCACTGCTCACGATAATATATATATATATATATATATATATATATATATATATATATTTCGTGGGATTGGGATCTCATGCAGGATGCGTAGTAACTATTTTGCATGCACGTTGCACAATAACTATTTCACATGCAAACGTACAACAATTATAAGGGTGGTGGCGACGGTGTTTCAGATTCAAGAGTTATGATTCCTTGATCACCTATCATGATGCAGACTCGCAATTTGTTACACAAGAAGGCTGGGCATAAAAGGTTGCGAACTCTACCGAATCCGGCTTATTTGACAAGCTTGCGAGTAGAGAGAATACAGCGAGCAGAGTGCATACTTCCAGCAAGAGTGTCGTGCGCTAGAGCAACAAAGCAGCGAGAAGAAGCCGAGAGGAAGGCCAAGGAAGAAGCCGAGAGGAAGGCCAGGGAGGAAGCCGAGAGGAAGGCCAGGGAAGAAGCAGAGAGGAAGGCCAGGGAAGAGGCAGCACAAAAGGAGGCTGAAGAAGAGCAGTCCCCGAAGCAACAACAGGATCAAGGAGGATGTTCTGGTAAGACCTCCCGCAGAATACCCGTGTTACATACATTTCAAGAATGTGGCCTAGTCGATAAATGGAAAACTTCCGAGGGCAGAGTGAAGTTACCCCCACTCAGGTCCACAAATGTGATATACCCATGGATGTATAATAAGGAGACTATTCGACCAGAACTACTTGGAGATTTGGCTCGTGGGTTAGCCTGGAGTTCGGTAAAACTGGAAGATTTCCAGAATAAGTATAACACTATGATATTGGAAAAAGATAAATGGGTTGCAAAAAAGAAGAAGATGACAGCTCAGATCACTCAGTTGCCAGAAGAGATAGAAGCAGTAAGGGCAGAGAACAGGGGTCGTGATAGTTATATTAATGAGCAGCTAGTTGAAGAGTTAAATGATACTTTGACATATTATAATACTCTGAAAGTTATTGTGCAAGAAAAGTCCAAGATTATAGCTCGATTGCAAGCAGAGACCGGTCAAGTGCAGAAAGCAAATTAGAAGTTAAAGAAAAGTAATAAAGAGTTAAATACGAAGTTGCAGAAAGTTGAGCAAGAAGCACAAAGGTTAAGAACCAAAGTTAAAGATTAGAGTGGTGAACTGAAAAGACAGAGTTCAACTGCGGAAGTGGAGAAAAGATTGGCGGTCCTGAATTCAGAGTTTACAGTGTTGGAAGAAAGATTACAAACAGTTCAAGAGACTTTCGATACTGTACAGGCTCAAGTTGCGAGAATTACTGAGTTAGAAAAGAAGGTAGCATAATGGAAGCAGCATTGTGCGGATGCCAACCTCATGTTGGCAGATAAAGAAGTGGAGGTGGAAAAGCTCCTGAGGGAGGCAAAAATTTTGGAAATTTCTTGTCAGGCTAGAATAGAAGAAGTAATGGAGGATGCTGCGGAGATTCAGAATAAACTAACGGAGTCTACATTAGCTTTTGATAAAATGATAGAAGGATTTCAACAAAAAGTTCTAGAATTAGAAGTTTCCACGGTTAGTTATAAAAGCCTTAGCCAACAAGCCTTAGAACCTAAGAAGTTTTTTGAAGCAGAAATGCTCTTAGCCGAAGAAAATCTTAGGGACATGTTCAATGAATTGCGTTATGATATAGAGAGAATAATGTTTCCGGAATTACAAAATCAAGATGATGATCTGTAAATTTTGTGTAATTTTGTATTTAGTGGGTTTGGATCCACCATGCATGCCAATGTTAGCAGCCGATGTGGTCGGGCTATTCTTTGTAATTTCCACTTTTGTAATAATGGAGATGTCAACAGTTTCCGAAATAACGGAGGTTTGTAACGGTGTGAAGTTCATCCTTACTTTTTTTATGACATGTGAAGACGGGTTCTTCCGGATTCCGAACTCGACGATTACGAAAACGTTGATATGCAGAGTAGTGAAGGGAATGGATATACAGAAGGGAGGATCCTTGTAACTATAATGATATAATGAAATTACCACTCTATTTTTGAAACGGATGTCATTTGTATTGTGTAGCCAATGATTCTGAACTGTTTATAAATGGTTTATCTGCGCTAACTCATATTGAAGTAGAGAATAGAAACGCATGTTTATGAATAGTAATATTCGTGAATCCCCGTTCCCGAACCTATTACTTGGGTGTTGTTAGTATTACGACGAGAAGTGTCCAAACACCTCACTTGCAAGGTATTCGTAATACTCTAAAGACAACTGCAAAGACAAAGATAGAAACATCGAAGAAGATGAACACTATGGCTTGGAAGAGAATTAGGGAGATTGATATTACAGCTCTAAAGAGATTCGATGACATGAGGAGAGAAGTAAAGAGGAGGACTTAATGGTCAACACTCAATGGCCAAGAAAGAGATGTTTTATGGTTCCATGCAGCAACTCGAAGAATTGGATGAGGACTAGATGCCTCTAGATAGCACTTCCAAGGTGTATTTTGATTCTATCTAAATCAAGAAGGAATAAATTCACTCATTTTACATATGTTCAATTCATTTTATTTGCTATAGTTAATTTTGTTTGACCAATCAAATAAGAAGAAGTTGCACTAGGATAGTGTAAAGAATTGATGTGGGGTGTGTAGAGCATAATTTCTTATTAGACAATTGACCACCTCAATTAATGTCCAAATCATGTAGCATCATCATTGAGGTACTAGATGCAGTAGGATTAGCAAGGCAACAAAGTACGAAGCAAAAGGTGGAGAACTCATATCTAAGCCATTCAAGTCAAGAAACTCTACTTCTGAGCAATATTGGCTATTACTAAAAGGTGTGCACCTTCACTTTTGTCCATGGGGGAGACTATCAAAATACTCTCCTCTCCTTATGAAGAATGGGGCGACCTCCTCAAAGTAGGCGACACCCAAAAAGTCCTACACCTTGATGATCTCCTTAATTTGGTGATGCCCATTGAGGCCAAGACCTCCCTCACATAGGTGACTTCCTCCACCTTGATAATCTCCTTAATTTGGTGATGCCCATTGATGCCAAGAACTCCCTCACATGGGCGACTTCACCCAACTTGATGATCTCCTCAATTAGGTGACACCCATTGGTTGGCATACACAATTGGGTGACTACCAAGTAGTCCTTACACCCCATTTTGGGTGACACCACATGTGGCTATTCTATCTAGACTTGGGAAAGGCCATAATGGTGGAATCTTCATGCTTTCCACATATGGGGCGACCTCCTCCTTGGTAACTCCTTAGCTAAGGCGACTAGTTCTTTGGCCATCCTAGGCAAATCGTCCTCTATGTGTATAGAAAGGACTCTCCTAAGGTGGCTACCAACTATGTCCTCAATACATCAAATTGGGCAAGTCCCCTACTTTCCCGTCACAAAGATGGGTGACCACTTGAATCAAGATATTTGGGTGACTCCCTTTGTTAACAACTCCTAGCATAATAATATGGGAATGAAACAACGAAATATCATTATCTTAAACCAAATAGGTTGATACATTATTACATTATTTTGGAATTGACAATTGCAAACCGATTTCCACTCCCATGGAGACAATTTTATGGTTGAGTTTTCATTATATTAGAGATGCATTCGATGTTTTCCTTTATCAATAGGTTGTGAGATGTTTGATTAACTTATGCATAATGTGGTCTGATGTTCAATTTTTGTCTCTCAAATGAGCATGTTTATGCATACCCTAGGTGTTAAGCATTGGTAGGCAGTTCAACACATCTTTTGCTACTTAAGTGGTACTCGATGACTTGGATAGTTTTATCCCAAGGGGCAACCATTACTACCCACTTTACATGGGCTACTTTTTGTGGCACCTTTGTGTTCACCAATGGTTTTTCCTTCTTGCTTGTCAGATCATGCATATCTTGGTTAAGAAAGAAGCAACATACTGTGGCCACTTCTAGTTGTGAGGTTCAGTATAGGGAAGCTTTCACAACTACTATTGAGTGTGTGTCTCTCATACACCTTTTGGATGGTTTTGTTATTGATCAATTTTTTGAAAAAACACATTGATGTGCACTATCATTATGTCAAGGAGAGACTCTTTGGTGGATATATTAGTTTGGCTTATGTCCCTACACATGATAAAATTGAAAAGCTTTTCACAAAAGGCTCTACCTAGGGAGAAGTTGAAGCTTTTCTTTAAGCCTTTGAATTACTTCCTTTTGTGAATTGATTTCATTCCACATAGCTTTGCACTTCCTTATACCTGAGTGCGAGCTCGTTGTTCACCACATCACTCCCAAGGGGGGATTTGTTGATATATTTCAGTAGTGATGCGTGTGAGCACACCTAGGACTATTGGGGCATCTTTGGTTGTTCTGCAAGAGAGAATGTGAGGGATAATGGAATGTTTGATAGACAAAGCTATCAATGCTTGTTCTTGTGCACCTCTACCATCCCAATGAACCTGCTCTATAGTAGGTGCAGTAGGAACCATAACAAAACCAAGAAATTGATGATGATCATCTTTGACACCACTTGCATTACTTTCCACCATAGTATTTGTAGGTTGGTAAGAGGACATTTCAACATGCTACACAATATTCCATCAGCCTTTTTATATCAATACATGTTGCATCATGTTTGCCCACAATGGTAGCTAGAGCCATCTAAACTATCCTCAATGACCAACATATGAAATACATCATTGCTTTTAGCAATGGCAAGTGACTATATACCCTAATGTAGAGAATTGATTTATTTTAGAATAGTTGAACATAAATACCCAATCGAGCTCTACTAGACTTGTAGTAGACTTTGATGCACTT